>JAWWEU010000081.1:82447784-82625350 GCA_035583155.1 Acropternis orthonyx | reverse complement strand
CCGCCCCCCCCCCAAAGGTGAGAACAGGGCCGGTGAAGTTAAAGAAAAAGTCCATGCACAAATGTCTCGAGTTTGCAGACGCCCTGTTAGTTTTATTTTAAAGAAAAAACAGCCCTCCCCAACACAAGCACGCGCCGGTGTTACCTGGTGGGCGAGCTTTTGTTAAGCGGGCAGGAGACCCGCAACAGCCCCGTTCGCACCGGGACGGGCACGGGTGGCGATGGGGGGCGGGGGGCGAAGGACACACCACCAGCACACCTCTCGCTCCCGCCGGGGCTCCCGGATGCCCCCTGCCCTCGGCGGGGCGCGGGCCGGGGCTGCGGCTGCGTGCGGCGGAGGCGGGAGCAGGGCGGAGCGGGGCGGGAGCGGGGCGGGGCGGTACCGGGAGTCAGCTGGGAGCGGGGCGAGAGCGCGGCGGCGGCGGGGCGCCGTTAGCACCGGGGTCGGCGGCGCGGGCAGGCAGAAGTTTTCTCCGCAGATCCCTCCCGCAGCCCGGGTCGCCTGGCGGAGGCTCGAGCGTCCCCGTTGGGTGTGCTTTGCCCTTTAATTTTTTTTTCTTTTATTTTTTTCTTCCCCCTTCTGCTTGTTTAATAGCTTTTTTTTTTATTTTATTTTTTTCAGGTTTTTTTCCCCAAAAATTTTAATTTTTTTTTCTTCTTTTGTTATTGCTGTTTTTGAGGCGCGTGGCTCCGAGAGCTTGCCCTCCCTCGCCCGCCCGTGCCCCACTCCACCCCGCCGCCCGGAGGATCCCCCTCCCCGCCTGCGCTCCCGTCCCCGCAGCCTCGCACGACCCTTCCCCCGACCCCCTGCGCCCGCCCCGGGCTTGGCGGTGCGCGGGCGCCCGGCGGGGACGGTGCCGGCCGCCCGCCCAGCAGGTAAGGGGCCGGGAAGCGAGCAGGGGGGCGGCGGCTGCCCCTGGGAAGCTGCGGCGGGGGGAGGTCGGGCCGGGGTGGGTGAGGGCTCGCGGGCTCCTCGGTGGCGGAGGCCGGGGGGAGGAGGAGGAGGAGAGCAAACTTCCTTTTCCTGGGGCCGCCGGCGAGCCTCCCCCTGCTGCCGTGCCCGCGGGGAGCGCCCCCCGCGCACCGCTCTCCCGCCGGCGGGGCGGCCCCGGGGCCGGGCGGGGGGCGGCCGCGGGGCTCGGGGGAGCGGCCCTTTCCCGCGGCTCGGGGCTTCCTTGCCGCGTTTTGTTTGCTGGCCGGCTGCGCGCCTCGCCCCGACGATGCCGGGAGCCGGGCTTTCCCGTAGCCCCGCGCCGGAGCGGAGGGAAGACCTGCCCCGCCAACTGTTGGCGGTGCTGTTGCTGCCACCGAAACTCCCCGATATTCCCCTCGCTCCGGTTAGGGTTTGCGGGAGGGCTGGCGGGTGGGTAGTTCGCAGAAATGCCACTCCGGAGTGCTGCCACCTCCCTGCTCATCCGCGGCGGGGATGCGCGGCGGCTCCAGGCGGCCGTGTGCCTGCGGGAGAGCGGCTCGGCCCTGCCCTGCCCGCCACCGAACCCCCGGCCCTGCCGAGAGCCCCTCGCTAGCCCAGGAGACCTGCAATAGCAGGGAGTGTGGGGCTGCTCCTGCCCCAGCTCCCCGCCGGGGAGAGCCGCTCACGCACGGCTCTCTCATTGTATAACTGTGGTACTGCAAGCTGGGACTGAAACTGTAGCATCATTATAAGAACAGTTTGCAGTTAATTGGTTTGGCAGATGAACTCCTGTTCAATCCTCTTGCCCGCTTCTGTTGCTTAAGTGCCAGCGCCCCCTCCCACCCTTTTCCCTCTTTCCCCTCCCCGCTTTCCTTTGAAGCGTCGCATAACTCTGTATTGCCAGCAGGATGGAAAGTGCTGATTCAGCAGCCAGGAACCCCACTCCATCTGAAGTGATGGTCTGCCTGAAATGTTCCCATTTGTTGAAATGGGAACATGTGTTGCTGGTATGTCAAAGAAGCATTGGTCAGGTTTTTTAAAACAGACTCGAGGAATGTGGTTTGCTTTTTCCTTCACTAAAACAAAGAATTTGGGTTTGGGGGAAAGCAAGAGGAAGTGGGATAGGAGAGATGTGGGTATTTACCACCTCAAGTTACAGTTGAAATTGTTTTGCCTCATAAAGGTAGCAAAGATGCATTAACACTCCAATTCCATCTATTCCTGCATTTAGAGACTAGTAGTTGTGCTTAAAGCTCTAGAAAAGATACAGAGAAGGGCAGCAAGGCTAATCCTAGGATTAAAAGGAGTGAGTTATGAGGACAGGTTAAAAAAAAACCACCACAAATGCATGGAGATTAGAAAACCTTCAGAGTAAAAGGAAATATGCTTGAAACTTTAAATGGGAGCTCTGGCTATACTGCATGATCGTTTTGGGGCTCAGGCAGGGTGCAGAAGGTAAGCAGGATGCGCTTCCCATGCTGTGTCAGTCTTCCTTCAGGGCTTAACCTCTCAGTGCAGCATAACAAGGAGAGCTTCGGAGCTGTAGTCCTCTGGCTATCTTTGTACAGGTGTATGTTAGTATCAAGGCTGCTTGGGCTCCAAAACCAAACTCTTTAAAATTCAACACAGCACAATGTAGAGCAAACAGCAAAGCCTGGAGAGTACTGTTCGGTAGCCTTACTGTGAACAGTAAACTGACAGAGCAGCAGACCCTGATGCTTGCCTCCAGTGATCATTTTACCATGTTATAGTCTGATTTGTTTTCTTCACTTGGACTTTATTTGTTCTTAAAGTAGGTCTTGTTTGCCCTGGCTACATATTAAAGATCTTGTGGCACTTCCATGGTTTTCCTTGGTTTTGTTAATCAAACTATCCCCTCCCTTAGCGCTGTGTGAGTTGGCTTTCATCCTCAGATACAGCCACACCTGGATTTCAGTAGCATGTTCCTATGTTTTTTATTAGGTAGCCCAAAAGCACTGCCTAAATTCAAAATGGATCTCTGCTTTTCAGTTCTTCTGAAGTGTATTATCCTATGCACTCTGTGAATAAAACAAGTATTTGCAGCCTTCTGTCTTGTGAGCACTTAAATGACTCCAGCAAGATTGTCACAAAGGTTTTTTAGACGCTTTTGGACAAGTTCTCATCTGTGCTTGGGGTGTGAATGGGCAAAAAAGTATCTGGATCTTTCTGGTGAAGGGATCCTTCCAAGGCAGGGAGTTCCCAGCTGGCAGAGGAGAGGCATAGCTGGGTCACGCGCTGCTTCTGCCAGCAGCACGGGAGTGTTGCGCTGGCTATTTGTTTTCTGACAGCCCTGAATGAGCAGATGTCCCTCTAGACTATGAGGCACCATCGGCTTCCCTGGGTGTGCATAGCCGTGGCAGCAGGCAAGCCGAGGGGCTCTTGGGTAGTGTCACACCGGGTGGGACCATGCTGTCGCTCCTCTCCTCCCTTTTGCCATGCCTCTCTACCTGTGGTTATAGAGGTGATGGTGCTAAACGAGGCCAGATTTCTAGATAAAACTTTTGCTTAGACCAGCTGAACTCCGTCTCAGGAACTGCATATGTCTGTGTGGGAAATGCATTCGGGTGCTTCTTCAGATTAGTGAAATCTGGGGTGCGGGGAATAGGTGAAGGGGGTACCTTTTGATGTGCAGTGGTATGTGTTTTTAGGATGCACTTAAATATTTGCTTGAGCAAAAAATTTCACTGGTTGCAGCAAACATTGTGGTTCAAAACCTGTACTATTTTCTGCTGGCCTTTTTACTCTAAACTTCTGAGTGAACTTTATTAATGGGGTCAAGGGAAAAGCATTTCTTCACTTTAACCAACATTTCTGTCCAAACTAAGCCTAAGAAACCCTGCTTTTATTTGGATTTATCTCAGCTATGAGGGTATTGATGCCAGTTCACAGTGCAGCGTTTCTTATGTGTGCCCACCTGGCTCAGTGTTTTCACAAACAAGGAAGATAACTCTTGAGACCTCTGCCTCTGTCAGGCTTGCATGCAGCTTGCCAACTGGCTTGGTTACATTGTGATTGCATAAGCCTCCTGTAGGAAAGCAGGCTAAGAAGTTAGGATTGTTTTTCTTGGAAACTGGAGCTGCTCCTGACCATGTCCAAAATATACCAGTTGTGACTCTTCACCCAGGGAAATCGAGGAACGGCGATCTTTTACCAAAAAGTTGAAACCCCCTCAATCTTTTTAGGAATTGCAAGGAATGAGGTTCCCAAGGAGTCCTTTTATTAACATTGAACTTTATTTATAAGTTTGCTAACATTGCACTGCCTGCTGGTCAGGAGAGCACTTTGCAATCTAAACTTGGGATGTTGCAAAGTAGTCTTGTTTCCCATCATTTTTTCTCCCAAACCAGTGGTTGTTGTGAAATATAATATTATGAAGTAAACAGATGTCACCTGCCTGACTTCTCTTTATACATGTTGAGCTGTGCACTTCTGAACTAGTCCTGTGCCAGGTCTTTTCTATTCTCATGCCATCTGTTGAATTGGATGATCTTTTTGGACAACAGTTCTCCTTTTAGCTCAATATGGCTCCTCTGTTGCCTTGCAGATATGGAGAGTACTATCCTGGGGAGCCAGATTCCATGATGAGTGCAGCATTAAAGAAAACTGTTGATCAGTATGAGGCATCCCAGCTACAAACAGACTGTTAATCTTTTCAGTGATGAAACCACCAGAATAGCCTGACTTCATAAGGTTTCATTGGATATATTCTACAGTCCCTTTGCTTATATGCTTTTTTCCTGTGGATACTGTCTCTTCAGCAGGTACCTGATATAAGAGAGACAGATAGGCACTACATTTTTCATACAGGTACCTTCATCTGAAAGTGGTGGGTTTTGTGGTTTCCAGCAGCTTTTGGACTCAAAATATGCATAGGAGCACTGAAAACTGAAGGATTCATGAAGTGAGTCACTATCAGTTCCCAGTTATCCTGAAACTCTTGAAAGAGATCCTCACGTTCACACTAATGTGCACCCATTGTCTGAAAACTTACTTTTACCTTAACTCTTTGCTTTTCTAGGGTGTTTCATAAGTTGCAGATGGATTAGCTCATGCAGAGCAGATGGACATGACTGTCAGGACTGAAGGCATTGGAAGTTCATGCCCTATTTTAGAGTAGTACCCTTGTGACCAGTTCTGTCTTTCCTGGTTTCTATAATAGCAAAGAGCAGAGATTTCTGTTTAATGGTGAAGAGTCACCCATGGAACTATGAGGTTTTGAGCTCTGGTTGAGTCACGTTCCGTTAGAAGGTGGTGGCAACTATATGGCTGCTTGGGATTTTACAGGCAAACAACCTTTGTAGGCAGGGACCAGAGACTCAGATGTAGATTGAACAAAAATACAGTCAGGATGAATAATGTGGGTTCTTCAAAGCCCAACATTAATGCTCATTTACAAGTCAAGAGAGCTTTTAATGAAACCTGCTAATTGCATCCCAATTAGTTAACCCATGGGGGATGCAGATTACCACTCCAAAACGGCTACAGCAAAAGCTATTTGTCAAGAAGATCAGTTGTTTTAAAGTGGGTGATCTCTTTAGCAGAGTGGGAGACCTTCTCCAGTAGCATGTAACTATTATAAATTAGTGTGAGAGACCTTTTTCTTGCTGAATTTCTTCAGAAACCTTTGGTAAGTCATTGTATCCCTGGATATCAAATGATAACTTCGGAGAGAATAAAACAGAGAGGAAAATGTGTAGTTCTCTGATGTGTGATATGAAGTAAAACTACAGGTTGTATCAAACTTGTAGATTGCTAGACTAAATCTTGCATAATCTAGGCACATGGCGTGAAAGTCTAACTTGATACTGAGAGAAGGTGAAATGTCTCTCTTGGAGCTCTTTGCAGCTTCCAAGATTGCTGTCTTTGAGATTATGCTTGTTTGGGTATGATAGGATAAGGCTTGTTTTCTAGAATAATTTGACCACTTCTTGGAGAAAGGATCAGCAGTGAGACATTCCCCCTTTACCACATGGAAATGGGACAGACTGTGTTTATTCTTCCCTGAAGTGAGAACTGGGGAGAGGATGAGGAGAGTTGTAAGTCAATTATACTGTGCTGTATGTTTCTGAAAAGAGTTTTGGAATTACAGTGGTAGTGATGGTCCTTGAATACAGAGGTGATGAGTGCCCTAGAACTTACTGGGAACACCATGACCATCTCTGCATTCTCTACTTGTGAGCAGAAGCCGTGGAATATCTGAAAAAGAAACACAGTGTCCTATTTCTGTTGTATTCTTTTGTTGGATTCCAGGGGAAGACTGCAAGAGGTTTTCCCATTATCTTACCCTCCTGCTGTTGAGCTGTCATCCTTAGGCCAACAGCAACAAGTTGAGCAGCTATGTTGATCTTAATGTGCAACAGTTTCATTAACGATTACAATATTAACCATTGGATAGTTCTGTTACTCTAGCCATAATATTCAAACAATGTATTTTTGGTGAGTCTGTTTCAACTTTTTTGGAAGCCAAACCCAAGGAACATGGGGAAATGCCAAAAAAGACAGTTTTGCATAGACAGGGCATGATGAATGGGGTGATTGTAAACACATGTTTGGTTAAACCACTAGGAAACCAGCCTCTGATTCTTCCCAGCCTCCATCAATGCCAGCTTCTACTAGCTCACAACAGGACAAAAATAGGAAATGACTTTCCTGGCAGGCAAACCATGGAGGAAATGCCATGGCATCCTGTTGGAATAAACCTATAGCCCAATGGGAAGGAGCTCTCCTGCTGAGCAACAGTAGGGGATTTCTACATTTGTTCACACAGTAGACTTCAGAGTGTGGTCTTTGCACTCCCTTCACACTTACTGCTGCAGAATTTGTGTCAACAGAGAAATCGGAGAAACTGAGTGGCTTCCTTCAAGCTGAGCCTGTGGTTGCTGAAGGCTGCAGATAAGTAAGGGTGGATAATACTCCATGAGAGCAGTATCATTCTTCCATTATGCATCCCTGGTGAGAAAAGCAATAGCAGGGAGAATCTCTTAAGTCTGTAGACTCTTTTCATGGTGGAGATTAGTACTTGATGTGCACTTAGAAACTTCTTTCAATGCCCAGGGTCTAAATTCTGCATTACTGATGGCTCGATCAAGTAGCTGCAGCTCTGTCCTAACTCATGTTGTCGGTTTGTAACACAGCCTAAGTTTTCAGAAATTATTTTTTTCCTTTGATTAACTTTATTTCTAGGTCATCTTCAGGTGCTAATCTAAGTTTTGAAACAATGAGGAAGGGGACCTGTAAAATGTGATGCAAATCTGTCACTGCAGATGTTCCTCTTAATGAGCTGTGGTTCTGTAATTCTGATTTGACGCTTAAACATATTTTTGGTCAGGAAGTTGCAACTGGACTCTGTGTCTGTGCATGATTCATGTGTTTGTAAAGTGCTTGAGATGTCAAAACTAACTGGCAGCAAGGATTTGAATCATTTTCCAGAGGAAAAACTGCTAGAAAAATTTTTCCTGATAATTGATTTTAATGGAGAATGATAGCACAAGATAGTTGTATATTAGAAAGGATTAGAGCAGAAGTTTTCAAGGCTGAAATAAAAGTGGGGAAGTAATTTTTTCTTTTTTTTTTTTTTTTTTCCCTCCCCTCTTTCTTCTTTCCTTCTTTACCATGATGTTCATCTCTGCCAAACTACTAGGTATGGATTCAGATAGGAGAATGTTTTCTCGCCTTAAATTGAGAGAGGGGGTGGGAAGGACTGGGGGAAGGTAAAATCTGTAGGTTGGTCTTGCTTAGTGTACTGTTAAAGCTCTGAGCATCCTTGGAAAGGAATGAAGAGATTTTATTATATCAAAGCACAAGTGTGGAATTAAACTTCAAGTACCTGGAAAAGCTAAAAATTCAGAAGGCTTTGGCACAAGACAAAAATATCACAAGCTTTCTTAAAAGGCCTGCTTTCCCTTCTGGCTCAAATGTACTCAAGTCCATTTAGGAGAATGTTAAGGGAGAAATATGTTTTGCATGGCCATTGATTCTTCCTGAATTAATGTCTTGTGGGTGATCATTCTTCATTCTAATAGCTGCTTGGGCTGACATCACCCGAGATGTCGGGGGATTATGTCAGAATTCAAGCCTTGATATTGTGCAGAACAGTGGCTCAAGTATTGTCAGATGCTTTCCTGGTGGGTCAGGTTGCTTTTGTTTTTCCTGTCCAACTCTTAACTATGATGTTCCAGTTACTGTACATGGTCACAACAAGAGATGTAGTAAACAATTTCCAAGAGAAGCATGTCTGCACAGCATAATTGTGAGGACAAAGTACTACTTGACTCTAAATCTTACAGTAGAGACAGATTTGCTGTCAGCATCTATACTCTAGATGCACAATGCATGCATTTTTAACACTTTATGAAAAAACTCACTAGCTGTAATGTTGTAATCTTTTGTTTTGTTATGCCATATTTCAGTCCAGGAATTCTGAAGGCCAAAAGTGGTTTTGGTGGTAGGTTTTTTTCCTGGTCAGTTTGCTGGTTTGTTGTTGGGGTTTTGTTTGGTTTTGTGGGGGGATTGTTTGTTTGTTTTGGTTTTTGTTTTTGTATTTGTTTTTCTCCTCCTTGGCTGTTGGGCACCTAGCTTTATTTTTTAAATAGTGATTGTAATGAAGACTCTTGTGGTTTAACCTGTCAGGCAGCTAAACACCACACAATTGTTCACTCATCTCCCTCCACCAGTGGGATGGGGAAGAGAACTGGAACAAAGGTAGAACTCATGGGTTGAGATAAATACAGTGTAATAGAACAGAAAAGGAAGGTAAAATAATAATAACTAAAAAAGAGTATACAAACAAGTGATGAACAATGTAGTTGCTCACCACCTGCTGATTGATACCCAGCCAGTCCCCTGGCAGTAAGCCACCACCCCCCAGCAAGTCTCCCCAGTTATTTTGTTAAGTATGACACCATATAGGATGGAATATCCCTTTGGCCAGTTTTGGACAGCTGTTCTGGCTGTGTCCCCTCCCAGGCACTTGTGCACCCTCAACCTCCTCACTAGTGGGGTGGGAAACTGAAGAGTCCTTGGTGTGGTGTCAGCACTACTCACACAACCAAAATGCCAGTGTGTTACCAACATTATTCTCATCCTAAATGCAAAACACAACAGTGTAACAGCTACTAGAAAGAAAATTATCCCAGCTGAGACCAGGACAGTCCTGTGAGGGCAAGGCAATCAAACAGCCCACTATAATGCTCTAGAAATGATCAGAATAGAATGTCACAGATTATACCTGATTTTCATGAACTGATGCTTTTGATAGTCTTTACTGGTAGGCTATTATAACATTACACATAGTCGCCACATTTAACATTTCAAGGGTTTTAGAAGAGACATTGGGTTTATTTTCTAAAAGTCTTCAGGAGAGTTGAGCAAGGAGGCTTCTGAGCAAGGAGATGAGGTGTAGAAGTGGAGAGCAAATGCTATTTGTGTTACTGGCAGTAACTAGTGTGTACTCAGGCTTGTTTTGAATTTGGCATGCATTATTTGTTCTGGAGCTGATGCCAAAAAAGGTCAGGAAAAATCTCTGTGGAGTTCCTTGCTAGCAAAGGTGGATTACACTGTTAACACATGAAAAGTCAGAGGAGCATTGCAAAGGCTGTTTCAGCTGATGCTGTGCACAACAGGGTGAGTTTACATGTGTAATAGCACTTGCAACATCTGCTTGAGTTGTTGTTGGATAACTTCCCTCCTCAGTATCCTGTAGTACTGATACAGCCTTCAGTAGGAGGATGGCATTGCAAGATGTCTTGCTAGTCTTAGCTCACTGCTAAGAGGTGAGGTGCTCTTACAGGGAAAGGAATAAAAGAAATAGGAAAGAGAATAGTTCCCATCTCTTTTCAGTCGTACCAAACTCCTGGGCCAACTTGGCTGGGGAAGCCTATTAATTTTTCTGACAATCCAACAAAGGTTATTTTTCTCTGAATTCCAACAAATCTTATGGTACTACAGAAGCAAACAAGCTAAAGACTTAGACCTGGCTTTGCAGAGGGTCTCCAGAGCCTGGCTGTATTTGCAAGGTTTCCCTATTGAAGAGACTTTTCTACTATGTGTTTAGATTAACCCTGTGTCTGATCTGTGTGTTGCCCTGAACTGTATATCTAAGAGATGTTGTCTTTGTGTCTTTTAATTTTACTTTTTTTCTTTTTTTTTTCCCAATAAAATGGACCTGTGTTGCTGAGTTGTTTTCTTAAAATGAAAATGAAATGTGTTAGTGCTAGGTGGTTTTTTTTATTGAGCAACTCAGTCATAACAAAAATGTCACTATTGCTCTTGTACATTTAAAGAAGATAAAAATAGCACCTTCACAGTTTCAGAAGATTATGTAAGGTATGTTTACCTGTATCTTATATGATCATCATAAAACAGAGCAACTGAGGAACTAGCTGGTAATAAATCCATCATTATTCATATTATGAAAAATATCAAATGTAATAGCTGTTTAAACAGCAGAGATTGGGTTGACTTGCTCTGAAATGTAGTGGTAAAACATACTTGTTTCAGACCAGTTACCAGCTGATTTTTTTGTTTTTTTTTTTTTTTTTCTGGAATATCTCATATGTTTCCAGTCTCAGGATCCCAGAGCCTGTTCCAAGCTGGCTCAGCTGTTCTGCTCTGACCACAAGGGGTTTCTGTAACTGAAGTCAAATAAAAGCATTAGAGGTGACTGCTCTTGTGTCTGCTAGGAAACGGTCTTGGTGGGGCAGATGTTGCCTGTGAACTCCTGTGACTCTTGAGGGGCTGCCTTATAGCTGCAAATTTCTCAGCCGTGCTAAAGCTAGTGTACTTTAGCCTCAAAAAAACCCCAATCAACCCTGCAGACTGAAAACCAAAATAAGTTTGTCAGTAATTTCAGTTATTATTCTTGTCTGTTGTAAATGTGGAATAATTTGGAGGCAAGGTGACATGTAATGAATTTTCTTTGTTTTACCAAACAGAGTTTGGGAAGACCTAGGATTTGGGTTCTTGGGTTCTGGATTGCATAGCAGGGACTGGGGTTTCTCTTTACAAACATTTCTGAATAGATGTTTCCATAATTTTATCATAAAAATGTTTGAGTTAATTGAGTAGCTAAATTTTTCTAGTAGGGTACCAAATCTGTTATACATGGACTCCTGGATGGACAGAGGAAGAGACCTTTTCTCAGCCTTCATTACAGGGACTTACCTTCATCTGAAAATAATTTCTGTCTTTCGCAAAGTCATTTGGAGTGTGACAAAATGTGTATTAAATGTTTTCCCCATACTCTGTGATTTACTTTGAGCACTCTATAGCAGCTGATGAACGAAGTTTGGGTGTTATAACAAATGCTACTCATAATGCTTCAGCTGCTTTGCATAGCTGTATTAGGTTTTGGGACTGCTGAGGTGAAGGAAGTAATGAATGTGAAAGTGTGCCCACAAAACTACTTGTAATGTGGTTGCATAAAACACCAAGTTTCTTCCTCTTCTCAGGATATCTGGCCAACTTGTATGCCTGCCTTCAGCCATGTCATATCAGTACTGACTTCAGCAGTAATTCAGAGAAGATTCTTCCAGCCAGAGAAGCATTCATGGGATGAGTGCTTTTTAAAAATAATTGTGGTTTTTTTTTTTTTTTTTTTTTTTTTTTTTTTTTTTTCCCGAGTGTGTTGGGACTGAAGCTTTTCTTTCAGTGTGCAACTGCAGCTTGTCTAAAGTCAGTGTTTGACTGCAGATCAAGCTGTGTGGTCAGAGTGAATTTTTGCCTAAGCCTATGTTAGAGCCATAAATTGTTGGATTGTGTGGGCAACGATGCTTTCATCCAGTAGCTGGTCTTAGACACCTCTTCCTGCCAGTGTCCTCTAATTCTGCAGTTGTAACTCTCTGAAGCCAAGCAAGGAAGTGTGTGCTTTATGTGAGGAGCTTGTGAACTCTTTGAAATCCTGGCTTACTGCTTTGAAAACCCGTAGGTTCCCAAAGTGTCTTTCTCTGCTCCCCCTCCTGCCCCGTGACCAGGGCTGCTTACCTGCTGTTCCCAGCAGCCCTGTGGCCACACTTTCTTCCCTCCCAGACACCCAAATACCCCATTTCTCTCTTGAGGATGGGTAAGGCCTATGTGAAATAGGTTTGTAAAATACTTTATGGATGTTGAAGGGTTTGCTCATGAAAGATTCTTGTTGAACACTGATGTAGTTTAGCAGTATGCTAAAGGTTGGTAAAGGCTTTATAGCTGATCGATGCATAAAGCTGACTGTTTAGGTGCTGTGGGAAGATAAGAGGAAAAGATGAAAGGAAGAATGTGTTGCTTCTCATGGTCAGGGCAGCAAATGTCCTTCTGCAGGTCAGGATTAGGGCATCATCAACATGGCCTCAACTGAAATTAATTTGTTTAGTGTACTGATTATACTATACTGTACAGCCCCTTTATGGTGTCTGAGAGTGGTGTATCTCCTCTGCAGTTTGATGCATGCTGCATCCAGCACTCATTCAACACTTCCTTGGTATTTCTGGGACTTTAGGATGAAGCCTTTCAGCAATGTGGTGTATGAAGGGCTGGTTTGTGTCGCAGTGTGCAATAACAGACATAGTTCCAAGTTGGGCTGAGGGGCTGCTGGGTGGTCATGCGGAAGCTGCAGGGCTGTGGCTGTGTGTGAAGCTGAGGGGCTTGGAGGAGAGAACTCCAGGTTAAGTCTTCTTATGGGCTTCTGGGATCCTTTTAAAAGTACTGCTGTAAATGGGGTTACTCGTGATATCTGACACCTTAGCCATGTCAAATGAGGCCCCTATAAAACCAATGGACTGAAAGAATTATATTAAAAGTGACTTTCACCTGAGATGCTGTCTGAAATTCATTAGTGGTTTAAAGTTAACCAAACACTCTAGGTAGCTTAAATGGATCTTAATGACTTTGTGCCACTTTTATTTTATAACTTTGTTGCTTTAAGTGCAGCCTGGATTGCAAATGTGTTATTTTATCATTTAAGGTGATTTTATAGCATGGCAGTAATCTTCCTAAAGAAGTAACAGGATTTGTATAAACCAAAGCAGAGCAGTCTAAAGTAGCTGTATGCTAAAACTGTTCTAATCTATAAAGCTTTGGAATACCATGTCATCTTCCACCAGGGAACACTGCACAGCCTCCTTCCCTTTTTCATCCTGTAAGAAAGAATCTAACCATCCCATTATTCAGCAGGAAAAACTGAAGACTGAAGATCTAAAATTTAACAAATAATGTAAATGAATGCTAACCAAAATTATTTGGATTTTTTTTTTTAAATGAGATACATACTGTAAAAGAAATACTAGAAACCATTTGAATCTGGTTTTGAGGATTTGACTGACAGTTTCTAAGTGACCTTTCTGCTCATATGTATGTTTTGTAGCAGTGGGAGGAGAGAGGGGAAGCTGATTTAAAGGAGAGAAGTTTAGGAGACATGGTGAGAACTGAGAAGGCACAAAGAAGGGCAATATTGATACAGCTCAACTTTTTCATTAACTACATCAATCTTTTGGGTTTTTTCCCCCTCCCAGTTCACCCACTTGTCAGCAGTGTGAAAGGAGAAGGAATCAAATTGATTTTCATAGTCAAGTATGTCTTTCTAGTGTGATGCAGAGAAAAGGCAAAGTTGGTGCAGCCTTGACCTCCTTAGGTGAAGAGATGGGTGGGGAAATTTCTTTGTTCATGGCTAAATCATTGCTCTGAAAATTATTACTGATACAGTTATCTTTTTGGAGCAATGCTAAAACTTTCTGGAGCTGCTGTCAGGCATCTGTATGAGAAAAGCCTGCAGTTTTTCGTGGCTGTGTTCTGCCTGTGTGATGGTTGTATTACTCTGTTTGCTTCCATGTGCCAGCTCTTGAAAGTTAAACTCTCAGAGATGATGGCCTCTCCAAAAGTGAAGGAAGTGTTAGGAACAAGCTAAAAAATGGGGAGAAAACAAGTATTTATACCACAATGCATAGTAAGGATCCCACTTGTGGTACAGATTTTAGATTGCACCTAAAACTTTGCCTGACTTCAGTCCTGGTCTAGACCATGTGTCCCTTTTGTTTATGTGCCATGTTCTGTGGTCTGGTGACAGTTTGGACAGCCAAGGATTCCAGGGATAACCACATGGTGAGGCACCTGAGCAAAAAGGCTTCTGCTCTGAATGCAAACAGTGGTACAGCAGAACTCCATGAAATAGCAATGCCTGCTCATCTTTCTTGACTTCAAATGTCTATACCTATTGTTTTTATTTTTTAAAACTATTTTATTTTCCTTTATTTTATGTCCTAGCCCTGTCACTCTTTAGGAGTAACCAGTGCTTTGCCTTTATGGACTGTCACCCTCATGTTACAAGATCCCGGTATCTGCAGCTGTAAAGATGCAAAGAGGGTCATTTCTGATAGGGAGGGATGGGTAGTGGTGCTAATCCTGTAAATCCACAGCAGGTCCCTCCCATGCACAGAAACCTGATCTTAACTTTTACGTCCTCCTTTGCTGTGATATTTACATATAATTCCTACTTCTTGAAAGAAGGATTTAGATCTAGTCAGATTTAAGAAAAACTGCATGAGAAAGCCTTATAAATATTTATCTCTGCAGCAGCATCTTACTCAGGGATACTAAAGAAAAGATGACTAATGACTGTCTTTTTGACACTGCACAATATAAAGCAAATGCAATTTCAAAGCATCCCTTAAGCCTCTGTGGCATGCTTAAATATCTTCCAGTTGCATGGTTAAAGGCTAAAATAAGTCTTGTACCCAGAAGTACTGGATTTGGGAGATTTGTGAAATGCCTGTCCACAGCTACTTCCTCTGATGCAAATGGTGGAGGCCAAACTATCGGGATGGGGACTGGAGAGAGAAAATTGGCTGAAAAAGATGATAGTGCTTGCAGTTATTTCTAATCAGAATTCATTTCTCATAGAAACTCCCAGAGGTTTTTGCATAGTGAGAACAAATGCAAATGCAGTTTAGAATACACTGGTGGGTATAGCTCAATGCTCACAGTCCATGAGCTAAAAAAAAATTGAAGGGATTGAGGTTTTGTTGGGTTCCCCTGCCCTCTCACCCCACTCCCAAACTTCCAGAGATGCTACTAAGTGTTAATGCCAAGCTGCAGAACGATAGGTTTGCACTTTACAGTATGGACTCCAGTTCATTTTGCTGGGGTAGCTGTGTACAGATTATCATCTTCCATGGTCTTCTGGAAGATGATTTCTCTATTCCTTGTACCCTTCAAAAACCTGACAGGCAGTAAAACCATAAGATTTTGTTTAGAGCTTGCAGATTGTGTTCTGAGCATTAAAAAATACTCAAGACATTATAGTCAGAGTGGTGTTTCTGCTATTTGTCCTCCAGACTGAGAGTGGAGAGTGACATTTCTAGGGTTGAGGTTGCTGGCCACGTGGCTCTCTGTTGTCAGGTTCCAGTTTGTTTGTAGTGTTAGAACATGGCTGGATTCTTGTATCAACAGACACAAGTCCTGGGTCAGACTTTTTAAAAAGGTATTTTAACACCTAAGGTTTTCAGTTTTTTGTTTGGAGTTTTTTTAAGACATTTTCATACTGAGGATTACAGTTGTTATGCAGCTTGTTGATATCCTCATTTTGAGTACTGTTCTTTTAAGAAAGAGAGGAGACAATGCATCTGTTAAGCTTGTTTTTCTTGTAGCACAGCCCTGGTTCTGGAGAGAAGACTTTACGCAGGTCAACTAGTCAATGTAAATCTGGAGTATAGTTGTGGTTTTGATAGCAGCTTGGTGGCAGTGATTGGGGGCAAATCTGTGTACTCCCCAGATAGTTCTGTCTGTTGACTCACTGCTTTTTTCCTCCCTTTTAGCAATTTTGACTTGGTTCTTCTCTTTTCTCTATGCCTTTGCTCCACACCCTCCCTGCCACTCCATCCAGTAACGCTTTCTTAAATCTTGCTTTTTAAACCTTTCTGTCTCTTCTGAAAATCGTGGGCATGGAGAACAGATTATTCTCTTTCTTTGCAGCAGGCTTTCATAGATTTGGAAGATTTCATCATGACCCTTACTTTTGCTTCTTTTGGCTGAGCTCCAGTTAATTCTGTTTTTTTTCTTTTCCTCCCAGATGTCATGTTTTTCTAATTCTGTGATGTTCCTATTGCTTTTGCTTGGATTCTTTCCAGTTGATCTTTTCTGAAATTTGCTGAAGACTGGGTACAGCTTTGTGCTGGAAGCTTTATCAGCCTCAAGTAGAACAGAACTGTTGCTTCATGATTCTCACATATGTTCCTCTGTACACTCCTGTATGGCATTTGCTTCTTTCTCAACAAAGAATTTTCCAGAGTCTAAAACTTGGTTTGAATTAAGTCTTCCAGCAAGCTGGCAGCTTTAAGTTAGCAGCTTCCCCAAGTTTGAGTGTCATTTTGTCCTTCATTATCTAGATCATTAGTATTAGAATAGTGTGGGACCAGGGCAGATCTCTGCAGAGGTTATTCAGTATGTGAGTATTTCAATTTTTCTTGGCTTTCCAAGCAGATGTAAGTCAGTGGAGTTACCCAGTGACTTTCAGTTCTGCCATAAGATGACTGTTTGCACTGATAACAGTATGACAAAGTTTTCTTAACTTTTGTGAGAATGCAGTTTTGAGTCTTTTGGTATGATTTTGCTAGTGTCAAGATTCAGTGTCTACTGCTTGTGTTCCTAAAATACATTATTCTGACACAGTAGGATATTGAGTTGGTTTGACCTGACTTGTCCATGAACAACCAGATTGTGTTGAATTCAGTCTTTTATTTTCTTGCTGGTGCTAGCAGGTGTGTTTAATGGCAATCCATGTGCAAATGAAGCAACAAGTATTTTTCAGGTTTTTCTTTACACTCCTTTCCCCTCCCACTTCTTTAGGATATCACTGTTTGTTATTCTCCAGTCTCTGCTACCTTGTCAGTCCACTACAACTTTCAAAAATATCTGCTAATGATTTTAAGCTTTAAGAAAAATTTGAACTATTCAATTCACCTCTGAATTTCATGAAAACTATCTAATTTGAGAGAAAGTTGAATCACCTAATTTTTTTTTCTCTTCTCTGTCCTATCATCACTAGTAATAGTAGGGGCTTTTTTGTTTTGGTCTTGTTACCTGTAGCTTTCTTAAAGTGATGAGTGGACTGACCTTTCCCTTAATCATTATTTTATTACTGTGGAATTACAGAATGAGTTTTTGATGTCTGTTGATTCACTTTCACTTATATCAGTATTGCAATAATTGTCTGTAGGCTATTGCTCTTTTAGTGGAGTGCAGATGAATGGACTCGGCTTGACCTCTTTAGCTAGCGAGGCAGAAGAACTAGCTGTTGCTTGCTTTTTGTCATGTATGGGCAACAGCAAAACTTAAACATCTTGGGTCTGAGGTTTAACTGGAAGCTAATTAAAAACTGGAGATGAGGGAGACCAAACAGTCAGTGGCAGAAAGTTCTCTTCAAATACAAAGCAAGTTCTTTCATCCAGAATCAACTCACTGAAATGGTTAATGGGCAAATGCCCAAAGGCTGAATTTTCACCTCAACTGTTTTTGTCAGGCTTGGGTTTGAGAATATCATTTAGTTGGTGCCCCTGATCAGCTCAGCCATAATTCAGAAACCATGAAAGGTTTTATATAGGTTGCTTCTGCTGCTATCCTGAGATTATAATAATTGAAAACAGAAAGTACTGAAATAGTCTGATGAACGCAAATTGACTAGATAATGTTATGATAAACTAGAGACTTAGTCCTATGTCACCACCAGATCTAGAAGCATGTTTGATAAGGGGATGTTGATAGAGCGGTGAGAGTGAACAATGCTAATGCTGTTCACAAAATAAGAACCCTTCTGAAAAGGAACATACAGTTTCAAGAACAGATGGTCTAGTGGTAATAGAGACTAACAAATTTTTGTTGGCTGGCAGCCATCTTTCAGGTTAGGATCTTGCCTTTAAAGCTCTTTCATGGAGTTGACTTCCTTGCTGCAAAGTACTTGGTAAAAGGATAGAGTAAATTCCTCCTGGGAACTTTTTCTTCCTGGTCTAACATAAACAAGATTACAGTGGAAGCAAAAGGAAGAGGCAGTCGGCTCACAGTGACAGGTAGGCTTTGTTGGAGCAGCCTATAGCTTTTTTTTTGATTTTGTTCTGCTCCCTGCACTCCAGAATTAGCATGCTGCAGGACGGTTGTCACCCCTGTGATGGAAGGTGGGAAGAGTGACTTGAAAACATGCACAAGTTTTGCTTTGATCATCTCATTTCTTCTGCAGAAGTAGCATATTGTTTGTGAGACAGAGCTTACATAATCCTCCTGTGTGTGTAAATATATTTAACACAGGCCTTTTGTTTCTTGACTAGTTTAAATCTGATCCGTAATGTACATGCAGTGTGGAAGGGGGCAGAAGAGGGGTGAGTTAAAGTGCATTTTGGTTTTATCTTCTCCTCCAGTGCCCCAGAACTTGTATGGACTCATAACAAGCAAAATGGAGGTGAAATATCCCATTCTTATCTTTTACCTGTGCCCTAAAAACAGACTATGTCTAAGTGATCAGTGATATCGCAGCCCTCTTTCGTTGCCGGGCTGATTCTCTTGTTGCACAGTAGCTGGTAGAGAGGCTTTAAATGCAGAATTAGCATATAAGCCTGTGCCATTTTTGGCTGGCTGTTAATGTTTAAAGTCTTTAAAGTCACCCACTAAAGACAAGGCAGAAGAACAAACGTCGGCCTGGGAATGTGGCGTGTGTGTTCTTGTTTAATATCGGAATTTCTGGTATGGCCAGGGATGCATGCCAGCTTTGGCAGTACAGGGCACAGTTCAGATACTTAAGTACTGTACTAAAAATAACAGGACTATTTTAGACTGGGACCCAATTAGGGAGAGAATAACTTGTTGCTCTGCAATCAGCAATCTGAAGTAGCAGGCAGGCTGCAATGCACACATAAACTCGTCTGTTTTGCTTGCAGAGTTGCCAGTTTTGACACTGTGTTCCTTCGATGCTATTCCAGAGGCCAAAAAAAACCAAAAAACCAAACACCAAACCAACAAAAAACTCCTCTTCTTAAGGCAGACTTTGTGCTTTAGTTCAGACTTTGATATTGCAGTGTTTAATAGCATTACAGCTCCTAATCCTCCAGTGTTGGCTTGGGAAATTCCTAGAAGGCAGGGAGCAGGAGGTGAGGAGCGGTGCTCTCCCTGACACAGTGAGTGAGCTTTGCCCTGTCCCACAGAAGGGCAGCAAGGGTGAATCTGGGCAGTCAAGGACCAGAGGAGATGGTTTGAAGACTGTTGCTTTTCCCCTGCTTTGTCTACTGGGGATGGAAGAGAAGGGAGTATAGTTCCCAAAACTTGCTGCTGCTGCTTGCTTTTCTGTGTCAAGAAGTACAGTGAAAATAACTTGCGTGTTTAACCTCCTGAAACAAAGCATTACTTTACACTTCAGTAGTTTCTCTCTAATGATTTTATTTTTGGTGATGCTGCTGGCTGCCACCTTCTATTAGGTTGCTTGGATTACTGTGAAGCAAGTTAGAGGAATTTCTTCATGCCCTGGGGTGATGGGGAAAGAGCAAGCATGCTTCAGCATCTGAATCCTCTGGTCTTGGAGGGCTTTCAAGTGATTGGCTGCATCTGATCTCAATTTTCTGCCACTGATCAGAGTGGAGTTGTTGATGAGAAAATGCTTTATGGAGCCTTACGCAAACGCTGCATTGGATAGACTTGTGCTGGTGCTTGAGATGAAAGTGAAATGCACCTAAAACTTCTATTTTTGTAGACGTCTTTCTAGCATGCTATTTTGAGAACATGAAAAAGCCAGAATCGTTTTTGTGTTGTGACTCTTGTGCTGTTTTGAAAGTAGCTTTTCATTTTTATTGAAATAAAAAGCTGGTGAGAGGTGTTCAAGGCTTTGTTCAGCTGTGGTCTCTTAGCAGCTTTCAGTATGGTGTTGGGCTTATGTTGTGATTTTGGGAGGACGTAATCAGGTTTCCTTAATCATGCAGGAAGCTTCATGTTCTTTAAAACTTTAGATGTTGATTTGCTCTTGTCCTGGCCTGAAATGCCAAGGAAGAGTCTTCCTAGATGCCTGTTATGAAAACACCCTCTTTTGCATTCAGTGCTAAAATGTATCGCATTGTGGATGAAGTAAATTCCCATGGAAATAGTGGGAGAGGCACCTTGGCGAAGCAGATCATGTTTTGTGTTATAGAGAGCCAGCATTTAGGCATGTGCTTGTCAACTCACAGGCAACGTGTGTTCTACCTTCTTCATACTGCAGCAGCCTGTGGGACTTGCTGTTAAAAGTAAATGTTACATGAAGGATGCCTAGCAACTGTAGTTTTTAGGTCTGTGCCAAATTGTCAAAGGTGCAAATCTGATAGATTGATGTGTTTTCTGGAGGATGCAGTGTGACAGTGCTGAGGTGATGCGCTTCTGCACTTTGGTGATGTGGCTGTCCCTCCAGCTCTCCTTCATCATCCGTATCAGGTTAATGTATGTGTCCACAATTCACAGCCAGGCATATTAACTTAAAAAAAAAAAAAAAGTTAATTTGAATTGCAGTTTCTTAGGTAGAAAGCCTGCAAGGAGTTTTTCTCTGGTTTTAGACCATTCTGTTTCACAGTGAGCTGTGCTTTGGTTCTCTGGAATGTGCACATGCATTACTATAGTTACTATCCAGTAATAAACTTTCTCCAATGTTAAGCCTAAATTATTATTATTGTAACACATTGATAAGTCCGGTCACCTCATGGGAAAGATTTTCATGTTTCCTGTCTGTTTCAGATACTCTATCTGCCTTTTGAGAGGGAATGGTTATTCTTTGGGCACTTTTGTTCATGTCCTTCATAACTGGCTCGATGATTCCCTGTTCTCTCTTCTTCTCTGTGCCAAAGGATCCAGGACTGTTTGTTTCTGCTTTAGGAATTCCTGTTCTCTGTACTCTTTTTAATTCTATTTTACCCTTTTAATGTCATAACAGCCCACAGTTTTCAAGAAGTGGGTGTGCCCTGGGTTTAATGACTTGTCATGATTCTGCTTTGCTTGTGGCAGTTCCTTGATTCTTAATGCTGTATTACTGTATTTCTTTGTGAGGTATTGTCTGCTTTTTCTTTTTCCCCCCTCTTTCCTCTAAGATGATACTTCAAACAAGACTTCAGACTCCTGACACTCAATACTTGAGTGGTACACACAGGCAGAGTTATTTTTCTTCTTGCATATTGGCTTGAGTTTGTGAAAATTAGTTGCCCTTTTGGCTACCCATTTGCCTGTGATCATGAGATCCTTCTGCTGTGCTTTGCATGAAGTTCCAACTCTGACTGAACACATCATACTGCTGGCAAACTTCATGTCACCTCCCTGTTTGTCACATTTCAGAGAGCTTATGTTGAAAAGGATGGCCACTACAGTCATTCTGGAGACTTCTTGTATGGAAAAAAAAGCTCTGTTTTCCTACCTGTAATTCTTATCCTTTGGCTGGGTGTTAAGGGGGAACCACTCCTGCAAACTACAGCGGCTCTGGTCCTTTTAATCCTAGGGAGGGGATAATGGCCACATGTGTCTGGTTCATACAGTATCAAAAACCTTATGTAGGTGTGAGTCATAACTTCTGCAAAAGCTATACTGACTCTTTCTCATGCCTTCTTATTTATTATTCAAGGCTGTGTTATGTAGTTTTAACCAGTTCTGTCAGAAAAGAAGTCACTTCTTGTTTTGTCAGTTCCATGGATTTACCTTGAACTCATTTCAAAAAACTGATATAACTTACCATCTTCCATGTTATGTCCAAATCACTTTAGGTGTGACAGGGTATGTACAACAATTAATAGCTTGGTAGTTTGATGTTTTCCTTTAGAAATCTTGACTAAATTATTTCTGTTGTGTGACTTATTACAGTCTTTTAATGCTGCTCTTATAATATGTCAACAGTTGTTTAGTATATATGGTGCCTGGTTGGCTTATTTATTTTGATTTTCTTTTAATAAACATAGTATCTCTTAAGCAACTAAAACCGAAACAGTCCTTACCTTTTCTTTCTGTCAAGAAACCTAGAAGATGTTTGTAGCTAAGGTGAATTTTGAGGAGGGGGGCAGGAAAGACTGAATTTCCTGTATTTTGTAGTAGAACTGGTAGGAGGTGCCATTCTAGTCTGGTCTTTCGAGTTAGTCATGTGCCCCAAGTTCAGCCTGGGCATTTGTTTGAAGGTAACCATAAACATGAAATTGATCGTCACTATCCTGACTTCTGGGGCTCTTGCCTTAGGTTATAGGGCATGCCTGGTACAGCACTAGTACATCCTGTGTTTCCTTTCTGAACTTCAGTGCCCCTCCTCTGCGTTGCCTTGGTCTCAAGTTACTGGGACACCACGTTAACATCTTTGAGTACACTTGGCAGAACAAAGTCAGAGGAATGTACTTCTTGGTTGAAAAACTTAAATCTTCAACTTGTGCAGCAAAAGGATGGGTATAAAATTTCCACACCTGAGCAGAAGTGTCAGGCAAACCTCCCAGTAGCAAAGGGCAAGGCCTGGGAAGATCACATGTTTCCTTTGCAATATTTCTAGCACATCATTAAATGCTGCTTTCTTGTCCAGGCTGAGAACTTGTTTATGAAACCTAATACTGGCCTGTGAAACTCTACACTTTGCTTCTTAATACTACAGCTTGAGTGATGCTCAATGAGGTGGACAGGGTGCTTTGTGTATCAGCTGTTTCAGGCGTCCTGAAGTCTGAATACAGCGCTTCCTTAGCTGGCACTTGGAAGCTTCACCGGCTCCCCAGGAGGGGGAAGAAATGTCAGTGTCACGGCTCAACCCTGTAGCAGATGCATCCTTCAAAAAAATAAATAAAACAGCTGAGTCATTCATTCGTTCTTTTTCTTCCATGCTGCCGGCCAGCCGTAATACCCTTGTATTTCACACAGGAGGGAGAAGGCAGACAATACTGTCTTTTATTATTCATACCCTGCAGCTCACTATCTTCTTCACAAAATAAGGGTGGCGTCTGTCTGTCTCCACTTCATGGGAAAGATTAACAACAATTAAGGTCAGCAATTAAGGTTGTGAAAACCTTTGAATAACTGCAACATCTGTTCTTATACTGGAATAAATAAAATAAAGCTGGGGCTCTAATTGCCAACAGAGTACTTGCTCATATCTGTTTTGTAATCGTGGGCTTGTGAAATTCCTATTGTTAACTGGTCCCTTGCCGACCAACATCAGTGGCCAGCAGTTGGTGCAAACTTGCACTGTTTAGCCAAGGGATGTGTTCTGAAAGTGAGGGTACAGGATGAGAAGTGGGAATCGTGTGTAAAATGTGGGGCACTGTGAAGCTTGCCCTGGCAGGGTGGTCAGGTGGTTCCTGTGGTGGTTGTGGAGTATCATCAGCCCCTCACCCTGGACACAGCAGTTGATCCCCTGAACTTCCCAGTCCATTTCGTTGTCAAATAAAACTGTTTTTTCTACACTGCTCTTGACTCTCACTGATTTTGCTCTTGCTTTGAGACAGAACAGGGTTGTTAAGGGGAAATTTTCTATTTCTCAGCTGCCTGTTGTTATTTCTGTAAGCTTAAATTTGATGGCAAGACAGCACCTGAGAGTTCCGAGATGGACATTTCTAGAAGTAGTTATTTCCAGTTATTGCCTCAATGCCTACTTAGATCAGGGGGAAATTTACAAATTAAAGAAAGAGAATATCCTGAACTTCAGTTAAAGAGCATTCACTCAGATAAAGCCATTTTGGTATAAAGCAATGTTCCCTCAATGTCCAGCGAGTGGAACAGAATGTTCCATTTGGGAGGCACCTACAGTGATCACCCAGTCCAACACTCTGACCACTTCAGGGCTGACCAAAAGTCAAAGCTTGTTAAGGGCATTGTCCAAGTGCCCCTGAAACACTGACTGGCTTGGGGTATTGACCAGCTCCCTAGGAAGACTGTTCCAGTGTTTTACCACCCTGTTGGTAAAGGAATAATTTCTGCATATCTAGTCTGAACCTCCCCTGACTCAGCTGTAAACCATTCTCACACATCCTGTCACTGGATATCAGGGAGAAGGTTTCCAGTAACGAATGACACATTTACTTAATTTTGTCTGACTGTACAGGGTGATTTCTTAACTCGTCTTCAGAGCAAATGCTCAGCAGTGTTGTACTTTCCATCCAGAAAATGAAAACTTCAGTGCTGCTCAAGTGCTTGTAGCTGGAGCCTAGTCCTTCGTGGCACATGTGGCCTCTACAGAGGGAAGTGTTTGCTTTCTGACTTGGTGCAAAAATCCACTTTCCAATTGTCTTTTTTGGTGTTTTTAAAAGTGGATCTGATGAGACATTTAAACCTTAAAAGGCTTAACCTGCTAAACAAAGACCTGTCTTAAGACTTAAGGATCTGTCCTCAAAGTCTGGTAGAAAACCAGCCATGTCTTTCTGTCCCTCAGACCATGGGTGAAATTCAGATGTGTTGTTTCCTGATGTGCTCAGTACTTCTCCCTCCCCATCTGTTGGTAGTGGTTTTCTATTATGCTGCATTTCTTTACTCTAGCTGCCAAGACCTTTTCTGACCAGTGCTGCTACTTGCTGTCATGGGAAAAAGGATATCATGTTATTCCTGCTGCTTGTTTCACTGTTCTGCATAATCCCACTGAGACTGAGTGCTGCATTAGGCAATGTGGTGTTGTATTTCTGCAGGAGCAGAGAATAAGGGTATGCCTGTAGCTTAGGAAACAACACTAGGAAGTTCTACAACTGGGAGCTTCTCTGGAAACAATGGCTATCATCTCCTGCAACGGAGAGAAGAGCAGTTCTGTACAGAGCAGCCTATTCAGATCTGGCTCTTGAGAGGCATCCAGCTTCTGTGAACCTCTGCTTCTGTATGGTGTTTTGGAGAGAAGCTTTTTGGTTTTGTATAATGAAGAGGTTGTCATTTAGTTAAATGAGACAGTCCTCATGAAAATTGTGCTGCTTGTTTTAGGCTATTGACTTATATGAGTTATTGGACTGGAAAAGATGCGTAGGCAAAGATGTTGCAGGAAACAAATCTGATAGTTTTCAAGCCATAGTATAATTTGTCTAAGACTGATAATGCCATAAAGAGGAGAGAGTATCAGACACTGGTGGAAAATTCTGTGGTACTGCTGTCCATTTTAAGGAGACGGGGAATATTACAAAATCTGTTGAGATCTGTAAGCATCAGAGCCTTAGGTGAAGGGAATATTCACCCTCTTCAGTGACAGAAAGTAGCATGAAAGCCTGTGGGAGGTATTTGTGTAAAGCAGGCAGTTGTGCGAAGCCATCTCTTCGCGCAGAGCTGGGTTTTAATAAAATAGAACCACTAATTAGTGAGGCTGAAATGAAAATCGAGACTTTTCTCATGCATCTGTCAAATTGGTTGTATTAACGATGACTGAATGCTTTTACAGATCAAAATACAAAGCTAAAAAACCTTTTTGAATTATTTCATCAATTAGCAGCAATTAGAAATTTCAAATTTCTGAGAATCACAGAGGCTTTTGCAAGAGAGGTAGTCTGCTTTTTTGATAAATCTTATGTTTTATTACACCTCAGTGTATTCTGGAAGGGGAAGAAATTTTTAGAAGAGCAAAGTGTGACCAAAATCTCTGCCTCAAACAGCAAGGGAAGTTCAGGAAAGAGAACTGAGATTTTTTTTTTAAAATTTATTTATTTGTTTAACATGGACTGAGTTTTGCCTTGTCAGGTGGAAGAGTTTTCTTTTGCATTCTGTGCTGCTGCTAAAGAATATTTTCATCTGTTTACAGAGTTTACATGCACATGTAAGTGTATGTGTATAATATATGTATATGTATGCACACACGGAGTGAAATCAAACCCCGAAAATTGCTGGGAGAAACTGCAGCTTTGTCAGGATAGATTTCTGCAGTACAAAGACCAAAAGGCTGGGGATACTGCAGCCATGGGCTGGCATAATTTTTGGTCTTGTCCAGAAGTGCTGAGAGTGTGAAACTTAGGTGCTGTACACTGGGGAAAGGATTCACCTGGCTGGTTTTGTGCCTCCAGATTGTGGATGGCTACATCTGAGCCAGTTTGCTAAATTCTGTTTGTAGTCAGAGGAAAGAACCCGGTGCTCCAGTGGTGTGCTTCATTTAATTGTGTAGGTTGTAAGTGGCCTCTTGAGCTCATCTCATCCAAACCCCAGCTTTCTCTGACATCTTCTAGATAGCTGTCATGGAATGAAATGGACTGCACATAATGAGAGTATGTTTCTCCTCGCTGACTGATGTGACAGTGCAGGGGATGTACATTTCTCCTCTACACATACCACCACCTAGGGTATGTGACTTTCTTCATATCCTATAATAGTGTTGTGGTCAACTCTGTATGTAGCCTGGATGCTGATTTGCTTCTGTGGGCAATGCACTGCAGGCCTGTAAAATGATGTTGTGTGTGGGGACACTTGGGTGCTGTCTTCTCCCTCCTTTCTATTTCTGCCAGTACCAGTTGGGCAACCTTGGAGGTGGGAGAATGCAGATGGGACTTATGCGTGGGTTCCAGGCTTGGAGTACAGGTGTTTTGTGGGTTAAAGTACATTGGCACAGAGGGAAGGCACTTTGGCTACATCTGGAGCCTACACCCTTTGAGAACAAATGTTCTCCTTCGTCATCTCTGTAGTCTGAAGGTTAACTAGGGATGTTCCTTGTTTAACACGTATCTAGTTAACCTTCAGTGATGGTGATATTCAGCATTTCATACCTCTGTTAAATAGTCTCCTAATGCCTGAAACAACAGATTTCCTTTATGGCACCCTGAAAGTACAGGGAAGTAGCTCTTAATGTAGGTGGCTTGGCAAAATACTCTAGTCAAGTATTTGGCCTGCTACCCAGCCTTCGATATGTAATCTTTCGGTGCTGCCAAAATACCATTCTAATTAAGTTGACATAGTCTATGAAGCCTGGGTGGTATTACTTCAGTTTTCTTTCCTGCGCTCTCCAACACTGTGTTTTGAAAAGGTTGGTGAGAGCTGTGACACAACATCACCAGAGTCTTCAGTAAGCTGGGATTTTGGTTACCCTGTGACCTTCAGGATCAAAGGAAGGAATATTCACTTTCTTCCTCTCTGCAGATACAAGTTAATAGCAATAAATAAATGCACACTAATGCACATGAAACATGTGATCAGTTGGCAAGATTTCAGCTTTTTGTTGAACATTAGCCCTTCTGCAAAATATTAACTTATTCTGTAGGTTTATTTTCTATTTTGTTTACACTTGTTTGAAAAAGCTACAGCCTGTTTGTCCCAGGGTGGTATTATATTTGCAAGTAGGTCAGCATACTCGCTTTTGAGATGTCAGCTTGAAACTGTTTTTCATGGGCTGAAAAGCAAAAGGGGTTAAGAAGGACTTTTGCATGTCCAATATACTTTATTTATTTATTTATAGAAATCTTAGCCTGTAATCAAGAACAGAGCACCACTAACATTTTAGTTGTGTTCTGAAAGTCAGCACTGATTGCCTGCCGCTAACTATAAGCCACCCATGGATTTGAAGCTTGTGTGTTGCATAATACCAGCAAATGCATCTGAGATTACAAAATGGTCTCTTTGCTCTAAGAAGATATTGTGATTTGTTAGTGAGGCAGTGTTAAAGTACACAAGAGGTATCTATGACATCAATATCTTAAAACTGCAAGTGGTTTTTTGCAATTGAGTGTGCTCTGGCACTGCTGATGCTTCATTGCACGGGAGTGACTGAGTGCAGCCTCCAAACTTGGTGCAGTTTTTATGTTCCAGTTAACCAATCAGGAGTGTATGTATTCCTTTAAGTTTCTCTCTGTTATTCTTTGTGCCTCTTGCACTTCTTTTTTATAACCCTCTTGAATAGAGAGGATGTTTTGTTCATCTGAAGAGCAACACAGTATTTGTTGGGAGTTGCCTCCTTGCGCTCTTTGCAATTAGAAGCAGAGGTGGCTGTCTTCTGCTTGTTTGGGGTTGTAGTAGTCCAGGGCTCTCCTGGCTTTATTGAGTTATCACTTAAAGGATATATGATGACAACTCTTACCCTGCTGTGCATGAGAGGTAAAATGGGTTTGCTTGTTTCTTTTTGCTACTTGTTATTGTTACTTACTGTGGTGTCTTTACAGTAATTATTTCAACAGTTGAATTCTTTAGACTAAACCATGTTTGGGAGTATGTTACCACAAAATTCTTTGGAGGGTGAATTAACATACTGTTGCTATTGGGGAATGCATCTTCGCTGACAACATGTAATTTTTTTCAGTGTTCTAACCATACAAAAGAGGTATACTGAGAATAACCTGCGTACTTAAGTGTACCTCTAATAGTATCTAAAAAAGATACAATCTTAGTGAGTAGCCTGCTGTTTGAATTGAAGTGCCTACACTTGCCTTCCAGCTTCAACTGTTCATATGGTATTAGACAATGTACATAAACTAGTGCTTATTCATGAACATAAATTATAGATAACTGTAGAAGCCTCTATCAATTGATTTGTTTTAAAAACATGAACACTAATGTCTAAATAAAAGCTCTTGATAATCCTAGTTAATAATTCTTAAAAAAAAAAATCCTTTACCAAAAGAACAGCAAGTGACACATGTATTAAAACCTGTAAATCATCAAATTGAAAAACCTAATGAAAAACCTAATGTCTAATGTCTTTGCTCCACAGTGATGAAGTTTTAGGTCCAGGGAAAAGTATTTAAACTCACTTGAAGACTCTAGAGAGCAGAAGAGACATAAGGAGAGATGTGGATGGTATTGACAGATCTCTGCCCGTAACTTACTGTGCACAGGTGTGGGTTTTGGTTTTAAAGTCAGTCTTATGGTCAGTCCCCTGTAGCCAGGATGGAGTTATAAAAACTAGCAGGTTCATCAAGAAGCTCTACTGAGCCCTCTGCATAAAGCATCCAGGTAAAGGAAAACAGGCTTGAATAACTGTAATAATGATTGATGAATGGATCATTTGGATGAAACGGGCTTAAAATGTTTGAAAAACTAATCAGTGGGTCATGTGATAGGAGATTGGCTTTTGTTCTTTGTTTCTTTTCTTTGTCTTTTGCATCAGCCAGAAGGGGAGGAAAAGCTTCTGCATGCTCTGGAAGATTCTCCTCCGAAATAAAGGAGTGTTGACGAGAAATGAGGAAACAGAAGCTGGGAACAGGGCATACTTGCTGCAGTTTGCTACTCTGAATTTAAAAGTCCCTCTATCAAACCTTTGTATATATGTTTCAACTATTTTCTCTCCTAACTTTTGTCAGCAGGCTGTAAAAGTAACAGCTCAGGAGTGCATCCTACCATCTTGTCACCTTAGTAAAGGGAAGTTGACTCTGGTAAATCATTCCCATGGGCGTTTATGGATAGACATGTAGATTAAGCTGTGGATTCAAGCAGAACCTGTAATAATCTGAGTTTCTTGAGGGAAAAAAAAAAGATAAAAGCACTGTACAGAGGCTGATGAACCTGCTCTAATTGTATAGGAGTTGAATATAAAAATGTCTTGTGTATAATTTAGTCCCTGGGTTGGGGGGTCTAGTGCCACTGGCTTTCAAATCCCATCCCAGTGCAGGGGGAAGGACCATTCACACCAGTGGCAGGTTGAAAGCATAAGGGCTCATTAGTGTGTCAAATGCAAAAAGCAGTGTTTTGGTAAGCAGGCAACAAAAGCAGACTTCAGCTGAGTCGGTACGACAAGGTGAAAGTGCCTTAGAGAAAAATGCAACTTTATATTTTATTTGGAGACTTATCCAAATGTTTAACTTCTGTGAGATGCCTGGAAAGCAATAATTCTCACAGAGGTGCAGTAGAAAGGTTTGCCAGCTCCTAATGACAGTAAACAAAGAAAATGAAAGTTCACAGGTTGCCTTGGCCAATGCAATAGCTTGCTGCCACTGGAAAGGGGTGATCCTGTTCCTTTACCCTCTTGCTCGTGGTCTCCTGCAGTTCACTTTGTGCCAGCTAAACTGCCTGCAAGTTTATTGCACTTGCTTCCTTAGCAGAACACTAACCCAGCAAAATAAATGCCTTAATTAACATAAGCTGAACTCATTAAGGACCATACATGACACAAAAGGGGGAGAAGAAGGGAGGGCCATGAAGTTGCTGGGAGGAAGTGGAGGAAGAAAGCAGAGCAAAGGCTGGTGAAGAGTGGGATGTCTGCCCTGTTCTTGGCAGTAACAAGCTATTAAATCATCTTGACTGTTGTATAACTTCACTCTAAGTCCTCAGGTTGGATAATAAAAGCCTAAAATAACATAAGGAAATAATTACTTAGACGGCTTCCCAAAATTATAAAACTTTGGATTGTGTTTGATGAGAAATGTGACTAAATTGGGGTGGGGAGGGGAGGCAAGACAATGACAACACAGAGAATAGAGACAGTACTTTTTTGGTTCTCTGGAGGCAAAGGATGTTGAGGAACTGTATATGAAAAATCAGAGACCATTAGTCATTGCATTCTTAGATGAAGTTCACCTTGGGCTGCCTCTCTATGCATCTCGTGTCCCAGTCATGTGTCTGTGGATCTGCCCTAGCTGTGTGTATGGCTTGCTGATGGGATGGTTTGCTGTATACTGCAAAGTGTTTTATTTCAGTTTCTGTCTGATTGACATTTTGTTTAGACTTGGGTACAGTTTTGTGTTTAGTTGCCAAAGTTCCTGCTTCAAAGATGGGGATTTAGCTATTAAGAGGCAGAAGAAGATTTTCAGTGATCAAGTGAGACAATGAAACTGCAGTTTTGGAAATATTTCCAAAGTTCAGTATAGATTTGGTGGTGCGATTTTGTCTTGTTTTGTTTTAAACTGGAATATTTTCTTCAGAGACAAGGGGAAAAGTCCTTACACAGGTGGGCTAAATACTATTTTTCTATTTTTCTCCCTGGACTTTATTTTTGCTGTTAATGAAGCTGTTCTGTCAGGAGGTGAATGTGAATTCACAGGCTGTGAGCCTTGAACCTTTTCAAAATTTTAGGCAGATTCAGGAAAACAAAAAGTGCTGAACTGCATATATTTTATTTAATTTTATTTGGCAAGACTTGAAGTGGGATGGCATCAGCTCTTCTGTGCTTCTGAAGTATATATCTGTTTTGGCTTTCAAAAGCCTGAATTGCCATTGCCAAGATTCCTCACTTTCTGGCAAAATTACAATGGCAAATGGGTTCCTTTACAAGGTGTAATATTTAGACTAACAGCTTTGCAATTAAGAATGGCAAAAGCGAATTATATTCCCTTTTTTTATAAGACCAGATTTTTTAGTATGGATTCGTGGGAGTGTTTGGACGTAACTGAAGTGCTTTTGATTGATGATTTATATTTTGAACAGTGCTTTTCATTTTAGTGTGCAACACTCACTTGAAATTTTATCTAGAACAATGCTTTGTTTTCAAAGATGTTCAAAGTATTTCTCTAGTTAGGCACTTGCTCTGTATCATAGACTTGCAAATGCCTTTTGGCTACATATGTGTAACAAAATGTGTGTGCAGATACCAACTTGTGCAAAGGCAATAGGAAGAAATTGGGAAAGCTGCAAGTATTCTTAAATATTACCTGCTGCTAATCTCAGTAGTCCATCAGTGTTGACGATCATGTCATTGAATCCTTTGTGGTTGGAGGGTGATGCCGTTCTGAAGTGTTTGGGGAGGTGTTTTGGAGGGAAAAAAAACCTTGAAAGGAAACTGGCCAAGTATTGTTTTTCAGTATGAAAAAACTGGACACTTTGGGTGTGAGGAAGGACATTCAGAGCTGGGGAGAGCAATAAGTGTGTGTGTTCAGACTGAGTAAATTGGGAAAGTGATCAATAAAACTTTTGAGATGATGAATCTAGTCTTCTGAGTGCCCAACAGAGCAGTGCTGTGTAGTTCTGTGTGCAGGAAGCTGCCAGTATGGTTTCAAGTCAGTCTTTTGGTTGTATCTGTTTGACAGCCTGCACTAATGAACCTTTGAGTCCTGCTGACCAAGTGATCACCTTGGGGCTGGAGGGCATCCTCAGTCTTGTAAACTGACACAGTCTCCACCTGAAACCATCACCAAAAGAGGGGAACATGATTTAGAAATCCTTATACATCCTGATTACTAAAGGTGAGATGAAATCTGATGGCAAACTTGTGTGCTGCCAAGGGTGTTTTACAATCTAGTCTTGGTCCTGTCGGCTAGGGAGTCTGATGGCACTTTCTTTTCAGACCACATAGTCATTTAGGCTTCCTTTTTGTGAGAAGTTGTGTGGATCTTGCATGCTAAAGCACATCTGGGTTCCGCAGTTTCAGCGCAGCTGGGGACATTGCTAGCTGTCAGGTCTTTCAACTACAGAAAATTCACTGGCATGCCTCATGCTGCTTGTATCCAAATTTATTTCCATTGTAACTATGGCAATAGGAGTAGATTAGTAAGAAAGTGTCAGAGTATGGGTCCTCATGCCCTGTGTTGTAAAGGATTGTTGAACGTATCCACATAATTGTCTCATCTTGAAAACGTGCTTCAGTAATGCAGATACACATATATACGTATTTGCAGAAGAAAACCAGAACACTTTCCCAGATGTTGTGATTCAGTGAGGAGCTTGGAGCCAGGTGAATGACCAGCTGAGGTCTTGGACATTGCTCCTTGTGTGGACTGACAAGATAGGGTCTTTTTTTTTCCCTAGGTGTTCAGATGTTAAATTATAAGTCAAGTAGACTTAACCCAGACAGTCCTGAAGGTAACTTAAGGGAGAATATTGTAGGAATTCAGTCACTTTAAGATTTCATTTTAGTTTTGTAGCAAAATACAAGTTTGGTCTGCTAAGCCTCATGCTGTTATGTGGGGAGAAATGGAATGGTGACACTTAGCGTCTGAGAGAATAAAAGATACATAAAAGAGAGGAAAAGATTTTTTAACCTGTGTGTTAAACCTGAGGTTTTAGAGAAAGGTCTTCAGATAGGTGAAAATTTAAGGCTATGTTGAAGCTTTTTTCACTTCCCCAGTTCATAGGGAAATATTTCATATTTCCCTATTTTCACAGAACACAGAACATTGCAGAAGAAAAATAATTAAACACTTTAAAGGGCATAGCATTCAACAAATTTGTTAAGTTACCTTTCATAAAAGAGCATAAATCGAGTTTTCAAGAGCTCTGGAGCTTGTCTTGCAACTCTGCCAGGTTAAAATTTTTTTTTCATCCTTCCTCCTGTTCCCAGCTAATATGCAAGCAATTGCATTTTAAAAAATAATTTTTCTCTTGAATTTAAAGACTTTGACAGATGGCACATGTAGAACCTGGAAAACTTCCTGAATTGGCAGAGTGACCATACCCCTGCCATTTTCCTACCGCAGTATCTGTAGGTGCGTAGGCTGTGTCTGCTTCCAGAGTACTGGGAGAGATACTGTTCCCTCTGCTGAGAATGTGCAGAGAGCAAGTGATAAATCAAAGAAACATACCTGGTGATGGGCAGTTAATAAATAATGTAATCTACTGGTTAGGTGGGTAATTTGATTGTGACTTAACTCATTCAGAGCATCGACAGACTCCAGGATGCATACCTACAGTGTTTTCCATGTGGGATGAATACCAATCTTTGTTCAGATGATGTGAGTTAGGTTTAACACTTTTCAGAGATGGAGACATCAAAGCTATGCCTCACAATAGTCTATTCTTCCATCTAGAGAATGTCATACCAAAAATGAGTCTTATGACCTTTGAAACTTGGTTTATCATGACTGTCCTTCTTTCACGGACTCTAGCCAAGGCAGAACTCTTAAGCCAATAAAAGTACATGAAATCGCTTGGTTATGAAAGTGCACAGGCTGTCTCACTCAATGTCGCATGACAGTTATTCTCGCTGCTGAATGTTTTGAGTTTTGTAAAAGCAATTGACTACATAGCTTGTTTTCTATTTACCGTCCTTTGGAATTTCCCTCCCCCATCTAAGGCATTTTAGGGAAAGGGCAGTAACTTGGCATTGAATACCTCTTTGCAATTTGTGCTTTTTAACTTGTATGGAAAGAACACATACGTCTGTATTGCAGCTACAATCTCTGAAGAGAAGTGATGTGCTGAAAATCATGTTTAAGGCAACAGCAAATGAAAAGTTGATTTCTTTGTTCATTCTAAGTCTCAGTGTTTATCTGCTGAACATATGGATTGATACAGAGTTCTGTCCCTATAAAAATGTTGATGGTGGTACAACAGGGCCTTATATCTTAAAGGTAAGCAAAGGCTTTTTGTATTCCTAGGGTAGGACTAGTTTGATGAACTGCTTTTAGACAGACAAAAGAGATGGGATCTTAAATCAGTGTTAATGTGTGACTGACCAGGAATGATATCATCTAGAGATTATTGCTTTCCTCTGTTTCTGCAGTGTTAACAAATGAATACTCAAGAATGTAGCAGCAAAGCAAATGGTTCTTGATAAATTATGCAGTCTTGACTCCAACTATTGTTTGAGGTAATTTATGATCTGCCACTGGCGTAATGGGGTTGTGGCATAAACTGCAACACGCCCTAGAGTAGACAAATTGGTCTGGTATTGTTTAGGAACATATTTGATCTATCTTGCTATAAGTGAATTGAAGTTTTTTGCTGAAGCATCAAAAGACAGTATTTTGATATCCAGTCCTAAATAACCTATATTTAAATTTGCAGCATTTATGATTTTCCTGTTTTTGAAATACTGAAGTAATAATAAACATAAAAGTGTTGCAGTCTAAAGCTGAATTCTTTTCTCTTATCCCTTTATGTAAACTTTTTTTAGTCTTGGTAGATTTAGAGGCTAATAATACAGTTCTCTTTGTTCTTGATGCATTTTATCAACTTAAGAACAGCTATTCCAGTGGCTTGCCTAATTTCACTGTAGATGTGCTTACAGAAAACCATACTCCCCAAAGTGAAAAGGTTTTTAACAGTTTTTCTTAATCCTCCTGGAAGAAACTGGGTGATTAGAATGAAACCTTCAGATCAGTCCTAAAATCTTACTGCAAACCTTTAGGTGTGGAGAAGTAGTTAGACGGCCATAAACCACTGTTTAAAGACTAGCAGTAGTGCAAGTTGGGTATCGTGCCTCCAGAATCAGATGTTTGAGCTGGCCTCCCCCACTGTGAAACTGGTGAGATTTTGGGTTTAAACTTTTTTTTTTTTTTCCATAGCATTTACTTACCTAGATTAAACAACTTGATTTATGCACATTGGGTTAAATAGATTTTCAGACTTGCTGTTGCCAAAACCAGTTTCTTCGTGAGGTAATTGGCTGTATGAATTGATCCTGGAAAACTGCAGAAGCCCAGTTAACTATTTCCTGGAAAGAAGCTCCCAGGAATTTGCCTGCCTTACTGATAAAGGAGGAAGCCACTATACCTAGGCAAACTTATCCTGGAACGAGATAAAATAAAGCTTCCTTTATGAATGCATGGTTTATGTGGACCATAGGATGCAACTCCTCAGGGAAACAGTTTTTCCAAGATGTCTTTTACCCTTGTCCCTGACTTAACTGTTCCATAAAACTGGCTGGCAACCTTGGTTTGGTGACAGTTCATGCTTACCCAGAGTGCAGTGGGTAGCCTGTTTAAAACTCAGGCTTTTGTTTTGAATATATAATTGATAATTAATAGCGAAGAAGACAGGAGCTCAAATGTGGTAGCAGTAAAAGTTCTGGTTCTGCTTTGCAGCCTGCTCTCTCTCCCCCAGTCACCCTTTTTCCATCTACTTGGAGGTGACGTCACTTGTCTTACACTGTAGGGATGTCTCCAGCTGAGTATCAGTGGTTGGAAGAAATGCTGGACCAGCAAATAGTGCTTTATATATTTACTTAATATTGTTTATTTTTTTTCCTTTGTTATGAGGCAGTAGTTAAAATAACTCTCTTGAAATTGTCTTAATACTGCCTTCTCTTTTGTCATTTTTAGTTCTTCAGCCATAGGTACCTCTAAATGTTTGCCAATTTCTTTTGAAGCTCTATCTGATCGCAGAAGCAATGCTTAAAAGAAACACAACTCACCTTGAAAAGTTGCTGCTAATAATTACTCACAAAGAGCAAATACAAGACTTGAATGAATTTGTCTGTGACACCCTATTTGATATATTGTGTGAGAATAAAACCACGAGGGAAAAGACAGGCAGGAAAGGGTAAAGGTTAGAAATTGTGTAACTAGGCATTGAAGGCTAATGCTGCTTAAGGATCTTGATGAACTTATGTGTCTTTTCCAACCTAAATGATTCTATGATAAGTGACTGTCATCTTAATTAACTCACAGATTTCAGTGTTTTCTTTCCACAATTGAAAAGATAGCCTCAATTGGTCAGAGCCAATTTTAAAATGGTTAAGGTTTTGGTACTTTGCAATGAAAGAGGCTTTCATTTTGCCCGGATAGTGAAAATAAAGGAGAAGCCACCCGTCCCGAGAATGGCTATGCTGGGCTTTTAAATAAAATGCCAAATTGAAAGTATTTTTTAGGCTACAGACAGCAACTGTGTAGAATTTCTACTCCCAAGTTGATGCAAATCCTCATCACCTCATTTTGCTCTTCTTGGTCTTCTTCCTCCAACTGTTTTCAATAATAAGTTGATGAAATGTCTTCAGTATGGTTTCTGACAGTTTGTTTGTACTCTGCAGGTCCTGGGAAGCAGTAGATGTAATTTGAAGAAAATTTGAAGGAACAAATGGCTTTAGCTGGCTGCCCAGACTCCTTTTTACATCTTCCTTATCGGATAGTAAGTTGTGAAACTGCATGTTCCTGTCAGCTTGTAGCATCATATTGCTGTGTGCCGGTGATTGATTGTGCATTCAAACTTTTCATCAAACTGCTAATAGCTGTCTGGCAATTCTCTGGGTTTTGCTAGAATTTGGGAACAGAGCCTGTGTTACCATCCTGTATTCAGGATCTGCTGCTGAAAAAAAATTGGATCACTAATATATACTGATTAAGATTAGATATTTGTCTTCAAAATAGCCATTTCATATATGGGAGAAGGCACTTACTTAAAAAAAAAAAAAGGCAAGCTACAAAATCAGTGAAATGCCTTGCACCAAAATGTTTCCTGAATGCTATATTTGTAGGAACAGAGATTTTTACACTTGGTTAGATTGGATGCTTTTTGAGTCATTGTGCTGTATCTAAGCAGCCAATATGGCTTCTCACAAAGAGTATATTTTAAAGAACCCTCATCTAACTTCAAAGGCACTTGGCAAAAATGCATGGAACAGTTCTCTTTTTTTCTTCCTGGGCAGTTTTAGTTGGCATATGCATGCTTTGTATTTTTTATGGAATTGTAATTTTTTTAGTTTGGAGATGACCTTTTTCTTGCACTTTTTATCTCTTGTTTTCATGATGTGAGTAACACCCTGAGCATTCAGTTATGATTTTGGACCCTGCAGATACACAAATAATTAACCAGTGTCATATGACATTAAAATCTTTTCCCTTTGCCACAAGAGAAACATTGCTGGTAGTGATTACTACAGTCATGCTACTCATTTGGAAGAAAAGCAAAAAACCAAACAGAAACAGCAACAAAATTCCAAAAAAACCCCTCATTTATGTATGTTGTGTAATATGTCAACTTAATTTTTTTTTTCCCCAACAGGAAACCTTAAATTAGTTAGAAGTCTAATGTTAGTATATGCTGAGTTGTCAGTTGAATGTACCTGAATGCTTTTCGTGATAACAGAAAAAACATACCAGTTGCTTTATAACTTCTTCTGCAGCTATAAAAATAGAATGGACTTTGAGAAATTGGGTGTCCTGAAAAATCTGTTACTATACTTGGATCTATGATTTTAAAAGATTATGTGAATAGATATGCCTGGACTTCATAATTTTGATGCACTGTGAAATTATGCTTCCAATTCATTTAGAGCATCATCTGAGTCATGATGCAAAGCTGAGGGAGAGGAGAGCTATGTAAGAGAAACTTGACATTATAGGCAGTCATTTTTGAGCTGTAAGTTCTTTAACTGAATGTCAATCATTCTTGTGAAAATAGTGTCTTTATTGCTTCATAGGAAGTAAGAGTGTGAATTTTCATTGTTATTTCCCTTGCTCTGACAAGCCCTGTAGATAATCTGCTTTAGCCTGGGGCAATCAGCAGACTAGAAGTGTCAGAGCAACATGGGTGACTTAAGATGGTGGGAAAGTGACTCATTTAATCTTGGTTATAGCTCACCATGTATTAACTACCCTAAGTGCTTATAACTGGTTTGAAGACTAGCTTTGGAAGCCCATTCACAACTACTGTGCCTCCTGTCAGAACTGAAGTTCGCATTAAAAAACCCTGAACATCTGTTTTTCCACCCCTACTAAATCTGACATAGGAGCTTTCATCAACTTGTCTTTCAAATTTGGCTGCAGTGCCAGCATTTTGTTGGTAAAGGGCTGAAAGAAGGTTAAACTAAATATGCTCTAGATTAGAGTGTAAGAAGTATTCTATTTTTTCAATACATTTTCTGACTTAATGAAAGGCTGTGAAGGACACTGGTCTGGAGATCTCAAGGTTGGGACCTTAATGCTGTACGTTCAGTATTAGAATAAATTGATGCACTGGAGTTTGGGATTACATTCAAAACAAGAAAAATGAGAACATGGATAAGTGAGTATGCACTACAGAATAACCTTTTGGATGTCTTATTGTCAATCCACCTCTGCTGTTCTTTCTTCTGTTTTTGGGGAGATGGGCAAGAGCAAGAGCTCTGACTTCTTTACTGAGCTCTTTGTTTGCAACCTTTGCTGCATTCAGAAGCTTTCAGGTCTTGTTTAAGAGCCTTTTTTGTCTTTTGCTTTTAACTTTCACAGGAGTTAGCACATAAACTGGTCACACTGAGTGCATTCTCCTAGAAACAATCTCCAGCTTTGTAGGAAAAAAAAAATCAATACTATCTTTCAGTGGCTTTCAGGAGCCCTTTCCAAATTCTTGAACCCTTCAATAAAAATCCGGCAGTAAGAATTGGCAGTGTTTGTCTTCTGTTCCTGGAAATTCAGAACATAGTCCCAGAATTTCTCAGAAAAAATGGGATGATTTACTGTGTTTCCGTTCTTTTGCAATCTGTAGTCACAACAGTATTTATGTACGGTGACTTGAACTCTTAGGGACTATTTAGTTCTTTAACCCTTCGCATTAATTGTACAAATCTCAGTGACATAAATAACAAACGGATGGGTTTTTTCCTCAGTTTAATAAGATAAAATTCTGGCCATATTCTGTTCCTCTACTTTCTGCCTTCTGTTTACTTTCTCATAACCAAGATGCAGGTATGACTTCAGTAATAATAGAATTGTTTTTAGTGAGCTGAATTCTTATTCAAGAAAGGACTTGTAATTTGGCATAAAATGAACTATAAGCACTGGATCACAAAATAGGAAGAAAATGGAAATTGCTTTCTTGTATGTGTACAGAGCTGTGGATTTCAAGATTGCTGATAATCCTCTTGATCAAATAAGAGAGTGGAATATTGCACATCATACTTGAGAAGCTCTGTGCACTTGAAGAGTAGGGAATCAAATACCTAGGAGAACTAATCAGAGGCTAGCTACTGTAATGAAAACCTCTTTTAATGATGTCAGATTTGTGGATGTGGTGATGTGCTGCCAATACTACCACTGCAATAGTGACATTCCTTTCCCTTCAGCTGGAGAAACAAACAGACACAGGTTTTCCAGGTTTTAGTATGGCTGCTTTAACCCTTGTTTCCAATAAGATGATACAGTAAGCTAGACAACACCTTTGGAGGTTGTCTGATCCAAGTCCATGGCATACTGGCATTATACTTGTTTTCCTAGGGTGCTTCATCTTGGTGAATGTGGTTTTTTGGGAAACTTGCTTTTTTCATTTTCAAGGGTGGTTTGCTTTGATTGGGCAGTTAAAGAAGAGAGGGTTTCTGTTTTAGTGAAAGGGGGGAAAAAAACCCTTTTTATTTTATTAAATCTCTAATTTAATGAGAGAATTACCTTGATGAATGCTGTAATTCTCATCCTGGTGATATCCAGGTGCCTTCTATTTGACTCAGTCTTATCTCTGCCACTTTGGAATTGAACTGTTGTTATTTAGTGTTAATATAAGTATACATGCTGCTGTCTGTGTTTGAATGCATAAAATGTCTTTTGTCCTTAAAAAAACCTCCATGAAAAACAAAATTAATTGCAGAATTTATCTCTAGGTAGACTTGGGAAGGGCTGTCAAGACCTATATTTTGGCTCTCGTTGTCTGCCTGACACTATTTTAAAATCTTTGTTTGCTTGGCTGTTGACAAATTGTTTATTGAGTCTATGGAGCTCTTTCTTATCAGCTGTAATAAGAATGACACCAGGTCAAAGTGGCTCTGGTTTACTCCCCTTCTCAGCTGGGCAGAGGAGAAAAAAATATAATGAAAGGCTCATGGGATGAGATAAGGGCAGGGAGAGATCACTCACCAGTTACCATCATGGACAAAACTGCCTCGACTGGGGAAAATTAACTGAATTTATTAGTCATCAAATCAGAGTAGGGTAATGAGAATAAAGCCAAATCTTAAAAAACATTTTCCTCCCACCCCTTCCTTCTTCCTTGTAGCTCCCCCACTGCCAAAGCCTTGTCTTGCAAACCAAGTACATAATTTTCAAGATTCAAAATAAACAGTGGCTTAATTTACTCTTATTAGACTTAAATGTACAAGCATTCTGCTTGCATAAAATTTGTCCCAGAGTTGGGGTTTTTCATGCTAAGAGGACAACATGGGAGGACCAGAGTATGCCGGCAGACTTTCAAAGTCCTTGGGCATAGCTGAGTGGAAAAAACACCAGATGCATTATTGCATTGCATCATTCTTCTACATATTGCATAAAGAAAAGCTGAAATGTTGCTACTGCCAATGCAGAAAGTCATCAGATTTGTGAAATATGGTGTCAGTCAACAGATCTTTTATTGACGATGCTCTTGTTTTAACAGTTTACATGTATGTGGTATAGAGGGTTGACGGACTGGAGCAGACATAAAGTACAAAGCAGTGAGAACATTAGTGAATGTTTTTACAAGACATGTTGCCTCCAATATGAAGTTATGAAATCTGTCTCCCTGAGTGCAGACTGCAAATGTTTTTTACGGATAGATTTGATGCTGCTTGGTAGTTTTCATTGAAGACCAACTGAAGCTAGATTTCTAGCCTCTATTTTTCTTGGGAAGAAATCTGTTAAAAAAATTGTCCTGAAAACAGTTGTTTTCACTAACATTGAAATAAGTGTGATGCTTACCTCTTAAAGAGGCCACTGGAAGTGTACTTGCCACTGCTAAGGTGTATCATCAGACTATTTTATATGAAGCAAAATAATGTCAGATTTTTATCTTACACTACACTTACATACAACTGATTACGGTTTCCCTTCCTACAAGAAATACACATAATTTTTTTTTTTTTTTTGCTGTACCAGTTTACCTTTCTACATTTCCAACTGAAAGTCTACACTTACCTGTTTGCCTGTTTGCACTTCTGCTTTTGTATTCTAATTTACTCAGAAGCTGGTTGGCAAAACATGAACTTTATTTGAAAGTGAATGTGAGCAAGAAATTTCAAGTGCCTGGGTCCATGTTTTTCAATTATATGAGCCTTTTCAGTCAAAAAAAAAAAAAAAAACCAAACCAAAACAAAAAAGACTCAAAGCACTGTAGTGGTCCATCATACCATTTGGTACTTGCATTACTATTAACAGTAGGCAGGAAACAATGCAGATGTTTCAAATGAATCTTGTTATGTCATTACATGTAAGCAGTCTCTTGATTTAGCTCTATTTTGCGTACATCTTTAAAGTTTGCTGTTTTATGCTTAAGAGAAAGTTGAGAGAGATCTTATGATTTTATATATATATATATATATATGTATGTATGTATGTATGTATGTATATATACATGTATATATAAATAGATAGATACAGATATACTTCAAGGGGGGGTACCAAAAGAATGGAGTCAGATTCTTTTCCCTGGTGACCAGAGGCAATGAACACAATCTGAAACACAGGAAATTGCCTCTGAACATTGGGCAACACTCTTACACTGTGAGGGTGACTGAGCACTGACAGGTTGCCCAGAGAGGTGGTGCAATCTCATTCCCTGGAGATAGTCCAAAACCATCCAGACATGGTCTCAGGCAACTGGCTGTAGGTGGCCCTGCTTGAGCAGGGGGCTGGACCAAGTGACATCAAGGTCTCTTCCAACCCCAGTCATTCAGTGATCCTGTGAAAAACAAAAGCAATGTGTCTCTTTGGGTTCTGACTTGTATACAACTTTTAAGATGTCACTTCCAGATTATAAAAACACCCATGTTGATAAAAACAGACCATTTTCTGGTGTTTTCTCACAGAATTTCACAAGAACATTCGGAAGCAATGGTAACAATCAGCTTAGCAGACTATAGCACCAAATGAAATGCTGTATATTTTCTTTAATGAATGTGATCTTTTCCAAATGAGTAAATATTTAACAAGCTGTTTACCAACTGGTTATTTTGGAGAATTACGAGTGTTTTCATGTTAGTAACAGCTCTAGCTTAACAGAAGAGAGAAGCTGATGTACCAATCCTAAGACAACTTCATACGTTCATCAAATGTCTGTGTTAACAGAATAGAAACCTGAAATACATGGGAATGGAAGGAAGCACTTTTTTTTTTTTTTTTTTTTTTAATTGCCTTTGTTGTAGTCAACTGGAATTATGTTAGTAATAGTTTGGGGGTGTATGTTTTCAATGAACCTTCCTCCTACAGATGTTCTGTGCTCTACATATGAGTAAATAATAACCAGTGGAGAAGATTATTTTGTTTTTAAAGAGGAAGATAAGATTGCTGTGCATTTGGAGCTGTCACTTTTCAAGAAAGTACTGTGGCTTTGAAAATTCTTAGTGTTGTTTTCTATGCCAGTTGGCTCAGGGAGGCCTTTTCTATCCTTGGAAGAGACCAATGATATAATGTTGTCTTATATTTAAGTATTTCCAAGAAATATATCTAGATACAGACCTTGGGTAGAGTTATGCCCAGTACATTTTCTTGCCTTACACAGCTTAAAGGGAATCTGTTTGATCAAAGCAAGGACAATATTTCATAAGCATTTCTTTTTTTTTTTTTTTTTCTTTTTTATAAATTAAAAAAGGAGGAGGGAATGAGCTCCTCCAAAGCACCACCCCACAATCAAAATTCTGTGATTCTGCATGATGCTGTCTGTGTGATCAACTCTGAGAGGAGAATTTTTCATTTTCTAATAAGAAGCTGTGGGTACAGATTCCAAACTTTATTGTTTACATGATGTCTCATGGCATGCAGGGATCATTTCATTTGTTTCCACATTTGCAGGCTTTCCAGTCCTAATGCTGCAGCAGAATCCTGAACTGAAGCTGTTGCTTCAAAGAAGAATGGATAGTCTGAACTCACCATGGCCTTGGTGATGGATGGGCCACCTACCATGGAAAGCTAGGGATGGATATATCAGGTCCATGTAGCATTAGCTATGATGGAAAATTTTCTCTACCTTCTCCTTTTGCATACTTTAAGAATTTTTCTTTCAGCTTCTAATATAAGCCTGAAAAACTGTTTTTTTAAAGAAGTTCTCCCTAAGTTCCTGTAAAACTCTGCTGCTTTTCAGGTGTGTAATTCATAGTGTTGCATCCCTTCACGGAGATGTGGAATGGAGAGTGCTACACAGAGCAAGGACTTCATTCTTGTATGACTGGCTTTGCTTTTTCAGGAGGGAATTCTACCAAATTGATCAGCTTTCAGGAATCCTTCACGAAGAAAGGGCCCGATTATTGGTATTAACAGCCTTTTATGGTAGATAGTATTGATATTTTAATCTGAGGCATTAAGATACACTGTTTTTCTTTCTGGTTTTGAAAGAACAACAAGCAATCAAAAGTAGAACACAAATGTCCAGCAAAGCTCTCAGGCTCTACTGCTATTTTAAGATAGCTTTGGCCTGTGTACTGGTACGACCAGTGTGCATACTTGAAATTCTAGCCTCTACAATAGAAAGACAAGCCCACGGAAACAGCCAGTGGTTTTGGAGCATGCTGGTCCTTTGCAAGCTGAATGTTAAACAATGACTTAAGAATCTACTACACACTGGCTGTAGCTCTTGATGTCTTACACACTGGCTCCATTTTTTGACATAACTTTGGCAAGTGGGGGAACCTGGCAACCCTTCATGCTAGAGGCCGTAGCTCTAATAAAGTGCTTTAGTTATTAGCACAAGTAAATAGTTGTCCATTTGTGCTTCATTAATGCATATTAGTCATACAGTAAATACTGTCATGCTGGCAAGTTCCCCAGAATACTGAATACTTCTGCACAGTTCAGGAGGGGGTTTCTGACAAAGTGGTGTTGGCACCTTTCTTGAAGAAGTTCTTGAAGCTGTTAGTGTAGAAGAGTGACAGGCCATTATTTCAGCTCATGTGGGTTTTGTAACACTGATGCTTCAGTGGAGGCAAAGAAGCATTTTTGATGAATTTTATGCTGTCGCAGTAGGTCCTTCTTAAGTTTGCAGTTAACTTTTCTACAGTCTTCAGCTATATCTGAGGCAGATGGCTTTGGGCTGTAAGAAGTACAAATGAGGTGTCTACTTTTCTAATGAAAACAGATATTCTGAAAATCCCATAAGATTGTCCAATATTGTAAAATTTTAATTTTAATTATACATTTGAAGAATGTACAGCTTGATGAAGAACCCAAAAGGCAACACAATGATCTGTGTAAGTGTTTTGAATTCTTGAGAGATAAGACCTTTAATATAAATGATATAAAATCGTGAGCTGAAATGCCAGGTATGACTTGTTCTTTGGAACAGCCAGTGTTGATTTATCAATTACCTTTTTTTCGTCCTTTGTGTTTCGGGCAGTGACTTCCAGGAGGACTTGCTCCATAACCTTGCCAGAAACTAGGCAAGGTTGACCAGCTTCTGGTTGTTCATATTGTCAACCTCACCTGTTTTGAAGAGGAGTGTATTTTTTTGCCTCCTCCAATTGGTGACTTACTCTTTTGAAGATAAGAGAGAGCAGCCTTGCAGTGGTGTTGGCTAGCTTCCTTAGCACTTTCTAACACGTCCTATCTGGTCCTGGGGACTTGGTCCAGTTAGCTTGTCTGATCCATAACTTTCCTGTGTGGGAGTAATGGTTCAGTTCTCCAGATGCTGACACTGTGCTCAAAGAACTGGGAGATGTGAAGAAGAACTTTACTAGGAAAAACTGAGGCGAAGACATCATTGATCTTTTGTGTCCTTGGCTGCTGGGTCCTGTGCACAACTGAAGACTAACTAGGCTAGTATTAGCCATCCTTTTGTCCTTGCTTGCCTATATAAGCAGTCTTTGTTTTCTCTTGACATCATTTGCTTGCTCTAACATTTCTGCATGGGCATTATCTCCATATTCTTTCTGCATTACCTCTTCCTGCTTCGACCTCCTTTGGATTTCAGCATTTGAGCTGAGGCAGGAATTGCCTGTTCATTCAGTCTGTGTTTCTGCCATTCCCTTGTGACTTTCTGCATGCCAAAACAGACAATTTTTGAGGTTTTGAGGAGGCTCTCCTGTGAGATCAGATTGTTGCCTTGGGCACCTTGGTCCTTCCAAGCAGTCTGCTTTGGGAACCTTGCAAGCAGATCCTTAAACAAGCCAAAAATCTGCTTTCCCACAGTCCAGGACTGTAATTCTGCTAGTAGTCTTGCTCTGTTTGCTTGCTTGTTACCATCATCTCTGCTGCTATCAGCCTCTTCCTCCCTAGCTGATTCTTCTTTGTTTGAAAGTTGTCTTTGCTTGTTAGTCAAGCAGCAGAATGCTTCCCTGGTTAGCTCACTGACCACTTGTGATGTTATGTTATCTTCAACCCACTCCAGAAATTTTTGTAGTGTCCAGTGCTGGCTGAAGCTGGAACTGCACTGTTTGCTTGCGAGTGGGTCAGAAATGTGATTTAGCTGATTTATCTCTCCGCATCCCATGTACCTGGCTGCAAAAATGGAGGGGTTTGGCCTAGGCAAGACAGGTATTCTTAACTTTGATCTTCTTAAAGATGATGGATGCCTCCCTTGGAAAGGCCTATTGAGGCTGAGAATGTCAACGTGACAAAATCAAAGGAGAACCTAGGGGTAGTAGCCAGTAGTCCAAGTGACTTCTGGCTCACTTCTGTCCTTTGTGGCTTCCCAGCAAAGCTTTTGGTACTCAGTCTCCTACTGTGGCACTGTCCTACCTTCCCTGATGTCTACTCTGTCTCGCAAGGTTTACATCCAAGTGGACTATCTCCCACACTGCCTTCTCTGAGGACCTACTGCCAGCCATATATCCCCAGGACTGTCCTTTGGGCAGCATGGGGAAGCTCCTTCTTGCTAAGTGGCTTATGAGTTTCCACCCCCAGATCTGACTGATGCTGCTATCCTTTGGTCACAAGTGCCCCTGGCTCAGAGTCATTTGGTGGGGATGGGCATGAGGCAATATGAGAGTCCTGTCCAGATGTTCCCCTTTCCTCTCCACTGTGGGCACGCTGTGGAAGAGCTTGGACAGCAAAGAGGCAATGTGGGTCAGAAAGGAAGGGCTGACACAAGCCTTCAAATGTGTGAACTGTTCTATTGATTATAAAAGAGTTTGTGTCTAGCCTGGCAAGGATAACACCTCCCTTTCCAAAAAGTCTGTGGGTTTCCTGTCTCCTCCACCCCTGTGACAGACACCTGACCTCCCAGGAGTTCCTTGCAGGGTTGTGCACAGACTGATGGAGAGCACTGCCTGGGGGAGCTTGGGAGAAGACACTCTGGCCCTTCTAGGAGATAGCTGGTTCTTTCTGAAGGACATCTTGGCAATGATGATGTCAGAAGACGGTTTACTGTATCTAGGGCTAGCCCACCTCCATGGATTCTCTTTCCTAATCATCCTCTGTGGGCTCTGGGTCTCCTGCCACCTGGTTGAGTGAAGTCCTTTAGTCCTGCACAGTTCTTCGGTGTGGTCTTACCCTATTTCTCCTCTGCATATCTTCCTTCTTCCAGAGCCTTTCTCTTGGGCTCATTCTTCCTTGACTAGCAGGGAAGCAGGAACCCCTGGGCAAGCCGTGGCCACACTGCCATGACACTTGTCATGACCAGTTGAAAAGATTTCTGCAGAAGGTAACTCTAGGATCATATGTAACATTTACATTACGTACATAAATAAATATCCATTTATTAAAGGGACTTAAAACATGTTTACCCACCCACACGCACACTCAACTTAGGTGATTTCTTTTTTCCTTTTTAAATTCATGACAGACTCGAGAAATTTTTCAAACCAGATATTAATGTCAATATTTGAGGCAGTCACCTTGAGCGTTTTGTAGGCTGGAAGCATTTGTAGAGCCTGTTCTGTAAAGTGCATGTGAATTAGTACTTCAGAGGGACTGTCAACTTCTGACCGTACAGAAGTATAAGGCAGTGTGTTGCCAGTCTGATGGTGTTTGCTGATGAAATTTCTGCAGGGAATATGTATTTTATTTTATTTTCTGACATGAGCAAAAGAGCTAACTAAGTGTGCTAAAGACATTCTGGAAAAAGCATCTCTTGCAGTCTTGTTTTTTCTGGAGTCCTTTATGTCCTCAAAATTATGACAAGCTGATGGCTGTTGAACATAAATTGCCTCGATGGTTTAGTCACAATCATAACTGCTATGCTGGATGAGAGAAAGTTGGAAAAAGAGTTTTTGGACAGGGTATCTTTTAGAGTATGACTTGCCTGGAAGATTCAAATGAACCAAACCCACAAGACCAGAAACTTTCCATCGACTGTCCCATTTGCATCTTCTAGAAAAGGGATATTGACACAATAACATGTATTAATAGCATGTGAGACTAAACATATAGTGTTAGTATTGCAGTGTGCTAAGGAGCTGCCAGGTAATCTGCACAGGTAATTTTCTTGCTTTAGTTAACTGAATGGTCTTCTGTTCGTCTCTATCCAGAAGGTGGCTTGTTCCTCTCACCCACAGCTTGCTTCTGAAGCCTAGTTCAAAGTTTTTCCTCTTTTCCTCCTTTTTTTGATCTCTGGTTTGACTGTAATCTCAGCAGGAATCTTTACCACTACCTTTATTTCATAGATCTGCATTTTTGGGTTAGAAAGAATAGCTCAAAACTAGAGGAAGCAGTAAAAAAAATACTGATTGTGCTGTAAAAGGTACCACCCTGAACCCTGGAATTAATCACGATCTCAGCTGAAGTGTGGTGGCTGCTCATATGTAAGCTGCCAGCTGCTTGAACTTCAAGGCAAACAGGTCGCTTCCCCTCCCTAGACTTCAGCAGTGGTTTCACAGAAGAGAAAGAAAGGTATTTGAAAGCCACTTCAATACTGATTCAACACAGCTCCTCCGATTACATCCCATCTTTTCTGGGAGTGAACAGTAGAAATCCATTTGCAGAAATGTTCTCATGGTCTGTCTGACCAGCTTTGCAATCTCTGTTCAAATCTCTCCTTGTTTGGAGACCCTGTACCTGGGCAGGTCTTGTTTGAGGTGGTTTGCTTGCTTTGTTTCATGTCCTGCCTTGGCAATGTTTGGCACACCAGACCCTCCTCCAGTAGCATGCTGGCAGTTATGAAACCTCTTTGATCTGTTGAGGCTTTAATGTAGCCTCAGAAGCTTTGTGAAGAATTAAAGCAGCTGCTGCCAACCACGTAGAAGCGCCACAGTGTATGTTCTGACGTGCTGTGGGTAACTTCCTTGGATGTGTCCAGTAGGCGTTGGGAAGAAGTAGAGAGGAGTGGTGCAAAGTAAGTGGTCACTTGACACACTTACACTGTGAACACTGTAAAGCAGAACGAAAGAAAAAGAAAAACCTTCCAAGCATGAAGAGGTGTTTGACATGCTTGCTTTTGGTGCACCAGTTTCTGCCAAAACTAAGATTTATACTTTGTATTGTGTTTTCCTGGGACAGCTTGCAGTTTTACATGTAATTTGTTGCTATTTAAATGCAAATTGCTGATCTTTTGTGAATTTTCTTCCTTCAGAGAATGTTAAGTCAATAAAGATTTCCTAATAAAGCCATCTTCTTAATGCAGGATAACTGGTAGAGCCACATGCAATTAGCTCCCCCCCCAAGGAAAGGATAACATGGCAGCTGCTATCTTGAGATAGGTATAAAAATATATATATTTTTTAATACTGGAACAAGTGTGTGAGGCATATTTCATATTGTACCTAGATTTCTGAAAATTAAGACAGAGATAGGTAAAGTAGGCAGAGCACTGAGAGAAGTTTTCAGTCTAAAAAGTACCTTTGACGTGCTGGGCTTTTCCTACAGTCAAACCAGTTAATTCTTTTTCTAAGGACTCTGAAGATATAGAAAATCACAGAATCATTTAGGTTGGAAAAGATCTCCAAGATCATTGAGTCCAAGGTTTGACCAGTCACCACCTTGTCAACTAGACCATAGAACTAAGTGCCATGTCCAGTGATTTCTTGAATACCTCTGGGGATGGTGACTCCACCACCTCCCTGGGCAGTCTGTTCCAATGTTTAACAGCCCTTTTTGTGAAGAAATTCCTCCTGATGTCCACCCTGAACCTCTGCTGATGCAGCTTGAGGCTGCATCCTCTCATCCTGTCACTGGTTGCCTGGGAGAAAAGGCTGACCCCTACTTGGCTACAACCTCCTTTTAGGTAGTTGTATAGAGCAATAAGATCTCCCCTGAGCCTCCTCTTCTCCACAATAACCAACCCCACATTCCCACAGCTGCTCCTCCTAGGACTTACTCTCCAGCCCCTTCATCAGCTTTGTTGCTCACTCCAGCACCTCAATGTCCTTCTTGTAGTGAGGGCCCAGAACTGGACACAGCACTGAAAGTGCAGTTTCACCAGTGGCTGAGCACAGAGGGAACAATCACTGCCCTGGTTCTGCTGGCCTATATTTGATACAAGCCAGGCTGCCACTGGCCTTGGCCACCTGGGCACACTGCTGGCTCGTGTTCAGCCAGCTGTCAGTTGGCACCCACAGGTCCTTTTCTGCTGGGCTGCTTTTCAACCACTCTTCCCCAAGCCTGGAGCAATCATGTGGTTGTTGTGACCCAAGTGCAGACCTGGCACTTGGACTAGTTGAACCTCACACTGTTGCTCTTGGCCCATCTGTTCAAACTGTTCAGATCCCTCTTCAGAGCCTTCCTACCCTCCAGCAGATCAACATTCCCACTCAGCTTAGTGTCTTCCATGAACTTACTGAGGTACACTTGACCCCCTCATCCAGAGCATCATTAAAGTTATTCAACAGGACTGGACGCAATACTGAGCCCTGCAAGTTTCTTTCATTTTGAGAAATGGGAATAAGACAGTGTCACAATGAAATATTCAGGATGACTCCAGTTGTTAGTCTTACCTTAATTTTTGTTTTCTTTTCCAGCTATTATGAGTTGACAACTTGTATATAGAGATTCCTGTAATGTTGACTGCAGCATCATTGTGTTAAAAATTTTGTCCAACCATTGTGTGCTAACACTTGGGGGTGGTGACTTTATGAAGGCTGATAGACCACCAGTGTGAGGATTTTTTTTTTTTTTTTAGGAAAGCTGTTTTGAACATCACTCTGAAAAGTGCAGTGGTGTATGTGACTTTCTTAAAACTACAAAGGTTAAATGAGATTCAGACATGATTAAATAAAGAAATGCAGACATACAGACATCTTGGTTTTGGTAAATGGTGGTGGGGGGGGTTTCTTTCCTTTCTTTTTTTTCTTTTTTTTTTTCCCCCGGAGGGCTTGCAAAGTAACCCATTGCTGCGATGTAAGCAGTACAAAAGAATAATTTCATGTAAGTATCCATATATCATTGCCTCATTTTTAGACTCCACAGGTGATTTTTTTTGCATAAATTACATCACTGATTTGCTCTGACTTTAACCCTGCTGTTTGGTTAGGGGAGAGCACAACAGTCTGTTCCAATACAAGATCTAATGCTGGGTTATTAATCACAAAAAGGCATGTTTATTGTGCTTTAGTGATGTGTCTGTGGTTTCTGTGGGATTTAAGTAGGGTAGAGAGCAGTCAGCTGAAGTGTATAAATCTTTACCCCATATCTGAGATTCTGAAATATTTTCTTTATGGTAAAGCTTGCTGTTTTGGACATACATAAAGAGTTAGTTCTGTATCTCACTGAGAGCAAGTCACCTGAACGAAAAATGCTCTTTTCTGAGGCAGGCAATGAGTTCTGGGGCAGACTGCACCATGTAAAAGGCAAATAGTTCTTTATCTAAGCAGAAAAGTGTGTAATCAGTATAATTAGAATCATAGGTTTGATCAGATTGGGACAGGCATTTTTAGACCTCATTAATTACTTGCCCAATGCCAAGTATCCTGCTTTGGAAGGAGGGGAGGGATACCAAGCACACCCTAAATTGCAGCAATTGAGCAAACTGGGTAGAAAGTAGAGTGATAAGGTCCATATTGCTGATAGTTGAAGTAAGTAAGGATAGCAAAGTAGTCTTTTATGAAGTTGTTCAATGTGACGCTTGAAATTCATCATAGTTTCAGTTTGAAGACTTGAAGAATAATTTCATTAGCCTGTGAGAGTCACTTTGTTCATTGGCATACAGTAAATTTTAATGGTCTGTGTGGGCATAGAGGATCTCGTGGAGCTTTATTATTTTACCAGCTCTGTTGAGGGCTGTGAACAACTGTCTTCATCTGTTGGCCTGTTCAAAATCTTGGTTTGAACTTGAACCATCAAGAAGACAAAAGGGGATAGCACTATTGCCTGTAAGAGAACAGCTCCACATTCAGATGGCATAAATTCCTTTGCTCTTCATTCCTTTGTTAGAGTTTCATATTGTCTTGAGTTTTCAGGGCTGCCTAGCTAGAAGGGTACGTACACTTAAATGTAATTTAAGTTATCTGGCTGTGGTTGCTGCTTCCCAAAGCACAGAGGTTTGAATATAAACTCATGAAGAGAATGCACTTGTATAGAAATAGTAGTTCCTTTAACCCAGGTGGCGTCTTCCCTTCTCTCTTACCTCCCCTGGCCTGAGACACAGAAATGTTTTGCTGCAGTGCCAGATCCAGAATCCACCAGCTCATCATTTCAAGCATTGAGCCTTCCAGGGTTAATTCAGGGCATCATTAGCCTGTGCTGGGACAGACTGTCCAAGGCATTTTGCAGAACGTCTCCTGTCCACGTGGTGCAAGGATGCTGTCAACACCTGACTCCCAAACGCAGTGTTCTGTGAAGCAGCTGGCCAGCAGTGCTGCTATAACCGAAGCTTTAGTAGATTTGATGCCAAGTAGAACAGACGAGCTACCTTGTCTTTCACAGGTCTGACCATGGGAAGAGCAGTCCATTGAAAAAGATCAAATATCCTGGACCTTCTCTCTGTGTTACAGCTTCCCCCAAAAGAATGTATGGAGATTGGTTTCTTTTTTTTATTTTTATTACAAGCAAAAAGAAAATAATTTCAGACTGGACAGGTGTGTTAGCATGCTGAAATTTTCCATAGCATGAAGGTACAAATATTCCCATTGTATTTCTTTTCCTGTTTCTGATGAAGAAGGAATATAGTCTGACCATGCACTTCAAAAACTTTGACAAAACATAGAAAGTAACCCTGGTAAAGATTCTTGAATAGGCTAAAGGTTTTATGAGCAACAACACAGTGTTACAGGTTGCGTTCCTTAAACTGAGTGAGCACCATCCAATATAGTAGTTAACATGTATGATCTTATGCTTTTAGCTCAATTTAAGTAGTGTAGTTTATTAAGTCTCAGTTCTTTGATAAGAGAATGATGTAAAATGTCACTGAAAAGCCTTTTTAAAAAGGAGTATGGCATATTGCTTTAGCTTACTTTTTACTTTCTCATGGTAACAAAACTCAATTTTTCTATTTAATTCCTATTGGTAAGTATATTTCTTTCTCACAAAACCCAGATTTTTCAGGGCCTTTTTTGGTGGAGTCAGTATTGACTAAAACTGAAGAGCTTAGAACATGCAGCAAAGAAAGGTTTTGGTAGCTTTGTCAGTGAAAGTCCCTTGCCAGTGAGAGTGACTTGCTTTGGAGGTAATGCTAACTTAACAACTAAGTATAAGCTAAAGACACATTATCAGGATCTATGGGCACCAGCAGAAGAAACAAAATTTCCATGTAAGCATGTGATTTTTCTACTGTGAAGAATGTCCTAATATAAACTTCGTTTATTCAGTGGTGTTTTGTTAGAAATGAAAAAGAACCTAGTTTGTTTAAAAAAAAAGAATTAAAAAGATACCTTATCAATGAGTAAATGCTTCACTTTTATAAGTACTTTATACATGAAGACACTTCTAAGTGTGTCTTTCACTGAGAACTTTGTGCAATTGTTTCTTTTCTGTATGTCAAGACTTTATTTTAGCTGTAAACTCCGTAAACTGTCTCTAACAGCCTCATGGTTTTAGTCTCATTAAAAATAGAACAAAGCTTTTAGCATTTCTAAGCCTGTCAGTTGGATTCCCTCCTTGCTAGCTGATTTTTGCACTGAATTTCTTCTGCCATAATAAATGGCAGTCTGGTTCAAAAAGTGCACAGTGTGGAATATACTATCCATTTTCTCTCTGCAGAGTACTGGGAGACAGCTCAGTTCTTGCAGAAGCAGTTTGTTTCTACTATGAGAGGACTGCATATAGTGAGAGTAATTTATTTTGATGTAGTTCTTGCCAGTTTTTGGGTTCAGGAGTGTTGAAAATCCTGTTAACGCCAGTTTTGCAGAGACCAGCCTAGAGAAGCTGAATCTATAATGTTAGCCTGTATGTGTGCTGTAAAAGTGCATTGCTGGAGCTGTCAGCTAACATGGTATGTTCACTCCTGCCTTACTGGAGAAAAGCCTTTTATTAATAAACTTCTCCTACCAGCAACTGTTGGAGATTGCTAATCACTGTCCAGCTCTTGCTAGACTACATTAATTAAGTTATTAATTAATTTATTTATTTTCTGGAGGGCAAAGAGACACTTGGAGTGGAGGGGAGGACAGGAAGAAGCTGGCTAGTAGGTAACAATAGTTTTTGGTGTGTCCTGATAGCAGTTGCAATGCAGGTAGTGACAAGTCACATAACTGGACTCCTAAAAATAAATCTGAAGTACCTCCAGAAAAATAACTTTCTGGCTCAGCTATAGCAGTAGCTTCTATAATTATGTCGGCCCATGGCTTTTAGGAAGAAACACTTCACTGACTTGGGGTATTCACACTATGGGGTTTCAGTGTCAACAACAGGGTCCAAATCCCCAGTTTTTAGCTGAATTGAAGCACTTCTGGTCAGTGGGTTGCTGAAGCCCAGAGGGGGTCGGAAGGGAAGTTCCTCCAAGGTCAGACTGACAAGCCTTTCTGCCTTCCCCTGTATCATGGGATGTAATATAATTCCTGTGATTCATTTAACAAATTCCCTGCCATTGCAGAGACATGGACAATGGACACAGGTCTGTCTTGTCTATCTATCAGTCTCATTTTCCTTCTTTCTTTGCTAATTCCTGGTCTGTTGTGTTTCCTGTAGCTATTGTGTATGTTGCATGGTGGGCTGATAAGCCTCCTGAGGGTTGTGTGAATTTGTGGATCCCCATAGGTCTGTGGGCCCTGCCAGGTTTGCAGTGATTTGCAGCAGTGATTTGCAGCAACCGAGCATCGGAGGTGCTGCTGTGTGTCCAGAGGAATGTACTGCTGCCTTTGCTGCTCCTGTAATCCTGAGCTGAGCTTGTTTGTTCTTAGTCTCTAGGGTTATTGCTCCCAGTCTTGACAGCCAGTACAGTAAAAACACAAGGAATCCTGCAGTTAGTGGCTTTGCTACTTCAGGAGAGAGAGCCCAACTTTTGACAAAGCTAAGTGGCTTTATTTTAAGCTCTTGTTTATACAAGCTCCCTTAGCAATGGGAATGCTAAAATTCTAGGTTCACAGTTACTCTGTTGACTTACTGAGCCTTTCACTTGGCTCTTACCTAGTCAAATGACTATAGTTAAGAGGCAGGAAACTAGGTTACAGGTCTTTAATTATGTAATATGTGGGTTGTCTGAGAATGTGCTTTAAAGTTTTTTGCCTAGTGTGCAAAAGTCTGTTTTTTCTTTATTGCTGTGATGTGTTAAGCACTCTGGCAGAAAACAGTAAAACATACAAACTGCATTTGAGTAAACTTGAAATTACTTGCAAAGAAGTGACTGGACAAACCCGAGAGCCTTGCTCTTCCCTCAGGACTCCTACCTGGGACACATTTCCTCAAACTCTGGGGTGTCAGCATGCTGAAAATACATTGTATCAAACAGCTGTCTGGTAGGGGACTGTGCTGCTGTATTTTAAAGAAAGGAGCATCACATGAATTGCTAATTGATCTGGACTGTGGAGTTTAGATTAGACCTTGAACATAAGTTTGCACCTGTCAGTTGGATTTATTCTTCCAGTAGCCTGTGTGTTTGCCCTCACAGGGCTAAGAGTAAAATTGAGTGAACAGAAACTTAAGGTGGTTGTGGATATCAGTAAGCTTTAGGAAAGTTTATTTAGTTGAATAGCTGGCTGCTCAACGCTTGGCATAATTGAGTATTATCCTCCTTGCACATTTGATGCCTTAAGTAAGCTGGAAAATCATGGTATAAAGAAGCAGCATAGCCTAAAAAAGCAGTGCAGAGCTTAAAAAGCAGTGCAGGAAGTTACTTTACCTAAATGCAAATAGTCTTTTGTTTGGAAAGTGAGGAATCTTATGAAGCAGTACTCGGAAGAAATGCAGCCTAATCTGTTTATTGCCTAAGGAAACTCCAGGAGCATGTTAAGTGTGACACTACTGGGTTAAATAAAAAAATGTTCTTCTATCTCTGTGTCCTTCCTCTAAGAGCAACAAGTTGCAAATACAAAGAGAGAGTGTAATTTCTCCAAGTATTCCCTTTCTACTCTTGAAGCCTGGAGCTGTGTCAGCTTTTTCACAGCCTTGGTGGACACCTCTGCAGTGAATTTTTTTTGTGATTCCTTTTTTGGGAAACTACTTACACTCGAGCATTCTGCAATAGCTTCCTCAGTCTGTGCTAGCATAAGGTACTTCATTTTGCTTTACACAAGTTGCCTGAACAGAATAAAGCGAAGGTAGTTCAAATAATGACTTGGCTAATTTTCTCTTTATGCTCAACTAGTTTTAAGACCTCTGCCTTGGTGTGGTGAAGGAGTACTGCCAGGTGGGCAGTGAGCTCCTGGCATGGCAGGAGTGCCTCTGTGCAAACAGAGGTATATCTGCCTTGATAGTCTCCTAAACCGCGGTGGGACCTGTCAGCATGTCTGACTTTACTTTCTGTTGTGCTGGACAGTGTACAAACATCAGAAGTATGTCATGATCTTAATTTGTCGCTGTGGAACTGCTGGCATGAGTACGCGTGACTCTTGCTCAATTGAACCTTTTGTTCGGGGGCACAGCAGTGTGGGTTTGCAGACAGCTACAGTAAATCCAAAACCAGGGACTGTCGTCTTGGTGGTCTGGACATCCTCAGTCTGGCCATGCTCCCAGGAGCTTCCGAGAAGCTGTGCTGCCACTTGTAGCCTTTCTTCATCTCGTAAACTTCCAGTGACTGCTGAAGTTAGAAAAAGTTGAAGCCTTCAGTAACAGGGGATTTCCAGACTTCTCAAGAAAGCTGCTCTATCTCTGCTAATGTTAGACCCCTTTCTTCGCAAAGAACGAATGAGAAGGGAAGTATAGATGATACTTTATTATTTGTACTTTCAAATCTGCTTCCTCCCTTCTCTAGGCACTATTTACCTGTAAGATTATCCTGAATGACTGACTGGATATCTTTTGCTGAAGGAACTGGGATGAGAGAATCAGCAGTAAAGTAGTAGCAACACACTGGTCAGCCTAATAATGCTGTCTCATACTGATAAATACTCTTCTGAGCTAAATTGCAGGTGAGAACAGTAGCACTTGGAGCTGAAGAAGTGATTAAAGAGCACCTGTGCAGACAGCAGAGCTGCTGTAGTATATGGCTGTCTGATTCTCTGATTAAAAGACAAGATTTAATATTTTCTTTGATAACTGAAATGCTTATCATGCTAGCACAAACAGCAGCAAACTTATGTCATAGTTGAAGGAGTGCAACTTGAAAGGCTTGGTTATAGATTGAAAAATAAATCCAGATTGTCCTGGTTACTGATATGTAGAGATAACACTGTCTTTGAGTGGACTTTGGCTCTTAACGCGATGCAAGCGTGTCGCATTTTGTGTCGTGCAATATAGGTTTGCAATAGGACACTGTAACCTGACCTGCAATGACGGTGTATTTGGCTATATGAAATGCTAATGCTTTAAAGGACCCTGTAAAAAATAAACCTTGCTTCAGATTCTTCTAGAACTCTTGCTAGTCACTTGATTAAATCACCCTTGGTTGCAGATGCTGACTGACACAGAAAATAGTATGTGCAAACAAGTCAGGGAGGGCTAACGCTCAGTTACCTTCTAAAAATACTACAATAGCTGGATGGTACCGTAAGTTAAGTAACATGCTTTAATTTCATATTGAGAGCATTTATTGGAAAAGGAGGGAGAGCTGGATTAAACCATGAAGCAAACAAATTACTTTCTTGAAGCCTGGTTTCAGGTCTGACAGGGTGGGGGGGGATGGTGATGGATCAAAGCAGGTGCGCACCTTGCTGGGGGCCAGGACCTCAGCCCTGAGCTGGAGTCTGACAACAAGGCTGCTGGCACAGAGCAATTATATAACTTTATTTCCTGTCCCCCTCCCCTTTTTTCTTTTAACCTTGTTCCAGTGTCTGATCTCTGCTGCAGCTGGCCAAGGGCCAGTGTTTGTCTGTGCACAACGGACACAAACAGATTCTGGAGGGTCATGTGAAACTACCCCTAGGTCTTTAAACCACACCGCCCTTACCTTTTCCCCTCCACTGCCTGCATTGCTGTAACAGGTGTGGCCTTGTTTATGCACGGCTTGTTGCTTTGCTTTAGCACCTGGGTTTTGCTGGCCCTCAGTGTCTGGAGGAAACCTTTGTCTCCCTGCTTTGCTCAAGCGGCAGGAAAACTCTCTGGATCTTCTGGGCAGGTGTTTGCACCAAACAAAACAGGCAGGGGCATCAGCTTTATAAGGACAGCAACCAGCAGTCATTAGTCACTATAACCCCTGCTTCTCAAAACTTTGACCATGGCTTTGGCTTCTAAGGCCTGTGGTTCTCAGCATCTTCTGGTACAGACATCAGGTGATTTGAGAGGGGGGTGTATCCTATTCCTGTAAATTATTGGCAAATGCTAGTTTAAAAAAAAAAAATAAAAAAAATAATCCAGTTTAATTGAAGAGTTACAGCTTGGAGCCAGGTGTAAGCCTGAAATAAGGTCTTTTCAGTTAAGTGTTTGTGTGTTACTGCTGTGGGAAACCCACATGTAAAATTATGCATTTTGGCCCCATTTCACCTTTGTTGCTACATAGCACTGCATGAATCTTGCCTTGCAGAAGGGTCTTGTATGTGTAGGGGCAGCTGAAAACACATTTAGGTATGTAACAAATAGCTTAAAACTGATTTTCTTGTTCCAACTTTTATTTCTTTTGGGATGACCTGTTGCTCTGCCCACCTGAGAGGGAATATGTAACTGCATCCATGCTTTGGAGGTTGAGACTTGTTCCTGGGAAATGGAAATAATAATGCTAAACTGCATCTGTGGGGTTTTAGCTACCCCATAAAATTTTGTCATGTGGAATTGCATGGATGGAGATGCAGAGAAAAGCTCTGTGGTAGAGCGGGATGTTCTGTTGAGTTCTCAATGCCTGGGATGCTCATCTCTCAGCCCTTGTACAGCTTGTACAGAGCAATCAGCTTCAGCTTTAGGTTTTGACTGAAAATTCTCCCAAATAAGCATCTCCTCCCCCCTCTTTGTCCTTGGTGCCTTTGAACCAATTACACTAAACTTTCTGGGGAGCAGACTCATAATTCTGTATGTTCTTTCTGCAGTTGCCTTCTTGTGTTGCAAGTCCCAAATTTCCTGCCTGAAATTTAAAGTTGAGATGATGTGAGCCAGATCAGTGATGACTGCGTGGTGTCCCAGAGAAAATGAGATATATCCAGTGACAATGGCTAGCACTCCAAAAGTGCTAGTAATGTTATAATGTGATACCTTGCAGTTGCAAGGGATTTGACAGAGACAGGAGCTCATGAATTGCTTTTCCCTAATACGTGTTCAGTTAGCTCCAGTGAAAGACCTAACAAATACTGCTGTGTTTCAAGGAAGTAAGAACAAAGTTGTGCTGACAGAAGGTCTGGTGTGGTTTGGGGGTTTTTTGAATCTTATGAAGCATCTACAAAAACTTGTGAGATAAGTGAGATGTGGGTCACGAAACAATAGCCAGTGTTGTGAAAACCAGCATGAAGAATGTGAAGAGCTGTAAGTGGAGACAGTCAATATGGAGGCAGAAGTCTGAGTGGTCCCAGTTGTATCTGGCATAGATGGATGCCATTTGTATCTTATATATTATTTACTCATAAAAACCTTCCTTAATCATACCACTATTGGCAGTTTTTGTCTTGCAGATGCCTGTGGGGTCTTGAACTGATCCCTAATGGTGAAGACACTTGAGTACTTGAATCAAAGCTCAAGTATTTGCTGAGACAGTCTCTCCAATTAAGAGATAATATAATTTATTTCATATATTGTTAAACTATATGCAATTCTAATCCCCAAACACTACATCCATTATGTTTTTTGAGCATTAGCTTATATTCTGTAAACTGGAAATGCTGGGCTGAGAGTTCACAGTTGCATGTAGTTCAATTGCCACTCACTGTGTGCATGTTATTGTTCCGCAATAATTACAATGTCATTTGCAGTGAAGGTGGTTCCTATGTTTTGACATAAATGTGGGTCATGCCATTGTGTATTTATCCCACACTTTGGGCACAGCAGGATCATGTATATAGTCACGTATATACTGCAGCAGTTTATGGTTGGTGATATATCAATGCAGTCAACTTTATGCACTTTTCCATACCCACCCTTAACTGGTATATGCAAAGGTATGCCAACTTTGTAAAATTATGTACCTGTTTTAAATCTCCTTCTCATACTTCTAAAATACAATTTATCTTGATTTTCTTATTTTCTTGTTTATATTTCAATTTCCCTGCTTTCTCCTAGTTGTCTTCTTTGGCAAGATCTGTGAGAAACCATGGTGGTTTAGGCTAAGCCAAATTCAGTTTGTGTTAAAACTTCATGAAACCTGATCTTGTGAGAGTTCTAGTATGAAAAAAACAACAGGTTGGCATCCAGAGCCATGGATGTTTATCTAAATTGAACTTCTGATTCCTCTTGAGGTTTAGCAGTTCACTACTGAATCTTGTTTCAGTCCAGTTAATTAGTTACAAAGCCCTAAGACACAGACTTGGAATTAAAGAAAACAAAGCCCCAAGCCTCTGCATAATTTGATTCAAGAAGAAACTTTTGTTAAACTAGGAAGTGCATTTACATCATTATTTCTCAGTTTGAAATGCAAACTGGTGTACAGATGAGCCAGTAGCAATCCTGGATTCATGCCACACATATTAATGTGACAATTGGGTGTCCCCCTAAATTCTGCACCCCTACCTTCTCTGACATTCAGAGGTATGGCAGGGGTAGTTTTGTATCAGTGGTTTGACTCTGTGTAATGTAGTTTACAGGGAGTACAGATTGCCTGGTTTTGATAAGATATTCCCCTCCTCTGTTTTTAGGACAATGTAGATCAGACTTCAGCTCATGGTCGACGGGATCTGGTGGAACCGGGTTTCCAAGAACCATCTAACCGCATCTCCCTGAATCACCAAGGTAAGGAACAACGGGTGGGAGTCCAGGCTCCTCAGGGGAATGCAGGCGTGGTTTGGCCTCCATGTTACCATTTCTCCTCCCTGGGAGAAAAAAAATCGTTCTGGATGGTTGGAGAAGGAGAGCTGAAGAAATTGTTTTTTGTCACAACTGTCCTTTGAGCTGTGAGTAAAGATGATGAAGGACTTGTATGCATCTCAAGCCTTGTAGCCCAAGATGAGATTATTAGGCAAGGTGACAGGGATATTCTCCTGTTTTTAGGAGGGGGGAGGAGGGAAATACTGAAATGGAAGTAAACATTTGTAATGTTAAAGTGCATTAAAGCAAGTCTTTGACTGCTGTAAGAAGGGTTCAGGGCTCTGACTCAATGTCTGCAGTAGGAGAAAAGAAAAGCATGATTACTTGCTTTCCATGATAGAAATCAGCTCATTTGGGAAAAGAAAGTCCTGAACTAGATGGTGTAATGCTGGTGTAATAGTTTAGCTTCTGCAAGTCAACAAGACCACTCATAAAAATTTAAAATAAATCTTAAAAGTCTGTCTTTGCTGATTTCTGTCTGTTAAGATACCTAAAAGACAACAGTTACTATTATTGCAGGGACTGTTCAGCTCAGCTTAAGTTTGAAATATTTGATAATAGTGCTGTCTTAACTAGTGAACCCTCTTACCCTCAGGGTTCCTGATGGTTTAATTTGAAACCAAGTCCTTGAAGGTCATCTTCAAATGTTGTTTTGTCAGTGCAACAGCTAATAGTAATGCAGTCAGAACAAAACCACTGAAACAAAAATTATTCCAAGCATATTATTTAAAATATTTGCCAAATATGACATGCTTAACTTTGTCCTTTAAAAAGCCAGCATTTTTAATTTGTCAAGGGCAGCAAGACTGGAATTTCATGACTTGTAGATTATCAAGACCATTTAAGTTTCACAAACAAGTCCCAGAATGTAATGAGGATTTTATTTTAACTTGCTCATCTCTCCACGCTCCAAGTCTTCTGGTGTTTTTAAAGCTTTGCTTTCAATTGAAAATAGAACAGGTTGCAATGTAATCCAGGCTGAAACTTGCAGTGTGTTGTGGCATGCTTGCATGCATAGAGCACAGTTTATAAATTCAATTTTTAATTTGTTCTAGAATGGTATTGTTACATTAATTTCACTTTTCTCGGTATATGCAAATCCTGGAGCAGGTCTATGCAGGTGACTTCTGAAGCTATTTATAAATATACCCCCTTTCATCAAGGGATTTTTTGGGGGGCAACAGATCCTGTGTGGTTCAAGTTCATGTGTTAGAGTTTGTGTGGCTGCTGCTTTTGAAGTCTGAACATTTATGGAAGAAATAGGTAATACTGTATTTTGATAGCAAAATGCCAGCTTTGCAGCCTGACATTTTCCTACTTCCTTTTCAGATCCTTCTTTTCCTCTATCAATATTGTTGTGCTGCAGAAGGATCCATACAGTATCACCTGACATGTGGCTCTGTCTCAGCCACTTCAAGACAATGTCTGTATGTGGTGATCCAAATTAATTTAGGATACAGCTGTCTTTAAAGAAAATTTTGCCTAGGAGGATATGGGCAGTTTAATGCCTGTTTCTAAAGCAAGACCTGGTTAATTCTTTTTTCCAATACTTGCTGAAGTAAAGATCACTTATGCATCCACAAAGTTTTCGGGATTTTTCTTCTATGTCAGCTGAATGACAGCAATCAAATACAGTATTTCTAAAATATTTCTAATTTTGTTGCTGAAGTGGGTATACAGTACATTGTTAATCTTGATGCTGTTATGTTAGTGGTGTGGGTTGAGAACTGAAACCTGAATGGCCAAAGGTGGCCTTTAACGCTGTGCTGGGCTGCAACACTTCTGCCTTTTTGCAGTATGGGAGGGAAGCAACGTGCCTTACAGACATGATACCTGCTGCTTTGGTACCTTATTGAAAATGGAAGTGACCATAAGTTTGGTGTGATGTCACGTCTTGTGTGTTGTCCCTGTCCAAGTGTGAGCATCTACACTATTTCATAGCATATGAAATAATAATAAGCATTCTTGTCCAAGAACTTGACAGAACAAGTATTTTAAGAGGTGGCATGTAATCCAGTAACTGATTAATGAATAGTGCATAGAAAAGTTGAACACGAAGAGCTCCAACGGGAGTTATGACATGGTCTGAAATAGTTCCCATGCAGTTACATTAGTCACATAATAAATAGGAAGACGAGATGATTAACATGAAATAGATTTTTAAGTTCTGTGGCCACTGTGTGCTTTGTTTTTTCTACTTCTACACAAAACTTTATTATCCATTACTTTCTCTTAAAGCTTTGCTGGCACTCTCACTGGTTCAAAAGTTAAAGAGTAAATCTCTATCCAGAAACAACTTTGCAGGACCACTGCAAATTAATCTGTTTGGTGATACATCTTAGTTACATTGATGATAAAGATATTTGCAATAGACTGGCAATTTTTGCTTCCAGTTATATACAACATTGCTTTCTGACTTCAGCATACACCTATTAGTAGATATAAAACTTTTGTTCCTGTGTTTCACATGAGCAGAAATTGTGGAATAATTAGAATTGGCTAAAATATTTCATGTATTAGGTATTCTCTGCCTTTTTCTCTTTAGTGTATTGTGCTGCAGCTGAACTTTGAGCAACCATATGTGCTACATTATTTTATGTATGCACTTCCAATTCACACCTGACCACATTGCTCAGTGACTGCTGCAGATTTGCCAGTTTCTGTTGAACATTAACTTATGGCCCTTTGCTTTTCACTGGGAGAGCTTTTGGTACAAGCACTTGCAATTCTGAACCTGAACTGCCTATAAAAATGGTGATTAGCTTCTTCCCAGGCATCTGAATCTCTTCAACACTAACTGGAAAAAGAGCATTCAAGTGGAGACTGAGATAGCCCTGCCAACTGTCCCTGCATGAATAAGCCCTTTCTTATGAAGGGTATTTCAAGTACGTGTTTCCTGCTGAATCACTGTTTTTACACAAGCAGATGCTTTATAACTGTTCAGCTTTTGATTTCAAAAGAATATCTTATAAAGATTGGAAAGCAGAAGATACATCTGTAAAATGAGGAGTCTTTAGAATAGGAAGGTTTCATGTGAAACACATGTACAAATTTGAGTGCAGATGGAATAGTATTTTTTCCTAGAACTAGTTTAATAACTGCTTATGTGTAGGTATGCTAATAAACTTGCTTACTTTAACAATACACATTTTTATATCGAAGCCATTATTTAATACTTACTTTTTAATGATTCTGATAATTGTGCAAATTTTGTAAAGGTACTAAATACAAAGACTGGGAACTATGACATCTTTCTTATATTCCCCATAAGCTACTTCATAAATTAAAGGTAATAGGAAAGAAGCTCTGTCTTGCTGAGCACTACTAATATCCACTGATGTAAAGGAACAGATATGCTTCAGCTACCTATTAAAATTGACAGGAAGTTAACAACAGCCAGTCAGGATTTGGCATTTAATAACCAACAAGTCTAAATATTTCTGGAACCTTCCAGAAAGCTGTAGTAAAGCCTCTAGGCTTGGAGAAGAAAAATGTCTAAACTATATGGCCTTTTCTGAAGAGGAAAAGGAAGGAGGTGAAGAAACAATTAAAACAAGTATTCACCATCTTTAAACACCAAGAGAAAGAGGAAGTGAGAGCATGCTTAGGATGGGACAGGTAATGTTATATTTCAAAATTTTTCCCTTCAGGAGTGGAGTGTGGAGATGAAGAAAACTGTAGCCCCCTCATCCACGTCTCATTTTGCAAAACATTCAGAAGTCAAAAATGTTTAAAATTTTGCAATGGCAGGTTTTCTGCAGTGTGTAGCCTACAGCATTTGTACACTGTCCAGTAGTAGTGAGGGGTAGTGTGAGGCAGAGCTGGGGACCACAGTGGTAATTTTAGTCAAAAGCCCTTAATTCACATGGAGATGTCATTTTGAGACCTTTAGTAGAGGTGATGGGTTCCAGCACTTGTCCTCCCTGTCCTGTCCCAAAGGATGCTGCTAGTTCTCCTCTCTCCCCAAGCACCCTGGCAGCGCAGCCTCTGTTCCTCATCCTCTGTGATGCTGCTGTGTGATGCCACACACTCTGAATGTGACTCAGTAGCAAGGCAAATCTATCATAGATTTCCCTGGGCTACTGAGGAAGAACTTTGCTGTATGAATTATGATGGCAAAATGCACTATGCTACAGAAAACCATAAGCCCAACAGACTTTGTTGACTCTTGGACTTCATGCCACTGCTGTTTCTCTTCTCACTCTGTACTTCTGGGATTTTCATTGTTGAGGCATGTTTCAGAGCTCATTTTTTTCTGTTGTTTTTCTAGTAACCAGTAAATAGTGCCAACTCCAGTCCCAGATGTGAAGTTTATGGGCAGTACTTTTTATTGGTACTTGACATGTACTTTTTTGAGGTTGTGTAGGTACTTTTTATTCAGAATTTTGAAGCCAGGCATAAATACGATGCATTCTGTCACCTTACCTTTTAGTGGAAGTATTAAACATGAAATTCTGGCACTTTTTGTATGTGTGCACTTGTGGGATGACTGTCAGTTTCTATACCAATGTGTTTTGCCATGGGTCTGTGATGAAAGATTTATCTTTCTTTTATTAATGCTTTCACACGCAGCTTTCCTTGCCTGAGGCAGTCTTAGCTCTTGTTGGACTTGATGTTTTTTGTCACTGCAGTTTGCAGACAGAGCTGAGCTGAACCTTATGGTACCTCTTGCTCCACAGCCAGGTGGCTCCAGCAGTGGAAAGGAAATTGTGATATGAGTTGTTTTAGCCAACAGCTGTCCTTTGTCAACAACCAGCTCATCCTTTGGTCCTTCTCGGTTGGTCATGGTAGAAAATCTTGCCTATAGTGAGATGATGAATATGCTTTGGTAGCTGATTGGGTTGGCATTAGATTCCCTGCCTATATGTACAGACGACTTGCTCCCAAAGAAACTGGAGGGATCCAGGGCATCTGCCAACTTGCATCATCCTGCAGCTGATTCTTGAGGTAGATGCTCTCCTGTACCTCGCTGGCTAGTCACTAATATCTCTGTAAGAGACAGTAAATGTCAGCATGGTGGAAATTACCCTTCTAGTACACTGCCGGGGTCCAAAAAATACAAGCCCATGTAAATATGGGCAGACTTTTGAATGAGTGTGGGCATAGATAAAGTATTACAATGCCTAAGATTTAGCCCAGGGAAATAATCTTGTGTAGCACTCTTCTGCTCCATCACTGTTGTTATTACTTGCTTGTGATATCTTTTCTTTTGTATCTGCCTCAGGACAGGCATGGGAGGTTGAGGCCATGTTGTTAATTATTCTGTAGTTAAGGAGGAGTGTCTTTAGTAACAGCCAGTGCTACTTCTGAAATGCTTCACTTGTGAGATCTGACTGGGATGAGTCTGTTATCTGGTGTATCAGAACTAACCCATGTTTTTGCAGAATCCAGCTGGTACAGAATTGAAAATGTGGAGCGAAAAACAGATAGTCTTGTTTGTATTTCAGAGACAATAGTGCCAGACATTCATGAATTCTCCTGCTTTGTATAAATGTTGTTGTCATTGTCCAGCCTAAGAAAAAAAACACCATTAGTGCCAGAAAGATTTACACTGACTAATCTTTCTCAGAGAGTGGAGGCCCTGCTTCCTGCCTAGCTCATTACAGTGCCTTTGTCTTGTTTAGGAGAACACTTCCATTTATATTTGGTGATGAGTCTTGTTAGCACAGCTACCAGGAGGGCACCGTATTAGCTGCATAGAAGTTTTAACTTCCCTCAGTACATTAGTTCCCAAACCCTTGGGCTGACAGAACTCTGAAAAAAAAACTATGAAAAGAGAAAGAAAGGTAGGTTGGTGTTTAGTACAGATAGTTTGAGAGATTTGCAGCAAGCTACAGGAAGATAGACAAATTGAATGAGTTTAGCTGGAAGACTGTATGTAATATAATGAAGGTTGAGTGAAATCAGTAAAATGAGAAGAAAGAGAACAAAAATTATTTAAACTGTTGGATGTTCAGAGAAAAATACTTGCAGGTGACTGTTGGATTTTCTTTTTATTGTATTTTCAAATTTTATTTTTCATGTATTCACTTTTTGTTATCAGCTTTGCAAATCTTCACTTTTGGACATATGTAAAATTAATTGTGTTCCTCTGAAGCCACCTGATATGAATGAAAAAGCGCTGTAATATCTCAAAGTTGACAAACATAGTATTTCAAGCCTGTTTATAATCTCTCAGGATTCAGTGTATCTATCTCTTTAAATTTCTCTGACAAGTATTCAATGCAGGGAAGGAGCCCTCTGTTTTGGTTGTATAGGGTGTAACATGAGTTTCCTTGGGGCCTTTGTTCATTGGAAGTTTTACAACTTGAGATGTATTAAAAAATAGGAGTTTTTAAGTAAGCCTAAAACAAGAAGTATTACAATATTAAAAATTAATTTTCCCTGTTTATGTGACTGTCAAAGTAAATTGTAAGCCTGTTTTCTTCAGTGGCCTATGGTAAAATAGGAAAGTTATTACCAGGTTTGCAGTGACCTTGCTGTGATGGAGGAGAGATGGTTGTTGGGGCAGAGCAGTTGCATTGGGAGAGCAAGCTGAGCTGGATTGGGAAATTGCTCAAGATAGTCTATGACGCACCATTACCCATCCCTCGGGGACTGAAGCTATATGGGTGTATGGCATCTGAAGTAGTGGTTTGGGTTTTTTTATACTGAAGATAGAGGGATTGCCTCCACCTTCTCTTTCAAGATTTGTGTCTGCAGTTATCCTGGGGCAGAGGGGAGTAGATTCACAAGGTGTGAATTTAGGGTAATTAGAAGCTCCTTTCTTGTTATTGTTAAATTCTTATCTAAAGCTTTGGGAGGGGGAGGTGTCAATAGGGGCACTGAGTGGTGTGATTCTCTGCTCCTTTACAGATCTGTCTCAGAAAGAGAGGGCATTTACCTCCCTCACCCCTTATGTGTTACCTACTGGAAAACAAGTTAGCTTAGTACGAGCATAAGCCTAAAGCTGACTCTTTAAGATGACTCTTTAAGAAACTCAATACTAATCGAATAATGAGAGACGTTGCGAAATCAATTGTAAAATCAAATGTCCTTTATAATTCACTTGTGTCTTTAATATTAATGGATGTGCATTTCCTGCTGCCACTGAAGCAGAGCAAATCTACCTGTCGAAGGAAACGTAGTTTTGCATCCTCTGGCTGGGTGTAATGCAAGAGATATCACGGGGATGCCCTCTCTGCTTGTTTGGGGGTGTGCACCCTCGAGCATCTGTTGGAGACCCTTCTTTCAGTGCTGCAGCTCCCGCACCAGGGCGAAGCGGCGGCTTCGGGGGCTCTCGGTGAGGGGCGGAGGTGCCGAGAGGTGGGTGCGTGAACGCACCGTCTGCCAGGAGTGTCTGCTCTGCTAGCGGGAGGCAGACGTCCGCATCACGTATTTGTTTACCTCTGGCACGCTTCCCCAGAGGTATGTCAGCCCAGCGAGGTGATGTCACCGGCGGCACAAATACTTTCTGTGCCGGTGCGGCTCTCCCGGCCGTGCCGGGGAGGCTGGCTGCTCGCCCAGCCTGATGCTACAGCCTCGCCGGGCTGCTGGAGGGGAGTAGCCTCCAAGCCCTTCGTGGGGGTGATGATGTTGGGCCAGGCCTTTCATTCCTCGGGCTTGAGCTCGTGGGGCTGACGCTTTCATTGAAAATGGACTTGGGAAAATTCAGGTATCAGAGGGAAACGAGTGTCTCAGTATCCACTCGTAATGTTTCTCCCAGGTACCAGAGCTGAGCTCATTTCTTGTGCTCTTACGTCTTTTGTGAGGAGCGGGAAAGAAAAAAAGTCTAATATCCCATGGGTGGTGCACTCTCTCCTCTGTAAATGTATTTACGTAGCAAACTGCATCCTTCCCACTGCTTAAAGCAGCCAAATGCGATAGATTTCACTGGGTTTTTTTAATAGTTTTATATACTTAGTTTTTTACTGTCCATGGTATGGGGACACTTGTGGTCTCAGGTCTTTGTCTGCCTCCTAGGTAGCTTATTTCTTCCATTTGAGTTAATAGTCCGTAACTGAATTTAGTGATCTGAAATGCCCCCTTCTAATTTAATCAATGCCAGTTGACTGTGAGATCTTGGGATGATACACCGAGATGTTTTCTGGCATAACTTTATTGCTTTTATGTTTGGGGTTTTTTTTCCTAAACTGACTAAATTCGTACTCTTAACATGTTAGAGCAGAAGGATGGAAACGAATACCATCAACACAGGCTCTTTTGATGGCTTCTGGATGACATTTTTAACGTGGCTTAGTTGAATTCTTGCCTGTGCCACTCTACCCTCTTTCTGCACGTATTTGGGTTTTGCATATTCCCTGTTAGGGGTAATGTTTTAAGTGCATTTAGCTTTATGTAAGAAGCTTTTGAACCTTTCAGTGAGGGTGTTATAGCCAAATGTCAAAACATAGCTGAGGGCACTTAAAATAGTCTCAATACTAATGAGCTTTGCAGCTAGGAAAGTTGATTTATTATGTAGCCTGGCTTTTAATCATGCCGTAACAATGGCAGTTGTTCAGTAAAAAGCATCTCTGCAGCATCAGAATATTAACTTCACATTCTGACACCTTAACCAAAATCAAATTATAAATTTCAAAAGCGATTTGACAGGTAAAGGGGAAGGGTATATTTAGAGATGGAAACAATCTGCATACTCCCTATACTGACTGTTATGAAATATACTTTTGAAAAATAGTATTTTAAGAAGTATCTCTAATTTTTGACATAAAAGTACAATGTCACTATGCAAGGTCAGCTTTAATGGAGAGAGAACTGCCTTTCAGTATCTGATTACATGGAAAGCTCTAGGGCCTTAATCTGGTTTCATGACTGTTGTGTTCAAGTCTGAAATAAATCTATTCTGCTTAGTCTGACATTTAAGAGTATCATTTATCAGGAGATCAGAAATTCATTGCCATTTTTCTGCAGTGCATGTTTGAAATCACTGTGACTGTTGAGGGGAGGCTTTTTTATTTTTTAAATCTACTTTGGTAAAAGCACACAGATTTATCAAGAGCACAGCGTTAACAATATGTCTCTGTGCTTTCTGAAGGCAAGAGGGGGAAATGGACCCCATCTTCTACGAAACTGATTTCCCAGAGAGTGGTTGCAGTGGTGAGGAGAAGTAGAGGCAGTTGTAATGCCAGATGCTGCTCCTTGAATTGAGATTGGCTGCACTTCAGCTTCACAAGAAACCTTTCAACAGCCTTAGTTCACCAGTATCTTTAACAATTTTGGAATCATATTTTTTTTTTTCCCCCAGAATGAAATCCATTTAACCAGATGAAACCCTGAGCTACTCCCACCCCCATTTAAAGCACACTGAACTGATTTTGGTTCCATCTGTGACCAGCCATGCACCTTTGATCTCTGTTGTGGTGGCAGGTAATTTCTAATAGCTGACACAATATAGCCCTCCTGTCTGCAAACAATTCTTAGAGACATGTATTCAAGTTTTGGATTTTTGTTTTCCCCTGACCTTCAAGGTTATATTTTTGGTCTCTGTCAAAGTAGTGAGAGGGTGGAGAACAGTTTCCTTCCATTGTTTGTGCTAAGTGTCCTAACCTTTGCTTTCTGTCACTTCTTTCCAGTGCCTCAGGTGGAGAAAAGTATAAGTTAATTTACCTTTTTATGAGCTTCATCTTATAATCGTAGAAATGAATACAGAAATTCACTTTGCTCCTCTTTAAAGAAAAAAAATTAACTAAAAAAATAAGCAAGTCATGTCTACATCTGTAACATTTCCAGGGGTAAGAAATAAAACAAGTGTGATGTAAGACTTGTTCACAAGAATGAAGTGGGGCATATTTGTGATACAGCAGTTGTCCTAGCAAAGGCTTCTATTGCTTTAGGATTCCTAAAGATTCAACAACTTTGTGCTCCTCCTTTTCAGTTGTTAGCTGGTCTTAATTAGAGGGAGAATTATAAATGTTAAACAAAAGTTGTCTGTGCTTAAAAATTGAATGGATTTTAAAAGTTGGCTGACAGTATTATAGCAAATATAGGTTAAGCAGTCTAAACAAGGATAGAATTAGTTTAAGGTTTTAGTATCATTTTCTGCATATTAAAACAATTTGCAGAAACCTATATACTAGAAAAATGGGATTGTCACATACAGATGTAACACATGGTATGGCTGAGAGGAAAATGCCCAGTTCAAGTTATAGCTTAAACATGATCTTTCTCAGAAATGCCTTTTCTAATCTGTTTATAAAATAAAGTTTGGTTCAGCCAGATGACTGGGAAGTTCAGGACTGCAGGTTTTAAGATTTTTCCAGCATGGGAACGTATCTCCTTTAGTTGAGACAAACAAGTTGCACTGGAGGGCACTCATGGTATGTATATATCAGCAAGTATAGTTTAATTTAGTTATGTCAGAAAGAATATATACTGTGGTATATCTGAAAAAAAAGGATGTCACTAAAAATACTTTCCTAATAAATTACCGTGGTTTTGGGTGAATGTGAAAGTAGGCTTTCTGAGTGGCAAAGTTGTGTTTATTTAAGTATCAACATGATTTTCTATGTTTAGAAAATGATTAAAGATTCATAAATGAAGTCAGACTTCAGATAGCAAGAAGAGTGTAAAATGGTACAGGCTTCAATTACAGCAACTCTCCTGTTTTTCTGGTTTTGTTTTTTTTCTGTAAGCCCTGCATCTCTGCAGAGCATCCTGCCTGTATTCACAGCCAGCCCATGCTCAAAGAAGGTGATCTGAAGGCGAGTGACCCTGGCCAGTTTGATTGGCAGCTTTATTGATAGCAGGGTCCCTGTTTGGGGGAATGGTTCATTTTTTACTCATTTTGAAAGTTGTGTGGAGTAACAAATGTCCAGAGCTCACGCTGTGGGGTTGCACAAACTCTTACGCACATGCCAATGAGTGGTTGCAAACTCTAGCAGTTAATGATGGCAGAAGCAGGCCTGGCTCCCTTGTGTTATTAGCTAGCCATCCATAACTTGAGCACCTATAAGCTTCTCAGAACAACTGAATTCACTTGAGGTTTTGATGAAACTGGACTGCAGAAATCATTGCAGGGCATTGCTAAGTGTATGTTTCTTTACATGAGCATGCAGAAGCAGCCATGAGCTCTTTCACAACCTGCTCTGAGCAGAAGCTGGGAAATACTTTTTGGGGTTGACCCCTGTGCCTGTGTGGAGCAAGGCAAAGAGTTAGAAGCACTCATTCAACAAATTAGCTGTTACATGGAACAAAACAAATCACTGAGGATGCCTACCTACATTTTCCCCACTGACAAAATGAGGATATTGCTATTGCAAAACTTCTGACAAATGTGTGGTTGAGATCTGCTTAGTAGTGTGCATGCTATTTTTGAAGATGAAGTCCCACTTTGCTCCTGGTATTAAGTGAGCCACTTCTGATGAGATGAAATCAAGACTGAAATGTGAACATCTGTGAGACTGTATCCTAATACATAGGTAGAGTTTAGGGTATTACTTTGACATGGTGGGTAGCCTTTCTGCAGATAGACTTGTTTTGATGGAGCATTTGACATGGAAGTGGTGAGAGATGATGCACCTTCTAAGTACTGTAATAATTCTTGACTCACAGTAGGGAGGAGGTCAGTGAACTAAGCTGAAGGGTAGTTGTAGTTTTCTCTTTGTGCAGCTGAGAGTTGAATTAAAGTTTGGAACAGTGACCAGACTTGCCAGTTGACAATGAAACATTTACTAAACACACACACACACACACACACACACACACACACACACAAAAAAAAAAAAAAAAAGGGCATTAAATGTGCGATAATGAGATAAGGAAAAATCACTTGAGGCATAAAGCATGGTGAAAAGCCATGGAGTTTCTTTAAAATGGTTTTAGTATGTAGCTGAAATGAAACTACTGAAAGAGATCTAATTTGTTTTCATTACTGTAGGAGCCGAGATGTCTACTAATACAGTATTTATGTTTGTGGTAATATCTTTCCACCATTGTGTATCTCTATAAACCTTCTGTTTAAGAAAACGACCAAACAAAGCAAAACAAAAAAACCTCTCAACCCTTTCTCGGCATGGCAATAGTACAGAGTTGTTTGGGACAGGATACATGTCTCCTGCTGTGTTAAGCTGGTGAAATACAAAACAGAGAGATCTCTTTCTGAAGAGTAAGTTTAGAGATGAATCTGTCAGATTGTTGGCTCCAAGGCAAATTGAGACTGTCAGAGAAATTTCTTGAAGGCATGACTGGGGTGAATGCCTCCTTTCTTACAGTGAGGGTGTTTGAGCAAGAAGACTTGGTGATTTCGGCGCTGATGACTTTGCTCTGAAAAAAAATGTCCTTTCAAGTAGGCTGTTCTCAGACCATTTACATTCCCCAGGGTCTGGTGTCTCCCAGGGGTTTGGTGGTACAGCTGTGCTGGCACACTTCCTAATGTACTTGTAATAGGAAAAAAAACACTTTCTCTGAAGGAAGTTTATTCTGGTTTGACAAGTGAAATGAAACGCAGCAATAAAAGCATTCTTAGGCACTTATACTGAGCTAGAAATACAGATATTTTAACAGGAAAAACAGTAGAAATATGAAGTCATTTCTACTGAACTAGTTGTGTGCAACCTTTCCTTGTATTTCAGGCATATGTGCAGAGCTATACAAAATGAGGGCACTGAATTCAAGAGGTTAACATTGAATGTGCGTGGGTCTCAGCTCCAGCCTGAAATTAGTCCTTTAGATTTTTGTGCCTTACACAGAGGAAGGCTCAGCTCCCTGCCAATAAATCTGACACAAAAGAGATAGAGGAGAAATGCTTTTGCACTATTAAGCTGTTGGTTTCAAATCTGGGAGGTGAAAGAGAGATTTTTTTAGTGTCCTGGGTTTAAATAGCTTTTAAATAGGCCTGGAAGAAATTTAATGGTTAATCTACCCCCAAACCTTTTATGGATATTGTTTTACTAGTATAGGTTTGTGATCCCTTTACTGTATTTTGCACTTGTAATAAGTCAGCTGTCCTGGAAAAATGCTGCTGTTCATCATGCCTCATTTTATTCACTGACCTGGTATAACCAATGCGTGCATTTTTCAGGGATTAATTAATATCTGTCAAAAAAACCCACAACAACTCTTGGTCAAAATACATATGTCTCATGCAGACATCTAGATTACTTCTAAATTCATTTTATTGGGAATATGTGGGAAGACAGAGTCTTCCAGTGAATCTTCAGTTTTGGAGGGGCCAGAGAGACTTGCTAATGAAGGCAGAATTGAGGGATGTTGTTGACAGAGATGTTAATAGGGTAGAAAAGAACATAAGTAGCTTTCAATGAAATGGTACCCTACTGTGCTAAAAGAGGAAGACAGTAAGAATCTGAAATCCATTTGATTCAAGTACAAAAGTAGATGTTGCTCTTCAGCAAGATAATGCTCAAAATTAGTTCAGTGCAAGTTGAAAGGAAGCCCATGTGGGATGTCCATTTTGTAGTACTGTTGGGGATTGAGGAAACTTTGAAGTGGTTTCTAGTGCTTTATGTGGTGCAGTAGCTCTTAGTGCAGGTCTTTCCTGTTCTCAGACCTTATGTTGGTGTTTTGTTCATTTTATGGTCAAAGTATGTATAGGTGCATAAACACATCAGAAAACAGGAAGAACGTTCATCTATTTTTTACTACTAAAGATTAAAAATACTTTTAGGTAACTTATATTCTGATGTTATACTACATCCGCTTTGGCTTGTGCTTTAAGTTGTAAATTTGTCAAATAAGGTAACAAAGTCTGTGCTTGTTTGTTTTTCTAGTCAGATGGTCCTTAGGTTTATCTAAGAAGAGATTGAGGAACATCAGTGAAAATATGTTGCCAAACCAAGAAAAATGCTTTTGAATTTTTGAAAGAGGAGCAAAATAGCAAAAGATAATATTGTAGTGTTGCATTATTTATGGTGCCTGTAGCTTTGAAAAAAATTTTGCAATGTTAAGACTGTCCTAAAATGAACTGGAACTGTACATTCCTGTAACAATTTTTCTCTGATTTCTTGCTTTGTGTATAAAGCAGATATAGCAAGCTTGGGACTTGTTTTAAGCTCACATAATAAGAGGAGGGGAGAAAACCCCTCAAAATTCATAGCTCAATAGAATAAGCAAAATCTGTAGGAAAAAAACTGTTGCAATTTGTTGTCAGTTCTGCACTAAAATCTTTTATCACAGTACTACAGCATTGTAACAACAAACCTCAGTCATCATTGTCTTTCAACTTACCTGACTGGGATAAGCACTACAGTATTTGTTTCTGCCTTTATGTAAACATTGTGCTGCAAGTGGTTCATGACAGCACTTCAGTGTGGCAAGCTGTGTCATGTGAGGATACTTGAGAAATGCATCATTTCAAAGCAGCTGGCATTCTTGCATTGAGGTTGAAGAAGGTTGCAGCACTTTTCTTAAAGCCAAGAAGCTTCAAGAGGAAGATCAATCTGAATTTGTTACTTTTCCCAAGTCTCTTTGTGCCTATTAAAAGAGCAAGCTTCCATCAAGCTAGTTATATTTTCAGCTAAAAAAAGCCAGAGTTAAATGGGGCAAACCAGATAAATAAATAAAAAAAGAAATAATTAAAACAAACAAACAAACAAAAAAAACCCCAAAAAACCTTCAAAATATAGCATGAGAAGTAGCTAAATTTGGAGTTCTTAACAGCAAGCAGCTGCTTAAGTGATTAAAGTATATAAGGTGCTACTGACCAAAGCAATTAGTAGTAATTTCATTAATGTATTAGGATAGCAGTAACAATATTTAAGTGTTTCTGTCCAAATCAAGATTGCAGGCAGTTTGTGACATGTATAAGATGAGGTTAGAAGCAGTGAGATGTTACGGTATGTTACAGCACCACTGTCTGAGTGGATCTGTAACTGCGCAAGGACGTCTTACACTGCCTGTATCTGTTAAAGTTCCTAATTGACATACATTGCTCACGAGTTTACATATACATGCACTTCTAAAGTTTTATAAGCTAGGATGTTTGTAGGTTTATATATAAAACAAGGCTTCATGGGGGCTGCTAATTTTTTGTTTATCTTTGCAATTCCTTGGTTAGCTTGCTGCTGTTCAAGAGCAAAAGGGAATTATTCTTTTTGTATATGTTTTTGTGGTTTTCTTCTTAAGTGGTTGAAAAATCCTGGAGAGCTCAGGCACACTAAAGTATTCCAAGTCCTTCTGAAATCTAAGTGCTGTAGATGACGGATTTCTAAGTTACAAGGTCTGCAGCTCAAAGACAAGTGGGTGATGAGCCCAGAGACTACAGTTAGGTAGCTTCATACCTTCAAGGATAGTCATAAAAATTCTTCAGAAAATGACAGTGAGTTTTAGAGAGTAGGTAGAAAAAAATGCATGTCCGAAGGTGAATGTGGAATATACTAAAGTCCAAATACAGGTCACCTCCAAGGCTAGGGTAGCATCACTGAGGAATCACTCAGTCAGGGAACTGAAGCTGGGAAAGCTTGCTGCTGGGGACATCCATTGGTATTACTACCACAGCAGCTAACATGGAGCTGCTGACACTGTTAAAAAGTCATCGAGAGAAGTGCTTCAGAGCCTCCAGGCTTTGCAGCAACACTTTTGGCCTGCCTTAAGCTCTGTCCTGTTGACACATTGCCTCTTTCTAGGTCTGAGGCTTTCTAGGTCTGTAAATACGTGGGTGTGCTTTTGGCAGAGGAAATCAGTCTTCTCTGCTTTTCTGGGTTGTATTTCAGATGTGAAATGGAGCCAGGTGAGCAGGTTGTCTCACCCCTTGCGAACACTGACCCTGCGCCCACAGGTTTTTGGGACGTCATTCCTAAGAAGAGTGGTGGGAGTGACTTAAGGCAGGGCAGTGCAGGACATTGGTGCCCTGCAAGCTCTTTTGAGTGTGCTGGTGACATCCTTATCACGTGGGGTGAAGAAAATGGAGACAGCCTTGTAAGAAGCAATGGTCTGTTAACAGAGTATCCTTGGGGGAAAATATCTTGTGTTCTGCTTCCAGCCTTGTCTTGTGGGTGTGCAAGGAGGTGAGTATAGACAGGTGATTGGGCTCCCTGAACACCAACTAGATGGAGAAGAGCATCAGGCTGTTTTCCCGAAATCACAGGCCACCCTGTGTACCCAAACCAGGAATGTGCACAACTGATAAATCATGCATGTGGGTCTCAGAAGGAAAACAGGCATAATGGACAATGCCAATCTGTGATGAGTCTTCTGTGTAACACACCTTCAGCTTTTGCCTCTGGGTGAGCCTGATCCTGACTGATTTTTACCAATGCAGCGTACCTATGGCATGCTAAATGACAAAGGAGCAGGCTTTGAGTAGCTGAAAGAAAAGGAAACTTGGTTTCGTGAGTTCAGAAGAAACATTAACACATTCCTGGTTTTCTTAGGCCTAGATAAATTTTAGACTGCTGTCATTACTTTTCGGTGAAGAACTTGAATGGTAAATTCAGATTATATGTTCATTTGTGTTGTTGCTGGTCTCAGGGTTGTTGTTGGTAGTGGTTTTTTTGCTTGGTTGGGTTTGGGGTTTTTTAGTTGGGTTTTTTTTGTGTTTAAAAACCCTGAAAAACCAGGTTGGCTAACAGTTCTTGGAGTCAGTGTATGTCAGAGGGAAGCATCACAGAGCTTTCATAAATGCCTGCTTTTCGCATCAGCGGTGTGGGGTACAGACACCTTCACTGGTGGCTCCACACCGCCATTTGGGATGAGACTGCAGCAATATGCTTTGCCATCTGGGGATCCGTGCGGCAGGACTGTGGCGTTCCCTTCTCACGCAGTGGAGGTTTGTGCTGCCTTACAAGCAGTAACTCCTCACAAATTATCCACCCTTTGCTGACAGGGCCAGGGGGAGATTTCCTTGTTCTGCACCCAGAAGGACTGTGTGATTTTTGGAAACAACTGCTCAGCTTGCCTGAAAGGAGAGCCTAAATTTGGCAGCCAATTCAGGGACAGCATATCCGTGTGTGCAGATGAAAATAAATGAATCCCCAGAACATTGTTCCTTCAGTGGGGCAAAGAAATGTATGGAAAGCTTATATCAAAGTGCTGCAAAGGCAGTAAGAGGACATCTGATGGCAGTTGCCTACACCTGTGAAGCAGAGCTAAGGTAGGCAAGCTTGCTCATTGTTATTTGTCAGATGCTGGGTTTAAAAGTCCCGAGTCAGAGGCAATTTCTAATGTTCTATAAGTAAATTTATTTTAATCCACAACAGGCTCTTAGAGGAGGCTTTTTTGATGCAGTGTTGCAATTCCAAACAACTCTCCCCCAGTTTAGTCTCTTGTAGCTAATTTACCAAAATGACAATTGGAGTTAATGCTAAACTATTAAAGCAACTGATAAAAGGAAACCAAAATTACCCTGGTGTTAAAGCATTTTACTTTTTCATATGACTTTGGTTCTGTTAACTCAACTCTGACAAGAAGTATCTTAAATATGAAATATTCTTGTTGCCTACTTTGAAAGTCCATCCGTCACAGCTAGGTAACTATTATGTGCTGAAAACACAATCTTTAATTAACTTGGAGGAATATCTGATTCATTAATTGCTGTGTGCAACTTTTGGAACTGTATTACACATCCTCAAGCATGCATTCTAGGCCAGCAATAAACCTGTTCAAAGCAAATTTTAAAAGTCGTGGTTTAAAGTTAGCAGGAGTAAAGGTTAGCTCGGGTATTAAGTGATGCCTAATTTAATAATAATAATAATAACAACAACAACAATAATAATAATAATGCTTCAGCACCAGCTCTGCAGACCCATCACTTCCTGAAGAGAAATGCTAATGGACTTTTTGGGTTAATCCAACCACTTTTTACGTGAAAGCTGTATTTAAGTTGTTGTGGAGTGGCTGTGAAATAAAACCCCAGATGCAAGAAGCTTGGGGTTTGCTGGCTGCCAGGCATGGACTTCCCCAGGCAGGTGGGCAATGTTCTTGCTGAGCAGCCCCAGCACTGGTGCTGGAGCCGGCAGGGCATGGCGGGCATTGGCTGGAGCTACGCAGCAGCATGTTAGGAGGTTATGCACGATGTTTCCCAGAGCAGGGATAAGGCTTGGACTTTCTTGGCAAGATGGGAGGGACTAATCTGTGCAGTGGTACTTATATTGATTTGTAAGGATTGTTCAGCTGGGATTACTTGGCTGGGTATTATGGTGTTTAATCAGGGAGGGAGAACACAGGTTCCCTAAAGGAAACCAATAGATGCTTTGATTGTTTCTAACTTTGTGTTTAATAGCTTTAAGATTTGTAAGACACATGGAAACTCTTCTCATCTGTATGAATTTTTAAACCCCTTTTGAACTGTGACTTGTGTAGTAGTGTTGTTTATTTGTCTGCATTTGACGCGCACTCTCATTTTTAAGGTTTTTTTTCTCTGACACCGGTGGTAAAGAATAAACCATCCAAGTAAAACTTTAGAGAAGCATTATGAGTAGAAATATGTATATAGGAAATGGTAGAATAAATTGAGAAAAAAATAGTTTTTATTCATGTGAGTGTAAGTAAAACATAGTATTTTAAAGCTCTTTATTCTGTTTCCATAATGTAGAAGTATGTAATCTTAATAAAAAATGCAACTAAACCTGACCTTTGCTATGTCAAATTGCAGTTCTCACTGATACAGGACATCTTCTTAAAGCCATTCTCTCATAAATATGACTGTCTAATATAATATGCAGTCTGCCAAGCATTTACCATGTGGTCAGCAGACAGTATTTCAGTTCATCTCCACACTGCTACCCAGAGTTGTGCTTCCTGAGTTCTGACTTGGAAGTACCTTAATGGCTCAGTAAGTTAACATGGTTTTGCCTGTTACCTGAAAAGCTTCAGTGGATTTTCTGTTTGGTTTTGTATGGGCTGTGCAGGCTAGGACCCTTCTGCTGCCCAGGTGTTGCCCTGACCGCGTCCGTTTGAAGGATAAGTGACAGTCCTTCTATAATCCTCATTTTGCAATGTATTGACAGGGCTTGCTTTCTTTGTTTTGCTATTGAGGTAATGCACCAACACTGAAGTATCAGGTTAGCCTTACCAGGAAGGTAAGACTTGAATAGAGAATAGCTGTGTCAGTTGGTCTGTCTGTGTCTCATGCATTCACCCGTGTTTGATCTCTTTTTTGTATCTATTTTGTCTTAAGAAAGGCCCACAGTAAGGCTATAGCGTCATGACTATTCCTCGTACATTTATAACTTAAGCTTTAGGTTTCCCTCTGTCCATATCTCCTTTTGGACCAGGAAAGTGCATGTGACCTGCACACCCTGAGATGTATTGTGTCCTTCACCAATGCAGCCACTCAGTCTTTGAGGGTTTTTTTAGGATTAGTCCACTCCAGCCCCAGGTTTGGCTTTTGAAAGAATACACCATTCTGCCCTCTGTGGTGCTGCTTCTATTCTTGATGTTATTTTCTATCCTCTGGGTAACTGAGGCTGTTTTGAGTTTTCCTGTCTTGATAAATGCTTTCTTTTTAAGGTCTTTCTCAATCTTCTTCATAAATTAATGAGCTAAAAGTAGGTGACATGAGAAAATGGTACAGGAAAACCACTGAACTTCATGGAAGAAACCTGCAGATGTTACCAATCTCTTGAAAATAAATCTTTTGACTGGATTTTGTAATCAACTCAAGAATGACAATTTCCCAGAGGTCTACTTAATCTGATATTCTGCTTTAAGTGATGTGTTTACTCAGTATTTGCTGTGCAGCAGTGGTTGTACAGGCATTGGCCTGAAAAGAGGGTTTTGAAAGGCCATCAGCTACTTGTGTTTGCTGTCATCAGGAGTTCCAGTGATAGCTGCACAAGGGTGTGGGGTGCTCACCTGACAGATGTGCAGTCACACAGGATCAGCTGGTGTCCTGTTTGACTTTGGGTTCAAACTTTGACCTGATGATTTTTTTAGGAAGGTATGCTTTCTTCCTACCTTGGGGTTTTTTTTTTGTGGTTTTTGTTGTTGTTGGTGGTTTTGGTTGTTGTTGTTGTTTGGTTTTGGTTTTCAAAGCTGTGAATTTCCTACAAAAAATGGGTATTAGAAGGACTGAATCTCAATTCTGTTTTCTAAAGGGTGTGTATATGTCTGGAAAAGGGACTGGCCATGACTTACATATTTGAATCCTATCTCTTTTAGTTGTAATATGCATGGTCAGATTTCTAGATGTTTTAGACGTTTTCCTTGTATTTCAAACAGCTCTCTCATAGTGATGCCATTAGTGCTTCAACACTTGTGGTGAGTACCTTAGAGTCAAGCAAGGGTTCAGCAATGGTGGTGGTGGTGGTGATACCCACCTACAGCAATTATCTGTCGAGGCAACCAACATCCATCCACTTCACAAAAGGCCCAAGGTAACTCTGCAGTTCTTGGGTTAGATATGGGAACATGCATACTGGGAGGTGCTTCTGAATGTTGTCGGTGAATAATTGCAGTATCATCAAAGGGCAAAACTATTAAAATCTCCACCAGAGGCATGCTTTACCTTAGTTTGTCTCTGGAATTAAACAAATAAACCCTATGTATCCACCCCTCCCCCCCCCACCACCTTCTCAAATGCCTAGCTTTCATCATCTTTACGTTTTATGATGTCAAGTGTTAGGTGTGTGAACTGGACAAGAATGAATGAATTTCCATTTTTAATCACAATTTTTTTTCATCAGAACTTCTGAAACTCATTTTATGCACTAGTCTGAGGTTACAACTTCATTCCTTCCTGCTGTAGGGCACCTATAGCCAGTTGCTCCTGTTAGTCATTGACACTTCGATTTTTTTACAAACATCTTTCACATGTAGCTTATTCCATAGTTGTTACCTAGCAACATTAATTTTGTTCAGTTTGTCTTGTATTTCAAGAAATTTTTTCAGGTGTGTTTTAAGAACATATCTGGAGTCCAACCATGAACCTTTAGAAAAGAGGTATCTACAAAGGGAATTCTCTCCAGTGCCTGTAATTAATGTACATATATTTGGTGTTATCCATCAAAGCCTTACTGGCATAAATGGGAGTAGATGCATGTGCCATTTAAAAATTACCCAGAGGATACTGGAGCAGTTACAAGTTCACTGTTGATTTCTCTGTGTGGTGTTTCAGTGTGCTCAAAGAGTGCAGATGCCTATCTCAATTTCACGCTCTTTTACCAACCAGCATCTCTATTTCTTGCCCTTCTCTCCATGGCATGGTCCATTTAGCATTTTGGAAGCTGCATATGCACTGATGTGACATGTTTTAGGCCAGCAACCATAATTACAGTACAAAGTAGAGAATTTCACTTAAGCTGAAGAACATTAGAACATAATGAAGGACAGAAGACTTCAGTGCAAAGTTCCATAAGGAGACTTACAAGGCACTTAAAATTTTTAATTCAGACTGTGATCACTCTGGGCTTGGTGATGCCTCTAGGACATGAAATTGTGTTTGTGTCTTCTGCTTTCACTTGAAATGAACAAAAAACCTCTAAGCTTCTAATGTTTAACCGAGGCAGTCTCAGTAATTTTGTAATTGGATTTGACAGCATTCTCCCATCTGGAGAACAGTGTGAAAGCATAAAGTTTGCAAATATTTTGTATGCTGTCTTTTTGTTTCTTGTGCAAAACTGTCCACCTGAATGGAGTTATCAAGAAATTAGGAGGGGAGAGATTGCACAGAATTGGAGCTGATGTTGGGAATGGAGGGTATCATTCAGCTGCAGCATCACTGTAGAGATCACTGTGGGGTTTTTAAAATACTGTAAGAGATCAGCTTATTATCATCCACCTTCTGTTGCATGCATCTCTCTCAGAGGTGTATAAGCTGCCAAGTACTAAATGCACGCATCTGTGGTGGGGCCGTAGGTAGCAACTGTACAAGAATTGCAGGTCAGAATAGTCAACTGATGCCTGTGGCATTAGTGGAAGCTGAATCCAGAGTATGAAGGGACGTGAGACATTTCTGTGAACACAGCAAATGTAGTTACATGCTCAGAGGAAGAAAGTAACAGAGGAGTATGAGTGTTACCTAGAATGGACTTCTTTTTGCATCATTACAACTGTGTGTTGCCAGCAATGGTATACTTTCAAAAAGTTTTAGTGACTGCGATTTTTGAAAAATCTTGTCAAACAGTATTAGGAAGTGACACTGTAGGGACATCCTGCAGTGTGCTTGTGCAAGGGGTGCCCTTAAAAAGGGGTTGTCCTAGGAAAGGAGTTTGTATACACATCTCACTGTGGTAATCCTTACCTGCAATTTTTTTGATCCATAAAACATCAGATTTCCACAATAACAAAGCCCTTGCAAAACATATTTGTATCACCATTATGAATCAGAGTAACTTACATGCAGTTTTAGAGGATTTGAAACAGGATGTTGAGGTGGATACCAAAAGTATTTTATATGTTGGGTTTTTTCCCCTTTCAATATCTGGTTAAGTCCTTCCATTCATTTTAATGTAAATATATTTTCCCTGTATCACCTATAATTTACATAGTGTTTCACTGCATCATCAATGCAGGATGCCAGGATATATACAGCTGTGTTCCTTTTTTTTCACTGTTTCCATCTGTCTCCTTGTGGGTCAATTCATGTGTCAGGAGGGCCTGCTAACCACTTTATTAGCATCCTCTACTGAGCTAAACTTGAGTGAAATCTTACAGTAGTTTTATCTTAGTTTCTTTTTTTTTTTGTCAAGATGAATCTGGAATGTGGTACACTGAAACTCATTTTGGGGAACTGATTGCTGGATATAGGTTGTCAAATTAGAAGAGGTGATCAATCAACAGCTGCCTTACTGTATCAGACACTTGTTTATATACATGCTGTTAGGCTTCATATAGTATCAAACTTAATTATATGGCAACAGAAAAGTGGTATAGCCTTTTTATAAATCTATTGAATTCCTAGTAGCTCTTGAATCAGTCTTTTCTGTGAACAGATACGAGAGATTCTGCTGAGTGACTAAATTAAAAAATGAGCAAACGAGAAGGAAGTTTTTTTTTGTTTGTTTGTTTGTTTGTTTGTTTTAATAAACGGTTTTTACAAGCCTCTAAAATCACAGGTCACATAAGTCCTATGGTGTTTTTCATACTGTTTCCTGTGAACTGTAGACTATACATAAAAGGGGAGGGTATTTGCTGAACTGCCACTGAGACACATGAAATGCATTCTGGTCTGTATTCAAAAGCTGGGATTCTTCATATGTTCTTTTTTTTCCAGTAAGCAGAATTTCTGCAGTGTAATGAGCCCCTTGACAGCCATGGAAATACCTGCTTTCTTCGTGAGGCTGGCACAGATGAAGATGAGCAGGGATCATTTCAGCTTTATGTCACTTCAGAATAAGTGGGATCCCGTTTAGTCTTGTTAGTTGAGTTAACATGTCAAGGCCAACAACTACCAAAATAAGTAAATAAATGAGGATCTAGGGGATAGAGAAGGGTTAGAAACAGAAAGACAAGTGGGACATGGTTAAGCACAGATTAAAGTTTGCTCTGGCATAATTTAGGGGTTATCATCCCTCCTATGACATGCTTGAAAACATTAAAAAGGTATTCAAAGTACTTTGTTCTAGTGGAACATGATAGTTTAGCCTACCAACTCAGTAGAGGTTTTGTAACAAAGTTTTTTTTTTTTTCTTTGAATTGAACTTCAATTTTTTTCTTGTAATTGAAATAATGATTTACTTTACAAAAAATATTACTTGCAACATCCAGTGGAGCTGGATTCTGAACAAAGCCAAAGTTTAACAAGTTGTAGGCAGGCAAAGAAGCAAGATGAAGTTCAGGCAGCTGTTAGTGTATGCACTTTGGTTCTAGTTTGGGAAAGAACATTGCCCACAGAATAGTCTATAAAACTGCCAGTACCCTGTCCACCACCAGAAGTATGTCAGAGTGAGATTTTGCAAGTGTTTTCCTTTATAAATTACATTCAAAAGCTGTTTGCATGTTTGTACATGGAAGTGATAAACTATCATCTATGCTGTTCAGTTGAAGTGAAAAAATAAACCTTGAATATCGACTTTCATACCCATTGATGACAGAATTCAGTACAGATTAAGGAAAACATCCTTTTGCATCCCTGGAAGTGCATGTCTGCAGGATAGCTGGAAAGCTGGAGGTGCCTCAGCTACCTGCAACTCTGCCTGCTAGATCCTTCCAGATGAGTCACAGAATTTGCATGCACATACTTAGAGAACCAGCATGGTGCTATGCTGGCTCAAAGCCCAGTGATTTGCAAATTTTGCTGTTAACTAGCAAGCCTCCTCAAAGTCAGTCTTGTCAGCTTTTTTTTTCCCCCAATGTAGATAGCTCTTGGTGGAGGCTCACTGGTTGGTAGAGAGAGCTACTTCAAAGGACTGCACTGTATATGAAATACTCTTCTGAACCGTGTACCAGTAGATGGTTAAAGTAGTTAGAAATCCCATGGATGGCACATTTGATTTTTATTTAGTTAAACATGTAGAGAACCATCACAAGTAACATACTGGATTACTTGGCAGGCTGAGACATCTGCTGGCACTTCCGAGGTGTAGGCTAAAGCAGTGAGGTTTCCTATTGCGTAATGCTGAAATCTCTCCAAAGCATAATGGTATTTCGTAGTAAATGCCTTTGTACAGAGATGAAACTGTATGACATTCAAGATTCCAGGCTTTGTCTTCAAAAAGCTTAAGGATCTGTGCTCCTGCAAAAGTTTTATAGCAAGACTGAGGGCTATTATTAGCAGTGCTGCACCTGCAGAGAAAAGGAGCTGACAGAGGAGTGAAACCGGATTCTGGACTTTAGTGCAGCATATTATTAGGAGAATGCTATATGCACCTTGTCAGTGACTGTCCTGTTGGAAATTGAATTTACGTGTGTAATTGATATACTTAAAAGCCTGCTAATGGTAATTCAATGCTTTAAACGATGTACTTGGTTTGCTTAGTATTTTGCATGAAGTGCCTCATTTTATGCATATTAGACTACATAGGGCACCTTTGTAACTATTTGATTATTCAGGGGGATAGCTCGAGATGACTCTTAATCATTCCTTCGACGTTACAATCACCTGAAAACTTAATGATCTTGCACGCTAATAGCTTTGTCTAAGTTGTTAATAAATTAGCACCCTCGGGGGCCAAGCCATACGGACTTTCACTGAATGTATGCTTTGACTTTATTCCCTTTTTGCTTTTCACCCTGCTATACAATTGCTGTTAGCTGCTGTAATTTACTCCCTGGCTCTGTGGCCAGAGTCCGTCTTTTATGTCTCCTCCATCCAACCCCTAAGCTTTTACTTGACAGCCATCTGACACCCTACAGCTCAGTCTTCTGGTACTTTAGATGAGTGATAAAATTCAAAAGCCTTGTAATTTGGCCCCTTCCTCTTTATACTCCTACTCCTGTGGTTCCCTTGTGATTGCTCAAGAAGTGTTTTCGATATGTCCTCTCCAAATAGGATAAGAATCTGGAGGATGGAATGAAATTTAAATTGCAGCTCTGTCTCAAGATCGCTAAAAATAGCAGGAAAATTATTGTAGACTTTGTCCAAGCAAAGCAAAGCTTAGATTGTTTAACATGCATGAACTAGCTGACTGAAAAGATGGTGTAGCCTACAGAACGTGAGTCGTAGTTGTAGTGTAGTAGCTGTTAAGTACAGAGAGTGAGGGGAAATTACCATAGAGAAATGAAAGGAAGAAACCTGTTTGTGGGGTGATACAGGAGTTTTTTTGTTTGTTTTGTTTTATTTGTTTGTTTGACACGTGTTCAAACCTAGCAATCCTCTGAGTACATTTTCAGTGAAGACCAGGTGACTGTTACCTTAGTAAAGAGTCTACTGACTTTCAGTGAGGAACATGGTATTTCAGGTCACTAAATAGAGCTCACATGTAGAGACATGACCAGCACCTGTTTAATTCTGAGCAGATCTTTTGTTCATCCAACACAGAACGGGTTGTCAGCATCCCAAACAATTGCTGTGTAAATGCCATGTTCAGATCCCATTATGGTTATCAAGACATGTTGTTGGTGGACAGAAAGTGAGTGGTGCTGTTTCAGATTATATCCTCAAGAAATGTGATATTAGTACAAAGTCATTTACAGGATCTAAAAGAAAGTTGTGCAGTTGGTTGCAAGCTGAATCGCTGCTTCTGGTTGTTCATTTACCTATAAAACATGGCAAAAGAATCAGAAAATAGGGTGTGTTTTAGCTGCATAGCCCTGTGTAAGTATTTGGAGCTCCACTGCTTCTCTACTTACCCTCCATGTAATGAAAAGTTTTGCGAAATAGAAAGTTTGCATGCAGCAATGGTCTATTTTGCCAGGCCAGTTGATACAGCTGGAAAATAAGGGCACATTTTTGCATGCACAAAGCTCTGTTTGGTCAGAAGTTGCTGTTCAGGCAGTGGCTGTGCTGTAACCAGAAGCAGATAATCGATGTGTGTGTTCGTCAGCCCGCTGAACTCCTGATAGGGAGTGACGTAACTTGTGGCCAGGGAGTAATTACAGTGCTCTGCAATAAGAGTTCAGAGAGTGGTTAGTGCAAAGGACTCGAAGAGTTCTGTTGTCTTGCAGAGTAATTATGATCGTTAAGGAGGAAATGATTGAGCACAAGTTACTTGTTTACAGTGAGGTAAGATGGCCTATATAGAAAGGTTAGTGCCCTTTTTAGAGACTGATGTTCCTCCAGTCACCCACACCACGCCCCAGATTGATTTATGTTGAGCTCTTTAAGGTAGGGATCTATCTATCATACTGCAAGAGCAAGGATACAGATAAATCTTTTTATCTGAAAGTACTTTGAGTGCCCTTCAAAATACCATATCACAAAAATATGCAGAAATACAGGTGGGATTTTTAATAAGATATAATGATCGCTTTCAAATGCATGCAAGAGAGGAATGTGCCTTCCAGCTATTGACTTCTGCAGCACTGTCCTATGTTTTTTTCCTTCTAAATTATTTGGTCTTGCAAAGTATTTATTACACTGTTTGACAATCTGAACTTGATAAACTGACAAGCTAAACTGAGATATTTGTAAGTGATAAACTTTTGAAATGTATGTCAATTTATCAGTAAGTGAAGCAGTGCTTCACATTTGCATTGTCATTATTAAAAATCCCACCAAATTCTGGTTATACACACCCATATATATATAGTAAATGCTATTAATACAAATACTTCATTCTGCATCAGTAGCTTTTCACCAAGGAAGATGAAACAAATGTCCATTGCTGACTGTTATTAGCTGTGGTTTTCTGCCCTAAAATAAATAAATTATTCCTGCAATAAAAATTTGCCTTGTAAAAATATAACTATGAAATTATGCGCTAGTTTTACTGAAACCTCGCCTTTGCTCTTGCTGTATTTCTTTTATCTGGGACTTCCAGATGTGTTACACGGCCTTTATTTTGTCTTCCAGATGATGATGTGGACCTAGAAGCTTTGGTAAATGACATGAATTCCTCATTTGAAAGTTTATACTCTACATGCAGTATGCAGTCAGAAACCACTCCGCTTCTTCAAAATGGTCAGCTCAACCGCAGCCAGCTGCCGTCCTCGGGACCTGGCACACTGCAGCCCACCTCTCCGAGGCAGAAGGTGCAGCGCTCTCAGCCAGTGCGCATCATGGCAGTCAGGTAGGAACAAGGCGTTCCCCTCCTTTTGTTAAGTTGTCACCAGTGGGTTTCGAAAGAACTACATTTTAAAATAGGAGATCCACTTCAGTAAGGAACCTTGTAGTGTTAGACTGGACTTCTGTGTAGAAAAATGCACCAAGTATAGGTAAGGGACATAATGTTTCCATGTATTTGCCCTTTTTCTCATCAAGGTTTGATGTATCTGCAGTAGCTGACGTGTAGAAGTGTGTCATTGGTATCAATTGGCACAAATTATATCCATATTCGGATTTATTTCCAAACTGTTAAAAACCATACCTGTTCTCTTAGGTATGGTGCCTACTGACAACTTCTTGGTGCTTTTAAACATAAGAGATCATGTACATAGATGAAGTTGTGTTCAGGTAGTTTTGATATACAGAAAGTACCTCTCTATGGAGGTCTCCTGAACAGTCCAAGGGAAACAAACAAAAAAGGAGTACATCTTAGCTATTTAACTTTACTTCTTGGAGCACTTTCAGCCCACTCACTTGAGTGCATTGTGTGAGTTATTGCCAGAAAAAAGAAGTATTAAAGTTGTCCCCCTGTTCTAAGGATGAGGACTGGAATTCAAACTTCAAGTGGAAAACTCTTCATGGTGATGAGAAAGTCTGTAAGTGATGTAGAGGTTCTTAAAAGTCTTCTTGTTAGGCAGCAGGAGGAAAGGAGCTCCTGCCAACATGAGTAGGTAATTGAATTTCTTTCTATCTAGTTAACAGTGTCTCCTCTAAAAGAAGTGAAAAGTAATAATAGAGTAAAGGAAAAATACCAGATGTGGAACAGGTTGCTTCTAATTCTTAACCCTGAGGTATCATCTGTAGGAACGATATACTTAAGACAGGCAGCTTTTCTATTTGAATGGGTAGCATGCAGTAACTTCAATGCAACCAAGTCAGCTGATGATGCAATTTAATTCTACAAGTATTTCATACTTAACCTTGGTTAGGGTTGTACTAGAAAATGTACTCTCTGGAGTACTGTAACTGTTGGTGTTTTGTAAATATCTCAACCAAAACACTTAATTTAAACTATTTTTTGCATTTCAAAACTTAGCAACTCTGTTTTGTGAACACTCTGCCTTTCTGAAATACATATTCCATACACAAAAGAATATCGTGTGTTTATCATTAAAGAAAGTAGTGGCAAAACTTTTATTTAGGTTTATCTAGGCCCCTACAGAGGGGGATGACTGCATCTTCTTTGCAGCCAGAACAGAGTGGTTGACTGTGGTCTCTTAAGAGCCAAGGTTCATGTGTGTATCACTCATGAAGTAAATGATGCAATGGCAGAAGTACAGACACAGCAGAGCACAGCGTAGAGAATTCCCATTTTAAGGAAACCACACCTTTCTAGTTGCATTGAGTCTGTGGTTCCACTTCTTACAATGGAGATTAGTCAAAAACCTGCAGTACAGCCACTATTGCACATTTGCTGATATGACATGTCTACTGTTCTGAAGAAATCTTACACTGTCCTTTTACCCTGTGCTCTAGGGAACGGCACAGAAAAAAGATGGAGCTCGTCAAGTAGTTGTTGGCATGTAGTTGTCATAGTTATGGTTGGAACCTGCTATTTATTGCAAACCCCTGGATCTATAAGTCTCATTTGTGGAACACCAAGACAACTAAATTGCAGGACAGAGTTACCTGTGGAGCAGATTTCATAGCAGTTAAATTTTATCAGCCCCTGGATTCTGGTACAGTCAAAGACATTGAGTGTACTCAGAGTGGAACACACTGCCAGGGGCAAACCCAGCAGTCTCCCAGCCAGTCTTTTAAAGGAGGCTCTGCTTGCTGAAGGCATGGGATAATATGAGAGCAAATTAAGGTTATCCCTCGAAACTTCCAGGATTGCCACTAGATGGTGCCTTCTGTCCAGGCATTGAAGGGCTGTCTGCTGCACTCACCTAGTGTCTCTTCAGTGGTGATGCCCTGGCAGTAGGGAAACCTAAAGCCACCTGTGTGGTCATGAATAGGTCTTACAGCTTTTCTGGTAGGCTTTAGTTTTCCTCTTGTTGGTGTGGGCGTGCAGATGTATTATAAACTGGAACTTGAAATTCTTGTTAGTCCTTCACAGAGTCATGGGGCATATTTAGTAGATGCCAACTCACCTAAATAGTGACTGTACAACTGGCATGAGGTGGGAGGGTGTAATTGCAGCTTATTGCTGAAGGTGAGTCTTTGCATTTTCATTTCTCTAGGAAATGCTGAGTTGCTTGGAGATAAGAGTCTGGTACTAAAGAGAGGTGACAATATTGGTTTCAGTCTCAGAGAACTTTACAGTGGGTGTACACATTTGTTTTCAAATCCGTGTGTAATTTGGCTCCAATGGCAGCTGTTGTGTTGTCCTCTTTCACATTGGTTTGGAAGAGCTTTCTGGCACATAGAGCTTAAGCTTATAAGCTAGTGCTTACAACAGCGATTTGTATAGATATTTCTGTTTATTTTATTTGCACAGTTATCTCAGTTACTCACCCAAATAATCAATTATAAGAATAGATGCCTGACTGGTCATTTTTCACATGCAGTTACCTACTTTGTGCTAGCAGTTGCTGTAGCTGTATAGTAGTTGCTTAGAAAAAGAGTGGTTTCGATTTCTTGTCTTTAGTGTCAGTCATAAATGGTGGGGCAGGAGATTCAGGTCTTGTGATGCAAGTTTGCTCCTCTTAATGCTTAGTGCTTCTGTGTTTATAGGCGTCTTCAAGAAGAAGAACAGCAATTCAGAACATCATCTTTGCCAGCCATCCCAAATCCCTTCCCAGAACTTTGTAGCCCCGCAAGCTCTCCAGTGCTGGCCTCTGGATCTTTACCTCAGAGTCAACCTGCTACTAAGCATGTGAGTATGGGACGAAGCTTTGGGTCATCCATTTGTGTGCAAAACAGCAGTGGACTACTTCATTTTGAAGGCAGAAGCTTCAAGATAAGTAGAAACATTTGTAGACTTTGTCTGTGAGTTGGGCAGCACTGGCCAAGAGAGTACCTTCAAATGGGCTTCAGACCTTTACTAAAAGGCTTGTAAGAATGAAGTGTATAAATGAAGTAAGCCTCTTTCCTGAATGAAGCAGTAATGCCTAATATCTTTCAGATTTTGTTATTCAGTATAAAGACTTAACTAATTCAGAAGTCAATTAGCTCAGAGTTGGAGGAGGATCTGTGCATTTTATACTGCATGTTCTAGGTGCCACAAAAACACTGAACAGCTGAATTCTTTAAAGACATAGTGGTGCTTTATTTTGCTGTTTTTCATGAAGCTGCTCAAAAAGCAAAATAGTGTCCTTAGAGCATGTAACTAGGCACAGCTCCTTGTAATGGGATGTAAGGTGAGTGCTGTCCCCTGGAAAGCTGGTGGAGTCGTTCTCTGGGTGCTTGGCACTGAAGATAGCTGAGTTCCCACGTGGTCCAGAGCAATGACGTCAGCGACACTTCGCTTTCTCTTCTCTGTCCGACTCCACACTCTGAGAAACAATCATCTTGTTTTGTATCGTTCCTCAAGCACGCTGAAAGACTACTAAGGCTGTGCTTAAAAACCTTTATTTTATAAACTGTGCTGACTTGCATGGGGATGAAAGGATGGGTTACTCTTACTGAGTATTGGCTCACAACAGTTGTGTGTTTGAGTACCCAGAAGTATTAAGTTTTGTGCCATTGTTCAGTTAGTTTGTAATTAGCTTTTATGTCTGCTCTGACAGATAAAGGGTTTGAGTGGGCAGTTCAGCTACAAGCAGTAGACCCTAATGTTTGCCTTTGCATGTTCTATATTGCCTTACATCACTATAAGCAGCTGCCTGCTGTCTTGAAAGACACAGTGCATCTTCATTGGTTTTACTTTATTTCTCACCACATACAAGACAGACAAATAACCAAAGAATGCCTGGGGAAAAAACTGAATCATCCTGTCAGGAATTTAGCACAGGGCCCTGTCAGAGACATAGGTACTAAACAGAGAGGCTGTTTTGCCAAGGCAGTGTTGATCTGACTCTGGGGAGACAAAACCAGGGGCAACTCTGCCTCCTGGCTCTTGGCAACAAGACAGCAGCATACCTGTCTCTGTGAAGCAAATTGTAGTTCCTGATGAACCTGTGTTTACCTCTCCAAATACTTCCTGGATTCAGGGATTCTTTGCCTTTTAGCTATATGTTTTACTAAAATTGACCAAGCTATCCTAAACAGTGCTCTGTAAAGCCTTAAGAAATCCTAAATGATCTGAGAGTCAGTTTTTGATGGAATTTAGAAACTAGTGGTTTAACAGCAGATAAATATAGAAGTAATCAACCTTTTAATGTATGTAAGAAGATAGCTATGAATACAGAATAAAAGATTTTTTCCTAATTTTACTTTATAATTTTTTTAAAATTAATCTATGTAATTTTAAAATGGAAAATGTTGACAAATGTTTTGAAAGCCTAAAATGAAAGAATTTATATTGTGCAGATATGCCTGCAGCTGAATTTGTTAATCAAAGACAATCCATCATAGTGGGAAGAGATTTTAAGGGTACAAGTTGAGGAGGTAGAGCATGTTGGTCAATAGTGGCATGTTTTGTAGATGCAAACACACCATTCATTTTAGCTTATCAGCTCATTGGGGACAGATGAGAAACACTGACTCAGGGTGAAAGAAGGTTAGGAAAATGTTCTTTTCCTCTCTAATGAATTATCTTCCTCTCTTTAATGAAGGGATAGAAGAACAGAACTGAAAAACTCCTCTAATTTTAACGTATTGATGGACAAAAGTAAAAAAGAATAGGTTCAGTTTCTTTGTGAAGGAAGAAAACTTTTTAATACCTCAATTTTAAACATGGAGTGTTGTCGGATAACAAAATAATCTCTTCAGCCTCCTTGTAATTTGTATTTAACCCAGTTCTAGTTCCCTTCAGTGCAGTCTGCTAAGCATCATCAATTAAAAAAAAATCAGTAACTTAAGAAGTGTTATACATCTTTCCAGCTTCATCCCATTAAGAACTCTGAAGTTTGGGAATTTGAATAAATTATTTTAGGACATACTCTGGCTTAGATAAATGTCCATAGATATAATATAAACTACTGGTTAACAAAATGAGTAATCAGCTTAGTTAAAAGACTGTAATAGCGTGTTTCTGTAGCTGGCTGTTAGTTAAAATAAGTTGTGCTCTAATTAAAATATAAATACAGTGTTAAATGCAAACCAAGGTTAAACATCAAGATGCTTAATTTCAGGTTCTGTGCTCACAGGTTATAAACAAAGATTAAAATTGAAGATTGGAATGAGCCATTCTGATTACATGGGATATATGAGGTGTTACTGAAAAGTGATTCCTTTTGTGCTTCTCAAACATTTGCAGGTAAATAAGCAAATAGCAGTTCCAGCTGGCAGTGCTGCAGCTCTGATCACACAGGGCATCACAATGCACTCATGGTGTGAATGAAGTGTTGCCTTTGGTCAGTTCCTATCTATGGCACTTGAGAGGGACCCAAGTTAATGTAGCCATAGGGGAATTCAGAAAGGAGTGGATATTGTTTGCTGACCGTGTGTGGGGTCACTGGGAAGCTGGGTTGTCTGATGTGACTTCATAAGAAATGCAGTGTTGTTAGTATTGTTCCTTGTGGAACTCCTCAGTCTTATTTTTTAATAATAGTACAATAGAACTCGGCAATGATAAAACCTAGTAGTGGTTACGCAAGAGGAATTTAAAGATCCAGTCTTGTTAAACACAGAAGAGTCTCATATCCTATTGCCAAACCTTGTGCATAAAGAAATGCCTGCTCTGTTCAAGTTTTACTAAAACTTTTTACCAATATATTGTTCCCTATAGGAAAAGGATGCACTTGTGAATGAAAGAGTGAGTAAAGGAGCTCTCAGGTCATAAAGCTTGAATTATATTTTCAGCTGAAAAAATGGATATTGTTTTTTCTCATATGCAAAGTTCTATTCATATAGCCGGAGCCTGAGATACAAATTTCTTGTTGCTTTTGAGTATTTTCCTTTTGTTTTGTTTTGGTTTTTTTTTCATGCAGTTGCCACCTCTTTTTTTAACAAGCGGTTCACAGCATTGTTTTATGTACTGCTCTGCATTTGTCTCGTACTCTTACTTTGCTCACCAAAGAAAGGTGAAAGCAGTAAAACAATGAAAAATAACTGTAATAAGCCTTTCTTACTTTTTTTAAAATATTTTTTATGAGATCTGTTGGGTAATGGTACTAATTTCACCACAGCAGGAAGCAGTATGCCACCTCTGGCTCTGCTGCCAGTCAGGCATTGAATACTGCTTTTAAAGCTGATGGCTGCAGCAGCATAATGCAGCTGCTCCCCAGAAGACAGGGAACAGTGAGAAATAATGGATCTTCTCTATTAGCACAAAACTAAAAACACATGTAGGCAAATGGGATAGTCATTTAATGGGAGAAGCAATCTGGGAGCCAAAACTAGAATGTTAGGTTTATTGAAATAATTATTCCAGATTTGGTTTGGGGGTTTTCTTGTTTGTTTTTGGTTTTGTTTTGTTTTGGGTTTTTGTTTGTTTGCTTGTGTTTTGTTTTGTTTTGTTTTAACTCTGGATAATCTTCTCTGTTGTAGGAAAAAAAGAAGATCTTGTAGATAGTTTTGGGTTTTGAGCACACATAGGTCGAGAAACTGGCACATAATTTGGTAGTAAAAGACTTAGATGAGAAATAACTGTGAACCTTTAGGTTATGTTTTGAAGGCTGTCCTGCACTGAACAACCTTCACAGCGGCAGTGTCTGCACTAATATGGTTTTGTGACCAAACACATCTGGTGGTAGACATTAAGAAATTACTTGTAAGTAAAAGAGATACATGCTCCTTTGGAGTTCAGCACTATGATACTTTATTACCGGCCTGCTGGTGGAAAAAGCCCGCTTTGAGCTAAGTTTTACAGTGAAAAATGTTAGATGCCAACCTGTTGACAGTGATCAGCACATGGGTCTGTAAAAATTGGCACCACTGAAGTTTTAGTAATGTAGCCAACCTGGATAAAAAGCTCCAACTAGCTGTGCAGTTGAGCGAGTAGCTACTTCAGCTACTGCTGTGGTGAGTGAGACACTGCAGATGTGTTGGGTTTGGAGAAAGCATTACACTTCAAGTGGTAGCTGACAAATAACTATTTAAGCTTCCGAGTTGAGAGCAGTGTTGTCTGTGAGCTTGGACATGAGGAGGGTGACAGGAGAGGAGCTACCTGATGAGTGCATGCCCAAGCATTCCTCTCTTCATCATGTGCCTCTCTAAGCACCACCCATCTGCCCCTCCCCACAGAGCCCAGAGCAGACCTCTGAGAGCATTAAGCCACTCCCACTTTCCGTGCTTAAAAAGGGCAAGAAAAGATGGGGGCAGGAAGGACATGTTCTGGGTGACAGCATGAGGCACTGTAGGACCATTTGTTGTTTTTCTGTGTCTCCCTTTTCCCCCACATCTTTGTGTGTAAGGCACATGCACACCTACAAACACAAGATCACCCCACGTCTGAGGGGGGACAGTGGTTGTGGGCAGGGAGAAGGGACAGCTGAAAGTTTTTAAAACACTGTTTACTTAACAGGATAAATATGTTTGTCTAAGAAAAATGGAAACCAGAAAATTACACCAAACCAAGACCAAACATTTGTCCAAAAGACTGCTAAAAACATCAGACAGCTGTGTTACCACCAATTGAAGTCTATCTTTGTGTTGCTGGTATAAACTAAGAACTAGTTGGTAAGTTAGGTTATAATTTCTGGTTGTGTACAAATATTTTGGAAAAAGCCTGCAATAATTACATGTAGGTCACTGCAGTGCCACAGGATATTAGGCTTAAGTATCTTGTGTGAGTCAATGAAGCTTTCAACTGTAAAAATAGGGCAAACTTCTCACATCCCCCCTCTATACAGCCCAGGCAAACTTCCAGAAGGCAGTTTGATGTACCAAAAGTATTTACTCTTTTCTAGAAAATTAAATTCACAAATGGGTATGAATTAATGGCATTCTTTTTTTCCATATTTAGTTACCCTTCAAGGGAACTCCTGTAAAAAGACTTCTAAGTTTTAATTGTTCTAATTGCATGTTATGATGCACATTTTTTTATTCTTCTTCCCATAAAACTTTTATATTGGCTCTTTTGCAGACAAATGTGTTGATTTCCAAAAGAGAAGCTGAATAAAAATACAGATTTGTGTATAATGCAAGCATTGTGTATTAAATTAGATTTTTTCATGTGTGACAGCAAATTTTGTACTTGATCCTGCGGTGGAATAATCTTTAGCAACAAGATACTTTGAAAATAAATACTGTCATTAGAATGATTCAACAGGATATTACTTTCTCTAAATAGGCCAAATCTATAGCTGGGTACAGTCTGGACATTTCCTTAGGTCCAGGTCCAGGCACTCCTTTTGGCCTAACTTTAAAATATGGGTTTTCAAGGGTATCTTCCGTGAAGCATCATGTTTCTTTCTCTTTCAAATCCTTCTTTGAAGCAAGCCTCTTAAGCTAATTAAATAAATTGTACATAAATTGCCCTGCAGCATGTTTAACTCGGATGCACTTCTTAAAGGAAGTTGTGATTGGTTTTGGAAAAAATTGGGAAAGAGTAGGCCTCCAGTGCAGGGCAGTGATGTAACTGCATGAAAACAGGCCTTGAACTTCCCTGGGTGCCCCTCTTTTGTTTAGAGAAATAAAACTTTCCTGAACTGAACGAGCTAAATTTGATGGGCAGTGTAGGAAAGACATTGCATTAATTGTCGTGTTGTCTCCTGTGTCATGAGAACATGTTGTCCTCTTAGTCCTGAAGAAATTGGTGTGAGGGGTGAGCTCACATGGTTCTCAAAGTCTCATTTACTCATTACTGAAGAAGAGAGTGATGAATAACTGAAGACTAATAAGTGTGCTAAGCTAAAGACTGGCAGTCCTCAGTAGTGTTAGTGCTGGTCAGCCGGCGGGTCCGCAGGCTCTCCGGCTGGAGTCCCTCGCGTGGTCTGCCAGGGACTGAGATCAGCACAGAGTCAAAGCTGCTGTTCCTTCTTCCTCACGCCTGCTACAGCAAGAAGCTTTGTGGTAGAAAGAAATTAGTCTCTTTGTTCTTGCTTTTGGAAAGTGCCAGAACAGTAGTTACAGTCCCAACATGAATTACTGGAAATATTAAGGGCATCTCGTGCTCAAGCCCAAGTGTATGTTATTTGCTGGGATTTTTTTGTTTTTAATGACATAAACCTGGCCCAGCTCCCAGGAGTGTTTTGGCTCCCTACCCGGAAGCGATGAGCCGGCAGTGGGAGTTTGCTGGAAGGAGGGTTATGTGGTCAGGACCAGCAGCAGCACACAGGGGAATGCACTGTCCATGGGACACACACAGCAGGGTGGGAACCAACCTGACCCAAGCCTCCCCTGCTCCATGTGTGCTGGTACCCCCACTGAGTCTCCAGCCACAGAGTAAAGTTTGCAGTTGTTTTAAGAAGCTCATTGCACAGAAGCAATGCTGAGCAGCCTGTAGTATATGCTGCAGTAACTGCATTAGCGCGTTCACACTAGATTTTTGTGCATGCACCTAAGTTACATGTGCCCTTGGACATTTTTATTGCACAACATTACTCTTGCTATATTTTATTAATGGCACACTGTTCTATGCTTTGATCAGGAATTGACAGAACTGAAAAGCTATCAGGCTGAGAGTGCAGTGGAAAATGGGAAAATACAACATGAGAGGAATTCTAATTCCCTCTGTGTCTAGTGAGGCAGCCAGGAATGTGTTTGGGTGTAAACGTTACAGTAGGGAATAAAAAAAATCCCGGAACTGTATTGAGTGACTGTAATTATACCATAAATGAATGGCTGAGACATCATAACTTTGTGCTGATAGCCTTTAAGGAGTCAACATAGTAGGAATAGCTATGCTGAGTCCAAGCTCTCCTTGATGTCTGTGCTATCTGGATTCGAGGTATGAGTTCAGGTCAACTTTAGACATTTTGGGTAGAAACCTTTTTGGACCTCTGCTACCCAGATGAAAGAAAGCACCAACTCATAGGTTAGAGCCTCTGCTGTGTATCCTACGTGACCTTGTGGCACCGTGCTGTTGCCAGCAACTGGTAGGTGAGCTGACCACTAGGTCCTTCCTGAGGTGAGCTATGGCCGCCCTTCCAGAGCTGTGCTGGCACCTGTGGCTGAGCTGCCAATGATCCCCTGGTAGAATCTGTGGATGTATGTAATGCAGAACTGGGAAGATGCCCAAGTTTCTGCTTGCTTGCTGGCACCTGCTTCTAGGGATGGAAGGCAAAGCCAGTGTTTAGTTTGTTAATTTGCAAACCATCAGCACAGTCGTAGCTTAAGTATCAGGAGTAATGCTGTTCATTCACAGCAGGTAAAAGGCTTCTTTGGACTTGTAATTTTCAGGACAGTGATCTGTGCCCACGATGAAAGTGGAAATCTGTTTGAAATGTCCCTCTTAAGTGGTACTTGTGTGTGGACAGAGGGGGAAGAATGAACTTGGAGTTCATTGTTTAGGTAATGGGATGGTTTTGCATTGCTCCAGAGCGTGCAGATACCATTTTGTTTCATTTCCTAGACAGAAGGGAATGTTAGTTGGAATTTAATAGCATTTTTTTATTAGAGGAATACCGCTGAGTTAATTAAATCATTGTGGGATGAGTTTCAATTCTCTGTGCTCTTGATTTATAGTCTCCTATTGCTATGAAATTCTTATTATATTATTCTTCCTCTTAATAGGAGTGCAGAATTACTGTACTAAAAAGTGATTTTGTTTAATTAATGTAAGTACCTTCAATCTTTGCTTCAGCCTCACCGTAATCCAAACATCATTTACAAAACTTTACAGAAAAGTGAGTTTAATCTGGACTTGTTAAAAGGCAAGCCATCATTGATTCATAAAATCTACATCTTGTTTCTCTGTTGACATTAGAATTGCTTATTCTCTCTACTGGTAGACCCTGCTGCTGCCAGGTTTACTGGAGCCGGTTTCTCCTGCTGCATTTCAGGAAGGAACAGAGTTGGAAATACCTCTGTTGTGCTTCATGCCTGGAGTGTTTGGGCTTTCTGGTGTTGCTGAGGGAGAAATGAATAGCAAAATGGATTGATTATCAGCTGGGGCTTTCATAGTTGGTTGACTACCGCATGGTGACCTTGCACGTTCCTCCTCTCGCCCTTCATGTTCACCATTAAAGATCACATTTCCCTACAATCCCTGTCAGAATAGGTAATAAGAATAGGAACATGCCGTTCATAAGGAACAAACATTGCTGAGAAAAAAATCCTGGAAAAAAATGAGGTGCAAAACATTATGGAAAAGAGTATTCTAAGCTAAACAACAGTGTACTGTTAGTAAAATACCTGGATTTAACCTTACAGACAGTTTGCCCTTGTGCTTCTGTGAGTCATTTTTGAGCATGTCCTTGCCTTCAGAGTTTAAGAGCAGCTAATTACTCTGAAAGAACTTGCTTGTCATATTATTGCTGATCATGCTTACTTTCCCTATTGCTCAATAAAATCCACTGAAAGCACGTCAACTGCAGTATTTTTAGATCTTATAAATAGTTTTACAGATGTTTGCAGCAATTTCTATTCACCAAGTAGTCAGGTATGTCGAACAAGCTATAGATGGAATCTTTGGTGTTATCAGGTACAGTTTTAGCATTGAAAAATACTTGTTGTGCTTAAGTTTAGGAATGCCTTTTAGTAAGGTCTCCCAAACTCCAGATTAGTGTTACATTTAAAAGTTTGAAGTGTGTACGTATATATATATGATTGTATGTAGGACAAGATCAAAAGGTTTCTTGGAATAATGTCATTACATACCTTGTAATGGATTTAGGGAACAGCTTGAAAAGAAGTAGACATTAAATATATAAAGATCACCCTCCTCTTCAGGAGGCAAAGAAGAAAAGCTAATGTTAGAGGAATAACAACATCTAGTCATGCAAATAAAATCTTGTATTTCATATTTTCCAAATATTTTTCTGTGTTACATGTAGGTTTGTTCTAATGTGTTTTTTTCCATGGCTGACCTTCAAACTCTTTTTCTTTAACAAACTAGTTTGGCAAAGCTTTGTAAAGCTCATCCAAGTGAGGCTGAGCTTTGCCTCTTGTGTTACAGCCCTGTCACATGAACATCCTCTAAGAGGCAGACTCAAATAATGTGTTGCTGAAAAATGTCCCTGCTATGCTTGAATCTAATGTCATTCCATTTGTAGCATTTAAAAGGTCTGAAATATATTTAAGAACCCCTTTTATCATCTTCGTGAGAGATGCCAGGACTGGGTTTTACTAATGAATGTGGATCCAGTCAGTGGTTTAGGTGAAAGTTTTGGTTTATACTTTTTGTTTTTCTTTGAGAATACTTGCCAATCATGATTTGCATCCCAGTCTGTTGGGGATTTTGGTTATTTTTTTGGCAGTGGATTGTTCTGGGTTTTTTTGTTTTGTTTTGTTGGGGGTTTTTTGTTTTGTTTTGTTTTGTTTTGTTTTGTTTTTTGTCTGCACAGATGAAAAAGGTAATCTAAATCCCAGGTCCTTCATCTTTTGCAGAGAGAGGTTGTCATTCCAAGGGAAGTGAAGTGCTTGTCAGTTAGGGAGGCAGAAGAGCACTACATTCAGCTCCAAGGATAAAGAATGTCTGTTTCTAACGATTTGTACAGTGTGACACATTTCTTAATATTTTCTGGGATATTAATAAGAAGGGGAAAATCAGGAGGCTGCCAGCTATATTTGTGCAAATGTGCCTTCAGTGTAATTTCCCTTTGCTCCCAGTGAACATTCAGTTCTGCGTTACACTGCATGCAAGTTACAAATGAGCATTTGCCTACAGCCTAATTAAGCATAGCTTAGAGCAGTACTTAATTGCAACACTTCAAGTAACACAGAGGAACTTCAAACCAATCTGGCTAACAAGAAATTAACTTCGTGCTCTGCCCAAGGTTGCGCTACCTGCTGTGTCTGTAAAGTTTCATTACAGCTTGCCCTCTCTATGTCCATGGAGTAGCACTTGGGCAACCTTCAGAGATCACTCTGTCTAAGAGAAGCCTCTAGGATTAAATTATAACAGGAAATTCTGCAAGAAGTGAGACAGGGCATGATGGAGTCTTTCAGTGAGTAGGGGAATTGCCTGTGCAGCAGATGCTGGCTTTGACTGTCTCTAGCAGTTCATCCATCGAACAGATGTCCAAACAGGTCTAAGGTGAAAGACTGCTGTGTTGATGTATAACCATTAAAATGAAAGAGCTGAATAAACTTCATAGGCTTTCTACATGTTACTTTTATCCCTTCAATAAATAAATAATCTAGTAGTTCTGAAGATGATGAAATAAATTGCACAGCACTGTAAACATGCTCACATCAGTTTCTCCACTTTGCCTCTTTCTCAAGCCTTCTCCAACATGCAGCTATAAAAGCTGTGGTGTTTAACTTGTCTATCAATTTGCTTAAAGGTGGTGTACATGCAAAGGGCTTGTTTTTCCCCTAAGCCAGAGTCTTGGAAGTGCTCATAGCCCTACATTCAAATAGTAGCCATTAAAAAAAGGGGAGAGGCTAATAGAATTCCAGCAAAAATAATATAAAAAAATGTGGAGAGTGTCATGATTCGCATGATAGTAGACATGATATACAAAGACTGCATTCTTTGAGTTTGCATCAGTCTCTGCTTTTTGCATAATGGAGTTCATCTATATTATAGCTGTGTCTTTTCTGAAAATATTAGGTGCAACTTAGAGGCAATATCTAGGTTTGAGGACTCATGGATTGTAGGGGAATTAGTTGATTTTCTTCATTACTCTATTTTAAAATCTGTAAATGTAGGGAAATAGAAAGTAATTTTTTTTTCTCTTAAATTATGTGACTATTGACATAAAATTTCAAATCAGTAAGGTCTCACTAAATTGAAGAAATACATTAGAAATATTTGAAGAGAAGGTGTTTAAAGTGTGAGTTGACAGTAGATCAGATTGCTTGACTTAGACTTGCAGAACTCTGACTCTGATATGGAAGAACTTCTTCCATTACTTTTGTACAAAACCAATTCTGTTGGTGCAAAACTTTTGCAAGGCCAGTTTTCCTGAAGTGACTTAACAGATCATTTGAGAGGTTGTTAAAGAGTATTTCTTTATGCTGAGCAATTCTGCTTTTTCACTGCAATCATAATAAAGTATTTTTGAAGGATGTATTTGTCTTTCATAACATGGTTGCTAATTAGGTTTGTATGCTGTAGCTGAACTACCATGATCTGTAATTAAATACCTGTATTGATTATTGGTTGCATATTGAATTATAAAAGGCATTCATTAATGTAAGACAAACTTGAAGGTCTTTACCTACAACAAACAAGCAGCAGGAAGGGACATACTCTTCATATTATTTGCTGTACAGTGGCATTTTTTTTGCTGCTGGACAGTGACATGTAGACTAATGAATGTATCCAGCATAGTGGTTTTGCCCACCTGTAGGGAGCCTTTTCTTGAATCTCAGCTTGCAAGAAGTGAAGATTGAAATCTTTAGCTTCAGAGGAGAGTACTGGGATTTCTTGCTGAAGGTAATCTTCACCTTTTTGTGTCCAGCTTCAGATCATGAATGTTCATATCAGCAGTTGGCTTGAACTCGGTGCCTAAGTTGCATATAAGCTCTGAAAGAGCATTGGGTTTAATCACTCTTAGGTTGTCAGATCCCAGCCTTTTATTCTCCTTCTGTACCTTTTCAGGTAGCTGCTTGCTTCCTGTTAAAAACAACAGCAAGTGCTGTTTTGGGAAGGTGTTGCATTCCACATTCTGCTTGATGAGCCTCATGTCTGACAAAGAGTCCTTTGTGTGTGCTGTTCCTCCTCACCTCTTATTTGGGTTGCCTGTCTGGGTATCTTCAGTTAATGGTGAAATAGGGAAGTACCCTTCAAGTGCATTCACACTGTCTCAGGGTAGCAAAACTATAAAAGATGATAAATTGTGTGAGTGTGTCTTCTTTTCACTGACCACTGGGAACCTGCATGACTAGTGAAGACTAAATGTGCTTTGACACATTTGTTTTGAGGTGGCTAGTGACAGCTGAAATGGCAACCACCTCTGTGTAGTTTGGGAATGCAAACCAAACCTCAAACTAGGTAGTGATCTGTGATGATGAAGATCCTTTCCTTCCCCTAAGTTACCAAGCTTTTTTATTAGGACCAAATTGGGCCTTGTTTCTAAGTGGGAAATTTTTGTTGACTGTTTGCCTGAATGGCCAATCTCTTTTTCAGTTACTCCTGGAAGAAACAGCAGAGTTTTTTTTTTTTTTTAATCTGGAGAGATGCTGGCAGCTCCAAGGCTGATTATTTTTCCATCATCTGTTAAGGGCTTGTGAAAAATCATCAGTTTTTCATCACATCCTTGTTGTGCAAATTCAAGTCAGTGCTCTTCCACATGTCTATTTAGTGGTTCATCTTCAGTATGCAGTGTTCAGACACCTGAGGTAGCCATTTTCAATAGAGGAATAGATACATGATTTAGGGAGTGAATACAGACTTTCGTGGTCAGATACTTTTAGCCATTGACACTTGACATACAATAGTGTTGCTAATTTTTTTTTTTTTTTTTTTTTTTTTTTAGTTAGGAACAAATGGGAATCTGGGCAGGGGGAATACTTCCTCAGTAAGCCCATGGGAAAGAAGTAGCAGGAGTTTCTAAGGTAGGGGGTTGTGGAACTGGACTGCCATTACAGAAAGTAAATTACTTCTGATTTGCTTTCTGATTCTGAACGAGGGAGAGCTACCCTCAGCTTTTGTGTAGAAAACAGAATGCAACAAACTTGAGTTGGTTTGTAAAGAAGGAAGGAGGATTATCTTTGCAACGGACAATCAAAGTCATTAAGATCTCTTTATGATGTTTTAGTTAACTAAGAAAACTGAATTTGTCATCTCAAGGTGGTTTCCACACTGAACCCCAGAATGAAGCTACCTGGTAATTTATCTAATCCAGTCTATATATATGGAAAATAACGGTCTTTACAGAGAAGATTAAGATGTTAGGCTTAATGCAGCACTATCTATGGAAGGGAAGTGTGTTCCATCACAATTAGAAGAAGTGCGCACCTTTTCACTTATTATTTAGCCGCTCTATTCATGGTATAGCTTAAGGAAGTTCATGCACTTGCTATTTTGTTATGCTTTAAAAAGTGAAATTCATAGGATGTATAGATTGGCAAAGCCTCAGTTGATGTGAGCCAAGCAAACTTGGGTTGTTTTCTGTACAGCTGGGTGCACTGAAAGAAGAACCTGCAGAACTCTGGCAACAAATCCACAAAACCACTTATTTCTTACAAGTTACACTTTGGGTCTGATCAGTGTCTGTTATGTTGAAGGGTATATAAGCAAAAGTTGAACCGAAAATAGTTTCAGTACTGAGTATTTTTTGTTAATACTCTGCAGCTAGCCAAAAGTTTTTACTTTTGCCATGTGTAATCTTGTGCAGCAAGATGGGGGAGTTGTGGAAGAAGCAAATGTTGTGACACTCTTCTATGTTGTACAAAAGGCAAGATAGCTTTTTCTCCAGTAAGAAACCTTATGCTCAGCCACCATCCAAAGACAAGACTTTCTGAAGCTTGGAAAGGCAATAAAGCTTTTCCTTTGTGTAGAATTGCCTCTATGCGAACAAATTAAGAGTGATAACTAGTGAGATTTGCTGAAGTCAGCAGATTTTGTTTGACACAGTTAGAAATGCAGTAATAATTAATAGCAAATATTAATTATTATTGCCAGTTATAGTTATTAGTACAATATGTTTTTAAAGGATACTTCAAAATAAATTAGTTTTCATATGTACAACTATGCATTTAATTTAACCTATGAAATTCTGGTTGGTGATTGAATGAAAGAATTAGATATTGAAATTTAAAATGTATACAATGATATTTAAATGTATGTTACCGGTTTACATAAATTCAAGGCTATAATAAGCATAAAGACGAAAGGAAGCAGGTCTTAGTATTCAGATTCATAACAAACCCAATCTAGTGTTTGGGGTGGGGAAGGAAAGGAAGAACACTGTTTACATTCAAATATATTTGATTAAAGTTTTATCTAGAAGGGACTATTAAATTATTATGTTTCCCAAGATCCTAAGATGAGATGTTTACATGTCTTCTGTGATATGTTGATTTAAATTGTACTTTTGGCCTTTAAGCCTAGCCTTCTTAAAGTTGTACCCAGTTTTAGCTGGGTCTGATAGTCAAGTGCACAACATTTAGAAAAATTTTGTTTTCAAAGGGAATGGAATCACTCACCATGGAAATGGAAACTTCAGAATAAAATATGTTCAAAGGTTGATCTACCCTCTTCCAGTCAATCGGGGGCGGGGCAGGAGGGGTGTGGGGTGGGTGTGGGTGTGGGTGTGTGTGGAAATGAGCTTATGAAAAGCAAAATAAACCTGACATCGGTGCCTTTACATTCTCTTTCAGTTTCTCTGTGGTTCAGTTCAAGAAGGTTTCAATGACCTAGATTTTTCTCTACATAATTCTTAAAGAAGATCCATGATATAAATATGGAGCCATCAAAATCCTTTAAGGAAAAAATCATCATTCGTGCCAGGACAGAGATAAAGTTACTGGTAGCTTTGCAAAGTGGATTTCTTTAACATCTTGACAATAATTTAGAGAAGGGGAAAGGGGAAAAAGGGAGCATGCTTTAAAGTAATGACTGTTATGTGTTACCTATGGCACATAAAAAAACAGAGTCAACTTCCTTGTTGTTGCCTTTCTGAGTCTTGGAAATGGTTGGTTTCTCTATGATCAGCTACAGTAGTAAGGCCACTCTTAAAAGACTTCCCACTTAATACCATGCAGAATTGGTTTATAGAAAGTGTCTGTTGTTTTAAAGAAAAGATTCGCCCAGTGTTTGGTCTTTTCCTCTGGGGATCTGTTTCATACTCATTTGCCTACACTAAACAAAGCAAGTAGGCATGTGAGCTATTTGAATATAATTGTCTTTCTAATACAGGTAATTATTTTAAATGTTTATTGAGATCCTCATGAAAATCGTTGCATAAGCTTGCCAATTAGAGAGAAAGCTTTTTGATTGCATTTGCACAAGATATTTAATTGGCTGGACAGCAAAGAATAAATACATTTGTAAATTATCTCAGGTTACCTGCTTTTAGGGGGATGCCTATAGAGAGGAGAAAGCTTTGCTTCCAATCAACTTCAAAGATAAGATAGCTTAATTGGAAGCTGACTGTGCCTTGACAGCTTCAGAGTAGCAGTGACTTCGATGTAAAATAATCTGAAACAGATGCTGAATGAAGAAGTAGCATTTTCTTTCATGCAAGCTTTGGCATCAGATCTCTAGCATTATGTTATCTAGTTCTATATCAGGAAGCATTTTTTTTTTATTGTGACATTGGTTTCAACCACTACCTCAAATTTATACCTACACAGTTAAGTTCATAAGCCTTTAACAAACAGATCATAGCACTAACTTGAAGGGAACTTTGAACCACTGTGGCCTGGGAAAATACTGCTGAAGGATCTTAGGGAAAGGCCCATTTAGGGTTCCTAAACAATGATCAAATGTCATTAGATCTTTTCCATTTTTTCAGTTAATATTGTGGTGTTTATGTAACTTTTCACTATCTGTATAAGAGATTACAGACTAGAGAAACATGCTGCAAGAAAGCTCATGAAGTTCAACAAGGTCAAGTGTAAAGTCTTGCATCTTTGAAGGGACAACTTCAGGCACCAGTAGGGGCCACCCAGCTGGAAAAAAGCTTGGCAGAAAAAGACTGGGGGTCCTGGTGGACTCCAAGTTGAATGTGAACCAGCAATATGCCCTTGCCACCAAGAAGGCTGATGATATCCTGGACTGCCAAAGGCAAAGTATTGCCAGTGGAAGGTTTATCCAGCACTGGTGAGGCCACATGTAGAGTACTGCCTGCAGTTGTGGGCTCCCCAGTACAAGAGAGACATGGACATACTGGACAGCATCCAACAAAGGGCTAGAGAGGTGATTAAGGGACAGGAGCATCTCTGCTGAGAGAACTGGGACTGCTCATCCTGGAGAAGAGAAAGCTCAGGGGCATTTTATGAATGTGTATAATTACCTTAAGTGAGGGTGCAAAGGGGACAGAGCTCTTTTCAGTGGTGCCCAGTGTCAGAACCAGAGGTAATGGGTACAAATGGGAACGCAGGATGTTCCCTCACTCAGAGCATCAGGCAATGCTCTTTTTACTGTGAGAGTGGCTGACTGCTATCAGTAACAGCCCAGAGAGGCTGTGAAATCTCCATCCTGGAGATATTCCAGGGCATCTGGATGCTGTCCTCAGAAACAGGCTCTAGGTGACCCTGCTTGAGTTACAGGGGTGGTTCAGATGACCTTCAGAGATCCCTTCCACCTCAACCCTTCAAGCCTTTGATTGTTCTTGAATTTTTATAATTAAAAAAAACCCAATACAAAAACCCCAAAAAACTCCAAAGAAAGAAAAAAAACCCAAACAAACCCAAAAATGGTTAAATGTGTGTTGATTTTGAAATATACCATCTCTGTGTTATGTCTTTGATATTAAAGTTTGGAGTTATGAGGATGAAGCTCACTATTAATTCCTTTACAACTAATGTGCCATTATCAGCATAATCTACTTGAACATCTTGCAAGAATCCTATTAAAATTTACCTTAGGGGGGATTTCTGTGTTGAATGTTTTAATCTTATTTGACTATGAACAGTACGGAAGTTAAGTAATGGCAATCAAAGTACACCTAAATATCTGTTCTATGTCATATATCAGTAAAAATAGAGAGGAGCCAGTTGTCTGATTTATAAGTGCTGAGAACCTGGACTAGAGCACTTAGAAGATGATCTGTTCTCATGGGAAATCCTCAGCCTTGGAGGCACTAAAAATAACATCACTCAAATGCTTATTCAACTAGTCATAAGGGATAAAATGAAAGATTACCAGTTGGCAAAAAAGATGACGGAAAACGTTTATGAGCTGTAAAAAGAGGTTTATATGATTCGGTGCAGCTTTGCACTGAAATCTGTGGGATAAGTGGCAGTGATAATGATACGCCTGCAAAGGAGAAAGCCTGGTCTACTACGATAGGAATGACGGGGTGGGGAGGGTGTATTGATGTCAAGGTAAGAGGATCTGCTTTCGAATAGGTAGCTGTGTCAGTCTGCAATACAAAGCAGCACTCACATCTCTGTGTTGTGACCTGCAGCAGGAGATAGAGAGAGCTGACATCTTAATCTTCAGGAATGGGATAAAGAGAGGAGTTGTAAGAGAGGATGGATGGAACAGTCAGTGTGTGATACTTCAAATCAGGCTGCTGAAAACTGGGGAGAACATGAGAGAGGAAAGGCTATTGCTGCTGTTCGGTCAGCTGTGTGGCCATAGGTCCTTTAAAGCAATTTGTGTGTCTGCCGAACATCTTACTCATTGTAGCTTTAGCAAAGTAACCTTCTTTTTAAAAGTTGGCATGAATGCTGCAGACTTCCATGCAAATAATACCATCTATAATGAACTAACTACTTCACTTTTGAGCCACTGCTGCTCCAGGAATTAGTGCTTGGAAACCTCAGTACATATAGATGATAGGGGAGAGCTGGAGACATTGTTGTGAGTAAGATTGTATAGAGGACCATTTAGTTGCCTTTGTTTCTCAGCTTTTGGTAAAAACTGGCTGATTCCTTTCAGTTCATAATAGGATGAATACTAAGCTGTTTCTATAATGTCATGGATTGCTTGTTCGGCATCTTTTTAATTAGTGACATTTTATTTAGTCCAAATTAAGTATGCCAGATGTAGCTGATTTAGTGGCTAACAATGATGAGTGAGGGGAGGGAGAGCTAACATATAGCCGTCTGTTCTCAGGGAAGTGGGGTTTTTTTTGTAGTTGGTTTTTTTTTTTTTTTTCTTTAATTTCTAGTTCCACAGGAGAAGTTGGAGTGGTAACCATGGCAGCAGGGAATTTGTCCCTGTAAGCTTAGCAAAGGGTTGGGTTGTGTGGGGGGTTTTTCTGTGGTTTTTTTTTTTTTGTTTGTGGTGCCCCTGCTAGGAGGAAGGGGTGTGCAAAGTGGTCTTGAGCAAGCTCTTGGGAGAGAAATTGGAAATAGATAAGTTAGAGACGCTTGCTGTGGACTTGAACTTGTGAGTTGGTCTTACTGTAGTGTGCATGGATGGATGGGTGCAGCAGTGAGGCAGAGTGGTGAGAGATGCAAAAAATTTCCTGGATCTCTACATTAGGTGTTTTGGGATAGGGTAGTTAGATGCTGTATGGTAATAAATCTCTCATATTGTTGTATTTGGGTTTATGCGAATATTTTTCTCACTCTTTGCCACTGAAAGTGAATAATTCTTAGCAGGTTGGAAGAGAGCAAGATTTGCACAGGGCTAGCTGCATTCAAGAGAGAATATCCAGCTTAGTCATGGTGTCATAATCCTAGATTTTGCATCAGCCCTAGAAACTTTTGCTATATCATTCTTAAATTTGTGGAAAAGCATTGTTTTCCTCTGATACTTCAATCTACAAAAAATTAAACCAAAGCAGTTTCATGGAACAGTTTCCATCCCATTAAAGCAGTTGCTGAAAATGAGAATTATACATGCCTTGGGGAGAGGATAACATAAGCCCTCTTCTTCCATTGACATAACTTTTCCTGGGTAAAGATCTGCAGGGGGTTAATTCTGGCCACACAATTGATGCTTACACAGTTGCGCAGAACTAACCCCCCCAATGCGAGCAGCTCTGTTAAAAGCATTTATTGTGTGTGTGTGACAAACTGACCCATAAAACATCCTGAACGTTGCAGGCAGCAACAATTAGCTGATGCTCACTGCTTGAAATCACTGGCTTCCAGAGCTGGTAGCTTGGGAGACAGGAAGTTAAGCAATATTGCTGAATACTGTACAGGGAGGAGGCATCTGACAGCCAGGCATTAAGGATGCTTTGCCATGCTGCTGTAGTTAAGCCTGTCACCCACTCCTTATAAAGCACCCTGCTGTTATTGTCAGAGCAGTATGAACTCAGTCCTATTGGAAAAACCTACTGTCGGTTGTGACTGATGCTATCAGAGGGTGGGAAATTTGTATTTACGAGATGTGCTTTGAGCTTGAGGGATTTTCAGCACATGGAGGCCGTTATGCTGTAAATTTTCATAGAGTGTTTGTACTTCAGGTTGCCCCTGTTGAATAGTCATCATTCCTTGAGTGCAGTGCCTGGAGGTTATAGCCAGTTTTTGTTTTTCTCCATGATTTGACTTTTTTTCCAGTAGCTTCCATGACCTTTTCCACTGCCCTAAGTTGTTATCATCCTCATATTTTCACACTTTGGTTGTAGCCCTTGTGTCTTCATGTGACATACCATACTCAATTCTTCTCTGATCAACCTATTCATATTAAATTCAGAGTTTTTCTTTAGAAGTTTCTTTTTTGTTTTTGTTTCCAGATTCCCCATCTAGCCTGGCACCTCTGGTGTAACTGCCTGGTCTGGGATGTCAGTATTGGTTCAGGTTCATCAGGATGTGGGGACAATAAAGGAACTCTTGGAGAGACAGATAATTGTTTTTGGTTTTGGTTTTTTTTTAAAATCTAGTGCACCACTGCATCTATCTCTGAAAACTCTTTTCATCCTGCTGTAGACAATTCTGGCAAGACTTGTTCAGTCTAGGAGCTTCTTCAGTGAAAAACTTGTTTTCATTAATTTTTTTAATTTATTTTAGCCTTTAGAGATGCAGAGGAAACCTTAGGAACTCTGCACTTGCAAGCATCAGGGAACAGATTCACAAGTCCTTAAATCTTTGGCTTCTTCACTCTTTTTGATTACTTTTCTGGGAGGATGGAGGAAGAAACAGGAGTGGGAAGAGGGTCTATCTTGGTCTTCCCCTATGTTGCATTCTAAGTTTGTAATTTCTGTCCAGCCCTGCATCTTATGCTTGCTTAGATTCCTTTGCTACCAGACTAGTTAAATTGGATTCCATTTGTTCAAGACAAATGTCATAACTACTTTTTCTTAAAATAATGTATTTGTTTTGTTGTGTCTGGACATTCCAAATATAGCTTATTTGGCATTGTCCCCCAGTTGGGCTGCTGTTGATTTATTCTATTTTATTTCTGTTATTTTATCAACAGTAGTCAAAATCCCGAGGTCCCATTTTATCAGATAAAAGACACTCACTGCCACAAAGGTTTCCCCATGCATTAAAAATGCATATATTTTCAAATACTAATCCTCAGTTTCCAAAGACATTTTTGAAAACTGTTTCTGGTCCCTTTCCTATTAATATGTGGCTGAACCACTACATGCAAATGGAGTGCTGGAGCCAGGTCTAACTGTATAGGTAGCCCTTAATGGTGTTCCTGTTGCCTGCTCTGCAACTTCTCTGCTCCTTTCCATTCAGAAAAGTATGCAAGGGAAAGGAGATTTTGTGGAATACCCATATAGAAGTTCTACTTGAATAATCATAAAATCAAAGTGAGAATCAATTGCACGTTGCCAAACTCTCTGCTGAAATGGCTTCTTGGCTCATAGGGTAGCCTGGGCACTAGATGGCAAGTGCCTCAGCTGCAGTTGTCACAGTGTCCTACTGGGAAGGAAGGAGCCATCCAAGTCTTCGGGACCTGCATGATTTTTCTAAATCCTATGGGAAGCTGCTCCCTGGAGCCTTGTTGCACTCTCTGCCAAGCTTCAAATTAATGTGGTTCTTGTGGTTGGAAGCCTCTGCAGCACGGAAGATGTGGTAATGATTCCTTTTCTACAGAGTAATTTATAATGGCAGAGCAATTTAAAATACTCAGTAACTACCTTGGTTACTTAAGAATTTAATCAAGAAATTATTATGTTTTTTTCTTTTTATTATCCTTTCCAGGGTTGTTAGTGATTTAAATTGTGTTTGCAAGAACTTTTCTACTAAGCCTTTCTCTTGGAGCAAATTCAGACAATAAATAATGCATTCTGTAAGCACAGCTGAGGAAGGTTGCAAACTAGGGATAAATTACACAATAAAATATATGAAAGACAAAGGTTAATGCCAGCAACATCACTTAATGTCTTTCATTACATAATCAAAGGAGTGTAACAGTGCCTGTAACTATCTTTTTTTCTGTATGTAAAGGATCTCAAAACCAGAAAGGATTTTTGCATAAAAGGTAATTGCTGTTGGAGGAGCTGTGTGGAGAGAAGGCAGCACATTTACAGACTTACAATCAAAACTAACGGAAAATGCTGGAATGGTCTGGACCCTCAGATTAGAGACTGGGAGAGCTGGCTATTGCTGTGCTCCCTTCCTGCTGGAATGGACTAGTACTCTGTCAAAGCCTATCCAAACTGCTTCCCAAGCCTTCTGTCTTCTAGCATTCTGCAAATACCCTGAAGCTTCAGCAAAATTCATAAAGGCCTATTGTTACTCTTTAAAGGATTGAAAATTAGTCTTTCTCCTTTCTTTTACCTAAAAATGAGAGGCAAGCGAGGAATTGAGTGGGAAGATGTGAAAATGTCAAACAGGTCAAATGATCTATCTGAAGATCTGAGCATTAAACCAAAGTGGGAAAGAGTGAAATAGCTTTGGGGAATAATGTCATAAAATTGATGTGTTGTCTGTATGTAGATATGTATCACTTAAAACAGCATTCTGCTATTTATTTTTAAAATATGGAAATTACAGAGTAGCAACTTAGAGTTTCCAAGCCTTCAGCCTCTAAGTATGTGAACACATGTTGGAATAAATCTTTTGTTCATGCAGGCACTGATTATGTCTTGTAAACCTGCTCTGTACAGTCATTTCTTAGAAGTATATTGCACAGTTGTACATAAGTAGCACAGACTTTTGAAGAAGCTTCGATGCCATTGCTATACAGGCCTAAACCTATGTAGAGAGCAATAGTACTTTAAGTTTTGAGAAGATAGAAACAGATAATGAGTATAGACTTCAATCAGTGCCTGCGTAACAAGTAACCATTTTCACATGTAGTTTTGAATTAGAGAAGGAATAACTTTGGCTTGTTTTTACAATATTTGTGTTTTAAACTTTAATAGTAGCCCAAATGTTCTCATTGTATATGTTCCTTTGAATGTGCTTTGTGTATATGCAACATCACAGACTTTGCTTATTTTTTTAAGCTCAGATATCAACAATTGCAGTGTGTAATTGTACTGGTTTTGACTGGGGTAGAGTTAATTTTCTTCTTAGTAGCTGCTATGGGGCCATGTTTTGAATTTTTGATGAAAACAGTGTTGATAATTCCGGGATTTTTTTTAGTCAATGCTTACAGAGTCAAGGTCTTCTCTGGTCCTCATCCCACCCCTCCAGCTAAGAGAGGTGGCGGGGGGGACACAAGAAACTGGGAGGGGACACAGCCAGAACACCCAACCCCAACTGACCCAAGGGAAATCCTATACCATTTGGCATCATGCTCAGCATGTAAAGCTGGGAGAAGAAGAAGGATGAGGGGGCCACGTTTTAACTAATGGCATTTGTCTTTGTGAACATTATGCATGATGGACCCTGGCTTTCCTGGGGATGGCTAAACACTTCCCTGCCCATGGATACTGGGGAATGAATTCCATGTTTCGCTTTGCCTACATGCATGGCTTTTGCTTTCCTGATTAAACCGTCTTTATCTCAGCCCAGAGTTTCCTAACTTTTAGCCCTTGGATTCTCTCCCCTCTCCCACTGAGGGGGAGTGAGCACGTGGCTGTGTGGGGCTAAGCTGCTGTCTGGGGTTAAACCATGATGTGAACAGTGCAGAGGCGCATGTTTGCTTGGTTAGTCACCACAGTGGCCTGAATTCAGCCAATACAGCTTATGGCATCCTGCTTAAGTGCAGAGTCAGGAACCTAGATTCCCTCTGTAGCTAGCAGATAGACACAAATGCATTTGTCTTGTGCTTTAGATGTTAAGTTACCTTCAGAAGGAATTTAGCCCTCCAAAATTACTTGGGTGAATGTGTGGCTGGGTATTTATACATGACGGGTTCAGAAGGGCTAACCCTTCAAATAGAGGTGCTGACTTGAATCCAGCTCTAATCCTGCCCTGCCATTCTGTGCCCACACCACTGTGATTCCCAAAACCTCTCTTGCTGGTACAACCATCATGGAGTTCATTACTTTAGTATTTATTTTGATGACCACTGAACGTAAGGAGATACTGTGACTCCCATCAAGTCAGGTTATTCCTCTGACCCTCAGAAATGGGTTTAAAATTCAATAGCCCAGTGAAGAGGGACAGAATCAAGGTTTTGAAACATGGCCAACTTAAGTGGGATTTTGGGTGAATTTTTTTCTGTTTTAGGTTGCTGTTCTGAAGATGTAAGTAAAAGACTAAGATCTTGATCTTCTAACAGTTGTTCTCCTTTGTTGTTCATAGGCTTTTAAATGTGTACCTAAATATAGTATACGCCAGAGGAGAGAGTTAATGTTGCTATGAGAACCTTAACCTCAGCATTTTCTAGGGTTTTATGTGTATATGTAGCAGGGGGGGAAAAAAGCTATGATCAAATAACTCACAGTTGTTTTCTTTTATAAGGAAGTACTATCTGATGCCTTGGATATAAGTGATCTTATCCACGACGTATTGCTGTTACCGCTGCTGTTTGTCTGAAGGGCTTTTTTCCTGCACAAGTAGTGCAACAGAGAAGGCAAAAAGATCCATAGGGTTGACCTCTATATATATATATATATTTCATTGCAACACTTGAAATTCCCATGTCTTATAAAGCTGCCTTACTGCTGTTGAGCAAGTAAGGGTGGTCTGGCTGGTGCTCCAGCATGTTGATGTGGCTGACCAAGTTGCTTGCCTGTCAGATGTGCATAGAGCATGCTTAGAGGCTTTTCCTTGTCAGAGGGTTACAACTTTAGGACGCAAACCCTTCCTTTATTTATTGCTTTTTCAACTAGGCAAATAGCAGTTCAAGGGTAGCCTGCACGGAGAGCTTGAGTCTACAACAGCTTTGAGTTGACTGATGAAAATTGAAAGCTTCCCCATTCCTCCAGCGACTCTGACTCTGCTCTTGTGAGCCGATGAGGTTTGATTATAGAAAGCTTTCAGAAAAAGATGTCATCAAAATAGGGTTCCAGGGGAAAAAGCAAGTACCTGCCTGGTACATAGATGCCTTCTGCAATAAATAGCTGCTTCAGTTGCAAAAGGTACATGCATTTCAATTCCATTTTCCTTCTGTTTTACCTCACTGTGTGGTTCTCATGTCTGAACAGTCTTGATGAGTGAAATCAAAGGATGAAAATCAAAACTTGCTGGACTTACTTTCAGTTTGTGCAGCTCTTGGTAATGACTCTTCAGTGTATTTTAATGGCTTACTGTGAAGTCTCTGATCTTCATCTCATACGAAGGGAAACTTTTGAAGAACTAGTGTACTGAAACTTTTTATCTATTATATTTCAGTCAGAGGGCATTCTGATAACTGGTACTCTCTTCTTATGTTTGGAGTCATAACCCAGCATAACAAAGGTTGGTTTGCACTGATATAAATTACACTGTGTTTAATTTCAGATTGTAGAATGCAAATGTAGAAGTTTGATGCTTAAGATTTTCAGCATGTCATTTAAAAGCATGAATTTTTATGGTCATTGTGTATTTCATAGGTTTTGGTTTGAAGAAAAAGAAAAGAAATAGAACAAATAGAAAAGTGGAGAAGAAATAATGTGACTGTGACATGACTGGTTTGGGGGGTTTTTGGGTTTTTTTTCCTCCACATTCCTAAAATGTTTACATTACTTGATGCACACAAAATACTGCAGTGAGGTTGAGGAACTGAGGCTGGAAGATGAAACAGCCATGAGGTTACTCAAGATACATGACCCATTATATGAAACCACTGAAGTGATGAATATTAATGTTCTTTTAAATTTTTAACTTTTTTAAGTCTTTCTTTCAAAAAAAAAAAAAAAAAAAGGAAGCTTGGGGAGAGAATTCTTCCCAGAACAATGGTGCAGTCTGTTATCTGCTCCTTTGCACTGTAAAGCACTGAATGTTCAGCCAATATAGTGCTCTGGTTGGCTTAGCATTCTTAACCTTAATTTTGAATAGAAGGTGCCTTGTGCTGCTGACGTAATTAGGGCCTTTTGTAAATCACTGTTGCAGGCAGTCTGCTGTTGCATTTCACTGCATTTCTCAGAGGGATGCAGGGCAAGAGTGTCAGACTAACTTTTTGAACCTCTCTTTAGGCTAAGTGTTTTCATTATTGGAGTATTTTATTCAGAATGAATTATGCTTCATTTTCCTTTGTAGATAATAAGCCCCAAATCATTTTGGAAGTGAAACAGCATTTCTGCTAGAAGAAGTTTGAATAGAGAGCCCTTAATATCTTAAAGCAGGAAGTGCTTCCTTGGGGGGGGGGGGCGGCGGAAGAAGGAAATGTGAAAGGGATGGATCTGACCAGTTGCCTTTAAACTCAGTCCCCTCTGTAATACAGAAATATTGTTATCTGCCTCTTTTGTCACGGAAGGTGTCAGAAAGTTGGAGATGAAACTTTGTCGTCAAGCTGGTTTCCTATTTATTGTTATACGTTATGCTCTGCAGCATTGTGTGGGGACATAAAATCCCCTTACCCTTCCATGTAAGCCTCTTAGGGGCTGGTGCACTCTTGCCTCTGCAGAGGGACAGGGTTTCATCTCACTTCTGCCTCTCTCCTGTCCCCTGGGCAGGGTTCAGCTCAGGCCATTACATCCCCTCCTGATGCAGTGTTTTATATCTGTGATGTCAGTGGTGATACATGGCCTTGCACTGTCCTTGATGGCAAACACAGCACTATTAATAGTCAGTAAAGTTAACTTGCTCATTGCTGCGTTTACACTGCCCACCCGCTGCATTCCAGTCCCTGGGCCTTAAAGGCTCTGTTAAAACCCCAAAGGCCGACAGGTCCTACGAATGAACGTATCCATGTTTGTAATGCCACTCCTGTAGTGGCTGTGGTGTGGGAATAGCGGATGCTGCCTGCAGGGCCTGGCTGTCAGGAGGCGGGAACATGGCGTTCCAGCAGTCATTCACACACTGAACTGCAGCACTGGGTATCCAGTACCTGCTTTAAGATGCTTTGGTACTTCAGCGGGGCTGGCATCGCCATCAGCTCCAGCTCTGGGCAAAGGAGGGGTAGGGTGGAATATGTACCTGTGACCCCTTTACTTCAGAGAGAGCACAGCATGGATGAGCATAAAAGACAGCTGCAGTTTCTACCAGTGACCATACACCATCAAGTCTTTCCATGCTTGGGCGCAGAGAAAAGTGTGGTGGTTGTCTAACAGCTCTCTTTTTCACCTGCAGGGGCTGGAGAGGCACCTGCAGCAGAACAGCTTTGCCTCTCTTCTGGGACTTGGCATTGACAAGGATCAGGTGCAACCTGTACTGTATCACTGACTTGTTCCCAGTAAAACAGCAGGGAAGGAAAATAGGGGGCTTTGTGCTCCAGGTGTCGCAAAAGTGGCGATTGCTGTGGCATATTCCTGATCCGGGCTCCCCTGTGAAAGCTGAGGCAGAGAGCGCAGAGCTGTGCTTCTCGTGACTAATGAATGAATGATGTCACCAGGTTGGTTCCCGAGGCAGGAAATCCATCCAAAATAGTTCAGTTTCAATACAGAAAGTGGAGTTACGTGCACAGAGTAAACTGAAAGTGGAAAGGAATTCTGTCAGCACCAACTTTTTGCTTGTGTCACTTCTTTCCCATCTATGGCTATACTATAAAAAGTAGAAGAAAAAAAACCCAAACAAGTTATCCCTCCCATTCCCCACGAAAACTCAAACAAATAAAATAGCTACTCTCTGTCTTGTTGAATAGTGGCTTTTCGGTGTGTTCGCACGTCCAGGGAAGGGAACACGAGAGCTGCACTGCCCACTTGCAAATCGGTGTGATTCCTGCGAGGTGTCTCGAGCATCCATCCACTCGTGTCCCCGGGGCCACGGGCGCGCTGCGGGTGTGATGGGGGCTCTGCTGCGAAACGGGGGCAGAACAAAGACTTGCCCGCAGGACAGAAAGCGGGGGCACCCCCCCGCCCAACAAATTCCTGTGTGTGTGAGGATGCCTCTGGCTTGGCTAAGTGTTGGCAGGAGCGCAGCCGTAGCATTGTACAGCACGCATGCCTTCCCCAGAGCAACCGGGATTCCCCCTCCTCTCCTCTCCAGAGCCCACTTCTGAAAGAGCTGGCTCATCCCTGCTGTCAGATGAAACCGTTTCCTGAACGCGCGAGTTTGAGTCACTTGGGCTGGATGAGGCTTTAACTCCTCCCTCACCGGGCTCGAATTTGTGCGTGGCCGGGGGACCGGCGAGCGGGGGGGCGACGGAGTCGCCGGGCGAGCGGCGATGCCGCCCCCTCGGGGCCCGGAGCGGGGCCGGACGGGTTCGGGCGGGGAGCGGCGGGAGAAGTTCAAGTGCCCAAGTTGCAGAAGGATGACATCAGGCTCGGCGCCGGCGCCGGGGCAGCAGCACACGCGCGCCGGCCTCCCCCCGCCCCAGGGCGGCCCGGGGGGCTCCACCGCCCCGGAGGTCGTCACCAAAAAAAAAAAAAAAAAAAAAAAAAATTTTGGGTTTTTTTTCTTTTTTTTTTTTCTTTTTTTTTTTTTTTTTTTTTTTTTTTTAGGGGGGTGGGGGAGGCGGGAATAATTTGGAAGTCTGATAGTGTGTGGGAAATGATTACATCAGTCGGAGGGAGGGCTAGGATTGGTCTGCACAGTGTGGTTTGATTCACTACCGCAAAGATTGCGTGTAACCCTTTGAGTGGAGCCCTGGCAGAGTTGTTTCCCTCCCCAGAAACAGTGCCCATAGCAGGGGCTACGTGACAGGTAGGGACCAGCCGCCCGCGGACACCGCCGGCACCCCAGCGCCCAGCCGCAGGCTGCACAGGGTCGGCGGAGGCAGAGAACTAACTCTCAAGAGGCAATCCCTATTTAAAATGCCATCTTGTTCTTCCGACTGCTGCCTTTTACGTGCCGTTGAGGTAAGATTTTCCATATCGAATTACCCACCAGGTTTTTGTTAGACTCTCGTTGTCTTGCTTAGGATGCGGAGCATTTTAAACGTGGAGTTGATTTAAATCTTTGACCTGCATGTTCGCTCGGAGAAATAATTTTGCGGCAAGTGTCTCTCGCTTGAGCAGAACAATGCAAAGAGGAAAGCATCTGTATAATTCAGGAGGTGGGGAGAAGGTTCCTGACTTGTTCTCTCATCCCCATTAATATTTAGGATGTGCAGCGTGTGCACATTTGGTTTCGAACTACTTTCAGGCTAGGATCAAAAGAGAAGTCAGTGCAGGGAGAGAAATCTGTGGACTGTGCTAGGTAATTGATCCGCCGGCAAACTGCAAGTGGGACTTCCCCACATGAAACAATCAAAAGTTAGAGGGGAACAAGAGAGCCATTTTTAATCTCTGGGGGCTTGGCCTGCTCTTCTGTGAATGTTCAGAGGCCTCCGATGGGATCGCAGTGAAAATTGTGTGTGTTTGACTGGATGTAATTTCTCTCTCCCACTGTTGCCAAAGTACTCTCTTGACATTGTTTCACGTTTGCTTACCTTACACACCTTTCTACAGAGCCTGCTCTCTCACTTTTTCTGTGTATGTGGTCATATTAACCCTGCTGAATCTTTGTTTAGTGCAGGGAGGTGTTGGGGAGGGGGGAGGAGAAATAGGTCTAGGGGGCATCGAGAGAAAGTGTTATAAAGTGAATCATCCATTTCATTTGTCCTGGCTGCCAAGGTGCTTGGAACCCTCACGACAAGAGGATGATGCTTTTCTACAGTAGCTGTGTGGTTTGCCTATGTTCAGAGCTGTTGATCTGTAAGTGTACCCTTTATGTTGCAGGATGTAAAAGTCTTTAGTGAAGATGGAACAAGCAAAGTGGTCGAGATTCTAGCAGACATGACAGCCAGGGACCTCTGTCAGCTGCTCGTTTACAAAAGTCATTGTGTGGATGATAACAGCTGGACTCTAGTGGAGCATCACCCTCACCTAGGATTAGGTAGGGAATGGTCAAAGGGGTGGCATGGTTACCTGGGAACATAAAATATATGTAATTCATATAAATGTGCTTCCAGACGGATCATTTTCTTTCCACTGCTTTTATTTGTACAATTAGCTGAAGTCACATATGTGCTTTCTGTGTAATACAATTTGATGTGTTAAGCATTTAAGCCATTTTAAGTCCTTATTTCCCATCTTCTGTTTTTTGGGGGGTTTTTTATTAAAAAAAAAAATAAAATATTTGTCTACTCTTCACGCTAGCACACTGTTGCTACCTTGCTGTGTCTGAAGCTATTGCAAATAAACAGCTTAGGCAAATTAAGCTTGATCCTTAGAGTACGGTCCTGTGAAACAGCTCAGCTCATCACCAGCTGGGAGACCTGGGTGAACAGACTCAGCTTTGCATACCTACGGTAATGCTTATGAAAGCTAGACATGCTGAGGTGGGGGAGGGGGTTGGCTAAACTTGACTTCAGGCAGGGAAAAAATGGTGGCACCACCCGCAAATGTATGGGCAATTGCTGGACCAGCAGTGGCATCTGCTCTCCAGGCAGCAGCTCCTCCACCTGATTGAGATTAAGGTGTCATGGTTACAGTTTCAAGAAGGCAGCAAGAGGAAGAACCGTGGGGAATTAAATAACACCGTGAATTGGTTTAATTACAGTACCTGAAAGGATCTCATGTTATTCAGTCTTGCTTTTCCTGTTATTTTGTGGCCCTGATTAGTTGCAGGGTTCTGCTGTGCAGCTTGCAACTGCGTATCGCTCAGATAACGCTATCTATAATTCTACATAGCATACAATAATGCTTTAGAAAGTGTAGCATTTGGAGTATTAGTCAATATACTTCACAGGGAATTTTTTCTAGAAAACAGAGGAAGACAAATCATAAGCTGCGATCGCCAGCACTGGAATTGTGAATGCTATCTGTAGCTACCAGAGGGATTTTTATGTCTAAAAATGTAATTCAGAACCCTTAAAAATAAAAAAAGGAAACAATTCGTTGAAAATGTAATGCCCTAAACCAATACTGTTAAACGCTAACAAATTCACTTCTCTGCAGACCAACACTTGAAAAAACCCCAAACCCATAGGATATCATGATTAATGGTTTTATTATCTCTCCTCATGTAGAAATGTATGAAAAAATTAAGATTAAATGCTCAGTGGCCTATGTCTATGATGTACTTTCAGTTCTGAGGACATAGGATGAGGTGAAGAATTAGGGTATAAATTACAGAATCTTTGTCTCCATAGCTTAATATGCCACATGCACTTCTAAAAACCTTTACAAATTTTCAGTTTTATCAATGCTCATTAAACTACCAGGCTCTCTTTTTCTATATTCTCTTTCCCATCATTGCTGATTACCAAGGTATTGTGTAAACAGAAGCCTTCTCCTTTGTAACCAACATCCTTCTCCTGCCAGATTCATTCAATGATGCCACAATTCAGTGTTTGTGACATCACAATAGCTTCCATGGTGACTAATTGTGCTGTCAAACTCTGGTGTGTGACATCTCTGAATGAATCGGGCAGGGGGCTGATTAGGAAATCAAAAGCTTCTGTTTACACACAAATAACTTGGTAATTAACAATGATGGGAAAAGAGCAAGATACTTATCGGGCTGCATTTATATACATGGGGACCTGCCTGCCTTGGACCTCTGTTTCACACTGAAGCACAAAGCAGCCCCCAGAGAAGCAGGGTGTGCAGGTTGGGGCTTCAGCAGCCACCAAACTTTGTTCCACAGGGACTGCTCCAGGGCTGTCCTCTATGCCACGCAGTAGATCTGTGTGAAAAGTAATGCAGCCTCTGGGGGTATAAAGCAAACAAACAAAGCAAAAAAAGCCTTTAAAGAATCCAAAAATATGTAATTACACAAATTTCACATATTTGAAAGGATGTGGACAGAAAATAGAATAAATGAGTTCATTTAATTGGAAATAACTTCATCCAGTTTCTTGTATTTAGGGTCCAAAGTATCCACTGTGACATAGTCAATAAAATTTAAATACCAATTTCCATGCTTTTACCAGTTTTGGTTGCAGTTTGGATTTTTTATTACTTGATTTATTTCTAGCTTCTATGTACCTTCCCTGTATTTCAGAGACAAGGGTCAGAACAAGGGAGTAATCTGTCTGCACCCTAGATGAAGTTGTTATCAGATGTCTGATGTTACATATTTTTTCCTCTAAATATGATTGCTAGTGTAAGTATGAAACAATAGCAAATAAATACTTAGCAATGCGAAAAGATCTATGATTTAGGACTAGTGAGAATTCTGTGTTTCCAGAAGACATTATTTCTTAAACAATACGTCCTTGCTGACTGAATGCTGTAGGTGGTAATCTTGAAGCCCACCAAAAGAGAGGAGTTCCTTCATTTAGTTCACTATCTTTTTTCTTCTCCCCCCCCCCCGATCTTGCCTAATACTACTTTCCAAAAGAGCTCAGTTTGCAGAACCAGTTCATCTTTTTATTATTGGGCAGACTGAGGACAAGATCAAATTTTTGAAGCCAGCGTATTATTGCAGTGGTCTCCTAGGTCCCACTTTGTGAGGAACCCTCACCTGATTCTTTACTGTGCATGCATAGTCAAGCATGTTCCAAATATCATGCGTGCTTGCAAATAGCTTCAAACAGCTATTGGACTGCACAAGTATTAGTGTTCTTGCTGGAGGCGATGGTGTGACAATTTGCCCTCAGAAAGTCTTAGATTTGACATTTGTAAGTGGTCCCTGCTGCACTGCACCACTAGTATCTAAAGCCCTTTGTGGGCAAGACTTAAACAGTCTACAAAACTTGAATTCATCTCATTATTTCGTTTGCTACTAGAAGTACACCTAACCTGTTCATAAAATGTGGTATTTTCTTTATGTGCTACTCCATGCATAACTATCACCAATTTAAGGACAGGGATGGAGATCTCTGTATTGGACATTAGTAGAAATAATAATATGAAGACATATCATGATAGTATGTGTCTAGACACTGAAAGAATCCCTGCCCACAAACCTCATTTTTCCAGCTCCAAAAGTGACTATACATCTTACTGAATACAGTTGAAGCAGGAAAGAAAAATAGTAGGGCTCTGAAATATTGTGAGGGTTAGAAGAAAGCACTACTGCAGTTTTGTACATAGATTTTTTTGTTTGTTTGTTTACATGCATTGATTTGCCTTAATATGAATGAATTAAAAGTGGAACAGTTAGACACAGCACTTGCTAAAATGCAAAACCAGGGAGGGCTATTTCATATGTGGGTCCACTTGTCATTTGTAGTGATTCTCTAATTGGGAATTTTGGGCCATACCTGTGAGTTGTTCATGATGGAATCCAGCTCCTTTTTCCACCTTGTAGTACTGCTACAGTTTTTTAGAAGTTTTGATAATAATGCAAAGCAATTTAGGAGGGCAGGGGGATGAGGGAGAATCCTGTTCTTCTAGGAACTGTGGAGGAAACTGAGTGGAGCCTGTCAGTTAAACTGAAAGACATTTCTGGTCACTTCAGCAGCAATGCCATTTGAAGACAGACTGACCTATTGAATTTAACAGGCTGACATTTGTGCTTCTAGTTTTGTATCAGGAAGCTCAAAGCAGGGCTGAGGCTGAGTTGGTAGTGTGTCAAGTGGTGGTTCATCCCATTTGTACTAACCGAGTGCAAATTACCCAGGACTTTTCAAGTGTATAACTTCTATGAAGTAGTAGCAAACTGACCAGGACTAGTTTCCTTTTTACATGCACCTTCTATGGAATGCTGTACCTTTTCTCCAAGATGGCTTTTGCCATCAAAATGAAAACGCAAACATTAAATCAGCGGGAGTATCACCACAGAATCTCAAAAGGATCTTGATTTAGTAACAGGATACATGTATGTCAGTTGTCTAAAGCATCTGAGAAACAGGCACTGAGTATATTTACGCAAACTAACCATTGAAATACAAAACCAGTTTAAAAATGTCCATCTATACTGCATTTTCTTGGAACAGAATGAACAGTTTGTCCCTGCCCTTATGCGAGGAAAGTGAAGACCACAACTTTGTGTTGTGGCAGAAGCAGACAGTAATAGGACACGTGGTCTTCTGGGGTTCATACTATGATAAAGTTTCACACCAACGTAATTAAATGTTTTTTTGGAGGAAGCATCGTTTAAAAAACAGACCCTCCACCCTCACTGACCTTCACACAATGTGGAGGAGATTTGACTTAACTAGTTGCTTAAAACCATGATAGCAACAGATCAGCAATACCTGAAACTTCACCTGTGAAGCCCCTTAGATGATGTGAAGGTTTAGGTGGTGAATGCTGAGGTGGCGCAAAATGCTCTTCATTAACAGCCAACAGTATCAGTATTATCACACACATTAGTAAAAGAACTGCCCCTTAAAAGTGGTCTTACCGGTGATGCACTAGAGCAGCCCACTACAAAAATTTTTCAATATTAACCCCTGGAAAACAATCTATAGCAAGGCTGGACATTGCAAAGCACAGTAAATGCTGAAGTCGTCAGTGAGCTGGTGATGACTGACAACCTAAACACATATGAATGAGACAATGGGATCATTCAGATATAGGTTAAATTTTCAATTAAAGAATATGCATTAATCTGCTAGTTCAATAATTCAAGTGACGTTCAAGAGCTTACTGTTTCTGAAATGCCAATGATTACTTGCTTTCTATCCTGAAAACACCACAAGAACTTAGGTGGCACCCTGGCATTTCTAACTGTAAGAATGCAAGGACTGCAGGAACACAAAGTGGGGAAGGGGCTCTCCAAACTTCTTTGGTCAGCAAGTCACAGGCATTTTGTTTAAAGCTTTGCAAAAGTTATGTTTTGTTTGACCTCGTTTTTTAATTTTGTATTATATAATGGATGAAAGCACTGACTAGTTAAAACTTACGTAAAATACCTAAATATTTTTGCAGAAACATCTGAAGCCTTGCCAAGATAATGAGTTCATTAAGTAGTGCACACTTAGCCAGTTGCCTTCTTTCGAGTTACTGCTTTCAGTGAATTGGATTTGTTAAGCTATCTGTTCATGCTTTGATGTGCCATTCTTTTGACCAGAGAAGTGGTGGTTATGGGGAGTTACCTTGTAACCAAATCTAGAGCAGAAAATTGCCCTGTCATGTGTACAAAACATTTGTCTCTGTCAGTATTCCTGTAAAGTAGATCCTGTGACCTCTTTCATAATAAATCCCATTGTCTAGCATCTACAATAAAGGCCTGAAGTTCACCTTGAAATGAACTGGTTTCATAGAGTGTGATCAAATAGGACGCTGTATTTCTGTGATAGTTCAAGACCTAACAGTGGCCTTTCTGTAACTTTTTTCCCCCTTAAACCTGTCCACCTTGCTAGTTCCACAGCATACAACCAGCACGAAAAGAAGAGATTTGACTGTATTAGTTAAGCTACTGCACATTAAAAAAAAATCTATTTCTTTTTCAAAAGTCTGTACTTATGAAGCCCTGATATAGGAAATCTTTGAAGAACACTGTCATATAATGTTAAACTTAGTAATACTTTACAAAGTGACCTATTGCCTCATGACAATGTGGTTTGAAAGCTAGAATGTGTTTTGCTAATCTCTTAAAAGGTAATGGAATTACTCTGGGCTGTTTTACTCCTATTCTTAGTTGGTCTCGCTCCTTCTGCTGGTTGGCTGTGTGTTAACATCATGTTCTTTTTCCACAGAGAGGTGCTTGGAAGATCATGAGCTTGTAGTTCAAGTTGAGTCCACAATGGGAAGTGAAAGCAAATTTTTGTTCAGGAAGAATTATGCAAAGTATGAATTTTTCAAAAATCCCATGGTAAGTCTCATTACTTAGTTGTTTACATCACAGAGGGATGGATTGCAATAACATTGCTGGGCATTGTTATGTCTTAAACATCTATTATAAAAAAGAAAAAAAGGCAACCAACTAACAGAATTCTTTCCAAAGAAATTTTAACCAATGTTTAAATTCCTTGTACTCTCCTCCCAGCCTAAAAACCTCAAGTGTTTTCAAGTTACCAAATATACTTGTTTCAAAATGTCTGTTGTTGTACAGGAGAGTGGCCAAGACAGGGAAGTCTTCGTTGGTTTAAGAAAAACAATCAGAAGTGCAGTTTATTCAAGTTACTTGATTTAAAACAGTTGATTGCATAGCATGCAATGTCCAAACCTTTTAATTTCTGACAGTAAGAATTAATAAAATATTCTTGGATTCGTAAGATCCTTTGAACATTTTACTTTTAAACTGGTTATTTTGTAACTACTTATCTGGGGATGACTTTTCACATTTTATCTAAACAATGAAGTTGGAACAGACTGTTGACATGAAACAGTATCAGCTGGTGCGACCCATCTAGGTAGCTGAAGAAAGGTATTCCAGAGGTGGTTAGGTAGGAATGGATTTTGGGTCAGTCAGGCATTTGTGGTGCAAGAAGAAAAAAGAGACACGAGGTCACATGTAAACTCACTGCTGAAGTAACTGCAGATGATAAATTCATTCCTTTCCTCAGAGATGCTAATGCACATTTGCTGCATCCTCACACGTGTGCTTGTATGTACATTTGTCATCTGCCAGTGCTTGTTTCAGAATCTGTGCCTTGACTTACTGTGTGAAACATTTCTGTACACGGAGTGTTCATAATTTTTCACTTCTGTTGATCTTACAGTCTGATAACCTATGAACATCTGAGTGTTGTATAGAAGTTTTGGTATCATAGGAGCTAGCACATTGGTTTCATGTGGTCTATTTTAATTAATAACAGAGCATGGGAGTAAAACCCAGAATGCTTGGCATTCAGTCCCAGGCTCCTGCAATCACAGAATAAATCATTCTTTTGGTGTAAGAATGCGAAGGCTCCCTATCCATTGCATTAGCTGTTGCCATATGGCACTGTTTCTACTCAAGAGAAGCTGGTAAATGTTAGCTTTCATAACTCATTGTGCAGCTTACCTGGCAGAAGGGTGATTCCTCTTCAGCCTTTCTCTTTATGCCCTAGAGACTGAAATTTATATTGCCTGAAGAGTGACAAATGTTCTAAACTGGAAATGTTTTTGTTGTGATTCATCTTGTTATAATAAGACATTCTTTTATTTCAATCATTTCTGCATGTCTCCATGCTTCAAAAAATGTTTAAAAATTTCAAGAATGACTTCATGTCATTGCTGTGTATAGTAAATTCACTGTACCAAATTATATAAGCATTTTAAAACATGGCAATTGAAAAGGGAACTGGAGGAATAACTCTGAAGTCAAGCCATTGATGCTGTAAGCAAGGAATCACTGCATACTCAACCTGCAGGACCATTAATCCTGTCCTTTCCAAGGAAGTAGAGGCTGTTAGCAATCCCCAAAAACCCTCTGTAGAAGAGGAAGAGATGGGAAAATGCACTTACGAAATGCTTCATATCACATATTTTAAAAACCCACAATCTGTCTGCATGGGCATCTGGTGAGCAGAAGGAAGGGAAGAACTGCACTTGAAAGCTCTAGTATTACTTTCTGTGTCAGGGGATCTCCAAATTTATTTAATAGTGATGGTTCCTAACAGTGAATGACTGGAAGAAAATTTCACTAGTTCTGTGTAAGAGTGTTCACATATAAAGTGACTTCCGATTGTCTTCCCTTTTTTTTTTTTTTCCTAGAATTTCTTTCCAGAGCAAATGGTTGCCTGGTGCCAACAAACGAATGGCAGTATCCCACAGTCACAACTTTTGCAGGTACTGTAAATTATCTGTATGGACAAAAAGGTTTCAGAGCTGGGGGGAGAGGTTGAGAGGAAGGAAGGGAGAGTTCAGGGCTCTGGAAAGAGTTAGTCAGAGAAAGACCAATGTAATGAGTTAGTATATGGTGCTGATGTTGAAACCACCTGACAAAGATCTTACCCAGTGACATTGAGGTGTAAGTTGTAAACACAAAATATTCACAGTTATGTTCATACATACTTACATACTCAACTTACTCTGTGGGTATCTGGTTTGGCCTACCTAATGCTGCCCCAGAAACAGTCTTGGTAGATATATTTCTAGGAAAACAAATACCCCTTTTATAAAAAGCAGAAGAGAAGTACTCTTCTATACTCCACATCATAGCACAGGAGAAACTGTAAAAATGCATGCAGATATTAGAAGATGGGTTTGAGATGATGAGAGGTTTGGCTTTTGCTTTTTATGTCCCCGTGTTTGTGCCTGGCAAGAATTCACAATAAGCACCAACTTCCCATGGTTCAGCCAACTAGCTGCTTTTTTATATAGAAAAGTAATGCCCTAAGAAGCAAGCCCAAATAGAAATTTGTATATAGTGTCTGCAAAGTAGTCCCATTTAAAGCTCCCCAAATTAAATTACAGGGGTGTGTACCTTATGCATATGTGTTGGTAGAGTTGTGTAATTTGCGTGGTAGTGGCATGTGTGCTGCATTTATACTGAGGTTTTGTTGTCACTGTGGAGTTCTTGCTTGCTCATGAAGGAACCAAGGTGATGGCACAGTTAGCTGGCCTTCAAGGGTGGTACTGAAGGGTGGGTTACCTCTCTGATCAGTAACTGATCCACTTAAATCTCTCAATTTTAGTGCTTCAGTCTAAACCCCCCAGTCTAAAACTTTCCATTTCAGCTGTTTTCTCAAACTGGGGACATTCAGCTCAGGATATTCAACTCAAATTAAAGCACAGTTTATTAAAAGAATGCTCTATTAAGAATATGAGATCATGATGCCTGGAAGACAGTGCCACAAGTAACAGGCAAATTATAAAGCAGAAGGCTTTATATATGTATTTTATATATGTAGTACATATATTTAATATATGAAGAATGTATACATGCAAATAACTGATTTTAGCTTGATTCCTCTCAATTTGCCTCTTTGCAAATTTGCAGACTCTCTGTTTAAAGGTGACAAGTTTCCACTGACTTTTAAACCAGTGCACTCATTTTGTCCCATAACCTTATCAAAGTCCATTACATTATGGTTCCATATTCACTGAGAAGAATTTAAAACATTAGAATCCACTCTGAACTGAGAAACAAACAAAAAATCAACCCAGTTTCTGGAATTAAAAATCAAAGTCATGTGCAATGAAGTTGTAATTGGGAAGCAAAACTGGCATGGACTGGCATTGCCACAGACTGGTAGGAAGAGACGTGTTCGCAGCTTGGACCCTTTTTCCTATAGAGTAAGTGGAGAGTTGAGTTTGCTTGTTAATACAAGCAGCAGAACTCCCTAAAAAAATTCTTGAAGATGGAAAGGTTTTGAACCTAGGGTAACTCAGGTGGTAGCAAAAGGAAAACCTTACAACCTTGCAAGATATGAGAGTTTTCTTCTGGGAAGGCTCCATTACGTACAGTCCTAGAGAAGCAAAAGTCACAGGATTTAATAACACAAGAGGGAGAGGAAAAGAGGATGAGTATCTTCTCTCTGTTTCATTGTTTAACCATAAAAATTGCAATCTTCCTCAAAATATTTGTATTAAATACGCCTTTTCTTTAAAAAAACAAACAAACAAACAAAAACAAACAAAAAAACCCCACAACTGTTTTTCAGAATTTACTGGCAGTTGTAATTTATTGAAGGTAAACTTCCTGCAGTCTAGTAGTCATTAAACATGTTGCATCTGAGGCCACCTTAAACACTGAGTAATTCCACTCTTTTTGATTAGTCACAGAACAGGGAAGAATATTAAATATCATCTCATCATATACTGCTTTAAGATCTAGTATTTTTAGTCTTAACAATAGCACTCAAACCAACAGGATCTGTTTTCCCTAGTCTCAGCCTGGTTCAGATATGCAAAAAATCTTGCATATTAGTTTACTGACTGGACAAAAAGAATATATTCCTCTTTTGGTCTTTGCCTTTCACTGCTGAGCAGTAGATTCATAGTATAAATATCAGGAAAATTGACTGTTCTTTTCCATTCAGTTAGATGAGATGAGTAGAAGGACTGGGAAAAAAAATGCCTAAATGCCTTTTAATGCAAGTAAGAATTATGACACAGGGCACTGATTTTTGGTTTTGTTTTCTATGGGCATTGTCCACCACATAACACCAAAACACAACTTTGAAGAATTACAAAGACATATAGCCAACCAGGTTTATGCATTTTTCTTTATACTGTTGAATTTATTAATTTGGCATTTAACTGAGAAAGCTCTCTGTAATCTAAACATCTGGCCCATTGTAATGAGGGAGCAATCCATCAATTCTCCTACCATAGTTAATGCTTCCTTACTGTGATATATCACAAATCAAATTATTCTGTATGTGGTCCCTCTACTTATGTCAAGAACTTTAATGCTCTCGAATCTTGAAGTCTGGTATAATTGATGGCACTTATTTGACTGCTCTACATTTCATTTTCAGTTAAATATTCTGTTGTCTGTCATATCTCTTGTCTTGGGACAACTTTAATCCCAGAAATCCTGAAATAGGCTCTTCCCTTTCAAAAACTTTAGGATAAAGACAGAAATTTTGGTCAATCCTTCCAAGTTAGACAAGTTGCCAAAATTGCTGTGGCAAGGTATTATTTTAAGAATTAAAAAGCTTGCTTCTTCTCCCTTCAGGCCAAATGCAATAAGAATGGGGATATAGAGAAATGCTTAGCTTTTTGAAGATTTAAGTATTGACGCAGAGAATAGGAAGATGACAGTGGTGGGAGGAGATGGCTAGGTAGATGCAATGGAGGAGCAGGAATAACCTTTTTGGTCATAAATTAGATTAAACATCTAGGTCAGTTTAAGCCTAGTAAGCATTGTGAAACTACGCCTCAAGGCACAGCAAAGTGATTTACTGTTTACTTCTCTGGTCTGTAAATACAGTGCCAATTTTATGATCCATCGAGATGCAATCTTCATTTACATTTTCCTCTCCAACAGAACTTTTTAAACTCCAGTAGCTGCCCTGAAATTCAAGGTTTCTTGCATGTGAAAGAGCTGGGTAGGAAATCATGGAAGAAACTGTATGTGTGTTTGAGGAGATCAGGACTTTATTGTTCTACAAAAGGAACTTCAAAGGTAAGATTTAAAAAGTGGCTGCACAGTACTAGCACGTGAAACCGTTTTCTGCTTTTACAATGGGTATTTTTGCTGGTTTTTAAATATCTCCACACAGTGTTCCCTGTTTTTATTCTATAGAAAATGATAAGTAAACCATGATCAGGTGACAGTCAAGCCCTGGGCTCTCAGTGCACGAGCATAGCCATATAGTTCCATTATAAAATAAAACCAAACTATCTAGGGAACATCATTGTGGCTACTGAAGTCATGCTAACATTCAGATTCCTCTGGAGCAATGTAATAGGCTATGCCATTTTTAATGTGATGTCTCTGCATAAGTTTTTTGTAAGCTTCCTGTATCAAGCACCTTCTGCTGGTAGGCTGGTACTTAAGAGGTGTTGGCGAGGTGTCCACTTGATGCTGCCTGGGAGAGGAACAGTGTTCGTACACTGCCCTCTGTTGGAGGCTGGGCTGGAGAGACTACAAAGCTTGCACAAGATCTTCCAAAACCTTGCACTTACCTGTGATGAAACATGTTGTTTCCCCAGGAGCCAAGACATTTGCAATTGTTGGCTGACCTAGAAGACAGCAATATCTTCTCATTGATAGCAGGAAAGAAGTTGTACAATGCACCTGCAGAGTATGGATTTTGTATAAAGGTAAATCTTCTCATTGAGTTCTTCCAAAGTTCCAGATGGTGTTGGTAGTTCAGAGTCACCCTAACCCCCAGCTAAATGGGATTTGTATGTAAAACTCTGCAAGCCTTTTTTGTCACGAGGACTTGATCTTTAACATCTTTCTTTTGGCAGGCATGTCCTGTGAATCTTGTCATCATTTTATGTGACACTTTTAACACTTTATCTGGTGCTCCTTTGGTTTGGGAAATTTCTGTGCAAGAGCAGCTCTGTGCTGAAGCATGGTGTGCCTGCGAGGTGGCCTTGGTTCACCTCACAGATAAAAACTTTTCCAAGTATTCTAATTGTATAGAAAAGTTTTTGAGGACAGTGAGCACCAAAATTATACAGCAACAAAGGATCAAGCTCGGATGGGTAGTAATTTTATCATTATTGTGGGCCAGAGGTTTGCCTTTATTTGAAGAGGAAGATTGTCTTGGAAAAATGAAAATAAGAATAAGCAGTTGCCTTTGAAAATTTTTAAAATGCTTGTGCTGATAGATTGGTTTGGAAAGTATTTCAAAACTTTGAAAAGTGTAATTTTCTGAGAAGAAAATAAGGCTGGGAACTGATTTTATTGACAGCAGTGAAGTAGTCTCTTTCCTAGCAGCCATTCCAGAGCTAAACAATAAGGGTTTGCATCAAAGAGACTGGTTGCAGGACAGATCCTGAACCAATGGAAGCAATCTTTCAGTTACCCTCAGTTATGGAAATTTTTGTCCTTCATCTTGAAATGGAGGCTTATAAAACTTCTCACAGATTTAAAAAAAAAACAACAAAACAAAACAAAAAAACCCCCAACAACCAAACTAAAATAAGCAAAACTAAATGCCCTGGTGTGGTTCTAGCATGCTCTGAGTATCTTATTCCTATAAACTGCCAGAACTGCAGGTTATTTCAAAGCATAGAATCATAGAATATGTCGAGTTGAAAGGGACCGACAAGGAGTCCAACTCCTTAAAGTCAGGAGGCACCAACATTTATCTTGCTATAACCAGCTGAGAAAGTGATTTCTTTCAAAGCATGCGCAGCCTCTCCTGAGCTTTAATTCAGAGTAATACGAGCTTTTTCTGGCTACTTCTTAAGAATAATACTGTACCTGCCTTTACTCTGCAGTAAACTTAGTTATGTTGTTGGTTTTCTACTGAATGTAGCTGACTTCCCTCTAATATTTTAAAGCCCAACAGAGTGAGAAATGAAACTAAGGAACTGCGGTTGTTGTGTGCTGAAGATGAGCAAAGTAGGACGTGCTGGATGACTGCCTTTCGACTCCTCAAGGTATCTAATAATCTCTTGTACTTGTGCAAAGCTACATCTAGAGTTGAGTTGCATTTGTTACTTTGTTCATGAGAAATTACCTCTATGTTCTTAAATGTCATCTGCTCCAAAACAATACAGATAAGAGCAAAATGCCAGGCAGATCTCTCCTACTTAAGATTTTAAGCTCAGGACTGTGTCTATTCCTTCCACATATGAATCAAGTATAATTTTAGTTTTGGATCCAAATATGAGATACGTGAATGAATCAAAAAGCCTGCTTAATGAGGTATTTACAAGTTACCATAAAGCTAAAGAAAATGTTGTGATAATGGTAAGTGGTTCTTTTAACTAGAACGGAGTGCCTTTTGCAATTTTTTTTTTCAGTTTTCTGAACATTCTATTAAAAGAAGTAGCAAAAATAAGTAATTCTGTCTCTGAGTAAAAGTTATTAATGTCTGAGAGCAAACGATGACATTTCTTGATGATATGGTAGGAGACTTCACAATTTTTTTGAAGCAAAATCAGGATAGAGGGAACTGAGGAGAAAGTTGACTATTTTGTGCCCTTTGAAGCAGAGAGAAACTCCTGATCGTCATAGGAAAATGTGCATAAATTCTTGTTTGATTTTAAGTCTTTCTCTGAATATGCTGTCTTGAAAACTGCTGTGTTCTTCTCTGTACCTTACTATATCCTACGTACAGAAAAAAGGTTTTGTTTTTAAGGAACACTAGAAGATGATTAAGGGTGTACAATCAGCAAAAATTAAGGCTGTGCCTCAAGGCTATGTCGTTAACCCTCCTTTTTATTCACCTTCTAACTTAACTTTCCATAGCCCTATATTACCCTGTTCACAAGTGATATAAACCACTTCAGTTAGAACATTCAGTAAGCAATGTTGCTATACTTCAGCACTGTGCCTCTAGGGAATGCACTGAGTAGGTGTTTTCCTACCATCCTAGCCACTAGTGTTGCTAAAATTTAGCATGTTGAACGAGGAGCATGACTGGCATTCAATCACCTCATTTTTATAAGGATGCAAAAAGTACCAAGTGTTATTTCCTGCTGAAATTTATTAAAATAGCAAGTGAATTTGAAAGGTTCTTATTTTTTATCATTTTGAAAACTGAATTTGAATGCCTTATGCAGAATTTTTTTAAGTTCACATTACTAGAGGGTAAAAAGAGGGGAATTAATATGTGTTCTGACCTCGACACAAGAAAAACGTACTGATAGCTGAGAGTGGCAGAAATCACCTGTGTATTTCACTAAGGCTTGTATTTTTAAAATAAAACTTGTGCATATTAACTGCTTGATTGCCACCTGCCAAACAGTATTGCTCTATGCAAATTTCTTTGGGACAGCTTCTGATCATGAGAATAACAAACTGTGGTGGCACCTTTGTCCAGTGTAAGTGGTATTATGAAATCACTAGTTTTTCCACTTGGGGTATGTATTTGAATAATAATGTCCTTACCTTTCTGTTGGCAGTATGGAATGCTACTGTATCAGAATTACAGAATTCCCCAGCAGCGAAAAGCCATGCTTCCACACTTTTCCACTCCAGTAGTAAGTAATGAACTTTACCTCACTGATGTATGATGTTGGAAAAGATGCATTTGCTTTTGCATTTTAAAAGTGGAAAATTTTACACTACGAAATGTAAATTCAGCATTGTGTAGCAAATCAATGTAAAGTTCATGTTTTGCATGAGTACAGTTTCCGTGGTTGGCTCTCCATTATCTTAGGCTTACATGATCCACATGATTGAAAAATCTTGGATACGTCATGCTCTTTGAGATGTACGGTACAGAGACATCTGGTTGTCTCTGCAGAAGCCAGCTTAGGTCTGGCAAAACTAACACGTAAATTTCCTAAAATAGGTTGGGCCAAGAGCTGACTGTTAACTATCTAAAAATGAAGATTCTATATTTGGATCCCAACTGGCCCTGCAAATGACTGGAATATAGTAATAGGGCAAGTGGGCAACTTGAGCAATACAGATTTTATTCTCAGCCTTCGAATCCTCTCCCTCCTCTTTGGTCTAAAAAGAAAAGCTATCTATTTTTGTGTCAGTGAATCCTCTGAAAGGGGAAAAAAATGAGATGTATTTTCTGTGATGTTGAAGGAGAACCTTGGACAGTCTTCTGAAACCAAAACATTTTGAAATGAAACTCTCAAGCTGGATTTTTCTTTCCCTGTTTTTTGAAACAAGTGAAAATTCCTTTTCAGAGAAGTGTATCTGAAAACTCACTAGTAGCAATGGATTTTTCGGGGCAAATAGGAAGAGTTATTGAAAATCCTGCTGAAGCACAGAGTGCTGCCTTGGAAGAAGGACATGCTTGGAGGGTAGCTATCTTCTCTTCTTTTCTATTTTTGCAATCAGTAAGTGTCTGTTGAGAGCCAAAACACAGAGTGTACTATGATGTTAGTGCAGTGCTGGTCACAGTATAGCTTAGCTCCGACCTGAAGCAATCACACTGCAAGCATGCAGATCTGAAAGTCAATATCCATCTTTAGCAAAACTGTCACATTCACAACAACCTTCTACCACTGCTTCTCTGTCCCCCTAGTGTCCAGAGGAAAGTTGAGGGGGAAAGCAGACCCACCAGAACTTTACTGCCAGTTTGCAAAACCAGTCTCTGAGGAGGAATATGTCAAATTAAATGCTTCCCCACATGGAAGAGGCTGGGGCTCTGACTAATGGCTTGCTCCCAGTAAGTTTAATTGCAGAATATACAAGAGGCAGGACCTCTTGCAATGAAAACTGATGTAACTTGTTTATAGTGTCTTGTGGACAGACAGCTGCAGTACAAGTTTTCCCACATGCTCGTCTTTTAGGGAAAAGAAGTCATTACTGAAGCATTAGCTGGTGCTTTATGTACGGGAGGGAAACACTGCTTGATTTACTGAGTGCCTGGTGTTTTGCCTGAGCAGAAACATATCAGACTTTTCTTTTTTTCTGTCATTTTTTTCCTTTTTTTTTTTTTTTTTTTTTAAAGATACCGAGCTTTTGTCATTAACATCTGGCTTGTGTTTTAAGCCAACTGAAATGAGTTGCTGCTTGTAGATTAGCCCCCTTCAAAGTTGCATTTCTTTTTCTCATCCTTGCATTAAATTTACCAGCCCCCAGTTTCCTGTAAATTAAATCTGTATTGCATGTGCACTAATTCTCTTCTCTTGAGGCATTAGTGTGGATTTAACGGTAATTCATTTTCTCTATAGAAACGTAGCACAAGAATGAACATCTTGGGTAGCCAAAGTCCACTCCATCCTTCCACACTGAGTACAGGTAAATTCTGCTGGTTTGTAAGCATAGTATCAGAGGCCTCTGTGGGTAAAAAAAAAGCTATATGTCATATAGGGACAGAGTGCAGTCCTGTACTATAAATGCCTTGATGTCAAATACAGTGTTTATGTTTATCAGAAGCTTCTGGGCCATTAACATGCTTAACCCATACAGACATAATCGAAGGAACTTGTTTTCCTTTGATGACACGCTCAAGTTTTTTTTCAATGCTAGTTTTTTGAAACTCAGATTTTATAAAAATAGACACTCCATAAATGTTTCCATTTAAAACAATCCAGAAGTTATTTCTCCATTTTAGACAAGAAAAGTCAATGAGGGATCTGTTAGTCTTTAAAGAGTAAAAATGAGAGTTTTCAAAATGGAATTCATTCAATAATAAATGAATAATGTAAAATATGTATGCCTGTAATGCAAGTCCTGAACATCTGAGATTGTAAGTTTATTAATAATAGGAAATTACATATTAATGTCCTGGACTTCTTAGAGGAAACACAGCTATTCTCTGTTGCTAGTCTGTTTCTATTCTCCTGAACAGAATTTAAAAATACCACTTGAAAAAACAATGAAACAATAAACATTAAAATATTTGGGGATAACTCCACTCTTGAAAGAACAGGCTAAAGTTTTCCTTTATTTGAGTGTTAAAAGGACTTGGTTCTAACTCATTAGCTTATACATTTTGTTCTAAGAATTGTTAGTCCCAACGTTTTCAAGAAGCTATGAAAAAGGCAGTATTATAAGAGATTTCTCTTGTTAACCTAATTGTACATCTGCAAATCAGCAAATACATGGAGATAATGCCTCTCTACTTGCTATATTAAGTAGATGCATTTTTTGATATTGATTCTTCTTTTATATAGGTTGATGGAAGATACTTTATATTCTGTAACAAAACTATACCCACTTTTAAAATGTTTAAATAATTAGTGTGTGGAAAGAAATGTTTCACATGTTACTATTTTTAACCATCTTCTCTTTCCTTCTTTTCTCTCTTGCCTCCAGTTATTCATAGGACACAGCACTGGTTTCATGGCAGAATCTCTAGAGAAGAATCTCACAGGATTATTAAGCAACAAGGGCTTGTAGATGGGTAGGTATTGTTGTTGCTTAGTATTTATGATCTGATGGTAAGCTTTATAGACAAGAGCACAACCTCTGCTATAATGGTTTGCGGGTTTCTGAGCACCTCTTAGTAACCCAATTCTCTTTAGTCCCATTATAACCTGCCTGTGGATTTCAAAAAGTCAGAGTGTGTGTTTGTATGAGTGGATCCTAACTCTTAATCTGAAAAATAAAATCTTAGGAATGCAATTAAACTTCTTTCACTTTTTTTAGGGCACAGAAGCAGTCAAGTTTTAGAGAATGTTAGAATTTGAAAATAGTTAATTCTTGTAATCTGCATTGAGGATATATTTTTTAGGCAAAGCTGTACCTAATCACTTGCCCACAAATTTATAATCAGTATTTTGTGCTCGTTTGCATGAATCAGAGCAGTTAATGGTGATTTCTCACTATTTGTTTCTGTTCTAGAGCAAAGAAATGAAAGTAACTGTGCTCTCTAAAATGTCTGCAGTTGAGATTTAAGCATCTTCTGAGTATCGTTTCCCTTATTTATGTGGAGCTATGGTTATTGAAGGGAAATTGCTTGAACTGCATTCGAAGTTTTTTTTTGTTAGGATGGGAAAAGCATGGCTGCCTTTTGTTCACTAACCTCACTGCTGTCAGGGTTAAGGTAGAGATGTCCATGTTGGCTTCTCAGGAGACAGTGAAGTTCAAGCCTTTCTTCAGCATTTTCTGATTCAGAACACTGATCTTTGTGAAGAATAAAATACATTAGAGAATAGAAGTTGCTAGTGGATGTACATATTCACCAAGCAGCGTTTGTTTTTTGTTTGGGGGTGTTGGCTGGGCTAAGGCTATTGGGTTTTAGCTTAGCAGGTCAAACAAAGAAAAGGCTGAAAAAGCAAAGGAGCATTGCTGACTTGTTGGGTTTCTGGTTCTCTCACACTACAGGTCTTTATAATCTTGGGCTCATTTTGACTTGTTGCCTTAGCAATCTGGTGGCCCATCCTCCTTGAAGTTTTCAGAAATGTGTTAATGCCTTTGGAGCGGTGTTACATTTGTGTCTAGTCACCTTACTCTTTGGGGACAGTGAAGATTGTTTAGTTTGGCTGTAGCAAGGTCAGTCAGCAGTGACAAAACAACCATCTCACCTATGTGCTCTGAGATCTAAGGATTGTGATTTTCAGGATGGATAAGTCTTACCTGTATTTTCCTGCTCTGTGTGTCCTTGAACCAAAAAAGGTAGAAAGTAAACAGTCTCCTGATGGCTAGTGGAAGAGGTTCAGCAAGGTATATATGCAACTGATACTGCTATCTTTGACTGTCTCTGGAAGCTATTGTTGAGGATGCATCTATCTTTATAGTCATTGCTTGTGTGGGAGCCAGTTGCTTGCCAGAGGTTGAGTAAATAGTTGCAGTCTCAGTTGTGCAGAGCTCTGCTTTCTGCCACCAGCTTATAGTAATATGCTTTATCTGAAACAGCTAGATGAAAGATCATTTAGAGATACCTGCATGAGTTGCAGTAACCACAGGGCCGGAAAGACCTTCCTCCCTGACATGCATCCTCATGTATAAAGGCTTTTGTCCCTTTTCCACACATCTGGTCTTCCTAGTACTAAAAAAGAAAGAAATGTTCAAATACCATGCATGGTTTCCAATGGTGGTAAGACATGCCTGTCTCTGACTACTGAACTGACAGTGGTTATGATGGTGCATTTTTGTGGTATTGACATTTCTCAATCAGTTCTGAGGAGCTGGAGTAAATTTTTCTGGGTTCCTAAGACTACAAGCAGTTCTTGCAACTCAGCCTTGGAAGAGCGTGCTCCTGGCTTAGTGATTAGCAATTAAGAGGGCTTGAGGCATGCCCCATACTGTATTTGGCTGTTTCACAAATCCACTAGTGATTAGTGCTATAAGACTTGTGCCAAAGGTATATTCTTGTTTCCTGTGGCATGGAGAGGATCTGCTTCCATAGTTCATAAATGTGAAGGGTGATTCTTTTTAGCTAGATTTTTTTTCTCCTCTCCCTATTACGTATTTCACCATTTGAGTTAGGAATTCAATTTTGTGGGTCAACTTAAAAGTGACAGATTTGTATGATGTTGCTAGCCATACTCCATTTTTCTGCAATGATGCTGAGGGAAAAATACTGTGACTGTTCTAGAGGAAAAATCAGTGTGTATTTTCCCCAACCTGATAAGGTGGAGGTTACTTAACTGATAAGTAATTTTAAGAAAGTACTGAGCTATTTCTGTGCAATTGCAACCATTTAACCTAAATGTAATTTTGCTGACACTGGATTTCTGTGAACTGATGCAAGATACTGGAGAGTGGGAATAGATTTGCATATATTACTTTCCCATCTACCAAAATTCAGATTTGCTCTGGAATTAAATGATAAAATTTTCTTCATGAGAATACATATTATTATGAATGTAAAGCTGAGTTAGAAAGAACCTTAAAAAAGTCTCATATGTACTTTCTTACGGGAAGAACTGCTGTCATGTATCTTTTACTTCTTGTTTCTTAATCTATTATTGTTGCATAGCCGTGGTATAAAAATTGAAAGCAAATTACCAGTTAGGGAATCACCTGTTAATGCAACTAAAGAAGAGTTAGTCAGTGGCGCAAAATTACTTAGTAGTTCTGATTATTTATGAAAAAACAGATTGCAGCATTCAGTCTGTTCTTTAAAATGTTCTCTCCTAGATTATTTCTTCTCCGGGACAGCCAAAGCAATCCAAAGGCATTTGTACTTACGCTGTGCCATCATCAAAAAATAAAGCATTTTCAAATCCTGCCGGTAAGTAGGTTATTTTTGGTACTGATAACAAAAAACGAAATTCTAAATCACAAAGCTTTTACCAGCATCTGAGAAGACCTCTTATTAATTACTGATGTAATTAACAGGGATGTTTCTATTAGCAAGTATTTTTTAGAATTGTCAAATGTCTGATTAAAATTATTTATTAATGTTGCGTGAAAAACTGGTGTAAGTCACTACATTACACAAGTCTGTGTAATGCACAGTACTTGTTCTCTGTGACTGACAGCAACAACAGCAGCTGTTGTGTCCCTGTCACTTAGGCAAACAAAGAAAAACTTAGGGAAACTTTAAAACATTTTTTTTCTGGAGGTTATTCAGTAACATTGAGCTTCAAATAATGTTACGCTGAGATGTTGGGAAACAATTTGATTTTTATCTTAATCAAAAAAAGCACCAACAATTTAAGATCATTTAAACCTTTTTATTGCTCCAAACCCTCTTCCCTTGTTTAGCCTGCCAATTTTACAAACAGCCAACAAATACTTTTGGGGTATTTTTGTTTTATATAATGAAGGCCAGTGCTGTCTCTACAACTGTCAATTACTCTGCCCACAAGCTTTCACTTTTGTAAACAAGATGTCACAAGTTGGGTTAACATATGTTTTTTCTAGTGCTGTGCATGATTTCATGAAGATCTCTGGGCCCTAGGTTGTTTGGGCACTGCCCATCATTTATGTTACATCACACACTGGTGGTAGTTTCACCACGCTTGCATCTCTTCATGTGCAGTCTAACTTGAAAAGGATGTTTTGTTTCCCTAGTGTGAAGATGATGGACAGATATTTTTCAGCCTGGATGATGGGAACACCAAATTCAGTGATCTAATCCAGCTTGTTGAATTCTATCAACTAAACAAAGGAGTCTTGCCCTGCAAACTCAAACACCACTGTATCCAAGTGGCCTTATGACCTCAAATCTGACTCTCACTGAAGACTGGATTTGCTAGAAGAGTAATTGTAAAAGAACGTTGACACTGGGGAATTGGCAGATTTGTAAGTTGGTAAAAAAAATAAATATTATGCACCTTGGGACTCTGAAAGGGATGGATTCGACAGGTGCCAACAGACCAAGATTGCTGGTTTGTCTAACACCTAAGAGTGATTGCTGCTGAGTGTCCCAGCATCCCAAAAATGGGGGGAGGGTCTATAAAACAATGAGTAAATTTGAAACAAAACTGGAAACTATCTTGGCTGGGCCACTTAACAGGAACAAGTGTGAAGAGAAATCTTTGAAAAGAACTCTTGCCCTGGAATAATCTTGACAATTAAGACTAGTGTGTTTACTTTTTGTATTGATCACTTTTTTTGCACTCCTACTTTGTTTCGGATATTGTATGCAGCCTATATGAGGAGCTGATGTGGCTTTTAAAATTCATGCAGGAGTTGGGTATTAATCTGCACCCTAAAATGTATGGAATGCTTCAGCCTAAAAGGATCTAGAAGAAAATCAAGAAGTGTGTGTGTGTGTGTGCGTGTGCGCGCGTGTGTCTCAATACTTCTCTGGAGACCTGAGGTTCAGTGATCTGCGGATGTCTTTGAAGAAGCAATGAGGATACAATTCTAAAAGAACATACCACCAATATACATACTCTTAAAACTGTTGACCTGTAGCATTATGGCTGTAGTGTGTTGATGGCATATTAGTGGCATCCAGTCATGCAAAGACTGTATTAGATTCTATGCACAAATTTTTATTATTGGAGTGGTGGTTTGTTTTTTACAGCCTTTTGACTGTTTTCCTGAGGAAACTTACTGTTACTAAATAGAATAGGACTGAATGACTACACTTGTATTTGAAACCACCATTTTTTGTGAGAAGATTCTTCTGCGGGTAGTCTTAGTATGACAAAATAAAAAAAAAAAAATTAAAAAACAGTGTTTTTAGCTTTATAGCTCCTTGAATTTTCAGACTGTTTCAAAGAGCTCTTTCCATATAGTGAAGCTACAGTGACACAAAGCTCTCCTGGGGATAGGGCATAAGAACTGTACCCCTTCTGCTTTTTGTAGGGCTGTGGAAGCTTATATGTTGAGAAAGAACATACTGGGAATAGAAACAGATCTGATTGTGAACGAGCTGCTGGCAATGTCATCCATCAGGATAACTGGTGATCCCTGTGTCATATGTGCTACCGCACAGCAGTACCTATGGCGAACAAGCATGTATCTTGCTCTGGTGCTGGTTTGTCATCAGAACTACTTTATTGTTGATGTTTAAATGAATCATTTAATGTTTACACAATAACTTTTTCTGATGATAAATCAGTATTAAAGTTGGACAAGTCCCATCTTGATTCTCCAGTTGCAAATAACCATTCTTTCAGCAACGCGGTTGGTGCAGGAACTGTTTTAACCGAAACAACTTCCCAGTGCTTCATGCCGTTGGCCACAGTGAGGAGTATTCCACCCTGGGAACTTGCAGAGTGTAGTGCAGAACAGAGCATTCTTAAGGTGGTAAATGATTTACATGGGCTACTTCATCTTAAGTATTTGCCACTGGGTTTGAAATCCTAGCCATCTGAAAGGGTAAAGAAGGAAAAACAATCCTACACTTTTAGGTCTTCATGTAGTGTTAAGAATAGCTTAAGACAAACCATAACCTGCCTGAGTCGTCCATATCAGCTTAAACTATGTCAATGGTATAGAAACACTGTATTTTAGTTTACAGAACACATTTAGTTTTTTTTTTTTCCATTTAATGTCTAGATACTAAAAATGAAGAAACTTGATTTTGTTTTTAGTAGAAGCCTTTTTTGTTTTATTTTGCTTTTTAATTGTACATAGTGAAAATGAGTGTTCCTGCTTTCTAGACAATGTATTTTAAAACCTTGAAATTAAGCTAACTTAAGTCTGACTTCACTTTGCATGCTTCTATTTGGCCCCTATTAGGAGAAAAAAAGATATTTGTATCGACTACATTACCAGTTTAATAAGACCATTTATGCTGTAGTTTTAAGTTTTTCTGTTTACATAGCTTAGTGACAACCATGCATTTTTCCCAGTAGGCGAATAGTATTTGCAGTGTTTCATATTTATGAAAAAAAACCTTGCATCTTATTTAAATTGAGAATAAAAGTTTGACTATGAACCATGATTTTTGTATGTAGATGGTTGACTTAGTATTTTGTACTCTTCCCAGCTAAAGTGAGCTGTTTTGAGAAAGTGACCACCTACAAAGTGGCAACAATCTTACTTAGGCAGATCACTGCTTTGTCTTCTTTCTGCTGGAAAACAGTCAATGCCACCTTAGTTTTCCAACAGATTCAGCTGGCTGCCAGCTCAGAATACCAAGGACTGAAGGACATTTGACTCTTATTTTTGTATTTAAATGACATGAATGTAAAGGGGATGCTCAGGGTTGTTTTGGAGCCTGTTGAATTTTTATCTTTTTGCCTGTGATTTTATTTTCTAAATAAATACTTCATGTAGCAATCTTGAATATGTTGAGAAGGAAAATGCCAAACCATTTTGGTAATGAGGTTACTAGTTAAGTTATGTTACGATAGGTGTTAAAGTACAAAAAAACTTTTTATTTGTTAATTAATCTTGAAGAAACACGTGCCTCAGTTTAGATGTTTTGTCTTATCTTTTCTGCACTAAATACCTGACAGTTTGACCAATCAATGCACCTTTCCAGTGGCAAGACTTGCTTATCGTAAATTATATTGTCACAATGCAAGATTTAGTGACTGTAAAATGGAATAAAGTTTAAAGTTTCAGGGAATGCAAAAGGTATTAACTTAAGAGACAAAACCTTTATTCAATATGCTTTGCTTCATACTGTAAATAGCTTTTTGGCTTGTGAACCTAATTGTAATCTTTCAGGTATTTTTGTACAAATAAGGGACTGATATTCTGTTTCTTGTAATTAGAAATAAACGTTAATACAATGCTATTCATTTTATATTGGAATGAATGTCGTCTTTTGGATTTATCTGTACATCTGTATCTCTTGCCTTCATTTAGGGTTGAGCGGGTTGTATTAAACAGCTTTTAAGAAGAGTGAAGAGGAAAACACAATCACAAAGATATCTTTATTCTGGCTGTTCTGTCTTAAGATTCCTGTTAGGACAGTCTGCACTTTACTTAGAAAAGAACTCATTCATCCCTTTTGTTTGAGGAAGATTACTGGGAATATTCTGCTAAGATATTTAGAACATTCATTTGAGAAGGCTGCTAGAATCAAACAGGAAAACATACCATGAGCATCTTTTGGGTCATAAAGCTGTAACTCACTGAAAATGTACGCTGTGCATAAACCACTTTATTGGTCTGATAACTGTTGCGTTAGAGAACTTTTCAATAGTACTTTCAGAAGGCAATTGTTCATGCCTGTAATCCTTGTATTTGAGTGGTCTATCAACATTTGTCTGGAAAAGCACATCTGCACAAAATATGTTCTTACTTAAAAAATCTGGGTTGGGCGGGGAGGAATTGGTGGTTTATCTGGTAGATAGAATAATAGAAGGTTGGGAATATTTCACTTTTTTTGTTGGACACAATCCTTCCCTCTTTCTGCCCTGCTAATCCACAGAAGCCATCAAATGCATCCCACTTCAAGACTTGGTCACGCTGGCTTCTGCATGCTACATCTTCATGTAAGCTTGTGCTGCACTGCAGCATGAGTCAATATATTAGCATTATGAAACTCATTCATCAGCAAATAGAGGCAGAGTAGTTCCTTTGGGGTTTGATATTCTCCAGGTTTTTCCTATCTGGAGATGCATATTAAAGTGCTCAGAGTTCACTGTCCTGCACACAGCAACTTAGTTTTTCACTGAGTTAACAAAGGGGGCTTGCTTCCAAAAGGTTTGAAGATACCTATTTCTTGCTTAGCTAAGGAAGCCATGCTAACATTGAAACTGGCCCCCTCTGTAATCATTAAAAGCCAAGGACTGTAATTCTACACAAACCTGTAAAAAAACCAAACCAAAGCAAAAAAAATCAACCCCCAAACCACCTTACTTTATTGTATATATTGCTTTTGGAACAGACAAAAAGATGGTGAGAAGATCTTGGTAAGCCTGCCCAGTGGCAGGGTAGTGCTGTCCGCATGATTGTCCAAACTGCCCACCAACTGTGGCAAATGCAAAATGATACCTGTGAAACCTGCCCCTTGACATTATCAGCAGGTACCTGTGCTATCAGAACCTCACCAGCACAAAATTAGTTTGGGCTAGAATTGAGTTTGTGGTACAGATTTGAATTACTTGCCTGTTAGAAGGTTTGTGCTGCTTTTACATTAGTTGCAGAACAACAGACATAATCAGACATCTGATCCCACAAAAAGTGTTCTGGCATGAAGTTCACCTGACAAAACAGGTTAAATGAATTTGGACCTATGAATAAATTCCTATCAAACTGGTGTTTTACAGCATATGGCTGGACCAGTTTCATGCTAACGCAGAGAACCCTTAATTAGAATTATTTTAACACTAATTGTTGCTTCAGCCTGTACCTGCAAAACCAGATGAGAAAAACATCACCAGATGAGCCATTTCCCTAAAGTTGAACACTAGATGACTTTGGGTCTTTGTTATTGCTAATTTAGTAATGCTTTAATTTGGTTTGTCAATGTTCAGTCTGTAGATTGCTTTGTGTCTTGGACGCTCATTGTCTGACGTCTTGGAAACTTCAGTAACAATGTCAGCAGATGGAGAAAAGAGATACCTTCCTTTGAAATATCCATATTGCCTTAATTTGGGTTGCTTCTGCATCTGAAATCTTATGTCTTCCTTCCTTAACTTGAAGCATAATTTCATTAGTGTTTGAAAACCCAATATACCACAACTATGTCCAAGAGCTATATGATTTTCATTAGATATTGTGATTAGTCACATCTGAGACTTCAAAATGAATTAGTTTGTGTAACACTCACATTGCTAACTCTTAGCCTGAAGACATTCTGCTCTAATTGCTCATCATTTGCTGCAGACGTTTTAGCAAGAAAGATTGGATCACACAAGACACTAAGCTGTGATTAACAGGGTCTTACAACAGTTGTTGGTTACTCAGGTTTGTATGCTTTGCTATAATCAGGTGTTTTCCATCTGGTGGCTGCAATGTTCTGGTGCCACAATTGGGAAACAGGAAGGTAAAATTACTAACAGCTGCCAGCTCTGAGCCAAAAGTACATCCTGGGTTTATAGGCTCTGAAGCTCAGCTCAGCTGGGAAGGAATTCGAATGGGGAAAGGAATCACTCTTGGGCAGTATTGTCCAAGTGATAGTTTGGGTGAGACATGGTGAAGACAGTGCTGTGATGCCCAAGTGCTGCTCACCAGTCCCTTAGAGTCAGTTTCCTCTCCTCTCCCCTCAGACACTTCTACATAAGGAGTTCCATTTTATTTGCCTTTTGAAACACATCCTCCAGAGGTATGAGGACTGGCATTTTGTGTTATCAAGCAGAGAAATGGCAATGGAATGGGTGTTATCTACAACCTGCCTGTTCTCCAAGTCTGTCCAGCTGCTGTCAGGAGAAAAGGAAGGTAAAAGCATGGTAGGATGGTTCTGCCAACAACAATGATGGTTAAAGCAAATGGCTAAGCTCCACCAAGAATGCTAGATACATCCTATTTTTAAATTATTTTAATTATTTTGACCCTTTCAATAATTTATTTCCTCCGTAATACTTCTCTTTGCTGCTGAATATATTAATACAATATTAATGTATTCTCTGTGACTTACTAACTCCTAGTTTTCAGATTGCTGTAGTACTCTTCAAATCAGGTCCAAAGACAAATACAGAACGAGGCAAGTTGTGAGGATTAGAGCTTCTTGAAAAGCAACTTCACAACACATCTAGTGATGGAACAATGCAAATTGATAATTATAGAATTGGGGGGTAGCAGACTTACTTTGAGGGTTTTTTTTCACTAAAGACTGTGAAAACATGGGTTTTGAAAAAACTTGCTGGGTAAACAAGGCTGAAAGTCATAGGAGGCTTACAAATTTTGCCTCAAAATATTTACTATCAATTGCTCAAACAAGCATTTGATCTGCTCTAAAAAACAGTGCTTCAGAGAAGAGCATGTGCCTGGGAAGGAATTGCATCTTCTTGCTTGTATGCATACCTTTACAAACAAAATCCTAGAAGATGCTGGCCTTGAGCGTATAAGAGAGCAGGAGCAGAAAGGGAGACTTCGGATACAGTAGAAATGGAAGAGCAGACATGAGGGACAGAGGAACAATCAAATATAATAAGACAGTTCAATCAACTAGAAAGCAAAGAGTGAGGACAGAATAATAGACTTATAGATAAACACAGCCACCTGAGCAGAATACAAAACATTGAATGATGATATTTTTCAATACAAAAATCATAGAGAGTCTCCTGAAGTGTGCAAGGGCCCAGTTCAGGAAAACCAGAAATATTTCTTCATAGACTGCCCATGCAATCGCTAGTATTCACCACAAAATGTAGCATGTGGAAAAAGTTCACATGGATTCACAAAGGGCTTTAAACATCATGATAGAGAAAACTCAGCTGATGGATGTTAACTACAAAAATACCATCTCTCACTCTGGAAGTCCATTGGTCATATGACAAAGTGTCAGGAGCAGTCTTTAGGGAAAGAATCATTACGGTATATGTGCCCACATGAAAGCTGGCTCATACAGAAACACCTGAAGGTACCACTAACAGCTGAGGAGAGATCAAGAAAACCTGCTCTACAATCAACTGGAAGCTCCTGTTGACTGGATTAAGGCTGCCCATAGGTAAGCAGCCATGTCAGTATTGAATATGCTTTCTACCATCCCAGGAAGTGATGCCTCTGGGGTCTGCAACAACTATTTCCATGTGCCAACCCCCTTTCCAGTCTGTCACTGGGAGGGTTTGCTGGGGATGTGGAGGCTGAGTAGAGCCAAGGCCATGATAGCCCTGAAGTTGTTCAAGAGTAGTGTTTGGCTTCATTTGCCCCAAAACCGGATAACAAATGACAGGGACGGAGCTGAGTTTATGACTCATATTCTAAAATGAGCTCTAAACTGGGAATAGGTACTACCCACTCTCGACTCCGGAATGGATATCCTAAAAGTTGCACATTTCTCTGGTCATTTTCATTCAGCAGTGCACAGGAATGTGTTGTGAAGGCTTCTCCTGGGTAAAATGCAGCTTTTCCTCATGTCATGTGGGAGCTGAGGAACAGACAGAGGTGTGCACCTGCTGAAGCCTGGCAATTTCTCTCTCTGGTGGTGCAGCCAGAGTGAGAGCGCGGTGCTGGGATGGGTGGGCCAGGTCTGGGGGGCACATGGGTAGCTGGTGAGGATCTCTGCAGCCACCCACTGTTGCTCAGGCAGGGAGAGAATGGGAAGAGCAAATCACAGAATTGTTGGTGTTGGAAGGGACCTCTGGAGGCAGGATCACCTAGGGCAGGTGACACAGGAATGCGTCCAGGTGGGTTTTGAATGTCTCCAAAGAGGGAAACTCTATGACCTCACTGGGCAGCCTGTGCCAGTGCTCTGCCACCCTCAGCATAAAGAAATACTTCCGCATGTTGAGGTGGAACTTCTTGTGTTTTAGTTTATGGCCACTGCTCCTTGTCCTGTCACTGGGCACGACTGAATAGAGTCTAGCACTCTTGACACCTGCCTTTGAGATATTTATATGCATCGATGAGATCAAATGTTGGTGCCCAGTCTGGTCACATCCTGTCCTGGAGGCCGTCTGGAGATCCTGCTGCCCAAGAGCACACGTCAGAGGGTGGCTGGGCTGTGTCCTGCCCCAACGAGGGGCTCCCCCAGGCTGGCGCCAGGCAGCTGCTGCCTCGCCAGGGGCTCCGTGGGGCTGAGCACAGCCCCCAGCAAGCAGGAGATGGAAACTCTCCGTTTCTGACGGGTTTAAACCATGGAGAGAGTCACATCAGCGCAGGCCAGCTGAGATAAAGCCTGGACTTCGCCTCGTTCCCCAACCGGGGGAAGTCGGGTGTGCGGGGCCGGGGGGCTGCAGGCAGAGAGGGCTCCTGTGCTTTCAGAGGGCGCCCGCACGGGCCGGCCTCAAAGGTGCGGGGCTGGGGCTTTTCCCTGGTGCGGTTTCCTTTGTTTTAGGGCGGCACCCTGAGCCTTGTCTCCTGTTAAGTGCAGGCAGAGTACCCCCGGCGGCGCGACTGCCGCACATGGCAGAGGGATGCCCGTCCCGTCCCCCGCCCAGGGGAACCTGTCTCCGGTTCGTGAGCGTGAGGCTTCCCCCCTGGCAGTGCCCCTGAGCCGCCGGTCTGGCTCTCGGGTGTCCCGGTTTGTCCCCTCTCCTGCCCGGTGCGCCCCGGCGGGCACCAGCGCACTTCGGAGCGCCGCTGCCCCGCTTGCGATTTTCGCTTGAGCCTCCCTGATCAGGTGAAAAATCCCCCGTCCCTCCCATCCCAATGCCTGGGAATTGTCGGTGAACGAGCTCACAGCTTTTCTGGTTTTCCCTTGGACGGCTGATAAAGCCGACGAACATAGTGCTACACCTGGTTAATGGTTAACTAAAGAGCGCAGGGCGAGCTCAGCAGAAGTGGAAGACCGGATAGTCACCGGAAAATCCTTAGAAACGTCTTGAGATTAAAATTCCTTAGCCACTTCTGGTGACGTCTTCTTCACAGAGTGGGAGACTATAAGAGAACTACAGGAAATACCTGCTTCCATCGTAGCTGGAAAAGGAGTGAAATCTCCAAACAGGTAAGGATAAATTCGGTAATGTCTGAAAGTGAAGTTGCCTCTGCACTTCAGATCCAACAAGTCCACGTAATTTGTTAAGTATTAAGCTTGTCACCATTTAGAAGTGCAGCATAATATGCTGAATGTAGATCTATTTTAATTGACATGTGCTTAAGCCAGTTTTGTTGAAATAGTCAAGAGTTCATGAATTATTTTGAAACCAAAACTTTGCAATTCACAAAATTTTAAAGAGACTCTCTTCTTAAGTGCTTCTAGAAATTGATTTGAGGGTACTGCTGGTAAAGAAGCCTAGAGGGATGGCAGCACTTCTTAGTGGTGGTATACTGGGCAGTCTTGGGGCTGATTCCCAGCTGACAAACCTTTTCAAATTTGGTCAGAAAAAAAAGTTCTTGTTTGCTTGAAAATTTAGTTCTCCCAGCCCTGTATCTTTGTTTCATTGCAGAAGTACCACATTAGGCTTGTCCTCTTGTAAAGATCCCATTTATAGCACAGGTTCTGGAGTGATCCCCATATATTGATGCTACAATTTTACATGGGGCTAAATGTGGAAGAACAAAATCTACTTCAACACTGGTAGGGTTCAGAGAGTAAGAAGATAATGAAATTAGAACTACCATTCATAAATATAAAATTGGAAAAGGAAAGATGGAATAAAATGACAGTTTTTACCAATTGCCATTTATGTTGCAGAAAGTTTTTACCAATTGACATTTATGTTTCATTGTTATACCAGTGGGAAATAAAAGGGAAATAAAAGATGCTCCAACAAAAGTGAAATGAAAAACAAGTTTCGAGTATAACTGTGATATGAGCTGAAAGGTTTCCTGGGGTGAGTGACACTTGAACGAAGTGCATTCTGGAATTCTGACATTCAAAGTGTACATCCCCCACCAGTAACTCAAAGTGAGGAAACTGGAATTTCTTAAAATTTTGCAGGAATGGGGGATTTACTGAGGCCAAGGACATGGACTGTGAATTTTTAATTATATGGCTATGTCCTTTCTGCACACATAATGGGATAAAACTGTTGCTTCACTGGTAAAACAGAGACTGTTATCTCTCCTGTCTGTTTTGTCTGTGAAGTCAGTAGAGTGAAATAGCAGGACTTGCATAGGTAGAAATCTCAAGTGATTATCTGTTTAGAAGATATTATGGAAGTTCTGGTAACAAAGAGGTTGATGAAACCTCATATTTGGGATTAAAGAGATGGAACAGGCAAGTTTTTGAAGGTGGCTGCAAGCTGGCACGTTAGGCTTGTGAAAGTGCAGAAGGCTTGAGTTATATTGTGCCTTGCCCCATTTCCATCTATTCAAAACCAAATAAATAAATAGGAGAAGAAATATTATGGTAAATAGTCATTACTTGAAAGGTAAATTGAGATTTTAGCATTAGGTTCTTAGAGAACTGGCAAGAGCATTGTACACTTGAAAGGTTGTTCTTATAGCTTACTATTAAACAATGCCATTTTTTGCTGGCCTTGTCTTTGAAAGGTACATTTGGTGTGAAAACTCAGGGAAAGTTTGCTAAGCTTTGTCAAGGTGTAACAGAAATTAGTCTTATCCTTCCTGGTTGTATGTTTTCAGAGGAATTACATGGTTTCTAAAGAGTCAAATGTAGTTCAATGTTGCTATTCTTGTTTTATGTCAGACGTATTACTTTACTCCTGAATTTATTCTTCACAGTTTCAAAGGCAGACAGTTAGAGAGATTCTGTCTCTAAGAAGATGATGACTGATGTGAGGATTAATGGCAGCACATGATACTTTTTTTTCATTGATTCTCCATCACTGAAATGCCATGCTGTAAGTCTCAGTGTAGGAACATGGGATGACTTAAAGGCAAAGATGTAATGCGAGTACTGTGTAACCTATCAAACAGTCTCTGCAGAGGATGTATGTCCCAGCTGGTTAGGTACAGTCTATCTCTAAAAGCCTGGATATGAAACAGAGGGGTAAGGAAGGTTTTGAAGTGATGAGAACAAAGATAATGTGGAAAGGTTTCAGTCACTGAAAAGAAGATAAGGAGTAAGGACATGAGACTCTTCTGATCTTAACACTGGAGACAATTGAAGCCATAGTAGCAGCAACTGTGCATTCCAGTAGAATCTGGAATAATAATAACCCTAAATCAGTGTTATCATTAGCATTTCAGAGTTTCAAGCCAGTCTTGCCAATCTTACGTTTGTGGCATTGTTTATGCTTCAGAAAATTCTTTTTGGTGTTGTTTTTTTGTTGTTGTTGTTGTTGTTTGTTTGTTTGTGGTTTTTTTTATTTTTTGGGTTTTTTAATACCAAGTGCCATCTACTGTCTGATTGCTAGGGTAGTGTCAATCTCTGGTGTCAGCATCACTGTCATAGAATTTGGAGTTCAAGGGATACCGCAGTATGTTGAAATGCATAGAAGGAAGCTACACAAAGGAAGGGAATAATCTCTTCCTGCTTGGTGAACAATTTGTAAACAACAGACTAAAATTTGGGTAAAAAGAGATCCTAGAAAAAAAATGCTCTGTAGTGTATTGCTTAGGAAGGTTATAAATTCAGCATCAGAGTAACACTACTATGAGGTTGCTTATAACACTTCCCTATGTTTTGGCCTCATTTGAACTCAGTTGTGCTGTTGACAAACTGTTTCATTTAAATGAAAAAAACCTCACAGCTTTAGATTTTCTTTTCTCTGACACATAGCAGTGCAGGTACAGTTAATGTGACGTAACATAAAAACAAACAAGCATCATTACTGTGACTACTTAAGCCATGTAAAAAAAGCAAGACGGGAAATTACAGAGATACTGCATATGGTGCTTTCTGCTTTTAAAAACAATGTGAGCTCAGAAAATTAGAAAGCATCTACCTAACTGGAGAACCAGGTATATGAATTTCAAGGCAAATATACATTTTCAGATACATGGGACAGGCTGAAGGCTGCTGAAATGCCAGCATGCTGGGGAGATGGCTGGCAGACACCTTTTCAGCTCAGATAATACTCTAAAGGAAATGATCTTTCAGTGGGACTGATATTGTCCCTTTCTGTGCTGTTCCTTTAAAGGGAGGGAGAGAGAATGAATGCAAAGTATTTAGGAGGAGGTGACATTTTTTAATGGCATCCTGTAGATGCATTATCTCAAAGAGACCTTGTTATTTGTATCTCACTCTGATTAGCACATGTCTTTGTGCAGTTTTAAAATGCTTGGACAGTTTTCCCTGAAGAATACATATGCCTTCCAGCAGTTTTAAATTGCTCTTGATATGTTTCGTATCCTTATACATCTGCAAACTCATCAGAATCTTGCTGAGTTCTGGACTGTGGTTCTTTCTATGGTAATTATATTTTCTGCAGTTTTAACCACGCATGACATGGAAAAGTGTTTTCTTCTATCTGTTTTTAATCTACTCTCTTTAATTTCCCTGACTGTTCCTGTTGGACTTTTAAAATTTGAAAATTAGAAAGAAGTTCTTTATCTTCTCCCTTCAGTCTTTCATTCCCTTATCCTTTCCTTGGTTTCCTTCATGTTGTTCTCTTTTCAAAGCTAACTAGGCCCACTCATTTGAATCTTCCCTAGAGGAGACTATAAGTGCCTTTGAAGAGAAATCTTCTCTTACACTCCAGGAGGGCAGCAAAGTCTTTTTGAAAGTGAAAATCTGAGAGAATATTGAATATCCCAGAACTGTTCCAACAATTGATCAACAGTCCCTAGAATATTTTTTGTATAATTCACCTGCTTGTTCTTACTAGATCCACACTTCTTGCTATTCTCAATCACACTACTTACTAAACACAGGTTTTCATTCAACAGTGCCAGCAAGATTGCTTAGACTAAGTCCATTAGTTTAACCCTTGAGATTTTTTTTACCCCCTTTGTATGTTCTGTTACTTCAGAATTCATGTTACCAAGCTTCCTGCAACTCTGTAGTGACTATTAAAGATGTGACATTCCTAGCTGTCCTCCCCAGTTCCTATGGCTGCATCTTTAATGGGGGGAAAAAAAAGAGGGGAGAGGGGGATGGGATGGTGGTAATGATACCCTTTGGCTGCAAGCTTTCATATCTTCCTAAAAAATATCAAAGCTCCCAGGTAGTGCACTTTTCATACATTTTAGGCAGCTGAGGTAGAGGAGTCTAAGAGACCTCCTTGGCAGGAACTGTGATTGAGATGGGACATAGAAAGAATGGACCAGGAGGAGTATTTGTTGTAGCTATGGGTAGTGACAAGTCTGAGATGGGAGATGAATAAGCCTGTACTATAATAAGATAAACCAATGTCTAAGACAACTTGTGGAAGAGAAAGAGAAGTATTGTGTGTATTTCTTTTACAAGGACAGGCTGAGGAAGCTGAGACTGTTCAGTTTCAAGAAGAGATGACTGAGAGGGGACCTCATCAATGTCTACAAGTATCTGAAGGGAGGGTGTCAGGAGGATGGAGCCAGACTTTTCCTGGTGATGCTGAGCAGTAAGACAAGAAACAGCAGGCAGAAATGGAAGTACAGAAATTTCCACCTGAATATAAGGAAGAACTTCTTTACCCCACACTGGAACAGATTACCCAAAGAGATTGTGGAGTCTCCCCCACTGGAGATATTCAGGAACCATCTGGACACGATTCCATGCTGTGTGTTCTAGGGCAACTCTGCTTGAGCAGGGAGGTTGGACCAGATGACCCATGGTGGTCCCTTCCAACCTGACCTGTTCTGTGATTCTGTGGTCTGTTGCCCATGGTTATTGACACATACTAAAGGTGCTCCATAGGACAATTATACTTTCTGTCCAAGTATAAAAGACTAGCTAATTTTATAGAATTTGCATAGGAAGTGGAAATGCCCAGAGAACAAAAAAATCGATCTTTGGAAAGAAAGAAACAATTGCTGGATAATATATTTTTGAAACATCTGTCATGAAAAGTAGAAACTGGGAAGGTGTTACAGATGTCTTCATATTAAATAGTAAAAGGCTAATAATTAAAAACACCCTAGCGGTGATCTTAATCTAGGAGGAAACCCCCTTCATGTCAGTAAGTTTCCAAAATAATGTGTAAATAAAATACAGTATTACAATGTAGAGTCAGAGAAAATAGTTGATTGTGAGAGCTTGGAAACCTCTGTATGACTATACTTAATGCTGTTTAGTATTAAGGACCAATGGTGAACTGGGGTATACAGTCAAACTTCATAACAAATGTAGGTACAGAATTGTCATTGCCCAGAAATAGAATTTCTGAGACCAAATAATTTTTTTGGTATTCATTCACCTTAATTAACCAATTCAGCTGATTAATTCAATCTAATCAATTAGGTAACAGAAAGCATTTGTGATTAATAACAGCATAAGCACAGCTTCAGGGAATGGCCATACTCAAACGGAAAGCATTTCACACCTGAACTAGAGTGCCAGTACAGGCATCCCTAGGCAGTCACCAGTGTAGCAGCAGGTCCTGCTGCAGTTCTGAGTGGTTTCACCACTGGCTCTGTGGCCTGAGCCAGCAGAAAAAACCAGCAGCCTCTAACTGGATGCACATGTTACACATACTCCCATGGTTTTCCTTTTTTAATTTTTTTTTTTTTTTTTAGCATTTTAATCCTTTTTTCTTATGGTATAATCTTCTGATGCTTCAGTATTCCTTTTCCTCCAAGGAAATTTATATTTAATGTTGGCGTCTGTCCCTAGAATCTTTTTTTTTTATCGTGTCCTATAAATTATTTAATTATTTAGTCATACCATTCTTTTTTTGTTGAGGCTAATGACACGTAGCTTTTATTCAGGCGGGTGTGTAAATACATGCTTATATATGTTAAGCTTCTGTTAAAAGATCTTCCCAGACTCTCAGAAGTCCTTTATTTGCTAGTTGCTAACATGACAGGTGCCTCATGCACTATCTCTCCTGTTTTCTGTTGCCTTGCACATGCCAGAATGTTTTTCTTGGCACTGCTCACTGACGCAATGACTTGTCTCCTCGTTTGCCTGCCTTGCCAGCTTTTAAATGGGCCAGGATTGAGCCATTATCTTTAGCTACATGGAGACCAGGTAGGTGTTAATTCCTGAGCAAGTATTGCAGGACCACATTCTGAGGCCTGCCACACCTGCCAGATTAGGTGCCTTGTTGTTCTAGGCTACTGAAAATAACATTTATTGTAATTAAAAGTTTAAATTAAAAAAGTAAACCCCAGAGCCTTACAAATGTGTTTTGTGCTAATGAAAGATAAGGCACGAAAAATAGAATACATTGTTATGATTATATATAAGTGTAAAGATTCTCTGTAGCTGCATCAGCAGCTCAGCTAGTTAGAAGGCTGATCTCAAGAATATCTGCCCACAGCACACAACTGTTGTGTGAATTCATACCCTAGGTTGTTCTTACACCTACCTCTGCCTCCTCCTTTTCAAGGTTATGGATACATATTTCTATTGTATGTCCTAATGACTATGTTCCTTTGGTGGCCTTTGGGTTATTTCCATTCTAGCACTATCTGAGATGCAAACCTATTTTTGTCCATTTAATCTTCCTTTTTAAAAAAAAAAAAAATTCTTTTTTACCATTACAGTAATTCGTTACCATGTTGAATGTTGTTCTATTCAGCCCAATAATTACTAATTGTGTACTAGTCCTTAAATGACTTTGTGATTAAGGGTGAACTACTCATTTGCTACAACTGTGGTTTTCTCATATTTCCTTCCAAGGTTAAAAAAAAAAAAAGGGACAAAAATTGTAATTCTTATTTTTTTTGATACAGCTTTTCCTTTATTTTGGAGATTCCTTTGGGCAGTGTTTTTCTAATTTTCCAAGAGGAAATTTCTTATGCTTTTGTATATATATTTCTTCGAAATACATTGTGCCCTTTGGGAGCAACAGTTTTTGACTTAATACCCCTTTATGAGTAGTCATTTTAAAGGCACATAAATTTGGGCAAAATTTCATAGCTGTCAGGAGTTAGATATTAAAGGTGGTATAGGGAAGGCAGTGTTGCTAATCCTACAAAATGAAATAAGTTATTACAGATCAGAAAGTACTGTCTGCTAGCATGTTCTTCCTCAACTGTTCTTATTTTTCCTGCTGTTGAAAATGGCTGTTAAAAATCTACTTTTTGGTTACTGTTTTATTTAGAAAATCATCCCTACCTTGAATGTTTCATTGGTTTTGAAACTTAAAATGATCCTGATGTTCTGCAGGGTCTCTGGCAGACCTATTCTACTGCTCAGCACTATTCCATGTTAGAAGTAAATCCAGGACTTGTTTTCAGAAGAGGATTGTTTTTTTTAAGAAATACAAATCCTATGGAAAAATGTTACTTTAACAACAGAAGCTTCTGATAAGGTGTGGAAATGTTTTGAAATTACTAGGATGATGCATCAAAATTTGTTGCATTCAAAGCAGCATAAAACATTCTTTTGCTCAAGAAAAGTACCTGTAAAAGGAAACGGGAAGTAAAACAGAACAAATGTAGATGTAGAAGCAGCATTGATTTATTTGAAAAACACCAGGAAGGTTATCTTTTCAACCAAGTAGAAAATGTTATGAATATAAATGACATATTCAGTAGATATTTAACAGGACAAACACAGAAATATTAAATGGGTAGTGCTAGATGATGGAGTGTAACTGAGCTGTGAGTAGAGGAGGTCATGTCCTCTGCCATAATTTGTACATCATTCTCTGCTTCACTGCACAGTACCTCTATGCTCCCAGTTTGATCCCAATCACGGTATTCAGCCCAGTTTTCCAGGTTAAAAAAGTTAAATTTAGATGCCTGATAAGGCAGCTTCACTATAAGAAAACCCAAAGCTCCACCTATCTCTATTCCAAATTCAACAGGCAGAGCCATAGCAAATGTTTTGAGTCTTAACACAGCTTCTGGATCTCTTACTCCACACACTAGTTGAGGATGCTTTAGGTCACCTTGTCATTACAGTTTTAAAGCTCCTCTTCATGGGTAGGAGCAGTAGCAGCCAGCAGAGCTGTAAGCTGCAGAGCTGAAGAGAAGTGTATTGTCTTGATGATCCAGAAATATTGTCAGACTTTTTGTGACAGCTTTCTATTCTAGGATTGCTAGAAACCAACTTTTTTTGGAAGTGTCCACTGAATGTGTAACACTATTTCTCATGGGGGGTATTTTTCAGTGAATAGAAAGTAAGGAGATCATGTAATTCATCCCTTTTTTAATATCACATTGAGGTAATTCCTTTATTGCAGGCTTGGAATGTGTTTGATAAGCGTAGTAGTCACAGCTGAAGAATCTTGAGTTAAGCTTTATTTTTTCTATATAGTAAATTAAGTACTTCAGTTATTCTTCTTGAAGATACAGTCACAAAAATTGTGTATTACTGACCTGGGATGTATGAGTTTATTATTGTGTAATATAAAGTAAATAAATCATAATTTTGATGAAAGATTAGTGTGATTTTTACATGCTGAACATACATATTAAGAATGAAAATTAGCAACCAGTGTAAAATATTAATTGCTTTTAAATCATTCACTATTCAGAGAATGTAGATACAGAGCAGTTTTCTTAATGTTTGCTTCAGCAGGCAACAGGAATAGGTTTAGACTGGTGTGTTGTTGAAAGAGAAACTGAAAATATCCCTTAAAATTCAGCAGAAGCTGTAGGCAGGTAAGGTATCTTGCTTCATTATATGTTGCAATGTATGTAACATAAAATGTGGTAGTGATTCTCCTTCCCTAAGCATACTTTCCCTCCATTCTGTGTTCTCTGAGCACTGAAGAAGAGTGGAAAATTACATTTCTTAACCACTTTCTGCTGAAAAAAATAGCAATGGAAGAGATGCCTCTTACAACTACACAGATCAAGACTGCTCCTAAACAAAGGAAATGTTGTTTGGTTTTTTTTTTTCCCCAAGAATTGGCAAGAAGGGAAAAACCAGACATCTCAAAATTTCCAATACTTTTCTAGATTGTCTTTCAGTAAACGATGCAGAAAGTGAGAATGCTGTAAAGGCAGGTTGCTTCTGGACTGGCAGCATCCAAACTGAGAACAGAGAGGTTCAAAATCTGTGCCTCTGACCAGAGACACTTGCCAGGGTTCTGCCAGAGGGAGGTGCTGCCACTTTAAACCTGGCCTAGTTTTAGGCTGTTTGGATTCCAAATCCAGCTGGAGCCAAATGTGGCAGCACAGAAAAATAAGCTGGAAGAGAACAACCCTTTCTAACAAAATATTTTGTGGAAAATTCCTCTGAGAACTTATCCAGAATTGCACAGCATATGGCAAAGACTTGCATCTGTACTTGAAAGCAAGCACTTGAACTAAGGTCTCTGAGCACAAATGTACTGAATGCATTGGACTGTCCTTCTTATTTAACTGCCTGTCTCCGCCAGTCACATGTAAATCCTGCATAAATGAGAGCCTGGCTCTCCTAATGGTAATGTGGAAGCTGTGATTATCTGAGGTGTGGAAGTGAACAAGATCATAAGGAGAACAGATGGCAGGCAGTTCTGAGCAGGGATATGGCTGGCTGCACTGTGGTGAAGCTACCTGCAGCAGCTTAAGCTGTTATCTTTCCTGGCTCACTGTTTTCCCTCCTAGCTGGAGATGATTGCCTTTCTTGTGGAGTTGGCAGGAGAAAGCATGTGAACACTTGGTGGCTCTGTCACCTAATGCCACAGGGACAGCCAGGTTCTTTTGGGGGTCTTTGGTAGAATGAGAATTGGCCCCAGGGCTTTAGGTACAATTAGACTTTATTATTGCATAAAATACTTATTTTTCAGCATAGTTTATTGTTATCTACAATTTTTAGCATTTAGTGTAGCTTATTGTTGCACAAAGTTTTTATGAATTATTATACTTTCTGTTAATCAAAATTTCTAGTAATGAGTGTAGTTTTCTTACTGTCTATAGAGTCTTCAATTACTTACACTTTTAATCATCTGGACTCTGCAGATCATGTCAAACTCTTAGTCATTGGTGCATGGTGCAATAATCATAATCTGGACTCAGACTTTACCCAAAAGAACATGAGTCACTCAGTCTTCAGAGGAAGAAAACAATGGTGGCTGCATCCCAGGCCACTGGAGGATCATGGGTTTTGCTGACCAGCATCAGGACTTGCAGCTGCTGGATTTTATGGGCAATATGTCATGTACTGTTACACTATTGTGTTCCATAACAGGTAACACGACATCCTGGCAGCAGTGCTTGGTGGGCAGATAGTTTTTTCACAGTGCTGCCAGGGAATCTGGCTGTTCTGTAATGGGGGTCATCACATCTTGGTGACAACCATAGTGTTGAAAAGGGGAAAAGAGAAGGAGGTGATACATGATCAGCACACTTGCATTTTATGGTTGTTTGTCTTAGGAAATGGCATTGATTATGCTAACCATACTACCTGGAGCCAGGAGCAGGGCATATACTGGTCACATGGCTCCAATGGAAAGCCATCATCTTAGTGTAAATGCGTCTACTCCCTCAAACAGTTGGGATGTGTACATATATCACTCCCATCCTCTGAGGTGAAGACAGTAATCCACAGCAGAAGGTAGCAAATGTTACCTTATCCATTGGTTCAGCTGTGAATGTGTGTCCATGACCAGGGAGACCTGTGCATGTGGAAGGTTCAGTTTCCACTCAGTTCTTCAGAGCTCTAGGTTTGTGATATGTGTGAAGTAATTTCTCTTTCTTAGAGAAAGTCTATGTATTCAGCAAATTTTGTGTTATATTAAGCATAAAATCTCCAGAAGATTTGCATTGGTCTTTTCTAGAAAAGGTGCATGTGTTAGCACAGACTGAAGGGGAGCCAAAGACACCTTTGCAGCAAAGCTGACAGGGAGGAAGGGGAAGAAACACCAGTATGATGCCTTGCCATAGTATTTGCTGTAATCTAAGACAACTGGCACCAACATGCTCTTTATTAGGAGACTGTAGTGTTTTGCCCATCCTATAAAGAATAGCTCAAGGCTTATATTGGTGGCAAATGCTCTTCCAAGCTTATTGCAAGTAGGGCATGGTAGTGCATGGCCCTCATGACAAGGCATTAATCACAGTCAGTGACAAAATGTCTTCTTGACTAAGCGTTATGTGTTCTTTGATATCTTTGCAAACAGTGATCCAAACAAATCACACACATAAGAACAAGTGCTGCATTATGTTCCCCCTGTATCTCAAGCCACATTTGTTCTTCATGCCTCACCTGGGTCTGTCTTTTCATCCACACAGTGAACTATTCCATTCATAAACTAACTGCTATAACTTGCTTTTCTAACATGAGATCTTCATAACACATTTAAGCTGTGATAGCAGTTCATCTATCAGCCACAGCTTCTGTGAGGCTCACAGTAGTCAATGCTTGAGAAAATTCTCTCTGCAAGCAATACATGGCTGGATGAGTGCCCTGGCAGTGCCTACGCCCCTAGGTAAGCACATCTTCTCAGCTCACAGCAGAAGCTATTCCTATCTCTTTATTGGAAGAGCCTGTCTACTGTGATTGCAGCCTGCTCTCACTGTCTCTGTGACTCTTCACAGCCTGTCAGTTTTTCTGTTGACACTTTTGCAGTTCATCACAACCTCTCTCTTTCTGTAGGCTTGCTTCCATAAGGGTAATGTACTCAGGCTGCCTGTAACCAGCAAGTGGTACATTAACTCCTCTGAAGCTGTGTGTTTGAGTCTGTGTCCATGTTCACTTCGTTAGCAGTTCCTTTTTATCCTTCTTTGGTTTACCTTCACATGTTCACACAGACAGCAATAGGAACTGAACAGGGAAAACAAGTCACACATAAAATATTCATGAAAGAGAGGATAGTTACTTTCCCAGTTTGTCAGCACTGTCTGAGATTCATCTCTTGGCTAATCTGTTGCAAAGTCTACTTATGTTCTGCGGGAGACTTAAGTTTTATCCTCATGTGTTGCAAGTAATCCATCTATTTGTGTCTGAAGGCTTTATTTAATTCTTACTTTCTTCCAAAGGAAATGCACCTTTTACTTTATCTAGAAAATTTTTAGTTGCACATTTTGGTTAAAATACTGTTCTCTGTCTTGTCTTGTGTTTATGGATTATGCAGATTGGGACCTTGTTTAGGGAACATATAAAGACTTTTTATTCCAGTACATCTGAGTGATTCTCTTTTTTTTTTTCCTTTCTTTTACCTTTTTGTAGATAATTTTCTTTTCCATTATTGATATTTTTACATTCAGGGAAGAATATATTGGGGGGGTGGGGAGACAAATAAAGATTGGGCTCTACTACTGTTCTGTTTTTGAAGGAGCAACAGGAAAAAAGGCTTGCAGACTCCAAATAGCATCCACACACTACAGATACAATCAAATACTAAGTAAAAATCCAGTGCTTTTTCTTATGCTTAGGCAACAGTGACTGTTCTCTTTACACCAGATGTGGAAAACAGGCACAAACATTGTGCTAATTACTTTCTCAATGTCTAAAGTATTGATGATATCTGACTCAAACCTGTTCATGTTATAGTTCAGACCAGGTTTGTTCAAATAATTTTAGGCCCAGTGAACTACAGTACACCTTGATCAAATTCAGTAACTAGAACCACACCAGGATGCTCGCATGAGATGAGCGTCAGGCTGTTCAGGTGACGGAAAAATGAAATTGGGAGTAAAACCATCTAATCATAAGTGGACTGAAAGCCTAGGAAAACTGCCTTTTCATTTTAACCTGCTTTGTACAGCGGTGGGAGAGGTGAAAACTATTAGAAAATGGGTACAAACTGTTTAACTTTCTCTGCTTTGATCCATGTCTTTGCACTGGACTGGCAATGGGACTGCAAAGTCACTGATAACATATTGTCTGCATCATTCTCTGGTGCTGTGCTGGAGACTCCTGTTCAAACACATTATCTTTCCCACCTTGTTTGCAAACCAAAGAGTTCAACAATGGTAATAAATTGATACCATTACTGCATGGACACAGCATCATTATATATCATCGTCAGGGTGACATACCTCCATGTTCAAAAACATATTGAAGCTTGTCTTGTGTTAGGTGTGAATAATACAGTCTGTTGGTTGCTTACCAACAAGCCTTGGCCTTCAAACCTTTTGGGATAATCTGTTATTTCTCACACACTGGTATCTTGAATTTTGAAACAGTTTGGCGGTAAAGGAGAGAGTTCTATTCGTTGTGTTTCAGCAGCAGAAGAAGTTTTTCTCTGTGAAAGAGCCTGCAGACTGAAGGGTCTGGAACAAATTCACAAGGCCACATTAAGTCTGACTTAGCCAGCACCTGTGACACAAAACTCAGTGATCTTGCTTTTGTCCACCATGGAAAGATTCTGTTAAGCAAAGATTTGTGTATTGCCAGCAGTTGATGATAATTAGGAAAGTAGTATGAGCCAGAAGAATTACTAGAATTGTAGAGAGACATGGAACATTCTTTTTAGAAGGGCATTTAAGTCCCCTTTTCCAGCTTGCCTGTTGTACCTCTTAGACTTTATTTCCTTTCTCTTCCTGAGGAATGAAAAAAAAAAAAAAAAAAAAAAAAAAAGGTGATTATTCTCTGTTCACAGCAAGCTTCACAGCTACAGCAGAGAAATAAAAACACATGAGATGACTTTGAGGTGGTATTTCAACACTGATGAAACCAGTATTTTAGTACTCCAGTCTTAATTTTAGTTTCCATTTTTTATTTCCTGTGAAAATTATTTAACTTTTGTGAGCCATTTGGGTGAAACATTGAAGTGAGAGTGCAGTTATCTTTATTAGAGATATCTTCAGTTTTTGCACCTCTTATACCCTTACAACAAATTTTGGATTTTCAGCCTTTTCAGTCAGATTCAGGGGAGAAGTAAAAAAAAATAGAAGTCTCCAGTAACCCTGCATGCTCAGGAGTTGATTTGTGGTGGAAAAAAACTGAAAGCCAACAGCATGTGACTTGGATTTCTCGATGCTTTTCAAGATCATAGACTAACCATTACAGCAGCCAACCTGGGCACTGAAAATGCAAGTCAGATCACAGTATAATATTGAGCACAACAAGCACAGTGAAACCAGCCGGTGCACCTGTGGAGTTTAGGTCCTGTTTTTATTCTTCCAGAATTGTAGTGGAGTTGTAATTGTACTTACAACATTAGAAGAGCAAACACAGCCATGACAGTTTGAAAATACGTGACACCCAGGACTTCTTCCTCCTTCACAAAAAGGTTGGCTCTAATATTGCAGTGTACTGGAGACTGGTCTAGGAGCAGTGACCATAGCCCACATCTGCAGCACTACCTGGCTATAAGATGTTCAGGACTATGAAATGCCAGTAGTATTTTGGTTTTTTAAATTAATTTGGACTACATAAAAATCACAGCAAGTTACCTGGATTAATCTAGGAAATAGAATTTCACACAAAACTTTTTAGAATAGGAAAACAAATGTTGAACACTTAGTTTTGCTTTTAAGTGTACGTACATACGATGAAAAGGAGAAACTGGGAAAAGTTGGATAAAATATATCCGGGGATGTTAATCCCACATATATACCTGCTCAGAACGTTCAGCCACTTGAGTGGCATTTCAACCATATCTGTGTTTCTTTCCTGGAAATAATGCCTCGCAGAAGAGGAGCAAAACGCTTGCTTTTACAGCAGCAGCCTCAGCAGTCCCGGAGAGTGTAACACACACCGCGAGCATGTGATCAGACACTCATAGCTAATGAACTCAGACTTGTTAATGGAGTCCCTGGAAAAAAAGCACACGCCACTTCACAGTTAACGCGGGCAGTGGCCGCTGCTCGGTCAGATCCATTTGTCTTTCGGGTAGCTTTTTTTGCTAAGTGTGTTTTGGAGGAGGTGTGGGAGGAGGGAGAGATGCTGCTGCTGCATGTTCAATGCAAAGCTCTTGGCTGTGATAGGCTGAAGGGACATGGATACTCTGCCTATATATGCAGGCAACTGCATCCTCTCTGCTTTATAGCTGTCACAGAGGAGCAAAGAAAGACAGTGAGAAAGACAGAGGAGAAGGAAAAACCTTATCTACTCGCTGTAAGTAACATTCTTTCTCCTTGAGGCTTTGTGGTTATTAAATTTAAGTAGGTGCATTTTAATTAATGCAACAATTGGTTACTGAGAGTGGGAGCTCAGATAATAAACAGCCAGCTTGTGTTATTTTAGGGATAATAATAATAATAAAAGGCATTTATTTTTAATCTAAGTTTGCACTATCATTTTCATTTTACTTGTTTTTACAACTGCTGTATGTCAGCTATAACTGTTTATATACCTTTATGCAGAATCCCATGTATCCAAAAAGTTTGTATCTCATCTTTCCAAATACAGCAGTGTTTGCAATAACCAAGTAGACCTTAAGAAGTTATCTGCCAAATATTTCTAATAATAAAATTTCAAGATAATTTAATGCATAACTTTTTAGGGTGAGATTTTCCTCAGAACTAACCCTTTCCCATCATTATAGTAAGAACTCAGATGGGAAAATTATGAAGTTGCAGACTCAGTGCCAGTGACGGCAAAGAATACAACTAGCAACTTCTAACTGGAAAATGTAATTTTTAAAGAAAATGTAAGGACTGTAACATATATTCCTAATTCTTGACATGTGCTAAGGCAGACATAGAGAGTAGATCAGGGTTTTTTTGACTCATGCTGAAATAAAATTCATCCTACGATCCTTTTGCAGGCAATACCCTATTGCAACCAGTGGAAGTTTAGCTTAACAGTAGCAACAGCTGCAAAAACCTTCAGTTGGGTTCAGTAGCAGGCAGTTCTCATGGCTTCAGTGGTGTCACTGTAGCACCACCAGCCTTTAAACTACATTTTGTTCTGCAACAGTGAGTTGGAAGAATAGAAAATGCACTTGTCTCATTTGTTTGAAAGATACACAGTTATTACTTTTTGTGAGCAAATACAGCTATCAGTTTTAGCTGCTTTTAATGTGTCTGTGCATTCTTCCTCTCTGTATTTAGTAATAGGGGCTGCTAAAAGATTTTATTATGTTAGCTGTTGTTTTTGTTACTTTGATGAACTGGAGAACAGGCACACATAAAATTATAATGTATCAAATATGCTTCTCTCATTTGTTCTCTTTTTCCTTTTTCCCCCTTTTTTTTTTTTTTTTGTCACCTTTTTTATCTTTTTTGTTTGGTTTGTTTTGTTTTTCTTCCTCATAACTTCATAATTTCTCATAACTAATAATTTCCTGGTAGCATTTAGATATCTTTTACATTTACATTTAGTAAATACAAAAATGCCCAACAAACAGATTCTAAAATTATAGGCAATACTTTTTAACAGAAATAATGAAAAAGCTGAATTTGTCAACATAATGTACCTATAAATGTATTTAATAATTAATTGTGTATAAACTGATCATTTGTATGGTTCAGTTTCAAATAAAGTGGAAAACTGTTTGCAAAGGAACAGTCTAAAGATTAAAACCAATTTTTGGTAACTTCACTAAAAAAAAGTGTGGCCATATTCTAATTTCAGTTCACTGAGGCAGAAGTAGTTGAAACAAAGCAACAAAGGATATGTCAGCTTTAGATTGTGTAGTGTACTTGTCCTCTGACAAATTACAGTAAAATCAAAGACCAAAGAGTTTTCATATTAATAAATAATAATAAAAAAGATACATTGATATTGTATAAGGTTTGATATGATTGTTCATGTTTTTATCTGTAGTTTAGAGCAGAACTCAATCTTCTCCAGTAAAGTAGGATTTGATCCGAAGTATGCAGTGGTGACAATAGTCATTGATTCTTGCTGGGAACCAAAATACTCAGACATAATATATGCGTGGTAAAATTGTATTTTATTAGTCAGAGTGAAGCTGTCAATGACTTTTCATACAGACTACTTACAACGTGATAGAGGTTGGTAATTAGGCAGGGTACCTCCTGAGAAGCTGGGCTCTCCTCACTTGGGGTTCAGCTGGCAGATACTGAATATGCTGAAATTCATCCTGGGAGTTGTGTGATCTGTGAAAGTGTGGAACCTTCGTCACTCTTTCAGGGCCTTCAAGAAGATAGATCACTATTAAATAGAGAGAGTCTTAGTTTCTCTGAAATTTCCTTTTAGTTTTGGAAACTTGGCCTGCATTATTTTGCAGTTTAAGTTCCTTCAATTTTGAGTGCACACAGACTGTAGCACTCATCCCTTCAGAAAATACGGATTGTTTCAAACAGCGTTTTCATTTTAAACCCTAAGGGCTGAGTTGTCTGAGGTATTTTGCTTCTTAGAAAATCACATTCTATATTTTTAAAATACATTGGTGTAGAGGAAAGGTCTCTAAGCACTGTGTTGTTATATACATGAAGGAGGTAGAAATATTCGGTACTGGTAGAGAGGTGAAGTAATTTGCATTTTTAGAGTATTAACTGGTAAGCATTTCAACCTTCTGCTGGATGTGGCTTCCATAGCAAGTAGTACTTTAAAGCAGATGAAGTGAGACCTATAGCAAACAGTTCAGGAAGAGAATAAAAATAGGGATGAGTGTGTAAGTGGGTCTTGTAACTCACAGAGTGGAGGTGAAAACAGTGACCACTGTGTTCCTGCAAGGAGTATGCCTCACAGCTTCCCCATGACATGTGTGTATTACAGTAGGGAAGGAATTTTCAGGCAACGACTTTTAGGAAGAAGATGCATGAGTACAAAAAGGTAGACTTTTAATTTCTCAGTATTGTCTTTGGGGGAAAGAAGAATTGAATACTCTGCTTCAAATTGAAGCAGATTGATGTATTTCACTGGATCAAACTGAATTGTAAGTATTAGAGGTTAAGTAAATAGTAGTTTATAAAAATTTATAGCACTGCAACCACTGTAGCATATTTGAGATGGAAGGCTCCCATTCTTTATGCTTAAGCTTCCTGGTTCAGTTACATCTTCCATGCAAAACAGTGGATTTCTCCTGTAATTTAATTCCTTATCCTGAATTTTAAGAATGCTATTGCAACAGTGATTTATGACAGAAACAGTGAAGCCAAAACAAGGCTAAGACCTCCAGTTCCTGGGAAGAAGATTAGTTAGCAAATAACAAACAAGATCTCAGTGATTGTCTAAAATGTGTACTTTGTCAAATTGGGATGACAAATTTCAGTTCCGTGGTGATAGGATGAAGCCACAGAATGTGTATCTGATAAATAAATTTAGATATAAATTTATTTGCTTATCCTTATCTCTGCAAAGAACTTTGTCTAAACTTATAATAATAAAAATGATGATAAATTTTATCAGCACACTATATAGGCAACAAGATGATGTAAATATTAGTTGTAATAGAAATCAATTTCAGATAAAAAAAAATCTAGGTGGAAGAAAAATGGTCACAAGCTACATAACATACCATCTCTGTTGTGGTAATATGATAAAGTAAATTCATTTTTGTTTGTGTGTTTGTGAGCTTTTTTGATCTTACACACAGTGCAATTTAATATATGCCATTTGATTTATATTTTCGGAAAAGACTAAGCAATCCATGGAAGTTTCTATGTTAAATGATGCACTATATTACTACAAAGTGCAGCTAGGGAGTAGTATAGTGATACTCTTACATCCTCTTACCTGTCTTGACATTGTACTTGTGGTTACTGGATCTGCAGATATGGAACGAGACACTCAGCTGAAATGATCCATATGTAAAAGTCTGTAGGAACGACTACAACACAGTGGTGAGCAACAGCAGTGCTGGAAACACCAGTCTGCAAATTTTGAGTCAGTTCAGTCTCAGGCAGCTCCCACTAGTTTGTCAGTTGTGTGTTAAATTCTTGTTTTCTCAACTTTCATCTCTGAAACCAGAGAAAAAAACCCAGAGATTACCTTGTACAAGTTCTTTAGAACATGCTATAGCAATGAAGAAGTAGCACAAAAGAAATAATATAAGTTAAGGGTTCAGTTAGAGGTATATTGAAAAAGAGGTGCAACAGTTCAATATTTAGATTTCTTCTGGCAGAAATATCTAAACCAAAGAACTGAGCCTCGTGGTGTAATTAGGTTGCTGCCACAGAGTTACAAGTTGATAGCTGCAGTTCATGCTGACTTATTTAGAAAATTTATTAAAATGTTGAACTGTGAACAAAGATGTGTTAAATGAAAATGCACATAAGATTTGGGGAATATTAAAGAAATAGAATCATCCCGCTTTAGAGAAGTAGAAACAAAACTAGTCCCTTAAACACAGTCTTCCAAAAGGGAGATACACAAACCTGCCCACTGGAATCCTCTGAGGACCGTAATGACTATTGGTAATGTATTTCCAGCAACTTAGTAGCAAGATCTAAGAAAGGTCCTAATACCTCTTTCAGAAAGGCATAGACAGAGCCAAATAAACACTTAAATGATGATTAAAGAGAGTAATGTAAGTCTAGTAAAATAGCAACAAGAACAACTATTCTCTGGGGGGTCCAGAAGTCCCTTCTGTGCAGATCCTTGCTTTCCCAAGTGGTTCATGACCTAGAGCAGCACCCAGCCTTCTTAAATAGCAGAAGCAGCTGCTCTACACAAATCCCTGATCCTCTGTTTGTAGCAGCTGAGATGTCTCTGGGACAGTGTTTATCAATGATGTCTTTCTTTTGTGATGTTACAGTACTAATTCAAATATAATAAAGCTGAGAAGGGTTGCTTTTCTCAAAGTGATGTCCTCAGTTATAAATCCTCAGCACAAATACTTGATATCTGAAAAATTATCTCCTAATTCTGGAACATTCTCATTGTGCTTACTATAATTATTTCCTATCAAAGTGAAGAACTGAACATATACTAAGCATAGTAATTCTCAACACCAGCGGTGAGTGTCCTTGTTTCACTCGCCAGTTTTCTTGCTAGCTCTCAAGGAACAGTATCACTCAATCTGAGTGTATAAAGGCTCTGGACACTTTTTAGGCACTGTGGTCTCAGCCTTCACTGAGGAGTCTATGCATAGCCACATAGAGTAAAAAATTTGGGTGGGCCAGGGTGGCAGGAGCAGGCACTCTAATATTATGAATTTATGTTTGCAAAGCACTTTGCAGGCAAACTCCAGCTCATCTCAGCTGAGCCATATATCACCTTGGGTGTGCTCACACAGTCTCTGCCTATCTTAAAGCACATCTGGAGCTCCAGCCCAACATCTTGGGAATATGGACAGCCCCAGAGAGAGTTTCCCCACATCCTCCTGCAAAATGCAGTACAGATCTACTTGAAGTGAATTCTAATTTTTAAGAGATAAGGTTCAGTAGGTGACAGAGCATGTGCATTTACACTGAAAGAGTAAAGAAGCTGAATCTTGAGGCAAGACAGGAGTCAAGAAGCAGATAAAATGACAGGGTGGCACAGTGGATCACTGTGATAACTGTGGTTATTAAAGCTTGTTATTACAGATTATAATAGGGACACACAGCATGCTATTTCCTTAGACATCTTCTTTATAAGGCAGGAGGGAGTAGATTATGTGCCGCTTAGTTGCCACATCCTTGTATCACCCAGCAGCTGTAGGGATTAAGTCTGTAATTTCTGAGACTTCGTCAATGTGTTTCTACTGCTCTTCTGTGCTAAACATATTGTCTGTCTGTATTAAGATAATCTACATCATGACCCCATGAGTCATCCTGTAAGTCATATGAATAATGTGTAAGACTGATAAACTTTTCTTTCAAAAATGACTTTTTTTTTCTATTTTTTTAAAGTGTTTTTCTGATAATAAGCCCTAAACTCTGATACCCATGGATGCTGCAGAATTCCGCAAGAGAGGGAAGGAGATGGTGGACTATGTTGCTGATTACCTGGAGAAGATAGATAAAAGACAGGTCTTCCCAGATGTGGAACCAGGATACCTAAGGCCCCTCATCGCAGACTGTGCACCCCAGGATCCTGAGAGCTTTGAGGACATCTTTAAAGACATTGAGAAGATTATTATGCCAGGGGTAAGAAAAATGGATCTGTAGTGTAATGTTCAACACTGCATTTAGGTTTTCAAAGACTTCAAAGAAAGTGTGGGTTGAAGGTTATGCAGCTAGACCTTACCCACATAAGTACCCACACTGATTAACTTTGAGAAGGCAGGAGTCTGCTTTACATGTTAAATATGATCTAACACTTTACACAATTAATGTTTTCTGTTCTCCCTATAAATAATCAAATAATTCTTTTGCTTCAAGCAAGGCTTACCTTTGGAAATAATCCCCTTTCCTCCCTTGAATGGGTTAAGGTAGAGCTTCATTACTTTCAATTTCATGTGGTATTTTTTCTGCTGTCATAGAACAGTAAATATTTTACAAAATGGTATTTTTATTAGTCTGCTGTGCCTAAAGTGTTCTTTCAAGCTGATCTTTAAATGTTAAAATTCTCTTAGGAGACTTCTTTTTATTACAGAGTTGACTAGAAAGGATTCTCCCCAATACTTGTTCTGTTGATTTGTGCTCTTTGTGCTTTAAATGTCAACTTCTTCTAGTACCTTTTAAGGCAGATGACCACTACCTAAATATTAGTCCTTGGATAGATTGTTATTGGACACCATTGCAGAACAAAGCATCTGGTGTGTGTCCAGGTCTGAATCTTTCTTGGTTTTCCACTCATGGTCTACCTTTTTTATTTTAAATATATGCTTATCTTCCAAGACCTCTACGTAGCTTGAAGAGGACTGAATTATAAGGAAATGTTAATGAAGAATCTCTCCTTTGAATCTCTGCAAATAACCACCTTGAGTTGTTTCTCTAGATGTAGCTAGGTGATATAATTGTGATGTGAGTGGACATCACAGTCTGCAAACGTGTTTAGTCAGTGTACTATAATACCAGTTCCTTTTCATTGACCAATGTAAATATTTGATATTCAAGATGACTTTATCTTGTTTCCCTTGGAGCCAGCCCTGCTGTCCTTTAACAGGCAAAAGGTCCACTGAAGTCAATTGAAATATCTCCACTCTTTTCAAAGATTTGTGGATGAAGTCTTAAATCCAACAGAATTAAATTAGTGCAATTAGATAAGAGAATTATGTCCAACACATACAAATACTTTAATTGCTGCTCATAGATATGATTGCCTTTTCTTTTTCATTGGAGGAAAATAGTAATGTCTGTGAAGAAGAACAGAAAACACTTGGCTTCGAACACTTAGCAACATTCAATAAAATAATATCAGATTGAAAAAAAAAAGAGATGAATCATTAGAGATTAGAAAGTGAGACATTGAATTCCAATTATGTCAATAACATGTCATGTTCCCCCTTAACTAAATTGATTTTTTCTTGATATTTACATGCACTGCAAACAAATACAGTTCTACAAAATTATACATTTAGTCCACCCCCACTGCTCAAAGCCGAGTCAGTTAGAGCAGGTTGTTTAGGACTATGTCCAGCTGGTCATTGAATATCTCCAAGTATGAACTCTTTCCAGTCTCTCTGTTGTCCTGTTCCAAAGTTGCACCAGTCTCACAGTAAAAAAGCTTTTTCTTAGGTTTAAATGAAATTTTCTGTATTTCCATTTGCACACCTTTCTTGTTGTCTTGGCACTGGGTACTGCTAAGAAGAATCTGGCTTTACCTTCTGTGCACCCTCCCATGAGGTGTGTAAAGAAGGTTAACACATGAACAAGATACCCTCTGAGCTTCCTGCAGGCTGAACAATCACAGCTCTTTCAGCCTGTCATCATATGACAGATGCTGCCATTAATTATCTCCGTGGCATTTCACTGGAATCACTCCAGTATGACCATGTCTTTCTTTCTTGTACTGGAGAACCCAGAATCAGACACAGCATTCCAGGTGTGGCCTCACCAGTGCTGCGTAGAAAAGAAGGATCATCTCTTTTAACCTGCTGGCAACAGTTTTCCTAATGTGACCTAACAGTGCTGTTGGTGTTTTCTGCAAGGGAACATTGCTGGCTTATGTTCAGCTTGGCCTCCAGGATCTCCAGATCCATTTCTTCAGAGCTGCTTGCCAACCAGTCGATCCCTGGCCTGTTCTGGTGCAGGGGGTTATTCCTCCCCAGGTATGGGATTTTGCATTTCTCTTTTGAACTTCATGGGATTCCTGTTGGCCCATTTCTGCAGCCTGTTAAGGTCCCATTGTATTGCAGCACAACCATAAGGTGTATCAAACACTCCTCCCAGTTTTATCTCATCTGCAAAACTGCAGGGGGTGCATTCTATCCCATCACCCAGGTCTTTAATGAAGATGTCAAACAGTACTGGCCTTTCCCCTTCATAAATCTTTGCTGCCTAACTCAAATAACCCTCTTGTTTGCAAATTAGATTAAAAGTTCCGTCATCTTCCCTGGGATTGAGGTGAGGCCTGTAGTTTCATAGATCCTTCTTGAAGATAGGAATGATATTTGGTTTTTTCCCAGTCCTCTGGGATATTCTATAGTTACTATAATGTTTCAAAGATATTTGAGAGAGGTCTCAATGGCATCCTTTAGCTCCCACAGCAGTTGGGAGTGCATCTCATTAAGCTGCATGGACTGATATATATGCAGTTCATTTAAATGTGTCCTAACTTGATCCTCCTCCAGGTGAGGTCTTCCTTGCACAAGTTTTTCCCATGCATCTCAGGAGCCTGGAATTCCTCAAAGCAAATTTACCAGTAAAGACTGATGTCAAAAAAGCATTGAGTGCCTCAGGTTTTTACCTGCCTTTTGTCATCAAGTCCCCAATGCCATTTGACTGCATTTTTCCTATTTTCCTTTTAGGGCTGATGAACCTGCAGAAGGCTCTCTTGTTGCCCTTCACATCCCTCACCAGATTCAACTCTAGATGGCTTTGGCTTTCCTAATCTTGTCCCTATATAGTCAGACAGTGTCTCCTGGATGACCTGACCATCCTTGCTTTTCTTATATTTCCATTTGAGCATTACCAGGAGCTAGTTTTTCATCTGTGGAGGCCTCTTGTCACTCTTGGTTGACTTCCTGAATGTGGGGTGGATAATTTTTACTCTCAGATGAGGTGAACTTTGATAACCAAACAGCTCTCCTGGACCAGTCTTCTGCCCATGTCCATCTTACATGCAATTCTTCCAAGCAGCTTCAATAAGAGGCCAAAGTTTGCTCTCTTGAAGCCCAGGATTATGATCTGCTTTGTACACTTCTTCCTGCTCTCATAATCCTGGACTCCACCATCTCATGGTTGCTGCAGTCAAGGCTGCCCCTGACTTTTACATCATAAAATCATAGAATCATAGAATGGTTTGGGTTAGAAGAGACCTCAAAGATCATTCAGTTCCAACCCCCCTGCCACCAGACTAGGTTGCTCAAAGCTCCATCCTCACCTTGAACACTGCCAGGAACGGGGCATCCACAACTTCTCTGGGCAACCTGTTCCAGTGCCTCACCACCATCACAGTAAAGAATTTCTTCCTAATATCTAACCTAGACTTCTCTTTCAGTTTAAAACCATTCCCCCTTGTCCTGTCACTACATGCTCTTGTAAAAAGTCCCTCTCCATCTTTCCTGTAGTCTGCCTTCAGGTACTGGAAGGTCACAATTAGGTAACCCCAGAACCTTCTCTTCTGCAGGCTGAACAATCCCAGTTCTCTCAGCCTTTCCTCATACAAGAGGTCCTTTGTCACTTGGGTCACCTTTGTGATGTTCCTCTGGACTTGCTCCAACAGGTTGATGTCCCTCCTATGCTGGGGCCCCAGAGCTGGATGCAGCACTCCAGGCGGGGTCTCATGAGAACAGAGGTGAAGAATCACCTCCCTGGACCTGCTGACAACACTGCTTTTGTTGCAGCCCAGAATATGGTCTTGACCATACCTTTCTTGTTTGTAGGTATGCAGTCCTGCACCCTCAGCGGTTCCTCCACAGTTTCCTGTGTTAGGAAATTATCAATGCACTCCAGAAACCCCCTTGACTGATTATGTCCTGCTATGTTGTCTGTCCAGCAGATGTGAGGACCATGACCTGTGAACATGAGGTTTCTTCCAGCTGTCTGAATGCTCTGTGCATGTACTTCTGATCAGGTGGTCTCTAGCAGACACTTACCCAAATGCTGCCTATCTTAAAATCTTCACCAGTTCTGATTCACAAGCTCTTGACTGGCTCATTGTCCATTCATAAGCAGGGCCCAGTGCCTTCCTGCTCCTGTCTTGCATAAAGAACCACTTCTCTGCTATGCCTTCCTGGTCTGTCTTTCCTAAAGAGCCTGTCCTCATCTGCTGCAGCACATCAGTCATGGGAGCAATCCCACCACATCTCTGTGGTCCCTGTGAAACCACAGCCCTGTAACTGCACACAGCCTTCTGTTTCCTCCTGTTCCCCACGTGTCATACCATAGCATTTAGGTGCTTCAGAGAGGCATCCATTTGTGTTGATTTTCCGGAAAAGATATGTTTGCCCTAATTGTTCAGGTTATATTTCCCATAATCTTCATCCCATTTTTTCCTGACAAGACTAACATAAGTGCATCCAGTGTTTTTCAGCAATAATGTTTTTCCACTGTTTCACGTGGGAATGTCTTATCTCCATTTTATAAATGAAGAACTGAGCTTCTTCAGAAAGAAAAAGTAATATGACATATCATAAACCCTTGTTTTGCTTATAACCTATTAGTGACCCATAAGTGATTCTTGTTTTGTTCATGTCGGCATCTTTATTGTGTTAGTTGTGTTCAGATATTTGCTACTTATCGGATGATTGAAAATGAGAAAATGGTGTTCTTTCAGAGGAGCAATGATGAATGAATTGTGTGAAGCAATTATGCAGTATCCATTGCTGTCTTTACCCTATAGGAGAAGAAGTATTCATGAGTGGTGAAACTTTTTAATGGAGATACTGTGAAATGTAATGTAGACCTCTGAAGGGCAGTCCACCAATAATAATGACAATAATGGTGCTAAGTCCCTGATATTAGCACAGGGATAGAGGGAACAACCACTGAACTCTGATCTCCACAGTAGGAAGGCAACATGGAAAGGATATGCATCTAAAATTGTCAATGGGAGTCACTTTTCTTTCTCAGACTCGTTTTGTTCTCTTGAAATGTATCTCCTCTTTTAGAGCCAAAATGGTCAAGTGTAGTTCTAACTGCAAATATCAGTACTGAAGATGCTAATTTTTGTCACATTGTATCCACTAATCTATGAAATTTCAGCTGAAGTACATATCCTTAGTGTGTGGTAAGAGAAGACTGTTGCTTAGACTAAGCAAGCCAGAGAAAGACATCCTTAGAAGAAATTTTGGAAATTAAATGTCTCTGAGAAGCACTAGAGTGGTAATTAGAGTGAACCCAAGACACTTGTGTATCATTATTTATCAGCAGAGGGCTGAAAAAACAAGCATCAATTATGCTGTGCTCTTTGCAATATTTGACTAAGTGTGCCTGTTCCAACATGGTGAAAAAAATGACTTTTACAGCTGCTTCAAGAGGAGGGGGAAGGGGAGGTAGGAGGAAGAACCACAGCTGTACTTGCCCGAGGGCTTTTAGCTTTTTAGCTTTATGTGAGTAGTGCAACTGGAATCTGCTGTGTTTCATCAAATAAATGGCTCCCAGCAAGCAGTCAGTTTAACTTGATTAACCCAAGATGAATGTCACAAGTCTTGCAGATCACAGAGGATTAGAGTGGGGGAGATGAACAGTGGCAGCCCTGCCTTGTTACGGACATCAGTGAATGTGTGCGTGTGGGGATCACTGTTTCTTGAATATTTCATTGTTTTCCTGTGAATAACCAAGTCCCATGCAATTTTTATATATTTTTTTCTGATTTGTGAAGGAAAGTGTTTGCCACAAGTGTTCTGAACTTTGTCACAGCAAAGAAGGACATCCTGACCAAATATGAGATACAGTTGAAAATGTTCACAGTGGCTTGTCTTTGGATAGCTGATTTTGCAGGTTTGGACCTAGTGAACAGTAAAAATAAAATCCTGCACATACCAGGAACCGGGCTAATTTAGACAGTGAGAAATTGTAATGGATAGGAGCTGTTTTCATATGCGAGAGATAGGGACATCTGAAATGTTATATATGGTCTACTACAGCAGGGAAAATGATATCTGATTTCATTGCGTATACAAGAGTTAAGACAGTTTCCCCTTAGCAGGGAGCATGTCCCTTAAAGAAGAGCTGGTTGTTGGCATGAAGAAGGTTAGAAGAGGAAAGAAAGGGATATTTGCAGAATGCAGAAGGTGCACTACAGTGATCTCTGAGGTAGCTCCAAAACCAGAAATATTATCACAGACTGGGAGAGAGAAGTGTAAAAGATAAAATTCATGGGAGCTGGAAATACAGAACAAAACAGCAAGGAAACACTGAACTCAGGCAAGAGAGAATGAATATTCTTACCATCCTCTGGTTGTAACAGAAGAATTCCACTATTAAAAAAAAAATAAAAAAAAGGAAACAAAATGGCATAAGAAAAGGCCGGCCTTAGAAACTCAACAGCCTCTGAATTTCAAGCCAAGAAAAAAATCTTACACATGTTCTGCTGAATTCTCACTTACAGTTCATCCAGTCCTCTAGAAGTACTTTCTCAAGAATTTGCATTTTACCTTGAATGTGAAAGTTGGTTTTGCCAAACAGATCACATTATCATATCACATTATTTTCACTGATCATTGTAGTGTGGCCATACATTTCCTGTTTTCAAATTTTATTAGATTGGAGTTGTGGAGCACTATTAAATACCTCACCGATCCTTAAAATTGTTTAGATGTTTCATTCAGTGCCAGAATGTTAACAAATAACACCAGAGTAGTGGGTGGTCCCGGGCCATAATGGTTAGCATTCTGGACTCTGAATCCCCAAGAACCCGAGTTCGAGTCTCAGTGGGACCGTCCCCTGGGCAGTTAAATGCCTCCCTGCCATCCGATCCCGTCAGGTCTCCGATGCTCAGCAGGGGCAGCCCCGGTTAGTACCGGGTGCTGCAGACAGTCCCGAGGATTTCACTGTCACTGTCCGAGCTCGCTCGGCCGTGGCAAATGAACTTTAGGACTTAAACGGTGGGGCCAGTTCTGCGCACGCTGTGCCTCACCTAA
>JAWWEU010000081.1:82377512-82447684 GCA_035583155.1 Acropternis orthonyx | reverse complement strand
GGTGGGGCCAGTTCTGCGCACGCTGTGCCTCACCTAAAAAATCCACTGTGCAGGCTGGAAGGGCACACCCACGGGGGAAGAGCCCTTCCCCAGATCTTCATTCAGGAAGCCTGGCCATTATTATTTAACACCGGAGTGTGGCCAAGAGAGTTTTGTGGACCTCTGCAGTACTGAAGAGACTCTTGCTAAGGCAGTTTCATGACAGAGGGGGAAGAACAAAATACCAGAGAATCCCTGACAGCAGAGGGTCAAGAACAGTGTCCTGCACAGAAGCTTAGGCTGCCACAGCCCAGGCAATTCTTATCTTCTAGGCAGACGAATGGAGAGCTCTGATTTTGGAACTGTTGGGAGTAAAAGATAGATACAAAATTGTGAAAAAAGCAGGTAAGTTTTTCTTAAAAATGGGATCCTGTGTTGCACCCACATAGTCAAGAACTGTTGGCTTGTCACAACCTCTAACCTTCTGATTTTGTGACAATTGGTTTCTCCTTCGTGCATTAGTTAAAAGTAACTATTTTCCCCCTTAATACAGGTGACTCACTGGCACAGTCCATACTTTTTTGCCTACTTCCCTGCAGCCTCTTCCTTTCCAGCTCTTCTTGCAGATATGCTGTGTGGTGGAATAGGATGTGTGGGCTTCTCTTGGGTAAGTTTACCGTGGTGTGTACTGCTATGTGGTAATGGTGCTTCACCTTGCCAAGACTTTAAGCATTTCAGTGACATTCTACAATGAAATTACTGATTAATAGCAGTGAAGACACAGGACTATTTTTGCAGGTAAATTTCCTTGACTAATTAAGTGTTTTCACACAGACACCCTGAATAACTCCTGGAATATAAGGCTATGTCCTCTTACAAGTTTTGCTCTTGAAAAATCACGAGCATTTAGAATTTGTGGTGGCAATGCAAACTTACTGGTAATTCACTAAATAGTATGACTATTGTCTATCACTCAGTGTGGTTATTTCTCATTTCATCTGGATGAATGGAAAATTTTGTTTTAAAAAACACATTCATATGAGGTGGACTCTTCTAAAAAGAGACTGGTATTTGATGTTGAAAAAAAATATGCAAGATGCAAATCCTGGTTTTGAACTTTGACAGTTATGGTTCTCTGTAAGGCCAATTTTGACTTTTTATTTTATTTTATTTTTAATAAGTGCTACAAACAACATGCAAAGAGTCATCTTCAGGTCCCTGATTTGGCTGGTGAAATTAGTCATCTAGTGTCTTCCTCGACAGTCAAAGGACAGGGAAAGAATTATTCTTGCTCTGGTAGATCCTATTTCTCTTCATGGTCTAGTGAGGTTATTCCCTCTGTTCTATTTTTCAACACAGGCTGCAAGTCCAGCTTGCACAGAATTGGAAACTGTCATGCTGGATTGGCTAGGGAAGATGATTAATTTGCCTCAAGAGTTTTTAGCTGGGAAGGATGGCCAAGGTGGAGGAGTCATTCAGGTAAGAGGGGACCTGAAAAAAGAATAAGAATTGAGTTTGTGAATCTTTATCCTAAGACACTAATAAAGGGTTCCTTTCAAGTTTTCAGAAAGATTGATGCTCTGTGAGAAGATCCATAAATGAGTGGGATCATTCATGAAAGTAATAGTTTTGTTTTTGGAGCAGCTGGTTTGTGAAACACTTCTCTGTGAAGAATTACTAGTAGTTCAAATTAAAAGGACAATTTAGGCTTAAAATTCAAATCAGAATCATGTAGGATGGAAATTTTAATTTGTTGGTGTGTGAACTGAGCTCATACTTACCAACAATGTGTGGCAATGTTTCATAGCTGAAATTAGAAAAAAACTTCTCAATTAGAAATATATCTGAGGATTTGAGTAGAGCAGCATGAAAAGTGGTTACAAAAGCTTCCTTGAAGTCCACCTTATACATGTGCAATTGTTTACTTCAGTCAGTTTCCAGAAGAGCCTTCCTTTTTTTTTAGGAAAAAAAAGTGTCAAAGATCAAGCAATGGATAACAACATAGGATATAATCTTTGAGAAGCAGAAATAGCAGAATGTAGTAGAAAGCCTATCAGTCTTTGTCAATGAGGTTGAAATTATTTTAAGAAGATTTCCTTACACAACAAAAAGAAATATTGAAAAATTATAATAAAATGAAGAACAGCTTAAAATTTGAACCTAAGCAGTACTATCAGTAGATAGGACAATTTTCAGACTACACTGCATCTCCAAAATAGAACAACCCCCTCAAACTTTGACAATGACTGCTTAATGAAACCTACAATGTCTGAACAGATAATGTGAACAATAATGAATATGTCATCAATAGGCAAACTTGCATGCATAATAAAGCTGTATTGTTTGTCAGCCATGGCTCCACTAGCACATGGTCATTCTGCAAATGAAACTCTGGTCACAGCTATTAAACTATCTAAAATAAATCTCTACTATGAAAAACACTAAATTTTAAGTAACTGTTCTGTGCTTCTTTGATAATCTCTACAGTCTGGTCGTTGGAGGCCAGGGCACAATCTATATTATCCTAAAACAGGCTTCTAATATACACCTAAATTAGATGCTAGAACCAGAGGCTTCTTTCTTTGATCTCAGGTGCCTACAGCATATTCCAATGCATTCTTCACAAATCTTCCAAGGCAAGAATGAATTTAACCCAACTGCTGTGATTCTCCTAGGCAGAGCTGCACCAACACCAGTGTATTTATAGTGTAGTTCTTTACTCATCTGCTTTCTCTGTTAGTATCTTTATCATTGCAATTGTGAGGGAGGGGGTTATGTTTGAGAAATCAAGCTTTCATCATTTCTTAGCAGCATCTCTTTTGTACCGGTGAAAGCAAGCAATTATGCCTGATTGTTATCAGCAGGAAATATTGCCCTTCCAGGCTGACAATGCTGGATTGCCCATAATTTTCATCAGAAACCAGTCAGTTTCAAGGATCGAAAGTGGGCTGTGTTCCTGCTTACAATGCAGTCATTTGGGCTGCAGATCATCTTGTCTTGCTCCTGAAACAATAACGATACAAATAAGAGAGCGTGAGGCAAAGACAACGTGAGCGCATGAAAGTGCCAGTCATTCTCTTGGTAAATGCCAATTACTGTGCTATTGGGTAAAACCGAGCCTGTGAAAATTGGCTCTTAATTACATTTGAAAGTCTATGTCAATATGAAGCACTTTGTTGTTGTGTGCAGGATGACACTTCAAAATGGCAAAAGATGAAAGAAAATTTCAGTTCAGAGCTCTGGTGGACATGAACATCAGCTCTTGCTGATATTTCTTCCGCCTCTTGAGCCTGCTTGCCATGGCAACGTTTGTTTGCTTGCGGAAAAAGGAAAGGTATCATCATCCTTCGCTTAATGCAGAATACAGCACTCAAGAGGGGAAAAAACAGCTTTTAAAAATAAATGGGAAAGCAACTTTCTCCCTGAAGTTTGTATCCTGCTGTTCATTCTAGATAAATTGCTGGAAAGTGTACTTAAGTTGAATTTTAAGGAGTTTTTTGCTCTGCAAAGAAGAAGTATTTTAGGGATGAGACAAAAATATCTTTGGCCTGGCAAGGAACACTGCTGATTTATCTTACTTGTCAGTTAGCCAAGTAGTTCAAGAACCAAGGGGGGTTTTTTCCTCCAAAGTATTTAGTGCAAGACTTTGGTGCCAAGTGTATGGAAGAGCCTTGGAAACCAGGTTCTGCAAACACTGGAAGCTTCAGCATAAAAAAGGTGACTCAGTATAAGAAAAGGTGATTTATGGAAACTGAGGCAAGGTGAAAAAGCCTGTGTCTATTGTGAGACGTACAAAAGAATTTCCAAATTGCTGGATTCAGGTGCCTTTAGGCTATGGCCCAGCTGTGAATCAGGAGGCAAGACTCAGCTAGGCAACAGGCCCTTTCCTTTTCATCCTTGTTTCTGTATAAGGAAATGCATACAAGAGCTGTTGTATACATTGACTACACACCAGTCTGGATGAACAGCCGGGATACCTTGTGGCACTCCTCAGAAAGCTGAGGCCGTTCTTCACCCTAAGTCATTCATCCAGCCAGCCAGGCTGTCACAGAATAGTGGGGACCAAAATTTCCATATCTCAAATTAATGTCTTAGCCTGTGTAATTTCTTACAGTCATTTTCATTTATATATTTGTGCATTATTTTTTTAATATGCATATTCCTTATATGTCCTGGAAATACACTAACAGTGTAAACAGCTATTTTATTTCAGATATTTTGACTTTTTAGGCAGGAAAAGTAGGATGATTTCTCCATGTGTAGAAGGCAGCTTTGTCTCATAAAAATAGCTCAGTTAATTTCAGTATAGGAGAAGGTCTGAATTCACTGGGATCATTTTCACATATGAAATCTGTCAGATCAGGCCCACCTTCAGGGAAGAAAAAGACTTCCCAGGTATTTAAACATTTGTTGCAATTAGTAAGTATACACAGGTCTTCTGCAAAGGGAGAATAGAATTTTGGTACAGCACAAAAACCATCACTCATTAGTTTGTTGACAGTGGGGATATTTCAGAGACATACACGTTAATATAATCAGCTGTATTCATTGCACTGTTGTGATTTACATGGTGATTGATCAACTTTGAAAGTACCAAAAATCTTGATCTTGCATATAGACATCCCAATACATTGAAATTTATGAACATGTGTTTACAAACTGTTACTTATAGTTTAAAGGAGCAGTTTAGAGCATGTCTCATCTGCCTATTCTAGATGAAAACCGTAAAAAAGAATTTTGGGAAAATTGTATTCTGTGAAATTTACTGATAAATTGATACAAAAGAAATACCCTTTCTGTTGTTCCAAAGTATCCAAGACACATTTTAAACCGATGTTTTTAAGTCAAAGTGCAATTTAGAAATAGTCTGTAACTGTTCTTTTCATCTGCGTGTTTGTGATAAAGAAAATATGCATAACTAATACTTTGAAATGCAGTTAGCTATATTGAATCATAGCACTTTTGGTTGTTCAGTGTTTTTCCTCTTTCAGACACAATAATTGAGTTGCCCGGGGTAATTCTAATGTCAAAGAAGGCATATAATTAGGCTTATTGCTTTATTGAAGTGAGAGCTGACATTCAGATCCTGATGGAAGTTAAATGGGCAGAAATCCAGAGTAACAGAAATCAGCAGTTACTCTGCATTGTTACTGTTTAACAGCTGATTGGTGCCTGGTTTGAGAGCCTTTTCACATACATTTAAGTCTGTGAGTCCAGCTTTCTAGCACTGATTGCAAGACTGATGCCTAAGGTGAACGGGCATAGAGATTAAAGAGAACAGAGGCATCAGGGAGAAGGAGACGAAGATCAAACAGATTCCTCCCTTGGTGTCAGACATATTTTTAAAAAGTAGGAGATTATACATTCGCATCTGCAGTTTCTGTTAGCAACTTCACAGATTCATGCAGAAGAAAACGTTGCTTTTCTTCTGGAATATTTTCATTTTGAACCTTCTCTCAATTTGTCCCACAGGGAAGTGCAAGTGAGGCCACCCTGATTTCATTGCTTGCAGCAAGAACAAAAACTATCAGACGGGTGCAGTTAGAAAAGCCTGAGCTAACAGAAGCAGAGATCATGGGCAGGCTGGTGGCTTATGCTTCTGATCAGGTGAGTACCTCTCATTAACATGGAAACATGGCATCTGTACTTAACAATTTCATCTGTATGGGGAGGTGAATTAAGTATAAACTCTTTGGATTGTTCACTATTTGGTTTTGCTTATTTAAATCTTACTGTACATCATAAGTTTATCCCTCAGGGGCCTGTACTGGGACCAGTGTTATTTAATATCTTCATTAAGGACATAGACAAAGGGATCAAGTGCACTCTCAAGAAGTTTGCAGGTGACACCAAGCTGAGTGGTCTGGTTGATAAACCTGAAGGATGGGATGCCATCCAGAGGCACCTGGACAAGCACAAGCCCATGGGAATCTCAGGAGGTTTTAACAAGACCAAGTGCAAGTTGCTGCACCTGGGTCAGGGCAACCCCGGTATCAGTACATGCCTGGGGATGAACAGATTGGGAGCAGCCCTGCTGAGAAGGACTTGGGGGTGCTCGTGGATGAGAGGCTGGACATGACCCAGCAATGTGCACTCACAGCCCAGAAAGCCAGTTGTGTCCTGGGCTGCACCAAAAGCAGTGTGGCCAGCAGGGCGAGGGAGGGGATTCTGCCCTTCTACTCTGCTCTGGTCAGTGCTGCATCCAGCTCTGGGGTCCCCAACACCAGGGGACAGGAAGAACATGGATCTGTTGGAACAAGTCCAGAGGAGGGTCACCAAGATGATTAGAGGGAGGAGCACCTCTCATATGAGGAAAGACTGAGAGAATTGGGATTTTTCAGCCTGGAGAAGAGAAGGCTGTGGGGTGACCTAATTGCGACTTTCCAGTACCTGAAGGAAGACTACAGGAAAGATGGAAAATGACCATTTACAAAAGCATGTAGTGACAGGATAGGGGAAATGGTTTTAAACTGAGAGAGAGCAGTTTTGGATTAGATGCTAGGAAGAAATTCTTTACTGTGATGGTGGTGAGGCATTAGAACAGTTTGCCCTGAGAGGCTGTGGATGCCTCATCCCTGGGAGTGTTCACGGTTGGATGGAGCTCTGGTCTAGTGGAAGGTGCCCCTGCCCTTGGCAGTGGAGTTGGAGGTAGATGATCTTTAAGGTCCCTTCCAACCCTGGCCATTTTGTGATTTTGCACTTTTGTGATAAGTGGGCTGGAATGTGCTACCATAATACAAAGAATAAATATTCACACGTCAGTGTTACAGAAGTATTGCTTCTTTTTAAAAAATTACTCGTTTGAAATAAATAAAGGTAATTAAATAAGGTGTTAATTCTAGTTATGCTGAGTAGGTCTAGACCATCTTTTGTTGCATCCAAGCTTGTATGTCCATCTTTGCACACAGTATTTACCTCCTACATACACATATGCAAACAAACACACATACATCATCCCCCTATATGCATGTGTGGGTGCAGGTGCTTGTACACGGACAAACCTAGTGCATGAATATAAAGCAGATTGGTCACAATAGTTGAAGATGCCCAAAGCAATTTTTTTTTTTTAATTAAAGAAAATAAGATCTCCATCTGTCAATTCAACTAAGAAATCTTATAAGGAAACAGAAAAAGCAATCCTTGATTTCTGACTGTGAGTGGTATTTAGCACACTGAGTGATGCTAAATTCTCAGCAGGCCATGACCATGAGAGGTTTTTACTGTTAATGAAAACAAATTGTACTTGTATGAGTTCTGCTGCTGCTACCTTTCTGACACACTAATCCTACTGCAGGGCCAAGCAATGTTGTTTTTCTTAATAGCTGTAACATTTTCTTACCTACATGTGACTGAGACAGAAAAAAACCCTTCCTTAGTACCTAAAGTTTATTTTTAACTAATATCTGGTTATGCAGAATAAAATGGCCAGGTTTCAGCCTTACTTGGATTTACTACTAAGTGTATGTTAAAAAGCACTGTAGAAGGAGTTAAAAGTATCCTTGTGCTTTGCTGGTGGGAAGAGGAACTACACTTGCATGGCGAGAAGATTCAGGACAAGAATATATGAGGAACAATAACTGCTTTCAAGGGGCACAAAGGATATTTGTCCTTTTTTTTGCCTGGAACCCTAAGATCGGTATTGCACAGACCACCAGTGCCAGAGCATTGCATGACCCAGTGATGCACAAAGCCTTTTACTTATTTTGATTTTTTGTCCCATGTAAGTGGCTGACCTGAAATGAGGACTGACAGGCCTTCCTGCCTGCTGAAGGTCAGAGGATCTTATGTTTACAGAAGGATTTGCCTTAAGATACTGCTGACCTTTTGAAGCAGATCATTGCAGAGCTCACCGTTCCTTCTGCATTAAGAACAGACCTGTGTGACTCACAGGCAATAATCCACATAAGAAAGTTACACATGAACCATTCTGTGGGAGTGAAAACCATTCACTAACAGAACCCAACAATGCAAGAATGCATTTGGAAGCAAATCTTGCTGCAATTTTTAAGTCTTGATGAAGCAATTTAGAGGTTCTGACTGGCTAACAACCTCAGTGTATTATTATAGTTTGCTTATTTGCAATTCTTGTATAAATGAGCTATAAAACATATTTTTCCATTGTACACTTGAATGAAGTATGGTATTGCTATGCCATACATTGTTTTCCACTTTAAAAGTTATATTTCAAGTCCAGACTTCCAAATTTTCTCAAGTTGGTGCCTAATTAGTTTACCAAAGCACTCTAACAAGAGGTACTGCTGAGATTCAAATTAATGGTACATCTACCTTTAAAATGTGTCTTTCCAGGGATATGTGAAGCTAAAAGGCAAAAACTTTATCTTCATCTAGTCTAGTTCAACTGAAGTTTTGGATTATTATTTCTGTGATTATATGCTTAGTTAAAATAGAATTAATAAGCATTCCTATAGGCACTGGCAAGAATCAACAAGGGTAAGATGGATATGTGAATGAGAATAGTCATGATATGAAAAGATGAGAAATATTTCTCTTTCAAATTAATGATGATTAATGAAACTGTAGAAGGTGAAAGGTAAAATATCTTCTTTTTTGTTTCAGTCATGCTCTAAATGAGAGTATTTTGTAGCTAACTGTATTTTTCACTGTCAGTAGAGTTATTCTATTGTACTTCATAATTTTACATGAATTTCTTAGTGATATCTTTATTTATTGACATGTGCTTGATGTTCTAAAAAATATTCTTTCAGGAGAATTCAAATGAAATGGGTTGTAAATAAAATAAAATAACATCTTGGGAAAGATCCTTACTTGCCTAACAAAATGAATGAATGATTGAACCACAATTTAGCCAGTACATAATCTAAAAAAAATGGTCATGGTAAGAAAATATATCGGTCTGTACCATACCATGGCTTGTATTATTTCAGAGTTCAGCAAAGCTTTATGTCATAAAAATATGCTAGTGAGCAACTGAATGATTATCAGGCAAGCTGATTATCTGCACGTCTTTCGGTTGATTTAGAGCCAAATCCTCAAGCTCTGCATCAATCCTACCATATTAATTAAATCTCCCACTGAAGTTAATTGAACTCTTGTCTGAATGGTGCCATGACAGTGGTCTCAAGGATATTTCAGGATTTCTATTAGTTTATTGTGTGTCCATCTGTCTGTCTATCTCCATAAAAGAGGGAGAGGTATGGATCTGTTACATATCATCAATAGTCCCAGATCTCAAGTATTGCTTTACTTGAAAGAAAATATTTTTTTTCCTTTTTAAATTCAAGTGAACCTCTTTACATTCCAATAAAATATGTTGGTCTTAAAATTTCCCCATTTCCTTGTAGGCTCATTCCTCTGTGGAAAGGGCTGCATTAATCGGTGCTGTGAAGATTAAAAGTGTTCCTTCAGATGATACATTCAGTGTTTGTGGTTCAGCCCTGAAGAAAGTTCTGGATGAAGACAAAGCTGCTGGTCTTATACCATTCTTTGTGAGTAGTGGATTTTAATTAATCGGTGGTTTTTTTGCTTCTGTTAAGCTACTTTTGACATGAGTAGATGATCTCATCCCTGACAGAGGCATTGATAGGCAGCTGAGCTAGAATACTAGGAGAAGTTCCATGAATGTTCTTCACATGCCTTTCTGTGCAGGAGGAGAAACTAATTTGAGCAGCTGGTTGCACTTTTCAGCAAAATGATGTTTTAAAAGGACTTGAAGTTATATTAGACAGTTGAATAAATAGGAGTCAATTTTGTAGTTGCATGTAATCCTGCAGTGTTATAATCTCCTAACCCTTGAATTCTGAACTGTTTATTTTTCAGTGTCTAACTCACACATAAAACAAACTTAAGGGAAATAAATTAAATTATGCTCTCTCAAGCTTAAGTATCTTCAAGAAAAAATAGTTTCCCCTCCTCACTACTTTAGCAAAGAAATGAGCCTCCATAATATACCCCAAATATCATCACTATCAGACACTGTCAGTTGAGTATCTGTGAGTACGTAACTAATCTCTAACAAGTGAGCTATAGGGAATGCAACTGTGGAAGCTTCAGGTGTCATCATTTCTAGTTATCTGTCCACTTTCTTTCCCAGAGTTTCCTTCTTTTACAGGATTCTAGCAAAAGCAGATGTGTTTATGTCTCAGTAGCTTAAGCTCATAGTCTCCCAATTTTTGACATAGAACAGTGTTAGATTATATAAAATTCTGAAGTTTTGTTCTACTATAAGTACCTGATCAAAAAGAATATTTGCTTATTCATCTGCTCCTCCTGCTAGTTCAGAATACCATCTTATTATTTCAAGTTAAAACAGGATTTTACCATTTGTTTTTTTCCCATGAAGTAAGTAACTTCTGCTGTGGTTTTGTACATCACCAACAAAACCTTTTGCTTATTTCCAAGCATTATGCCTCTGCAAAACTCAATATTGACCATGATCTGCATAGATCTATTAAGGGGTATAATATCCTACAAAGTACATGTTTTTACTGGCCTCCACTGAAAAAAAAAAAAAAACTGAAGAAAAAACCCCACCAATTTAGAAATGGAGAACTTCAGAAACCAGATTTTTAAAGAGATTCAAAAATGCGTCACAATTTTCTCAGAAAAGTCACGTCTGACAACAGTTTTTTCTTTTCTTTCATGTGGTAACATTTTGAAAAGGGTTAATGTGAACTTGAATTTCTACAAACTGTTTTCAGAAGAATTAGCAGATTAAGCTTTCTTATACTTACAGATAAGTGCCAAATGGGACAAAGAAGCTTAAATTTCACCAAGCTCTTTTGAAAATACAGTCTCTTTACTGTTCTTGTTATTAACCTTTACAGTCTGTTTTTATGCAGTATGAGGATGACTAGCATGAAAAGTGGTTTAATATGTGCAGAATCCTGCTAATTTCTCGGCTGCCTAGAACTAGTGAGTTCTTGGAATGACTGAGCACATCCTGTCAATTGCTTTCCAGTATAACAAGACTATGACTGAGAAACAAAGCATCTCTAGGGCTTCCAAAATGAACTTTTTTTTCCTGTGAGCTGCACCTATTACAGTGGAGAACATGCCACATGGCATGTTTTATTTCTGTGTTATATGATCCCAGTTCATAACACCTTACACAGGATCCTAATTATAGTATATCTCACTGTTAGTTTTAAACAATTACAAGTACAGCACTACATCAAGTCTCCATGCACTAACTACAAAGTCAGTATGTTTTTTCCTCATCTTTTAACAAAATAAGAAAGGCAACTTGCCTTTTATAACTATTAATTCCTTTTTTTTTTTTTAATGTGTAACAAGAGGAAATTAAAAAATCTGGTTTATGTATTCAGTGACACCTTTACAACGGGTGATTTAACTGTTGTTTTTCTTCCTCTGTTTACCTGTGCAAAACATGCTTTCAAAGACAGCAGAGGCTCCATCTGAGCTAATATGGCCTGTACCGGATCTTCCATTCGATTGTATACATAAAACATGTCAGTTTAGATTAAACTAGATCTCATTATCCTTATGGTTGGCTTCTTCACTCAAAAGGTGTGCTAATTCTCTGTCATATTGAGCAGCAGTCCATGCACTGTATTAGTGCTCCCTTTTCTGGCTTGAAGATTTCAAAAGCATTTCCATTTCTTTTGTTCTTGAGTAATTTGGTTCTATTTTATTTTGTTCTGGCAACAAAGATACGCACATTACCAAGGGAACACCTTACGTCACTTGATTCCTTGTCTCCCTGTATTCATTGATCCTTTACTAAGGGGAGTGATTCAACATCAAAGCAACAAGTTTGATGGAAGAAATTCTGCCTGAAGATCCTTGTGACAGCAGAGACATCCTTCCTAATGAAGATGTCTTGTTTTCATCCAAGCTGTTGTAGTCTCCCTTATCAGCAGGAAGAAGTTTTGTAAGGGATTAAAAAGAAAATACAAGTAAATTACAATGCCTTATAGGCATGGTTCCCCTCTTCTCCTTAATGAATAAATGAGGAATCATTATACTGATAGAAGTTCTTTCCCTGTAGGTATGAGTGGAAAATCAGGGTCAGGTTTCCTTGATGTGAAAGATGTTCTGTCATTACAGCAATCTGGTAATTGTAGGTTTGCTTTTCACGTACAGAAGATTTTGCAGTCAGCCTGGTTTTTTTGGGGAGAGGCATTATCTTTAAAAGGAGTCTTTGCATTCCTAGCCACCATCAGTATCTTTTAGCACTAGTAATGTGTATATCATTCTGTTCAGTGAAGGCTACTGCCAATAGGGTACCCAGATCTCTACTTTTGTTTTCGTTTTTTTGTTTCTAAATTCAAGCCTGTGTTAATTTGTCTCTTTCAAAATATTTTTGCAGAAATTGAAACGGATCTTTTTATACAGTAAAGCAAGCAGGCTGTGCAAACAAAGCACTTAACCATGTCAGGTGTTGAGGCACTAAAGTTGCCACAATTTACTGAGGGGCAGTTTCTCAATGTGCGTGACACGCAGTCCTTCATCTGGCCACCATTAAAGGGGGAGCTTTAAAGCATATGCCATTTAATTAATTATAAACACACGCTGGTGGTTAAATGCATGTGTAAGTGCCTTTCTCAGCTGGACCCTGTGGTCCCAGCTTGAGACAAGCCTCTGCATTGGCTGGATGCTGACTGGGATGCTCAAATTTGGAGACCACTAAGTTAAGCACTTCTAAATGCAGATGTGTCCACTGCATTCAAGCCCAGTTCACTTCAATGTGTGTAAGTGTCCTGTGAGCTTTATGCTGTCTTTCATAAATCAACACTGATAGATTGCAGCTGGTGCATATATATATATACATATATATATACACACACATATATATATATACATATACATATATATATATATATAAAACGATATATTGGATCAACCTTAAAAAGCTGCTATGACACAGTCTCCTTGCTGCCCAGCGTGAAATCTGATTCTAGCTGAAATGACTGTTCTGAATGATGATCTGCAGGATATTAAGAAGTAGGCTGTTTATATCCAGATTCACTTGGGAAACAATAAATCAGAATCAAACTGACAGAGGAGCCATCTTTTCAGTAGAACTCAACATTTAGATCCTGACCACAGATTTCCATTTGGAAGAAGCATTCTCAAGACATGTACAAGTGTCTAGGGTGATGTTTCTTAACCCTAGTTTGTGAATGATTGCTGTTTTGTAAAATACTGAATGGTGGTTTAGAGAACTGTTGCAGTTTTCTTCAGGCCACAAACTTTCTCATGAGTGCAAGCTGGCAAAGAACTGAGGAGGAGAAAATAAAAACAATAAGGGAACATTGAAAACTCTGCCTCATTTTAGTTATTTGCAAATGAAAATGTTTGTGGTGAAACTGTGCAAAATGTGTCCATGTCTTTTTCAAAAGCCATAGAAGGTCTTCCAGTTGAAAAGATTGAGAGTAATTGCTCTTAGACATCATAAGGATTCATGCATGTTTCCCGATATAGCTCTCCATTTCAGGAAAGTAATACATGAGATGACTGATGCAAGCTTTTTAGCTGTTTTGTATTCACAGCCCAGGCTAAGTCAAATTTGAACTGCACAACCTGAAAAGGATAAGGCCTGCAGGCTATACTGAGCCATCAGTCCCATTTCTGTGATGCAGCCTGTCCCCTGCCCTTTGCACAAATGTGATTTTTCTGGTGTTACACAGGCTACAAATTGAGTTAGATTCATTCTGTAGTACTGAGGTGGGGTAATGAGAGTCCTGAGAATGGCAGATGCTGTCACTTAAAGTGGTTTCTGAGAATTAAAGCAAGTAGCTTTGAGGCTTAGACACCTGCAGAGAGGAAAACAAAATTATTTAAGAAACTGAGGTGTACTTTACAGAATAAGACATTATTTAAACAACTAAGAATATGTTTGAGCTCATATAATCTCTCATTGAGAAAACATAGCTCCTTATCCCAATTACAAGAATACCTTAACTGCAGTATAACACTAATAACAATAATGTATAACCTTCTGTTTTGCAACCTCCCTCATTATTTTAAATGCTGAACAAGCCAATATAATTTCACTCTAATCCTGTCAGAAAATTCATACCATATTATCATAAAATGTATGTATAAAAGCAGTGTTAAGTCTATAGTGAGCTCTTTTATTTGAGTATATCCCAGTCCAATGGCTTAACCCCTATTCTTTATGTATATAGAAAAGTTGGAATTTTCATTATGGTATCCTTCATTTCTTGTGATCCAATGTGTAGATCTGTGCTTCAGCCAAAGCTGAAATGCAGATTTCTTCTGATTGTGGAAACATCTTAGGTAGACAACCATGTGATAACTATATTTTCACTGCATACATACTCTTAGTAAAAAAATGGACCAAATTTGTTACTATTTAAAAAAAAAAAAATATTCCACAATCATTTCAAAGTAACCTTCCTGAAAGGGTGGTCTTCCAGAGGTCATAAATGTACCTTAAGGCACTTCAATTTTTCTGTTCTTCTCATGTTTCTCGGGAATATTGGAAGGCCCAGTATAGATAAAGCTTAGATTATTTTGAGGGAAGAATATGTTAGCACAGAATTTTACCAGCTATATATACAATATCCTTCTCATTTTCAGAACTGTATTTGTTTCAAACTCAGGTTCTTAGTAGCTTCACACAGAAAAAATACTGTATTGTTTTGGTATAACAGTATATTTGTTTCTTGGAAGGTCTAATGGACATAAAAGTATCATTTAGGTTTTTTCCTTTTTCTTATTGGTCTCATCGTGAATTCACTGAGGGACCTGAGCACACTGAAAAGTGTGGCTAGTTGCTGATATATAAGGGAAAACTGTAAAAGCAAGGGATAGTGCATTGACAGTGTACTTGGCAGGAAAAGTAACCAGAAATACTAAATTAAAAAAAGTGAAATTCTGGATTTGGCATTTTTATAGTCATCTCCTGGCTGTACTGTAGTATGTGTGTGACCCTGGTTAAATTATTCTAATGTTTTTGTACTTCAGTACTCTGACTAAAATCCAGAAAACTTTATTTGTCTATTTAAACTGTAAAGTGCCTTTTATTATGTAAAAATCCAGTGCAAGACAAAAACCAGGCCCAGCCTTTATTAGTGCTTTCAGAAATGAGACAAGGTGTTTAAAATGTGTGTCAATGAAAAATAAAATAATGTCAGTTTAAATACACTTGGTATTTGGGTTTTTTTGATTAAAATTCTACCTGTATATTCCCGGTAAATTATGATAGCTCATTTTCACCTAGTTATGTTCTCTTTCTACTGTGAAACTTCAGCATTATTGTTACCTCTGCTTTTGACCAACTGGTCACACAGAAAGGTGCATTAAATGAGACATTAACAGAATTAAGGAAGAACAATTCCGGCATTTTAGGATGAATTTGGGAGAATAACTTTATCTGGGAAAAAAATCTTTCAAGTCCAACAGTGAACATATGCTAGTAGTGAACAGGTTCCAGGCTGCAGATCCACTGAGCATAAATCAGTTACAAATCTCTGTTGCAGGGCTCTGATGTAGCAGCTTTTGATGACTATTCTGTCAACAGGAATTCCAGCACCTTAGAGTTGCTCAAGTTCAGAACTTGCTTATATGTCATGAACTGCAAATTCTTTTGGTGGCAATTGCATATGTGAGGTTAGTATTGGGCCACACAATAAGCACGTGGAACACATAGAAAATATATAAATTATAGCCATAGCATAGTATGACAATATTGCAGTACTTATCAGTCATTTTTATATTGATATTTTATGCATCTATTTCAATGGACACTTATGGGAGCTTTGGAAAAAACCCCACCCACACTCTCAAAAGTTCCACTAGGGATAGGAAATGGCTAACATCAGCTTATTTTGCCCTATATTGTTTAATCTTTTTGTTTATTGTTCTCTTTGCAGTTTTTTTAATTTGGTAATTTTCTGTGCTGTAACCTTTTTTTTTTTTTTTTTTTTTTGGTTTTGCAGTTCTGTGCAACACTTGGAACCACACCTTGCTGCTCCTTTGACAAACTGTTAGAACTGGGTCCTATTTGTAAGTCTTGTCTGCTTCTTTCTAAAATTGCAGATGTCAGTTTAAGCCAAGCTGAGTCATTTCCAGGACATTGTGCAGCATCAGTCCAAATTCAATAAAGCTACTTATAGATGAGACCTTTAGTTACAGTTTTATTTCTAATATTAGGTCAAGCAGCAAATGTGCATTCTCAAACTGTTAAAAAGTATTGCCTCAAGGTTTTTTTCTGGGGAGGCATGTTTTGGAAGAGTGTAAATTAAAAATTACTGTAAATGCTTCAGTTTGTAGCCCTTCTACCTGCCAGTGCATCTAGAGCAATGGTGAATATTAGGGGAAAGCTGAACTCCAGTTCTCCTCTGTGCCAAGTGTTTTGTTTCTGGCTGGTTCTAAAAACTATGAAAAGCAGGGAAATGTACACCAAAAAAAAAAAAATCCACAGGTATTCTTAATCCTTACTCTCCCCTCCCTGATTTCTTCCAAGAAAATAGAGCAAGTGCCAGGGTGTTTAATACAGTGATCAAATCGTGGACTCTTCATAAGTATTTCTGTGTGTTATGTTTTGTTGTGTCAAGCTTTGATCTGCAGCAGGGTTTGGTCAAAGCACACACTCGCTGGCTGATGAAAATGCAATCAACGTGCATGATATCTATTCAAATGTACATTTAGAACAGGAAATTTACAGCTATAAGCAACTGAAAGCAGCTTCATTGAAACACATCTACATTTGATGTTCTGATAATTTATTCAGGTGGGGTTTAGACTCCAGGGCTTGTGTGGTGTTCACTTGCTCTGTGAGGTTTCCTGCTCTTCAGCACAAGCCCCAGAGACTCAGTATCTCCCAATTCTCTTTTCTAAACAAGGTTCTAGTAGTCTAACAACTACAGATTATTTTGCTGTTTGAATTATTCCTATAGACATGATCTAGTAAAACAGTGACACCAATACCTTTTGGTATAGCAGCTAATCATGTGTGTTTCAACTCAATGATTCCCTGCTTGTGCAGCAGAGATCAGAGGAAGGATTTCACACCACTGAAATCAGAAGTCTCATGCTAATTTTCTTATTAGTATACATGAGCATATATAAAAATAATTAATCAGTTGAACTTTCAACATGTGTTCAAATAAACTTAAGTTGTGGATGTTGTGATTAGTGTTTTATCAGCTTTTCCCAGACTTTTATGGAATAAGAAAATGTAGTTCTCAAGAATAAAAATTTTAGCATGAACTTGGTGTCCAGTGCAGATCTCAATGGATAGATCTCTGTATGTGGAAATAACCATCAGAATTATTTGGTGACCAGTGTAAAAACATTATGTGGGCTTCAGCCGTCAACTCATACACCAGAATTGTTACTGAGTGCATTAATACTGGTGATCTGTAATAGAGTGTGAATACTAAATTACAGAGAATACATGAGCTGCTCATATGACAAAATATTTCTGCAGAAACCCTTCAGTAACTAATCAAAACTAGCACTTGCTTAACATTTCAATGCTTGCTTTTGCATAAGTGTCTCTGTACTTGAAATAAATAGTTTGTTGCATGTAGTTCAAAAGCATGTGCATGCACATATATCAATATGTAAAAAATACTGTTTAGAAACCTGTTCGTGATTCATGAGTTAGAAGTGTGGAGCACAGCTAATATTTTAGCTCTTCCTGCTAAAGTAGTTTTATTACCATAGAAATTATAGCTAAATCTCAAGATACATCCTTTTAAGGTGTAATTTGTAACGGTTCTTAAATCAAAAACCATGTAATATTTTATGTTGCTTAATATTAGTAAGATAAACCTAGACATGATGATCCTTGTGGGTCCCTTCCAACTTGCAATATTCTGTGATTCTATAACTTTGTTCCAGTAGAATTGGGAAGGAAGAATAGTATGTTATGTATACATCTTTATGTATTAACAAAAACCCAGATGGTAGAAATATTTAATCTCTTAATTTAATTTTAAATTGGGAAAATAATAACATCAAAGAAAAATCTCTCAGGCACTTGGTTTCATGCAAATTAATAGGGCTTTTTAATCTGCTGTTTAATTTATTTCCCCTTCAATTATTTATTTAGGTAATAAGGAAAATATCTGGATGCATATTGATGCAGCCTATGCTGGGAGTGCATTCATCTGCCCTGAATTCAGGCATCTTTTAAATGGAGTGGAGGTGAATGAGTGTTTTTTCTCTAGAAGCCTGCTAAAACCTTGCTCTTTCATAGAATTTGTGTGTTGCTTAAGCATCCAAGATTAATGGCTCTTCCACAGTCTCTGAGTAAGCTGCACCTCAAATCCCTTTACATTCTATTACATTGCTTAAATTTATATAATTTTATATAAATTTTACTGGTTTATGCTGGGAGTATGCAAGTAACCCCACTATGTAGAAGTTTGTCATTCAGAGTGGCAAGTAGCAGTGAATCAACAAAGTGTCTTACAAAATAGAAGAGAGGAATATCCCAAAAGACATATTTATAAAAGCCTAATTCTACATTACACAGAAAAAAAAAAAAGCCTATGTCTGATTTTTTTCTTACATCCTGAAAGTCATATAGGTTAGAGCCAGTAGCTCTATCTCAAACAGACAGGGTTTAATAACCAAGAGAGCTAAATGAAATATTCCCCCAACAGCACTCCTGTTCCTTTCCCCCCGGCCTTGCTGAGCTACTTGGCATTCAGTTGCTTAGATAAGAATACTTCAATTTCCTGCTGCTCCCCTCAGACAGTCAGATAAGTCCTTGTCTTCCACGTCAGTGGGGAAAATATTAGTTTGGTAAAGCCAGAAGTTTAAACACAGCACTGATAACTAGTGACTAATGAAGAAGAGGAGGGAAAACCCCCTCACAAATAAAGCATTTCTTTCTGTCTCTTTTTTATCACCAATGAAGCTTGTTGTAATTTCCTGTGGGGGAATATTTTTTAAATTATTTTTATTGGTTCCTGAAGGAAATGAAACAGCATCCTTTGTCTGGGCCAGCATTTGTTATAAGAGTAAATATTTAACAACCACGAATAGGTTTCCTACCTTACATAGTACAGAGTGATAGCCAGATAGATATATAGATAGATAGGCAGACTGATAATCTTCTCTTACTAGAGTAAATGTTAATTGTTTACAGGTGACAGGGAAGGCTATGAGAAGCAAATGAGAACAGAAAAGTGCTATATGGAATAGTCAGACCTTAGTGCTGCCAGGCCCCCATCCCTCTTTTTTAAGGCTGATGACTTCTGCCTTTGTTAAAACAGAAAACATGGATGAAGCAGTTCCCATATGATGTCCATCTTACCTCCCTGGGTTTCTTCTGATACCACACCTAAACATATCTCAAGCAAACTGGGCTTGGCACATGATGTGTATAAACATGCATTGCGAGTCCTTACTCTTTGGTGGTTTTTCTTTTGACTTAGGTGAAAAAATAATTTCTACTGAAAGAAAATATCCTGTCAGTTAAAACAAAGAAAATAAAAAAATTCCTAGTCAGTTGTAATTTTATGAATGAATGTGATGTGCAGATTCTGAATTAAATCATTTGTCTCTATATATTTGAATTTTGTGTGTATATGTTTAATATTCTTGGAAATAGAAAGTTTAGTGAATTGTTATTGGAAAATGTGACAGGAACCACAGGGAATGTTTCTGAGTATGCAGATTTATTTATTTTTTTTAGTTTACAATGAGATATATACTTTTCCATAACATATGTAAATAAAAAGTAAAATTGTTAACAAATGCTCAAAATATTGATAATTCCAATAGCTTCACTGCCTACCTAACATGAATTCCATTCCCAAAATGAATGAAATTTTAACTAAAACTGTTACTTGGTTAGGTGACATCAGCATGAGCATTATAAAGACCCAATTCAGGAATTCATTTATAGTTAAGGTGTACACAGAGAATGTGACAAAGTTGTATCATTAGCACATGGATCCTTTTCTCTTTCATAAATCTGCTTTTATTTATCCATTCTCAGTTTGCAGATTCATTTAACTTTAATCCTCACAAGTGGCTCCTAGTGAATTTTGACTGCTCTGCTATGTGGTAAGTATTACAGTAAAAGCAAACATTGCAAGAGAAAAAAGTCATGTTATATGAGTCTGCCTTTCTAGCAGTAGACATTTATTTACATTTCTCTATTGAAATGAGGAGAACTGGATAGCTTTAACTCTTTTCAATTATTTACAGAATTCACTTTCATTTAATCCAAGTTTCAAAAATGTCAAACTTAGAAATAGGCCTGAGCTCTGCATTATGTTCCAGAAAGAGGGAGAAGTCCCCAAAAGTCTGCGGATTCATATGTGCTGCATTTTGGGACTGTTTAAAACATAAATGAAAAACTTTATTTAAGGATATCAGTGCAATGAACAGCATGCTGAGCAGAGCTTTTTGTTTTTATTTTCCTTAAAATTTCTTTTCATTGGAGGTTTTTTCTTTTAAAAGCCTTTCTAAAAATGTTTGAGATTTGGCTGATAAAAAGCAGCTGATTTCAAAAAGGACTGCTGATGTAATTTTGTACTGATTTTCCATTTCCCCAGATGACAGCAGAGACGATATTTCGATATAAAAAGATGCCAAAATAGAAACCCATAGACATACTTTCAAACAAACCAAAGTATCATAGCAGTAATAATAGCATAGTTTTGTTAAAAACGTCCCATAATAGATGATCCTGTTGTGTCCCAAACTAGATGTTTACTGGCATACCAACTAATGATACTTATTAGCCAAAAAGTTATTCAGTAAACATAGACTATTTATCAAAATAAATGAAAACATTAATTTCAGTTATAATAGAACAAAATTTGCAAAAATGAGCAAATAGAAGAAAAAACTGACTCTTAAAAAGAAGACTGCAAAACAACATGTGGAAATAAGTCACCTTATTTTAAAGAAGAATAAATGTGAGACAGTAATCACTCTGTTGCTTTTGGTTAACCTTTGGCTCTTTTAATATCCCCAGCAAAGTTGACTTTTCAGGTAACATACTACATTTTTTACTTTAATATTTTAGCTCATGTAGGCTTTTCAAATATTCCAAGCCATTAGGGGTTTTTTTCTTTTCCTTAGGGTAAATGGTTTACATTTTGGCCCTAATCCATCAGTAGTGGCAGGGATTAACCCAACACTCCAGTTGGGTCCATCAGCACCTCATGATGTGCTGTGTTTCTGTCTATATGGAAATAGGAAGACAATGAAACAAACTCTTTTGCTAGTTTCTGCCGTCTTTTTCTCATCACTCAAAGACACTGTTAAAAAAATAGCCACTCGCAAATAAGACAATATAGTATCATTCTCTTTAGTGTTTGTAGAACAATTAGGGGCCAGAGTCTAGTTCCTAACAGTTTAATTTCTCATTAATTCTGCTTTTCCTGAAAACCCTGCAGAACTATGTTGAAAGTGTTTCATCTGGCTTTCCAGGAAAACAAGGTGTGTACAATGACACTGTGAGTTCCCATCTCAGGTAATTTTAGCTTCTTCCTAGTAAAACTTAGACTTTAGACCTAGGAAAGTATTTTACTCAATTTTTTTTTTTCCTTTAAATAAGGCATTGCATAAAATATTTGTTTTCATAGGTAGGAAGATTCCATTACAAGGAATCTCAAGAGACCCTGGAATGTCTCCTTACCCAAAGTGAAAGTTTCACAGCTATAGCCATTCAGGCTTCATTTCAGCAAGGCATTTATGTATAGATGTTATTCACTTAATAAAGAATGAAATGTACACTTAAACTCTGACTTGAAGCAAAATGGGTTGTCCAGGTAACTCTGAGACCCATGTCCAAAATTCACTTCTCTTGCCAATTATAACACTGCCTGAAAAGGTGAAATGTAATAGTAAAGGATTCAGGAACATGGTAAGAAAAAGTAACTGTGAGGGATACATAGTCTTCTTAGGATCCATGGGAAGTATTAAACATGATATTGTGGTAACGCAGAAAGAGTTCAGTAAACACTGAACATAATTTCAGAACCAAAGTTATCTGAGTTCTGTTGATCGGCAGGCTTCTAAATAACCCAGGCTCCTCAGCACTTTCCCCAATAAACACTTGCATTTCTTCTTGCTGCAAGCTGATTAAGATAATCTAGCCATTAGATCTCTAATGTAATTATTTAACTACTCAGTGCAATATGTGGCACTGACATAATTTTGGATTTGGAAGCAATTTCATTATAAACCTTTTGTAAAATATTCTCAGTCTTCTTGATGGACAGAAAAGAACAGTCAATTTCCTATGAAAAGAAATTTAATATAGCCATTCCAATAAGTGTATATTTTCTGTATTCAAATATTAGAGTCCTTTAGAGACTTTGCCTTGAAACTACCAGTCAGTTTTGCCTGACTTGTTTAATTGCTACTCTGAAATATTATAAAATAAGAAGTGTCTTCACTCAGAGACAGTGAAAATAATCATCTTGAAAAGTCTTGGTATTTTTGCTTTTTTTATTACTTTTTTCAGGGCTTAAGTGTTAACTTTTGGTTGGGAAGGGTGTTTTAGTATCTGGAAGGAAGGTGCTTACAGGAAATGCTTATCTGTAGAGCATAGAGCACAGAATGGCTTGGTTTGGAAGGGAGCTTAAAGATCATCGAAGTCCAACCAAGTGTATAGTTCCAAAGCCATGTATCTCTGTTTCAGATTCTGTGCTTAACCTATTAACTGTCTTGTAATTCAGCCACCTACTGCAACAATCAACCTGTGCACACTTTGTGCAGGTTCCAGCCTTTTCTCCAGTAGAAGTCTCTGGCCATCTGTTGCAAACTACTACTTGTACTGACATCTCCTTCCTTACCAGTTCTCTCTGGGTTTAAGCAGCAGACTGCTCAGGGGCTGTCTCAGTAGACACACTGGGTTTGGCTCTGAGGCGAGTGCCCACCATTATGGCAGAGACCTTCAGCACTCAGCACTCTGGAGTGGACCGCCTGAGGACTCAGCACTTACCTGAGGTGTGGACCTGCTTGCAGATTGCAGCACCCTTCCCACATGCCCTGCCTACGTGAACTGCCGCACAAACTGCCACGTCATGTCCTTCTGATGTGATCCTTCATTCAGCCACAGAAAGAAGGTTAAGAACACCACTCCTGTCACAGAATCACAAAATATGCCATGTTGGAAAGAACCCAAAAGGATCATCGAGTCCAACTCCTGGCCCTGCACAGGACCTCCCCAAGAGTCACATCATGTGCCTGAAAGTATCACCCAAAAGCTTCTTGACCTCTTTCAGTCTTGGTGCTGTGACCACTTCCCTGGGGAGCCTGTTCCAGCACCCAACCACTCTCTGGGTGAAGAATCTCTTTCTAATTAATATTCAACTTAAATCTCCCCTAACACAACTTCAGGCCATTCTCTTGTGTTCTGTCACTGGTCACCACAGAGAAGAGATCAGTGCCTGCCCCTGCACTTCCTCTCACGCAGAAGTTGTAGACTGCAATGAAGTCTCCCCTCAGTCTGCTCCAGGCTGAACAGACCAAGTGACCTCAGCTGCTCCTCATACAGCTTCTCCTCAAGGCCTTCCATTATCTTTGTTGTGCTCCTTTGGGCACTCTCCAATAGCCTAATATCTTTCTTACATTGCAGTGCCCCAAACTGCCCACAATATCCAAGGTGAGGCTGTTCCAGTGTAGAGCAGGGCAGGACAATCCCTTCCCTCGACCGGCTGGCGATGCTGTGCCTGATGCCCCCCAGGACGCGGTTGGCCCTCCTGGCTGCCAGGGCACTGCTGACTCAGATTCAACTTGCCATCAACCAGGACCCCCAGGTCCCTTTCTGCAGTGCTGTTCTCCAGCATCTTGTTCCCCAGTCTGTGCATGCATCTGGGATTGCCCCATCCTGGGTGCAGAATCCGGCACTTTCCCTTGTTGAATTTCATGTGATTGGTGATTGCCCAGTCCTCTAATTTAGTGAAGTTTCTCTGCAGGGCCTCCCTGCCTTCCAGGGAGACAACAGCTCCTCCCAGTTTTGTGTCATCTGCAAACTTGCTTAGTATCCCTTCCAGTCCTGAGTCCAAGTCATTTGCGAAGATATTAAAGAGCACAGGGCCCAAGGTGGAGCCCTCTGAGACCCCACTAATGACAAGGCACTAGTCTGATGTCACCCCATTCACTATTACCCTTTGTGCTTGACCTGTGAACCAATTGCTCACACACCACATGATGTGTTTATCCAGCTCTTTTTTCCTCCCTGAGGTAGGTACATCCCATTAGGTGTCAGTAGACCAGGTGTTGAGGAGATCATCCCATGGTCAAAAACCACAAAATTCTTCTGATTACACCAACCTCAGAGCCACTTATTGACCTGATGGATCTGCCTATTTCTATCAATATTAGTCCTCATTCCCAGAAAAACTGAGGAAATTCTTCACTACCTGTGTTCCTGATTCCTCTTACTAGTCGTCCCAGAGCCCTGAAGTCTCTTTTGATTATCCTTGTACTTCTTGTTGTTATTTAGTCTCTGCCAGTTTGAACAACCAATAGCAGATAGTAATCAGAGGGTCTTACTAGACTGGAGAGTTCTCCAGTAATGTCCCTTGTCCACACCACACTGCACTTTAAATACCTAGAGTGGAATGTAGTCATGGTGTACAGAGGTGCAACTCAAGGGGTTCATATACGCTGATGTCCAAGCTCTGGATTTATTTTAGTAATCATTTTAGATAGTTTTTCATGGTTGCCAGATTAAGACCTGTGAAATCCCCAGATGCTTTTAAAAAAGGAAGTACAAGATGGCAGCATTTTTTGTCTTCTAAGCTAGTTCCTGCAGAAGAGTTATCTGTTCCATTGCTGAACAGCATATTACAGGAGAAGAAATCAAGCTCTCACAAGCCAACGAAGTACACTGCTTGTAACTTGGATGAGTTGCATACAGAATGAGCTACTGAAACATGTATATATCAAAGTAATCAAACATACCAAATAAACAACAGTAGAACAACTTAGGGTTTGTTAAAAATATTTATCCTAATTAAATCTGCTTTCAGTTAATAGTTCCTCCCTTCTGTCCACGGGACATTTTCAGCATAGAAAGAAGTTACTGATTGTTTTTATCAAGAGCATTCTGAAAATTTATTGCTGTTTTTCATGTGCATAAGCTTGCTTATCTTCAACTATGTGCTTTCCGTGCCTGAAGGCAAGCTCTTAGCTGTTAATCTTGGTACTTCCCTGACCATTAGTGAGAGGCTTTTTGTTTGTTTGAATAAGATGTTTTATGAGCACAGCCTAGATGCAAATGAGAGTTGGGAGTATGTACTGTCGTGTGCATTTATACATACACAGTAAAAATATTGGAAATTAGATTTTTACTTAGAAATTTACAATTTCGCATTAAAACACAAAGGAAGAAGGTTTGCACTTTGGTCATTTAGAGTATTCCCCTGTGGATACAATTTTTGCTTACTTTATAATATATTTATAGGCCTAATATAATGATACAGCAGTCTTTCCCTCTTTTGATTTATGGTTTCTTCTTCTTCTGCCTCTATAAACCCCAGCATTTGTGGAGGTGAGTCAGTCTTACACAGTGTGAAGCATGAACCAGAAAAAATCTTGTTATTAACCATTGACAAAGCATAGCTTATTGTCTCTAAAAGGGATGCACTGGCTTTTGAACCTCAGCCCAGTCACACCGCCTGGCAATAGTAAGGTGTGCGTCTCAGTGTCACGTTGTGCTGTAGCATGTCTGTCAGTACCTGTGTTGGATCCAGCTAGGGCAGGGTGGTACAGGAGGGAAGGCTGACTCTGGGCTGGGTGGCTCATCCCCACCGGTGGCTGCAGCATGGAGAGGCAGCGACCGGCATCCCCAGGGCCTCGCCGCGGCTGTGCGCGGGGTTTCGGAAGCAACAGCTCTTCCCACGCAGCTTTGTACTGCAGTAATCTCAAGACAACTTCTGTTGACTGCAAACACTAACATTGCTTCAGCTAGTCTCACATTCTGGTGTGAGTGTCTATCACCATAAAAAGATCCTCTGTGTCTGTTTCTTGTCTGTTTTTTAAATATGCAGTCATGCAGTCATGCTGCCCGCTCCTGCTGAGCCTTACACTTAACTACTTGTAAGTATAGTACTGATACGGCTGTGAAAAAGCACTGAAAATGGCACAGGCTGTGCTCAGGAAATATGCCAGTTTAAACACATTCAATTTGACTTCACTTCTTGTGGAAATTTAATCCCTTAAATTTCTATTCTTAAATTTCTCAAGCTGATTTCTTTCTTTCTTTCTTTCTTTTTTTTTTTTTTTTTTTAATACAGGGTGAAAAAAAGATCAGATTTAATAGGTGCCTTTAAACTAGAACCTCTTTACCTGCAGCATCACCATCAGGAGTCTGGTAATTTTATAATTAAAGGAGCTATTATTATTTTGCTTGCATATTGATATTCAATGGCAGAAAAAGAACTTAAGATGAAAACTGAAATTCTTAAAACTACCTGAGTTGTTTAGGAGCCTATTTCCATTTTCTGAGTGCCTGAGGGAGTTAAGCTTATTAAAGTGCAAATATTTGTCTAGTGAGATTTTAGTTAAAAGAATAGAAGGAAAGCAATTTCATAAAGCATTATATTACTGTTTTTGTATTGGGATTTCCCCAGTTCCAGACTTACCACTGATTCTTTATAGGAGTGTTGAGAATATTCTTTATGATCTTTTGGCTGTCAGGTAAACATATTGTCGGGTGCCATGTATCAAGTTCCTTAACCTGCCTTCCCCAGCATATCTTTCTCCAGAATGGTTTCAGGATCTGATTTGTTTTTAGAGTTTCTAAAGTCTAAAGTGACTTTTTTCTTAGCTATTCAAGCAACCTCTGATTCCAATTTTTCAAAAAACCCATGTGACGAGGAAAAACTTCCTCAAGCCACAAAGACGGGGCGAACTGTGTTTGATGTCTCTGATGTATTTTTGAGTGATAGCTTTCTGTGACAGTATCCTGTAGCTCTCATGTTCTTACACTGGCTGTAGACAAAGGCAGTAAGAGCAGACTATCTGTCTTGTACAAAACGGTCACAAAGAATTTATGAATCTTAGGCTCTGTACAAAGCTCCTTAATGGATTAGTGCTGCTCCTTGCAAAGACTTAGCAACTGCAGAGTGATATTTGCCATCCTGGAGCTCATTTTTACACATTTGGTTATTAACTGAATAATTTTGAAGAAGGTCACAGCAGTGCAGTGTCAACATGTGGTGGAAGTTCCCTCGTAACTTTCACAAGAGGGTGAATCCTATGTGGGTGGTCTTACCATAAACTCCATCTCATATTTTTCCTGGAATTGATGGTGCTGATCTGTGTTCAGAAGTGTGTCCTGAGTACTTTTATCTCCTCTCTGTTATGGCTACAAACTCATTGACATTTAAACTAACACCATCTGGAATTCCACCACTCACTAAAAAGCCCTAGGAAAAATGGATTCCTGTGCCTTAATCCTGAACTGGCATAACTTGCATTTTATTCCTTTCCTCCATTGCCAAGCAATGGAAATATAGAACAGTGCAGTAAACAGGAACATGCAGCAATTCTGGAGCTGAGGTTCACTCTCTGATGATTAGAATCGTTAAGAAAAAATATATATACTTTTTTTTGGCCTTTTTTAATGAAGAGTACAAGTTACAGCAAATACACTTAAGGCACTAGCTTTTACTTAACATACATTAAAAATATATCTCTTCAGGAGAAAAAAACCCGACCTCAACTAAAGTGAAAATATGTTCTTGTGACAACTGATAGTGCTGATACAAGAGCATTAGGCCTTCCCCTGGTTAAATAACACCAGCAGAAAGTCAAACCTTTCTTAAAAACAGGTGGTTTCAGTAAGGACACCTAGTTGACATGAAAACTTTATCACCAGTTGGATAAAAAGTTGTTCAGCCTTCATCTTGCCTTCAGAAGCTGTGAGAACATGTTGTATGATCTGACATAATGATTTCAAAGAGATCAGCTGATTACTAGCAGTCTAGTAATGCTAATTTTTTCCCCTTCTCTATTCCCATTTAATATCAATTTTCTCAAGAGTTGGACAGCACTTTTCAAATGCCAATGCCTCTAGTTAAACTTCCAACCCACACTTATGCCTTCACTACACATAGTCAAATTCGCTACAAATTTACTACACAAGGGTGCTGGAGTCCCTATTGATCTCCCTGTGATTTATGGGATGCCAGCACTCCAGGAAGTATGACTTGTCTTCTGGAGGGTCTTATTTTCTGGGTCTGAGAATTTCTATCATGGTTTGCAAAGCAAATTAAGTAGTGTTTTTGAATTCGCTCATCCCTCACTCAGAAATTTAAATGAGTGGAAAAACGTCTCTATCTGTGAGCAATTACTCTTAATAACCATATGGCAATTATGTGTGTCCCCAAGGGGAAAGTCTTTATTTTATCATTAATTATAATTTTATGTGATTTGCATCATCACACCAGGAAGATTATACTAGCTTGCCTGACAACCCAGGATATAGGTCAAATCCTAATGGCAGCGTATGAAGAATGCAGCTTTATCTTTTATTGTGAATGCCACATATGCTCCCATAATGCAATTCCTCCTGGTTAAATACAGATGTAAGACTAAGGCTTGTAATCAAGGACTAAGCATTGATTCCATTCTGTCTCACAGCTTGTGAAAGGTGTTGTTGTGGATCATTAGCCATAGCCCCTTACAGGAGCGTAGGATTATTTATCTGTCACCAGTTGCTTTACTCTCTTTGCTACCAGTCTTGCAGCTTTCAAACAAAAATGGCTGCTACAGTGCAGAAGAATATGAATGTTATCAATTTACCTCGTTACTAAGCGGAGACAGCCACATTCATTTCCTGAAGTCCAAGAACAGGTTAATGATTGATGGTTGTTGTGTGGGTTTGGTTTTTTTACCACCTGGAAACCAACACAATAACAGGTTAAAGAACCCAATGACTATACGTTACAGGGAAAGAAGGACCATGTTTTTTCCCATGTTTTTGCTGCATAGATGAAAGAACATCAGCAAGAGTGCTTGTAACACAGGAAAGAGTCTTTTTTTTTTTTTTTTTTAATTCCTAGAAAACATAAAGGCTGAAAATGACATAGACTGGTCAAATTCAGAAGCTACAGTTCTATACAGAACCTTGCAGTTCACAATTCCAGGAGCACTTAGCATTTTCCCGAGGAATTCGAGTATATACTTTCCTATGAAGCTTATACTCTAGTGGAGAGCAATAAAGCAGACTAAGGAAGCTAAGCAGGTGTATCCTAAAGAAATCCTTTAAATTTTACCTCTGTTTAATTTCTGTCACTGACTTACAGCAATTAACTAGCTATGTTACAGTTTCCTTTACTATGAAATCAGTTTAATTACCTGAGTCAAAGAAAAGGTAGATGCATCTTGACACTGTGATTATATAAAGGATAACTAATAAATGCCTTCTACTTGCATCCCTGAACTGCTTTTGCAGCTCAGTCAATCTGAGTTTGTAATGGGCTTTCACTACAACAAACGAAAAGCCATAAAAAATGCAGAATACTATTCTCCAAGGAGGAAGAGGTCAAATTCTGAGTCAATTTTTCCAGTCACTTTTTAGACATGCTGAAGAATTAGCAACCAATATATGTATGAGTATAAAAGGTAGTTAGAAGTGGATTATTTTAAAAAGTGTTGCCAGTTCACTGGGGTAAAGGTGATGACATTTCACAGCAGAGAATTTGAGTTCACAGTGAGTTTGAGGATTCTGCAAATTGTTTAAAACAAAATTAATAATACTTGTTTTGTCTACTGTTTGTTTTCCTTGCAAGAAGAAAATAAACATAGTATTTGGTCTGTCATCTCTACAGCACCTGCAGTATAAGAATAAAGAAAATTGTGTTTCTTCTGTAAACAGTGTAATTTGTTAGTGGCATATTCTGACTAGCTAAGGAATGAAGGTTATTACAACCACCTTCATTTAACACGCTACCACGTATCCTACTAGTTACTTGGTGGTCCTGTTGCCACTGATGGTGCTGAAGTTTGTAGCAGACATAAAGTGTAGTTAAAATCCAGCTTTTTAAATACCATTAGAATGATTGAAGCTTTGGCTGTTGTGATGATGTGAACATTTTTTCTTTAATTTCCAGGTCTTGTAACAGATTATCGGGTAAGTACAGCGTCAGTGTAATAATTAATACTATTACTTGTATATACTGGTATTTTCAGGACTTTTATTTTCCATTGCTATCATAAACTTAAAAAGTTATGTTTCTTTCCAAGAAGGATGCTGCTAAATTTTTATTGTTCCTCAAACTGAAATTTTTAAATTCTGTTTTTTGGGGAAAAAAAAAAAAAAAAAGGCATTTAAAGGCAGAAATCATCTTGCATGTGCAATATCTCAAGGTTCAGGCAGTAGAAAGAAATGTCCCAAAAGGTGTGGGTTTTTTTTTTTTTTTTTTTCTTTTTCCTTTAATGTAATGGATATCAAAATTTAAAAAAAAATTAAAAGCATATGCATTTTAATCTTTAACCCAGGGAAACACTGTTGTTTTGAAAAGGAAAATGGGCCTGTCATTGTAGATGTACCAGTGTAACAATCTTTTAAGATACTTATTTTTCTAAAGCCTTTGAGGAGAATTCAGGATGCACAAATAAAATTTTACTTGCCTTGTGACCCTTCCATGCTGACACCAGCTTCCCTTCCCAATTTTAATTTGAAAAATTTGAGTATTAAACAGCGGCACCGGGTGGCTAAAACAGGAATAGGCATTTCCACTCTGATTTGACCCACCTCTAGCAACTGCCTGTAGGATGTGGCAATGTGGTTCACTTCAAAACCGCTGCAGAACGTGGCTCCTGCTGCAGCACTGCCACGGTGACTTCTAACACGAGTGCCTTTCTCTTCCCTTTGGCTGCAGCACTGGCAGATCCCCCTGGGCAGGAGGTTCCGCTCGCTGAAGCTTTGGTTCGTGCTGAGGATGTACGGGGTCAGGGGCCTGCAGGAGCACATCCGCAAGGTGACTGGAACTGGCTTGCTTGGGTACCCCGTAGTGGGATAGCAAGGGAAAGTGAACTGGCTACCTGTCTACTTTCCATGCCTTCTGTAAACAGCAGAAAGCACAGGCAACAGGCTGAGGCAGCTCACTTCAACAGGGGTGCTGCTCCGTTTGCCCCATGTAAGGTCACAGTTTCATATCATGGCTGTCATCCGTTTTGTTTTAATATTTATGGAAGACAAGTCTAGGAATTTGGAATTTCTACAATATGGGACCATAATGCCCTCTCCAATTAAGCCAGAGCATATCCATGGTTCTATTGTGGAAACACATGTATATTCATTACTTATTTATTTTATTAAAGTGCATCCATAGGTAGCATGTTTAGATTATTATTAAGGGATACAGTGACTTATTTGGCATGATTTACTTCTGCTGCTTTGGTTCCTGTTTAAAATACATGTTTTATTTAAAAAAGGAATGGGTACAATTTACAGTTTGTTAACATTAAGTTTATTGGTTATGTAAAAAGAGGGGTTTTTTAATCACTAAAAAACACATCTGGCACCAGTCTAAATAATATATACTTCCTCTGTAACAGTAAAGTCAAATTCAAGCATACCTTTCATCTTTACAAAGTTTAGGGAAACTTCTAGTTAGGGGAGATCCACGGCATGGCTCTAAATATTTACAAAAATATCCATTAGCTAAAGGTCTGGTCTAGCATACCAAAATCCCTGCAGACACATATTTAGTACCACATATTGTGGTGCTAAACAGAATTCCTGAGAAAGACTTTTTCCACTCTTGTAAAATCACTGCATGAGGAAGTCTCTTTCGATTTTGAAACGTTCTGGAATGGAAGCTACCCTCTTTGCTTCTTATTTTAATCACACTGTAATTTTCAATTGATTCTCCAAATATCAAAACTAGATTTCTATCCTTAATGAGGCTTTCAGAAATTAATTTTGACACCTATGGCAATCCTGAGGTTCTGTCATCCTTGTGTCAATCTGATACATACACTTCTGATGAAAAATTGATATGAGTTTTGTTATCACTTTACTAGGCTACCATTACCATTCCTAGTGAGATTCTCTCTGAGATTAGATTCTGGAGACAGAAATTATTTCAGTATGATGCCAAGTTTTTAAGTAGGGATAAGTCTCTTACTGAGAGAAGCCTCATACCAATTGCATGGCCTTTTGTCAGGTTGGTTTCCACAGGTCAGTATTTACATTCAACAAATTCCCTCTTTCTCCATCTTCCAGATATTTCCCTGACTGTCCAGCCATATAATCACAGCTGAAGACCAGGGTTTGATATTTTCTGTGACAAAACAGTTCAGGAAGGCTAAGCAAATCAATCTTTTCTTTAAGATAGTGACTCCAAAGTAAAAGCCTAATAATACATTTCCTTATTTGTAAAGGTAATTCAGACAACTAGATTTCCAAGGACTTGTTGAACTGAGTGTGTATGTTTTATATTTCATTAAGGACTACATTGTTCTCCAGTGTAGATATAAAAATAAGTTACGAAAGGGCAAGAGGGATAATTAAGTGCACAATTTGGCTCACTGTATACTTCAAACTGGAACCATTTAGTTTCTCCTCACCCCCTGCCCACTCCCACCAATGAATGCTCGTTTGATTCAGTGGCTTCCAGAGCATCTTTTAAGAAAAGCAATTTCTATCACCAGCAAGCCTCTGTCGAACTTAAATTTCAAGAAATAATTGCATTTCATTTGCTCCCTGCTCTAGCAGAATTTATCTCCTGTGAGTTTTCAGACATGTTGGTAAAGTTATATCACTAGCTGCAAAATAAAAATTAGAAATGTGCACTTCATATCTTGCACATTTTCCTCTCTTCTCACTTTAACACTGCTCACCCCAGTGCCTGGCCTTGAAAAGTTGCATTCTTTTAAACACGTTGTAGCATCTTCCAAATACGAGCATTTATATTGACATTGCTGGCAAAAGCATTCCTAGGGCACTGTCTCTTGTGTTGTTGGGACTTTTAGCTGGGTTTTAAGGGAAGCCCTGTAGATGCCAGAATTATCTCTGAAGCTGCATTTATTACAGTGGGTGATAGAGTGGATATTGGAAGAATGAGAATAGACCCAGGAACAGTGGCAGAGGCAGGTACTGCAAACTTCCAGTGGAGAGCAGAGTGGCTGGAGCTGGGGAAGTGGGAAGAAGTGCTCTCTCTCTCTGTTGTGTTATTAAAGAATCACCCCAGGGAAAGGGCCATAAGGGTCAGCCAGAAGAACCACGATTTGAAGCCCCCTCTGAACCTGGAGAAGAAGATGCCTACATTTGGAATATAGCATTCAGTAATAGGTCATGTAGTTCTCATACGTCGATCCATCTGTGTTTAAGGCATGTCATTCCTCTTCATGCTGTGTAATACCAAGGCATACCTGTTCAGATGCGGGGCTAGGCCTTGGTTAGAGATTTGGGACCTAGGGTTTCAATTCCTTTCTGAGCTTTTAAAAGTCCCAACTTAGATGCTGTGGTCACCTAGGGGAAAAAAAAATAAAGACACTTCAGCTCCTAAGTCATGAAAAACTTTAGGAAGACCTATGCAATGTTTATAGATTTCTAGTTAGGCTTCTTTCCTGCAGCCAGATATTACTTACGAAGTGATTTGAGATTTTGAATAGTGATGAGCTTCTGACACGATACAGAGGGAAAAACAACTTGTATGTATTTAAGAAGCCACCCTATTTGTTGTGTGACTAGCAAGTTTCTATATAGAAAACCAAAGACATCTGCAACAATCTCTTAATAAACTTTTTTTTTTCCTGGATCTAAACTGTCACAAAAATTATTTGTCTCTTTCTTTCTTCTTTTCTTCCCCTCTTTTATTAGTATGTTAAAGAAAAAGATGTTTGTTATGTTTGCAGCCTTAAGGTTTATGACTGGATAACCACTGCAACCTGGCATTTGCTGGGATGGCATTTAGGAACCAAAATATTCCTGGAACATGAGAATGTGTGACTTGGATTTAGATACAGTAACTTTTTTTGTTTTGCAAACATTCCTTGTGCACTTTTCTTGCACACAGCATATAATATTAACCTATTGCAAAGTGTAGGTTTTAAAGCAGTGGTAAAGGGGAGGACAGTCATCTTTGAAGGATGTGGGGAGAGACAAATACAAATTCTGGAGGTAAGTCCCAAAACCACGGAGGAGATATACAAAGAGGGCAAAACCAACAACAATAACAGTCTTCTGGACCTATTTCAACCACTCAGAGTCAGTATAAATGTGAAAACCAAATGGCCCATTTGTAAATGGCCTATTTGCAAACTGCTTGAGCATCTATTACTCCCTTAAGGACTGGTTTAAGTTCTCTCAAAGAACTCAGAAGTAATTTGAGACATTTAGGAGTTAGTGTGTTTTTGTATGCAATTCCGATGTTTGTATTCTGACTCAGCTGAATCCTCCTTAGGACCAGAAGTAATCAGTGTACCACATGCGTCTTCCTTCACCAAGGAGAATGAATTCCATTAAAAATTAACAGCAGAGTCCAAGAAACTGGAACTGTAAGGAACAGCAGTGCTAGAGGTTGGGAGTGACACAGTCCAAGTGGCTGTTGAGAAGACCCTTTTCCTTCAGAGCTTAGTGGGATGCAAGCTAAGGCAGGCAAAGAGGTGAAATCTGTAGGGAGGAAAAGTATGAAGTGATCAAGACTAGGCCAGAATGCTCATTTGCATGTGCACAGTAGTGTATTCTGATGCTTCAGAGAAGCTCCCTGCAATCAAAAACTATTTTAGCTCTTGAAGGCTTTGCCCAAAAATTAAACTTCAGTTTAAACACTTCAATGGAGAAGCATTTATATTTATATTCATATTCACAGGTATACATATAGAAATACAGGTTTTTAAAATAGGGACCACATCTTAATGCCTCGAAAGTTTACTGCTCCTATTACTCATTATGCAAGACATTTCCCTTAATCCTAAATAACCAAATTCATTAGATCCCTTTCTTGTTTGCCTTCTCACTGCAGAAGAGCAATGGTTATTTACCTGAGATAATAGCAACACATAAAAATTGCTTACAAACTTCTCTTCTTCAAACAGGTAAGTCTCAGACCAGGGCTGGTATTCTGTTCTGTATACCAATACATTTCAGGACACTAACCCTGTCTATGTGATTCCACTTTGAGAACCCACATGATGAAGGCATTGTCCAAATCCCTAAATCATAGAGTCATAGAATGGCTTGGCTTGGAAGCGACCTTAAAAACCATCTAGCTCCAACCCCCCTGCCATGGCCAGGGACACCTTCCACTGGAGCAGTTTGCTCAGATGATACTGCTAAAAACAGTATGTGAGTTGGTTTGTGTGCGTCCACCTTTTTGCTCAATTCCATGACTGTGTTAAATAAAATAAATTTGAAAGGTTAAATAATATTTGCACACCAACTTTAAGTTAATGGTGCTAGGGACACAGCATGAATCAGATGTCAAAATCAAAAGCACTTGAAGAGTTAAAATATCTGTAGGTACACATTCAGCAGAAAAATGAGAACAGCCTGTCAGTATTTTACCTCTCCTTCCTTCCTGTCCTTAGTTTCAGTGCCTGCAGTTCTACAAACAGGACTTTATTTTCACAGTGTACCTGCCTGTCTTGAAAAACTGAAGCACTAAAGCCACACATGTTCTCCTGAGTCATTGCAATGCTCACGTCCAGAGTGTGGACTCACTTTTTTGGACTCACAGAGAAAGGTGTGATACCTAAAAGCCCTTTGGTTTTACAGAGTTTGAACTATCAGGCTTAATAATATTTAACTATACTGTTGCAGCAATCTTTGTAAGAGCAGTTCAGGACAATAGCTAATGGTTCAAAGGTGCAGGGCCTTGGGTAACTGTATTTAAGCAAAGCTTTACACGTGAAACTCCAGTTAAATCACCACTTTCTCTCCTTCCAGTTTTGAAAAATCTAAAACTCTTGGTGCCCTCCAGTGTCTTTACCAATTATTGCTACTTTTTAAAACTGGCTATGAATAAAAGTACTTCCATCCAGACGTGAATGTAAAATACTTCTAAAGCTTTGGCTTGTGACTCACTGAATATTCTATTTTCCCTTGCTTTTATTTCTTTCAAAATCCTGAAAAATCCTTCAGTGCAAAAAGTGGACATAAATACCTGCTATAAAATGCACAGGATGGGTCCAGGGCTTTCTTGTACAAACTTCTCGTAGTAAGCCAAATCTTAAATTTTTATTTTATTTCAATTCTTACCCAGAAAAATTTTGATGAAATCCAGTTGGTGATTACCTTCAGTGAAAAATTTGTGAAATTCTCATCTCATTGAACATGACCTGTTTCATGGCTTTGATTGCCAAGACATAGTATATGTCGTGTGGACTTTTGCAGAGCTGTGGAAAAGACATATTTGGTTAAAGCTGTAGAACTTGAGGACAGGAGGAGACAGTGGAAGACCATTACAACATGTATGCCTATTTCACATACGTATTCCATGCACTTATGCATACAAGTATCTGTATGTATACACTATATATACTGTATGTATACAGTATGTGTATGTATACAGATACTTCTGGTCGGTTGTCAGAGCTGTAAACTTATGCTCTTCATATTTAGCAGAACATTCAAATGCCATGGAAAGGTTTGGGCATTTTACTGGTCTCATTCCTGGCTCAAAGTGCTTTTAGGCTAATTTTAGAGAGAGATGATAAATGGATGTAACAAACAGCGGAGGGGAAGTGGTAACAACAGGAAGATTGGCTGGTTGCGTAGGGTACCGGTACGCCCAGTATGAAGGTTTTGAAGCAATGTTCTGATTGAATAAAAACTATGTTTTTCTATTTTAAGAAATGAAAAATCAGAAAGCTATGATTAAGATTGCAAAATGTGTTTTTGTTTGTTTGGGTTTTTTTCTGTAATTTCTGTCTTGCCTTATTCTTGTCCTTTTGGAAAAAGTTCCTGTGAGATGAAACATTCCTCATTTAACCCTGGCCCAAAGTGAAATGTTTCATTTTGATTTGATATCTGTCCTTGAACTTTCAAGAAGTCAAAGTGCAAAAGCAAGAAAAAACATGGGCTTAGTTGTTTATTTTTGTAAAATTATTTGCAATCATAAATATATAAAAGCTAAAGGACCAGTAATCTTATTTTTAAGATGTTTGAGATATTTTTTGATGCTATTGCATGAAGACAACTGTAATTCTAATAACTGGTTGCTGTTGTCTTTAGGGTAGTGAACACTAAGTTGATGATATAGCCAGTTAGAGGGGGACTGGATAGGTACTGCAGGTACGTGATGAGGATATGTTTGGGGGATTTTTTAATGTCATTTTCTGTTTGGAAGAAAGCAAAGCCAAACATCATATGAGCATGCAAGTATCACTGACTGATGTTAAGGCTTCCCAGCTGGTTGTTAGTATGCCTGTCGGTATTTTTCCTGGTTATTTGATTTTGGAAGAGCACTGGTTTCCTGTGCTTCAAAACACTTTCTCTGGCTTGTGGCCATTGTCATTCTTTTTCCCCCAATTACTTATCAACAGGTCTGCTGAGATTTGACAACCATTTTCTTGATTATACTGCCATCACCTTTATTTTCAACTGAACCTGAGCACCCAGGTCAGAAGAGTGAGAAAGTTCTCCCTTTCTTCACACATATTCTCATATTAAGGGAACTGTTCTAAAAAGTGTATCCTTCCAGCTTAATTTGCACTGGAATTGTGGCAATTTTCTCTCTCTGTATCTGTGCATTTCCCCCTTTCTCTCTAAAGACTTTTGGACTCTTTAGCCATTCCCAGCCAAAACTGACAGTGGCAGAAAACCTAAAGGAGAATTATTAAAAGTATTTACTACTAATATGGTATCATATGAAATTGTGCTGAAATGTCTCATTAAGAAATAGACTAGTACTGCCTAAGATAGGCTGAGCTACTAATACAGTAATGGCTCTATATGGTCTCTGGAAGTCATAAATGGGATGTAAATTAACATAAACAGATGGTGATATGTGAATATTATCATATATCCAAAGAAGGAACAGATAAAAGGAATGGAAAATACTTTAGCACACCTTTTCTCTTGATGAATCAGATTTATACAATATAGATACTATCTTTCTCTTCTCAGCATGTCAGGCTGTCACATCAGTTTGAACACTTAGTCCTTCAGGATGAAAGATTTGAGATCTGTGCTGAGGTTGTCTTGGGACTAGTCTGTTTTCGGCTGAAGGTAAGGCAGCTAAGGCCTCCTATTTTTTCTGTCTTGTTTAATAGCAACACAATAACCTGCAATTCAATATAGACTTTGTAATTCATATATTTGATTGTTTTTTAAGGAAAGTAAACGGAGTTCGTGTAGAACAAAGCAGATTAAAGAAAGAAGCTTAAGACAATTTTGTTAAAACTTAATCAAAAGCTTAAGAGAGATTCAAGCATATTAGGGTATGGAATTATATAGCCAAGGCAAATAAATGTTGTAACCAGTCATACAAAATGACTGTTTTATGTTTGATGAGCTTTGATAAAGATGACTGTTTTCGTATATTTCTCTAGAATTCTGTATATGATGTGTGTGTGTATTACACATTTCTTGTCAAGTTAATCTCTTATGACTGTATATTTAATATTCAATTTTATATATGTAGAATGACAATCATAGATGAAAATTAGTAAATACTTTTTTATTATTTTTTTTTAAAGAATAGCTTTTCATCTGTAGAATTGTATAGTCAGACAGGGAAAATCGAAGCAAGATATGTATAAGAACATGGGAGGCCAGCTTCTCAACTTGCCTTGGCCCTGGCCTGCTTTTTATTGCTGAACATGATCCTTTCCCCCTGCTTGGCCTTTTATTCCCCAAGATCTCTCAAAGTGCCAAGTTCATTTATGTGGAGACCTTGCCCAACAGAAACCAGAAAACTCACTCTGCATTTGAAGCATAAAAGCTGCAGTAGCTGGGAGGGCTCATTTGTTTAATCAGACACTAAAAGGGGATCAATGTCTTATTTTAGGTAATAAACTCATTTTATAGAGGAGCCTGCAACTAAAGCTTCTGTAAAGGACTGGATTGTGACACTGAATCTGATTACCAAGCAATAATAATAACAGCACTAGTGTTTTCTAGTTCACATGATACCTAAAGAGCTTTTAGCTTTTCTGAGGGCTTGCAAGCACATCTTGGCTTCTTCTGGATAGTGTGGGATTACTACTTCTCACAAATTCTTTCACCAGTCATTCAGTTGCCCCAGTTACTTGAGTTTGATGCAACTGGCTGAAGAAGCTAACCAATCTTTAACAATAAAGTAATGGTGAATTCATCTGGAATAGTAAAATGGTTTGGTTTGAATTTGGTTTTATATTGTTTAAAATGAAATGAAAAAAAAAAGGGAACTGTCCCTAGAGGGTCAGACAGATTACAGAATGGGGAGTTTTTTCAGTAAGTGGAAACATGAATATAATCTCTCTCCTAACAAGAACTTTTAGAAGATTTTGAGGAATGGGTTCTGTGGCTTTTATTGCTCAATAACAAGATGTTGGTTGCAGTTTGCTCTCTCACATGGAACAAGCAAACACTAGTTTTGCAGATACACAGACAGATGTTAGGCAGTGCTCTACCTTTACTTTAAAGGAACAGTCCTGGTGAAATAGAGCATAGCAACACAGGATTTGTCACTTTTGATCAGACCAGTAGCTCATCTACATCTGTTCTCCTGTCCCTGATGATCCAGAGGAAGAAATTACATCTACAGGAAAAAGAAATTTTTCAATAGGAGGTAAATATTAAACCCCAAGCTAAGAAACTTTTGGACAAATTGTAGAATAAAGGCCTGATTCTACCAAAAGCCAGTGTTGAAAGAACAGTGTTTTCACTGCTTGCCTACCTGGTTGAGAAAAAGAAAACAAAACTGACCAGCTTTTAAATGACAAGGTTTTTATAGCTATTAAGCTATATTTTTGCAGCTTTAATTCCTTTTTTTATATGAGTCCTTCAAAAATCTTCCTGTGATTTTTATAATTCTTATTAAAATGCATCTTTGGAAGTAGGATATTTGCAACTTTTATGCAGTTACAGTAGGACTAAGGGTCAGGGGACCTGAACTGTATAATACTGCACAGCTGTAAGAGTGTGAAGTATTTTTTTTCTTCCTTCTTTTGTTCTTGAGAATCCCTTTTTTATTTTTTTGCTGAGCTGTAACTTTTAATCTTTTTGCCTTTCACACTGTTGAACAAATGAACTAATTACCTATGACTTTCATATTATAATTATTTCATCAAATGTATCATGCCAAAGGGTTAGTTTTTGGCCTCCTTGTCATGACTGCAGATGAATACAAGTCAAGCTAGTAATTTCTCCAAGGGAGTGAGAGTGCTGTCTTATTGAAGCTCACAGACTCAATCAAAGCTGGCTTCTCAAAGCTCTGGGAGAGGATTAGTCACTACTAACTTCAATTTGACGTGACATCCGAGTGTCACAGCAGCCCTAAGGTGGAGCTGTGAGAGTAGAACAGAGGAAAGATACATAAATCTTTCTTCTTCCTCCCCTCACCCCTGCCAACTTAACATCACATAACTGCTTGTATTGCCTAAAAGTCAATGCTGTGCATTTCATATTAAAGGCAAGGATTGTCATTTTAATAATGTATTACCTTTCATAAGAAAGCAGGACATCACTGTCACCAGTGACTGACACGTAATAGGTAGGGACTTGCAAAACACCAAAGTTGGTCCATTTTCTAAGCTGGGAGCATTCCAGTTGCTTAAATATCTCCTAGAAGAGTAAGGTTAGGCCATGAATTTCAGGATGTCATACAAAATTCCTAATAACTTGTGCTAAGTCAGAACAAGGTTCTGACTTGGGTTCAACTCTCTCTTAATATGATACCAACCGTGAAAATGATACATTTATCCTGATTGCCAGTGGGAAACTGTCTGCCTTATGCTTTGGTTTTATATGGAAAAGCCTAAGCAGAAAAGTCACAACTGCCCAGATTCTAGAGGTGTATTCTGATGTGGGTGTTTTCAAGACCTACGCTGCTACAGTAAAAAAACTGCTGCTGAACAGATGGATTGGTCCATTTGTGACTCTTTCAGCACAATGGTCAGTAAAGAAACACTGCAGGAAAAGCACAAATGTTCCAAGAATCTCTTGCAATTCCGCCACTTCCAGTATAATAGAAATAGTAAGGGTTGTGCAATAGCTAAGATACTTGCCCAAAGAATAAAATTATAGCACTCCAGATCAACATGATGTATCCTAAACTTTTATGGCAAACTGTCCAGCAAAGCTGGAGCCATCTCTCAGTCTGTTGACCTAAAAGTTATACAGAAGGGTTCCTTTAATTTGGGTAGCAAAGACTGTTAAAGATACGCAGCTAGCATTTCACCTTGTGATGCTAAATCTGACAAAGATCCCAAGATTTTGGGGATGTCTTCATTAATTTTTTCATTTAAAGTGATTTATTACTGTTTTTGAAAATCTGATGACAACTTTTATTTTCAAATGCTGATGGTCATGAACTAGGAGAATCATTGATTCAGTATTAGCTGAACCTGCAAAAGAACCAGTACCTTCACTATTTGAGCACAAGGGAAATTAAGTACATTAGAAGATAAAATTCAATATTGCATACATGTAGAGTCTTTCTGACCTTCTACAAGACATTTAACATTTATATCTTTGTTTCTCAGAATGCAGAAGAGTTTACTTTCAGTGAGTGGGTCAGTATACCGCATTCCTAAATTCCCTCCCACAAAAAACCCACTCTGTAGAATTCTGTGGTGGACACTGCCTATAGAACTTGAGGCAAATACTTTTTTAGGGCTTCCATTGATAGTACAGAACTTACTTATGCCAGGGATACATTACCTTAACAATTTCTTAATTAAGGATAAGATTTCCATATTGATATTCAAAAGACTCTCACAGCAGTCATGCTTAAGTGAAGACTGGAAGGTTTGTTTTACAAAAGTTAGTATAGCTCATTGCAAAACTTCGTCCCACGTTTGTTTGATTAGATCCAAGAAGAGTGTAATGACATGGATACAAAAAGGAATGCTTTTACATAGCTCATGACCTTAGGTCACAAAAAAGCATTCAGCTGTAACAAATGCCGCAGTGTGAACAGTGCTTCTAAACTCAAGGTAATCCATAAATCTCCTTGTAACTCAAAAGTTATCTCTTACACTGTCATCTTTTTGTAATCCTTTGGTAGCAAAGCACTGAGAGGTGAGAAAATGGCTGCTTGTTACTGGTGGTACTTGGACTTGGCTGCTTGGTAGGATTTACGTATTCCAGACTTGCTTCTGAAATTCATCACCATATCCATTGAATTACAATGATTTCAGGGCTCAAATGAACTAAACGAGGCACTTCTTAAAAGCATAAATGAGGCCAAGAAGATTCATCTGGTGCCGTGCCATCTGCGAGAGAAGTTTGTGCTACGTTTTGCTATTTGTTCCCGCACAGTGGAATCCACCCACATCAAGTTTGCCTGGCAGCACATCTCACAGCTGGCAACTGATCTTCTGAAAACATGGGAACAAAACCACCACCAGCAGCAGAAACAGCAGTGAAGTACAAGTGGAGATGAGGTAATTAACTGGCTTTCTCTGTGTTGCCAAGTTTTATTTTAGGGGCAGGTGGGAAAGTCAAATTATGACGAAAACAAAACAACCAAAACCTGTTGTTACATAGCCCAGCTGCAGTAGCAAAGTCTTTGCCAGCAAGTTGTGTTGTAACCTTAGTCATTCCTTCTCTTTCCTGTAGTTTCATCTTGCCTATTTCCAGGATGCACATAGCCAAGGAGACTCAAGCTGTCATTTCTTACCAGTTTGTAATCAAGAGCATTTATTCAACCAGGCAATGGAAACAGAAGGGTTAGTGCTCACTCCATTGTCCCCACTCACCTCTAGCACACCCACTCCTTTCTTCACAGATGAAACTGAGAAGTGTTATAACCAATGAAACTACTATGACTTCAGAAAGAATCCAAGTTGGGGAAGTTCAGTAACCTCTTTGGGTCCTATCTAAATAGGCACGCACAAATGCCATTGTCAGAATTTGGAGCACTGTCATGTCATGAGACATTTACTGCAGTGATTTTGTAAATGAACAAAGGACAAAGAACTTCAAGACTTCCTCATTGCATAGCCACATCAGGGGGAGTGGCCTCTAGCTGAACATGATCCGTCCTTCTGGCAGGTTCTCTACTTTCCCCTAAAGGGTTGGCTTCTAAAACAGCCATTTTGTCCAATATCAGCAAATAGGTTATGCTGGCGATTGGTTTCCACTTCGATCATTCCTAAGGAGGCTTCTTAGAAACTCCTCCTGAAGAGTTTTTTCAAAAGCCATGTGCTACCTGGGATTCTGTATTTTTAATCAAGTTATTATAAGTAGTGATCACTTAAAAATAATCTCAAAGACATGTTCTGTGAAGTTCAGTTGTGATTTCTTTTTCTGGCTACCATTCTGCTCACTTCACTGTGTAATACATCTCTGATAAAATGTGCTACGAAATGTGATGGCAAAAATTTTACTCTTTGTTTCTCAACTTAGCTCACAAACAAAATCAACAATGGCAATAAAAATAGAAATTAAGAGAAACAACTCCCAAAATATGCTATGGTGCCCCATTCAGTGGTTTTCTGCCATTAACAGTGATGCATGGAATATGAAAATATTGGAAAACAACTTTCAGAGAAAATCAAATCATGTGTACTTTACAGAAAGAATTGATATGTCATCCTGTCAAAGGCAGATACAGTAAAGAGCTAAATGAAAGTCAGAACAATATCTGACTTTTAAAACTACTTTTGCTGGTTTTAAAACATAAATTCCAGACAGTTATTTCTATGCAAATAAGAACAACATAAATAGCTACTCCAAGAAAAATAATATGTATGATTAATTTCTACATTTGCATTTTAATCTTCTTCTTACTGCTCATATTAACTTCTAAAACATCTTGAATAACTTGGACAACTCTTCAGCTTTCTTCCTCCATCCCTTGCAAGTATACTTCCTACAGCTGGGAAGTTGCAAGTAGAAACATGCATCAGGATAGTTTATTTGGCACATTGTCTGCTCCTGCCCCCTGTCCTTCCAGAAGGTATTAACTCAGTTGAATGTAGACCATGTGGATTTTTCTGGTGATTCCTAATTTCTCACTTCTGAGGTGCAAACTGGAAAGGACTACTATTTCTTTGAGGAGTTGATTTCCCAGAAAACAGACGAAGAAAGGGACGACAAATCAATCTGGCAAAACCTCAAGCAGGTGACTGAACCATTGCACAAGACACTGCTCTCAGCTACAGGATCAGAAATTCTGATAGTGTCATTCTCTTTAGCAGAACCAATAAAAAAATTAAGCTTTTCTGTAGTAGCACAATGCAATAGATTGGTAGACTGAAGAGAGTGGAAAATGCTGGCAGTTGTTTCCTCTTCTGTTATTAGTTTTTTAAAAAACAACATTGCTCAGTTCTCATAACCTGCAAAACAATGTTCATCCATAGCACATATGGTCCACACTGATACAGTTTTTACAACTTTTACATTATGAAAACTCTAGAATCTTGGAGCCAGAAAGAATTACACCTTGTCTATGAGACATACCAGAATTCTGTAGGTGAAATATATAACCAGGTCTGTCCGGGGGGGGAAATCAGATTTTGATCAAAACTCTCATAGAGTAAATCCAGGATAATTCCACTGAAATGAAATGGAGTTGCTTTGGGCTTAGGTGACAGTAATTAAGATTAAAAATCTGACTATTAAGTATTGAAAAAGAAAGGCAGAAGGTAAGGGACCAGTAAACTAAACATAAGAAGATTGTGGTGGAAATCCTCTCCAGAGAAACCAGAGCACAGGTGGATGATGCACACCAGTGTGAGCCTCAAACTGCTGGGATGCAGTCAGGATGCACATCCAAACACAGGAGAGGTGAAATGTTCCCAGCAACTCGGAATTAGATATAGATCCCTCTACACATTTGTGGGAAAACGTTGCCAAAACTGACATTCAATTAAGCGTTTTTCAGTATATGCATATCAGTTTTAGAAAAGGCTATTGTCCAGATAGCAAAACTCCCATTGGCCGACACTTCAGGAAAAAGGCTAATTTAAAATATAAATGCAGTAAAAGTTAAAATTTTTTTTAATAGAAGTGACAGATCTAATAAACAACAAGACCCATAGAATTACATTTCCCCACGGCTAGCCCAATACAGAAATCTGAAGTTCAAAGTTCCAGTTTTTCTGAAATTCTGGGTTGATTTGAATATGTAACTACTGAAGGCCTTCATAGTATTCAGTCTCTCACACTCTCTTTTCCCCACAGTTCCCTCATAAACTATTAGTGTTAGGTCATCTGAAAAGGAAATCTGGGCTATGTAATCAACTCAAGAACAAGTGTTGATAAGAACATTTTGAAAGAAGAACATAACTGCTGTTTCTGTTCTGTAGATTTGCAACATATCTGTAAGTGAGAAACACTGTATTTATGAATAGTTAATATGTTAACCTGCATTTGTGGTGCCTTTTGTGCAAAAGCTAATACAGTCTGTGCTGATTAACACTGTTTGATATTAAAAATAATTATAAAATCTCAGAATTGTACTTCAGTAGAATATCCACATGTCAAGGGAGACTATGGCTATTGGAGGAGGGAAAAGCTAACTTTTCAGTAACCGCAATTTATTTTTTTTTAACTAGCAGAGTGCTAGTACAGTATTTTCATTCTTAATGACAGATTATATTTTATTACTGATGATGAGATATTGAAAAGATATGTATTTATTAAAGTATTGGTAATATATTATACTCTGAACTGCATTATAATTATTAAATTTCTAATTTACTCTTACCTTTACATGTAAGATTCTACTCATGGTTGTTTTGTTGTTGTTGTTGTCTCCTGTAAGGATAACATATGTGATGAGTAGTACTCACATTGCAGTTGCCTTACAGCAACAGTGTAAACCTTGAGACTTACAAACGAATTGCTGAAAGACAGAATGAGAAATAAAACTGACAACCCTGGAGACCTGGGGAGTTGGTATGGGCAGATTAAACAACCATCAATGGATAATATCTACATAGCATATGTAGAGTTTGTATGACCTAAATGGAAAAATGATTGGATGCATAATGCTCTAATTATAATTTGTGAGCTGTTGACTTCCTTTAAAATCTGTATCCAAACCCTGCTGAACAGACATGTAGGTTTTAATTGGCAACATTAATAAATGGAAACAAATCTATGATTACTGTCTGCCTTTGCTCTTAACCAAGCTTTTCCTGCCTTATTCATACCAGATGGGCTGTAAGAGGTCCAACTTCCCCACTAATATCAAGTCAGTGCTCTGATTTTCACCATCGGTAACTTTTCCTCAATGTGTCCTTAAAACAAATTACTCTGCAAATGGGAGTTTGCCTGAGGAAAGTTTCCTCCTCAGCAACATGAGTCTGAAAAACACCTGGACATAACCAGGGCTGATGACGACCCTCCTGTAAAGTTCTGAATAGTCCTGCAGCTGGATCTGCCACTGGAGCCAGCTGCCCAGCTTCAGCTTTGGTTTGCAGCTCCGATGCCATCAGGTAGGACAGGGAAGGGGCCTGTCATTAGCCCTGCCTGGCCCTGCGTCCCCAGGGGCAGCTTGCAGCTGCAGGTTCCTTCGTGCAACTCAAGGGGAATCGGGCAAGCGTGCCTTGGGAAAAATCTGATGGCAGCAGTGCCACAAACTCTAAATGTTAGCCCATCTGGGTCTGAGATGATAGCTCGCATACTAGCACAGACAGTTTAATATGCTGTCTGCACTAATGGTGTAACAAGCTTGACATATAACAAAAACCTGACAGTAACTGCAAGAAATGTTTCTCATGGGAAATTAAATGTCCACCCACACACAAGTGTCTGTGTTAATACCAGAGGTGTAACTGCAGCTTAGTGTGCTAATTTGCATCTAGTTTGGTGTGCTAATTTGCACGTGGGTTGGTGTGATCCAGCTAGGCGCTCCACGCTCAGATTCAGCTCATGGGTTACATCCACCTGGGCCACCACCTTTTGCCATGTAAGGCATCATGTCATTCATCTTGTCCCTCTGCCACAAAGTCCAGCTGCTGCTGCTCAGACCTTCGGCAGAGCTATTCTCCCAAAAAGGCCTGTCCCGCAGCTGTTGCCAGGAGTGTTGGACAGCACCATCTGCTGACGCTGCCGTGGTGGCCGTGGTGGCCTCGCAGCCTGTGCCACAGGGCTGGAGATGGAACAGGTGGCCGTGGAGGTCAAGTGCTGTGTGCGCAAAAGGGTCGGGTGCCCATCGCTGGCACCCAGGTCAGGAGGGGAGCCGGGGCTTTGTGCCTGTGCCCTTGTTCCGTGGCACCCGCCTCCCCTGGAGCTCACCCTGCACAGAAGGGGGGCTGCCCTAAGTGAGCAAAGGGCATCCAGAGAGTCTTCTAACCGGGAGGAGAGGAAGGAAAGGCGGGTAACTGGGGTGTGTTGATGGGAGGTGGCCGCCCTGCCATCTTGGGAAGATGAAGTCGAGTCTGACACAGAAAGAGCCGCAGCGATTCTGCTCCTGCAGTCACCGGTGTGCGCGCAGAGACGAGAGCCTCCTCTGCCTCACAGGAGCAGCACATCCCGCACATCGCCGCGTTTCCATTTTCTGCTGCTACTGAAAACGGCCTGGACTGGGCAATAAACGGGACATTCTCCAGCCTCCCCCTTCCCGGGTGCTCTCACTTCCAGCCGAGCAGCCAAGCCTTTATCAAGAGAGTGTTTTTTCGAGGCGCGTGGCGAGGGCTGGCGGGGCGACAGAGCCGCCCTGCGCAAGCCACGGCAGCGGCGGGACATCGGCACATTCCTGTCGGGACGAGACCAGAGCGGGTCGCGGGATCTCAGAGGGCCAGGGGCGGGCAGTGGGAAGGAGCGGGGCGGGGGATCCCGGAGGGAGCGGGGAGGGCCAGGGGCGGGCAGTGGGAAGGAGCAGGGCGGGGGATCCCAGAGGGAGCCGGGAGGGCCGGGGGCGGGCAGTGGGAAGGAGCGGGGCGCGGCGGGGGGCGCGGGGGTGGCACCCAAGGCGCGGACCCCGCGCCCATTGGAAGGCGCGCGCCTCCGACTCAGCCAGTCGGGAGAGCCGGGCCCGCCCCGCCGCGCGCCTTCCCGCCCGATGGCGTCACAGGGAGGGGCCCGCCTCTTTCCCGCGCTGCCCTCCGTCCCGCTCTCTGATTGGCCGCGGCGCCCGCAGCCCCGTGACCCGATTGGCGGGCGGGCCGGGCGCGCGCGCGGGGCGCGGAGGCGGCGGCCGGTGGGTGCGGGGGGGCGCGCGGGGCGCGGGAAGCGGCGGTAGCGGCGGGACCGTCTTGGGGCGGGAGGGTCTCCTCGCCGCGGGGCGGAGGAGCGGGGGCAGCCAGGGAGCCCTTGCGGCTCCGGGCTCGGCGTCCCGGCGCGGTGAGGGGGGCCCCGGCCTCAGCTGGGCCTGGGCAGCTCCCCGCCTGGATTGCAGCCCTGCGGGCGGTGAGTGGGTGGGTGTGCCCCCCGTGCTTCCCTGGGGTTCCCCGCCCCGCGTCCCGGTGTGCCCCTGCGTGCCGCAAAGCCATCCCTGTCAGTGCTTGGATAAACCTTCCCGGCTTCAGGCACTCGCGCTGTCCTCGTCTGGGATCCGTTTTGGCTGAACGTGTGTGCATTTGGCTGCCTCCTGGGGAGAAATAGTAAGGCTGTGAGGGCAACTAACAGGAATAAGAATAGGGGGAGGGAATATTATACTAAAAGGTACTTACGAAGTCTAGGAGTATCTAAAAGGAGAGTGTGACGAGGGTGGATCCAGCCTCTCCTGAACAAGAGGCAACGGGCAGAAACTGAACCACAGAAAGCTCCACCTGAACATGAGGTGACTGCACTGGAACAGATTGCCCGGAGAGGTTGTGGACTCTCCTTCACTGGAGATCTTCGAGAACCGTCTGGACACGGTCACAGTGCACACAGCAATGTGCTCTGGGGCGACTCTGCTTGAGCAGGGAGGTGGAACCAGATTACCCACTGTGGGCCCTCCCAGCCTGACCCATTCTGTGATTCTGTGAAAAAATTAGACTGAAATTTTAAACTGGCTACCACTGTTCACTTGTTAATGACCTTCCCTTGGTGCTGCGAAGGTGATTACTAAATCCTTAAGGAAGTGGTAGTGAACTTGAGATTTTGTTTTCTGAATGATGGAAGTTATGGAAGTATTTCATTGGAGCAAGTGCCTGCTATTAAACTTTTTCTGAACTTAGCTTTTATGTTGCATAAGATGTTTTTAAGTCAGCAGTTACAAAAATGCTGTGTTGCACAGTGACAGCTGTTTAGTAGTTGTTTAGAGAAAGGGCTGCAGCCTTTCATCTCCTGTTCACTGTCACTCAGCTGCAAATGGGTTATGATTTGCACTGGATTCCTTAGGCAGAAGTTAGACTTCTCACAGTGCAAAATATGGCAGTGATTTTTCAGAGAGAAAGTCTTTATTTTTGTGGGGATTTTTTTGTTTGTTTTAATTCAGTTTGCTTCTAAAGGCACCAGATTTATATATTCTGACTTTTCTAAACAGCTCTACAAAGTTGGGCTGATGTCCAAAAAAAAATTCAAAACAGAATGATTTACGTACTCTTTATTGTGTGTGTAACCATATAATCAGATGCACTATAATCATGTTGTGCTCTCTGTTGCCTAACTTTTTGAAACTAATTAGAGAGGACACCCCCCCACACCCTGTATTCCTTCCATTCTCTCTCCCCAGTCTTGTAAGGACATCTGCACTCGTACATAGTCTGTAGCTGATTCAGAAGATTGCAAGTTGACTAGTATTCTGTTGGAAGGGGTGCAGAATATATGGACCTACACTTCAATAGTTTTTAAGTATTCCCTGGCTGTAACACTCTAGTCTATACTGAAGTTAATTAAAAAAGTCCAATTAACTCGCTGAAGTAAATAAAAAAGGGAAATTATGTCCCTTATGGACAGGTGAGGAGATCAGAATTACTGCTCTATGAGCTTTCTGCAAACTCTGTTGAGGCAGCGGCGGGTTTGTCTTAATTTTGCTTGTTCCGGTGTCTCTTCTGAAATCATAAATTCTTGACATTACCAGCAACATCTCTGCACATGATACTTTGCAGAGAAAGAAGATACATTGTAAAGGTGAACATATAATTTCAAGTCTTAAAAAAAATTCTCCTTACGAGCCAAATGTCGTCTTTCCTATTTCTTTGAGTAAAAAAAAAATCACTAAAGAGATTTAAAGTCCACTTTCTAAAAGTGGAGAAACAAGTATTGCTTTAAGCATGTAGGAGCTTTTTTTCTCTGAAGTGTAAAATGGGGACATTTTAGTGCATTCTGAATGGTATAAAATAGTTTTGAATATTTGCTGTGAATCTGTAAATATTTTCTTAGTCTGAAAGTTTAGTACATTCAGGCTTATTCATTCTGCGTTTACCTCCCCTCAGAGACTTTGAATATAATTTTATTTATTAGCTTCATTGTTTCATTTTTATTGCCATCACTGTAATAAATCAATTTGACAACAGCGTATAATCTGTCCTCCTCTGCACTGTACCTTATTCTGTCAAATAAGAGTGAAAGCACTGGTGATTTCATTTAACAAGGTCGATTTTTGCTTGGCCATCTGTTACCATTCTTTGCAGTCTATTTACCTCCCCATGAGACCTCTGGTTAGAAGCAAACTCTTTTTTTCTTTGCCCCCCACCCTTTTTTTCTTTTTTTCTTTCTTGAAGAAGGAATAAAAGAGAACCTCAGTTTAGATGCCTTTACACCACAAAGCTGGTTGCTTTTTGAAAATGGCAAAGTGTCCAAACTGGCTAAGTAGCTTGCAAGACCCACTGCTTTGTTTCTCAACTAAAATGATGTTATGTTTTCGTGTGTATGTATTTAGGAAAGGCGGGGGAAGCAGCCAGTGCAAATGGCTGTGAAATGAGTTTTGTAACTGCAGGTCTTTCCTGTCTGTTTCAGTTTCAGTGATGGAAGCCCCCACCCCCAGCTCCCTGCACCTGAGTGACTGGCAGAGAAGTTACTTTGCTATTACCTCTGACACCTGCACAACGACACAGAAGGCAGATGAGTACCGTGCCAAAATCCTGCGTATTCAGTATGCATGGGCAAACTCTGAGATCTCCCAGGTCTGTGCTGCCAACCTGTTCAAAAAGTATGCAGAGAAATACTCTGCAGTTATTGACTCTGGCAACACGAAGACTGGCTTGAATAACTATGCAGAAAACATTCTGACTTTGGCAAAGTGTCAGCAAAACGACAGTGACAAGTGGCAATCTGCCTTGACAACAGACAATGTATTTGAATTGAAGTGTGTGCAAGAGAGGATGCAGGCTGGCAGAATTTTCCAGAGCTCTCAGATGGCACCAGCAGATGCCTGTGTACGAGCTGATAAAGGGGTCAGTGCCTCCGCTGCTCCAGCTCTTTCTAAACTCGGTGTCTTCGGCAGTGCCGGAGAGACCGAGCTCTGTGCTGTCTCAGCAAAATGTGCCAGTCAGGGACCAGATCTCTTGGAGCATCCCTCATCTTCAAAATCTCTTCAAGGCAGCGTGCCTCCTGTGACCAAAACTTCAGATACACTTCCTGCTGCTACAGCCTCTTTAAGCAAACAGGTTCGTCCAGGTTTCCAGGCAACTCCACTCTTTGGAGGTAAAGAAGCTACAAGTAGTGGTTCTCCGAAAATGTCAGGTAACTGCTGTGATGGACAAAATCTGTCTCTCTTTAATCAGTCAGCTGTACCTGCATGGTCTGCAAGTTCTGGGAAAAGAAAAGCATTCTATGGTCTGACTGATGAAGGCAGCACAGTTATTCCTAGTCTTGCTCCCTGCCAGCCTCCCATTAGTACAGAGGCCATTAGTTTTTCGGGGCATAGAAACAGAAATGAAGAGAGCAGTGCTCCAGGTTTTAAAACTGCAAAAGAACAACTGTTGATGGATCAGCAAAAGAAATCTCAAAACCTGCCCCAGCGTGCACCAGTCTCGTCATATGGAGGTGTAAAAAAATCCCTGGGTGCAGGCAGGTCTCGGGGTCCATTTGGCAAGTTCGTTCCTCCAGTTCCAAAACAAGATGGAAGCGAAAACGGAGGAGCACAGTGTAAACGTCACGCAAGAGGAACAACAGATCCATCACTGCCTGTAGATGAACGGCTGAAAAGCATAGAACCAAAGATGGTTGAACTCATTATGCACGAAATCATGGACCATGGGCCTCCTGTCAACTGGGATGACATTGCTGGAGTTGAATTTGCCAAAGCTACTATAAAGGAAATAGTGGTCTGGCCTATGCTGAGGCCAGACATCTTCACCGGGTTGCGTGGTCCTCCTAAAGGCATCCTTCTCTTTGGCCCCCCTGGCACTGGCAAGACTCTCATAGGCAAGTGCATCGCGTGCCAGTCTGGAGCAACTTTCTTTAGCATCAGTGCCTCTTCCCTGACCTCCAAATGGGTGGGTGAGGGGGAGAAGATGGTCCGTGCGCTGTTTGCTGTGGCACGGTGTCAGCAGCCGGCAGTGATTTTCATCGATGAAATTGATTCTTTGCTGTCTCAGCGTGGAGAGGGGGAGCACGAGTCATCGAGAAGAATAAAAACTGAATTTCTGGTCCAGTTAGATGGGGCAACAACCTCCTCTGAAGATCGTATTCTGGTAGTTGGAGCAACAAATCGGCCCCAAGAAATCGACGAAGCTGCCCGAAGGAGGCTGGTGAAGAGACTCTACATCCCTCTCCCAGAAGCCTCAGCCAGGAAGCAGATTGTTACCCGGCTAATGTCAAAGGAGCACTGCTCCCTAAATGAGGAGGAGATTGAACTCATAGTCAAGAGATCTGATGGGTTTTCTGGGGCGGACATGACGCAGCTGTGCCGAGAAGCTTCTCTGGGCCCTATCCGCAGCCTGCAGTCCATGGACATTGCAACCATCATGCCGGAGCAAGTGCGGCCCATCGCCTTTCTGGACTTCAAGAGTGCCTTCAGGACCGTGCGGCCCAGCGTCTCCTCCAAGGACCTGGAGCTTTATGAAGCCTGGAACCAGACATTTGGCTGTGGAAGATGAACTGCATCCCAGCTGCTTCACAGGAGCATTTCTTTAGTGCTGCCATGTATTAAAACCCATGGTAATTGAGAGTGTCTGCACTTCTTTTTGTGTCTCTCTTTGAGTTAAGCCTTCTTTCATTACACAGGCAGATGTCCAGGCTCTGGCTTGAGGTTTTGCCTGCTGAAAAGACCATGAGCAACTGCTGGTCACAAGATGAGAAACTGCTGAGCACCAGTAACAGCCGGAAGCTGAAAAAATTTAGATAGTTCCTGTGAAAGATGGATGAATTTCACTGATGTTTAAGGGGAAGGTGGTCAAACCTCACATATAATTGAGGGAGTACTGGGAGGAATCTTGCAAAGTCCACTGTGCTGTGTCAGAAGAGGATCCAAGTAATACCAGAAAGAGCAATTTTGGGTAGGGATGTAGCAAAACCGGGACGAATGGAGAACACTAGTTAGAAGCACATTGTTTGGGAGGAGACAGGAGCAGAGGGAGAAGGTGTCAAGGTGGATATGGAGTTGCATGGAGAAATAGAAGAGGGTATAAAAGGGGAAAGTCTCTTGAGCAGTGCTGTTGTCTGACAGCCTTGTGACACATCACTGCAGTCTATCCCAGCTCCTTATTAAAAACTTCTTCTGATTATCTTCTGCCTGACCTTGCTTTCTGCATGTGCAGATGTGTTTTACTGGGAGGTCTGGACACTTGCAGCTGGAGAAGAGGCCATGGGTCAGAGGGGCTTTAGCATCTGGGGCCAGCCCAGTGTGTTTATGACAAGGTGCTGTAGGGATCCCTGTGTGTGTGCAAACTTCACTAACAAAACTCACTGGCAAACTTTAGGCTGGCAAGTAGGAGGAAACCAGCATCTGGAAAGAACCCAGGTATAGGCCAGTGGCAGGGCATGGGGATTCAGGATCTGGGAATGGGTATTTGATGAACTTAAATCCCATGGCAGTATCGGAAGGCTCCATGAGCGTGGTGTCCTTGTGGAGCTGGAGAGAGTGGGGGGCGTAGTGTCATGCACTGGTGAGTTTGATCCTGTTCGTCTGGAGATGAGGGACAGGATAGGGCTGTTGATGGATTTGTGGGAGCGTGTTTGCTGTGTTTGTGCGTGCTTGCTCTGTGTCCGTGTGTGTGTGTGTGCTCAAATGTTTGAATTAGGGGCTCAGCCTCACTCCTGGCTGGACCCACATGGAGAAACAACAGCAGCTGCATCCATCAAACTAAGATGGAAGGTGCCTTACTTGGAGAGTGCTGGGCTCTAGTGATCAGAAAGGGGAAATCCTGTGTCCCAACACTGACTGGGTTCCACTGCTCCTTGAAAAATCTTCATGCATCAATGGTAAAATTTCTGGCTAGCCTGTATTTGGCATTCTTACCTAAGGTATGAAAGAATGTATGGCCTTTTGTTCACATAAGCTGTCCTTGCCCACTGGCTGAACAGGGCTGCCCCTAAAGGGAAAATAAAGGGAAAACTTGCCTTTGGATTCATCTGTTAGTGTGGCAGAGCTGGCTGCTCTGTTTTCTGTGCTTCATTTTCAGTTTCTCTAAAGTACTTTTTCTCCTATTGGGGAAAATACGGAGCTTAAAAGCTAATCTTAGATTTTTCTAAAAATGGATAAATGCTGTTTAGCTATCTTTTTTTTTTTTTTTTTTTAAAGCCATTTGGGAACTGCGGGGGCCAGGAGACTATAGTGAGCTTTGAATCTAGAATAATTTGGAAGACTTGGAATTTCTTAAAGCTCATCCTGATTTAAACATAAAAGTCGGTTTTATTCATAGCTCGTATTTTTTGTAAAGTGGTATGTATTAGAAAATGTTTTGCAGAGATGTAAACATTTAGGTATGGGAATTTATCTTCATTTTTGAAAGAGTGAAGGGAGAATAATTAGTTTATTTTGCCAGAATAAATGTGTGATGTGGTCCAAACTGATTGACTTTTGTGCCACTTAAGTAAAGATTATGAGGTTAAGTCTGCTCTTAAGAGTTCAGTATTGGAGAGCTATAAACATGTACTAGATAAGATTTTTGCTCTCTCCAAATACTTCTTTAAAATCATTGCTCAGGCAAGTGAATGAAACACCAGGGAATTTTAAATTGTTTAGTAAAACCTGAGGGCTTCTCCAGGGTAATAAATCCCTTATGTATGGATAAATGATTGCCTTCTTTATGCTGGGAATTACTCTGGTGTGCTATGTGAGCATTCTGTGGTCATCTGTGTATCTGAATAGTCACATTTTAATAGAAATGGCTCTATGGAAGGACCAGTGAGAATGTACATGGTGATAGACAATAAAGCTCCTCCTAAGATGACAAGGACTGGGACAAAAGTGCTGTGCTGCTGTATTTGTCTCCTGCAAAGAGAGAAAAGGTAGAACCACAGCACCAGACAAGAGTGTTCTTCTTCCTGCTTCTTATGTTATTGATTACTTAGCCCTCTCTTGAATTACATGAACATGCCTTTTTTTCTTTTTTCTTTCTTTTTTTTTTTTTTTGAAACACAAATATAGTGAAAGGGGACATTAGCTAAAGTTTATTGTGTTTTAGTAATGATGCAGGTAATATGGCCATCTCTTCAGCCATCTAGCATTATTCAGGCTTTGCTGCAGGGCTCACGAGTCAGCAGGACTTCCCATGTTACCCAGTCTGTGTTTCATAACCCGCTATAACAGAGCCACCACACAAGCCATTAGATTGCCAGTAACATAATTTTGCAAAATATAGAAAATTGCACAGAAGTAGGGCATGATTGTAATTTAAGGGAAATCGTGCAGATAAATCCACCTTAATGGATCTGTTTAGTGTATGCAGAAACCTATGTACTTCATTATTTATTCTTTTTGGCTGGCTGAACTTTGGAAGAAGAAATGCAGGACTCTCCTCTGGTTTTGTGGTTCAGCAACACTTGATGCACAATCTCTTAGTTTCTTTTAAAGGTAAATAATTGCAGTCCTGGAAAAGTGAGGTCTCAACAAACAAGGCAGTTCAGAATCTCCATTTTCTCAGTGCATCTTTTATTTGAGTTAGCTAAATTGTCTCAGAACAGTATGAAATCCCCAGGGGAATTTTCATTTACGGAAAACTGTGCCAACAGAAGTAGGGAAAAAGCTGATGAGGCCGCAATGATCATCACCTGCTAATGATGAGTGCATGAAAACCAGACTGGCCTCTAAAGCATTGCTAAGATTGTCCTTATTTCAAAAGGCAATTTCTCTCTAATAGAAATTATGGAACTACTCATAAGCCAACATGCCATTGGAAAAACAACTCACCAATTAAACAAAAATGACGATTAAAATTATGGTTTTGATGGCAGTGAGGGATTAGTCTTAGGACTTGGATTAATTAAGACTTAAGAGATGCTTTGAACTGTAGATACGCAAGCAGTGCTTGCACTTGTCTTCAAACTCATGAGTGTGCATTCCTTTGAAATTTAAATGAAACGATGGGCTTGGGAGAGTTTTGAAAGAAGGCTCATGAGTAGTTTTCTTATCTAAAGGGATACTCTGGAAGGCTAATTTTGGCTAACAGCCAGGTGCCCACCCAGCCCCTCACTCACTCCCCCTCCTCGGTGGGACAAGGAGGGGAGAAAATAGGATGAAAGAGTTTGTAGCTTGAGGTAAAGATCAACCTTTAAGAGTGAGGGGGATCACTCACAAGTTACCAGCATTGGGAAAACTCACTCGGATGGGGGAAGTTAGTTTATTGCCAATTAAAGTAGATTAGAATAGTGAGAAACAGAAGACAAACATTGAAACAACTCCTTTGTTCCCTGTTGTTTCAAACTCAACTTCACTCCCAGCTCTTCTACCGTGCCACCACCGGGTTCAGGTGAGTGGGATGCTGCAGTCAGTTTTTCACTCTCACTCCTTTCTCCTCATGTTTTTTCTCTGCACTGCTGCAGGCACTCTGTGTATTTAGGAATATCCATCTGCTCTGGCAGGGGCTGTCTCGTGGGCTGCAGTGTAGACATCTGCCCCACCATGCTGGAACCAGCCGTGCCCAGCGCAGGGCAGCCCCTGACCTCTCCCCACAGAGGCCGCCCCTGCAGCCCTCCACTATCCAGACCTTCACAGCCAGTCCCAACACAGATGACATCAGGAGAACAACTCACATAACTGCCATGGTTAGTGAAGATACTGACCTAAAATTCCCAAAGTCTAGATTTCTTAGCCTTGTTTTTTAATGTTTTATTACCATTCCTTATCTTGTCTGCAGAAAAGCAGTCATGTAAGGTGCTGTAGCTATAAGCAGCTGTGGTACTTGTAGGTCTCTAGTACTTGGTTTTGTCCCATTAGGTCAGAAACTTCATATAATCTAGGGTCATGGGAAGTCAAAATAGCATTATTGCAGAGTTACAGGAAGGACTCTAAGAAGTCATCAAGTTACCACTTCATGTAGGGTGAATTAATTTTTGTGATTCCTGATGCATGTTTTGCCTAGTTTGTTCTTTTAAAATGTCCAATACTTATAGAAACCTTGGTCTCTTTTTAGACTTTATTGAATGTTCATTCCCATACCAGTGATATGATCACACTCAAGACTTGATGTGTTGCAGTATATGCTGCTGTGCAAACACCATCTGGTAAATGTTTAATGTTATCCACTAATGAAGTGGCTTTCTTGCCTGGACTCTTCTTTGCAAAATTGAAGACGAGTAAAATTCTTCCCAGTGCCTCATCTCCATTACTGTGATGCAAACATTTGTGCCTTATCCTGTCTGTATTTCTCACAGGCACAGGGAAATGTTTGATCATCCCATTTGTAGCGGGTACTTCAAACAGCTGACATTTGATGTCATTCAGCATTACAATACTACCTGTACTAAATAAATGTCACTCTTCCACTCTTCTTAATAATGTCCTGTTTGTTAGACTTCGATCACTTCTGTTCATGTCTCTTCAGCACTGAGATGCCATGAACAGGACAGTGCTCATCAGTGGGAAGGGATGAAAGTGGAGCAGAGTAGGACTGAACATGGGTATAAGGTAGAAGATAGATGAGCTTCTTATTGGGGCATGATGCTTGTGTTTTCAGTTTATAGGTCATTGTCAGTTAAGTTGTTGTGTAGTTGCTGTGTTTTCCCATCTTTCCCAGCTTGGTTTCAACACCAAAGTTGTGCAGCAGAGACTCCCTCTTTCATCACATAGTTACTAATCAATACACTGTCACTGCTGCAGGAAATAGCCACGTGAAATCTCTGATACACCTTATTGTTTGTCTATAGCTCCACTTTGATTATGGTTTTGCAACTAACTGGGTGCTGGTGCTACAATAATTTAATCATTTCTATTTTCAGAAAATGTCACACCAGAAGACTCACATCAGGTATGTCCTGTGTTCATCTTCCCATATTGCCTTACTTGTTCTAGAGGGATATTAGGTTGTTTTCTTGTGGTGACGATGGGACAGCAAGCAAAATGCAATTTTGTTCTCTTCCTGAAGCTGAGCATAGAGGAAAGTGAATGAAGGCTGCGGGGATGCTGGAAAGATACCAAATCTGCTTTTTGGCTGGCAGGGAGATGATGCGGTGCCTCCTCACTGTAGGTTACTGGGGGAAAGGGGAACAGCTGCCTTTTCTTCACCCAGGCATGAGTGGAGTCATTAGCTGGTCAGAGAAGGCGGGGGACAGAAAAGGGGAACCTTCAGCTGTCCAAGCACAAGCAGAGGCAACAAGGCTGCTGCTGTGGTTTGGTTGTAGCTGCACAACCATGTAGTTCATCCTGCCTTGCATGTGTGCAGCTGAGGTTGTGTCTCAGATTCCCAAACGACACCCTAAGCCCAAGAGTGCTCCTCTGTTTGAGCTGGGCTGGTTTGTAGTCTTCATGGGTGGGGTGGCATCTTGTGTTCTGTCATGCTTCTGACCATGTCACACCTTCCTTTGGCTACGGGCATGTGCAGTGTAATCCAAAACCCAAAAGAGAAACAGAAGGGCTGTTCCGAGGCTTTTCACCAAAGCCACATGAGAAAAACTTCCAGGAGCTGAGGCTTTCCTTAAACTGGACTGATAGAAAATTAGAGTTTCAGATTAGTTTGCCTGGTTTTGGAACTGGAATACTGCAATGTGAAATTCTCACTGGGGTCTATAAAGTGGAAACACCTGGGCATATGAAATTAAATGGCCAGGCTGCTAATGTATTTCTTTGAAAGACGATTGTGTATTCACAGGGGAAAAGTAATCCTGGCTTTTTTTTTTGTTTTTTTTCAGAAGTAGATCACAAAATTCCAGGCAGTGTCTTGTGAAAATTCCTACCCAGGTTTTGAGTTCTGTACTATGAGTTAAAATGTAATGACAGGTGAAATAACCTAGGCTTCTGCTTTTAAATTTTGAGTGTTTCCTATGATTTTTTTTTAAACTCTATTTACTGATATTAGTAAAATTGTCTCTTTATAACTTTTTACCTACAGCCAAAGGAAAATGTCTCTGCCAGTTGAAACCAGTTTCCCCTAAACCTGTTATGCAGAGTCATTTTGATTAGTAAATAAACCAGTTAGAAATATTACTCAGTGGTGATTAAGACCTACAAGTCTGTTTTCTCCTTTTCCAAATGAACAATTTTATGTTGTGACACTTATAACTACTGACTGCTTCTCCTTGCAGATCTGATGTAACCAATGAGATTACTTACAAGAGTTGTCATGAAATAGCTTGTGCTCATGCACTTAATTCAATATTCTGAAGAAGGAGATCCTTGGTCTTCATTATTATTTCACCTATGGATTTTCTTTTTCCAAATGTGAAAAGAAAAGAAAAAAGAAGAGGAGGGACATATCGACATAGGAACCTGAATGCTCTTGATATTTTTTGCATGCCAATTACTTTTGCTACAGAATGGGTATAGATCTGGTGTAGTGAAGAATATAGCCTTTTACATAGAATTACAGACTCCTGATTTTTCTTAAGTTATGGAGAATTTTTTTCCAGAGAGGGCATGAACTCTGGAAGCTGGTTTCTTCAAGCTATTCTGGTGCCAGATACTCTTATAAAAAAGAGAGAAAATTCAAAAAGAAACAACAGAGCAAACAGAAAAGTGTTTTTGGGAAATCGATTACATGTAAAGATGCAAATTAACATGTATGCTTTCAAGTTATTTTGCCAATGATAACATATTTGTCAATACCTGTTGATGACTTAATGTTATATAAAAGCATACATTTAGTGGTGATGGCACAAAACAGAAAAACTCCACTTTCAGAAAGGTCACAGAACCTCTGGGCTGGTATAGCTACAACTGGAGAGAAAGAAGAGGTAGCAAATATGCTTGTGGTGACAATTTGCTGATGGGTCTGTTATTTTCTGAGCATCCCTTTTGGGTTTCTTTCAGTGATTTTAATGCTAAATTTAAAAGGTTACACCCTGCTTAATGGGGTGCCTTACTGTCATATGACTGTGAGTCTTACAGTTCACTGAAAAAAATTAAAAGTGATAATTGAAACATTGTGATATCAGAAATAGTTTCAAAACCAGAAATTTTGCACCAAAGAAATGCAAGATCAAATTTTCAGAAACTTTTGTTGTCATCTGCTGAAAATATACACTAATGCTCTGTATGTTAATCTCTCAGAAGGGACAAGGTTGAGCAGTCTGGACACTGCTCCACTGTGGTTTCATTCATGAAAACTATTTTTCATATGCTTTTAAAAATAGTTATGGTAGTGCAACACCCCAAATAGTACAACCCCCTCCTCTAGTCACCCTGGAGTAGGAGTAATTCATACCAGAGAATGTTACCTGTTGTCTGTAGAACATAATCCTCATGAAAATTCCATCTTTTAAGAGTCTTTATTGCCTGCCCTTACAGCAGTGGAAAAGTAGTGCCACCTTATTTCTGTTGCTACAGAGGGATATAGTTATTGTCCACAGGTGAGTCCCAGTATCCTGCACACATATGCCTGAAAATGCAGGTGGCAATGGCACTGCTGCTCCTCATCAGCCACAGGCTGGGGATGTCTTTCACACAGCACTGTCAGCAGGAAAAATCGTGCCATGGGATATGCGAGCTGGATGAGCTCAAATGCTTCAGCTGTGCATGCACTTAGGACAGGCTTAGCAAGCCTAAGAAATGCCTTGCTCAGTCTATCCTATATAAGGCTTAGAAATTCACGGACAAGTAATTATGCACACAAATCTTTTCCGTTTCCAGTAACAGCAGTCTATTCCAGGGACAGGAACACCGCTGTAGTGTTGAGTTGGTATTTTTTATAGCCTACCACCAGATGGAGTTCTTTTCCCAAACAAGTCCATCCAATTTCTTAAGGAGAGCCCGAGGGTGGTTTTGTCACTTAAAATCATCCAGTGTTAAGACTTGTTACTGGAATTTTATTGATTATTATATTTACTGTTTTTTCGTTGGGTGAACTTCGATTTTTAAGTTTGTTTTTTTTGTTTTTTTTTTTTTAGGGAGCTACAAAAACCAGCCTGACATCTCTAAGCCTTCCTATTTAACAAAGAGGATTCTAAAGGAATAATTTTGCTATGTGTCTCAGGTCAACTGGGGCTGGGAAAAGAGGTGAAAATCCTGTTAGAGGTTGAAAGTGATCCTTGATCTTCAGAATTTTAATAAGAGTAAATGAGCAGATATGAACAGTCTTCCAGGCTGAAGATCCTGGAAAATGCATGGAAATGTAGATGCGTAACAGGATCTGAGTCCAATTAATTCAACCGTCGTAATTAATTTGAGTTTTGGTTGATGGTAAATGGCATTCGTTGCTCTCTTAGTATTGCCTCGCAGGTGAAAATCATTAGTTCAATTGCAACAGGGTCAAACACCTGGCACCACTCTCACCCCAGCAGCGCAGGGACCTTCTCCTGAGGCACCTGACAGAACTCCTGTGTGCTGGGCAATCAGTTAACTTTTTTGGGTGATCTCTCTGCTAATGTTCCACTGAGCTGTCTGGGCAGTGTAAGGCATGTCTGTCATGGGGGCCTGTGGTGTAGAATTTTTGTAACTGAAGAAACCATTTGACTGATTTTTCCAGAGAAATAATTCTCTGGAGCTGCTGAAAACTTGATCCCCTTAAGCACATTTCAAGTGAAAATTGCTGATGCCATCCATGATCATTGATCAAGGATATTAAAAGCACATCTTTATTTAGATATAGGTGGCTAATACTGCTCCATCTCCCTGAGTCCTACAGTTTCTCACTTCCCTGCTTTGAGGGTCAGATGCTCTGCAGCCAATTTACATCAATTCCTGGCACTGTTTTTAAAGGAAGCAAGGGGGAACAGTGTGAAGTCTCACTTTCTGCCAACAACAGGAAGCGTACGCTCTTTGAGTCAGGCAGCTTGTTTCAGCCATCCCTCTTGTTGAAACAACAAATTACTGGACTATGGATTTGGTCTTCAGTACAGCACCACTCAATAAATCCTTGGAAAGGCAACGTCACAGAGTGGCAGCATGGATGGTTGGTGGAAAAGCCTTGTGTGCTGCTGCAATTCCTTTTCTCGAAGGGAGTGTTTGCTTTAAACACCAATGTCGGAGGGAAGAGAAAGGAAATGATAACATCTCTTTCTTGTTCAGTCTTATGGTCTGAACGTGCTGCTACTGAAATCTGGCTAGGGGTGATGGCTGGAGGAGTCTCCTGGTGACCTCTGGGATAATGCCATGTAGCATGCGTATTGAGGCAAGTGGAAGAGGTGCACCCTTGGATCTTGTACTTATTTTTGTGCCTAAAGCAGGCCAAGGTAGTCTGTGGGGTCTGGGAATTTGTTATGTAGTTTTCTGAGACTTCCATGAGTCAATCTGAAATCCCTACTTTTTTTTTTTTTTCCCTGATACGTAGTTAAAATTGAAACTAATAGGAGGCTACTGTAAAAATAGATAAATTCGTTTCCTGTAATATGCATTTTTGGGATAGTCCACTGAGCTGCACCCACTTTTATAGGCTGACCATATGTAGCATTTGTCCTGTCATTTATATTCTTTTCCTCAATACTGCAGTAATGCTTTTTAGAAAGCTAACTGCAAAATCCAGTGGTTTTTACATCTGCCTTCATTCCTCCCAGTGTTTTCCTGATGCAGAGGCAGGCTTAGCTTAATATAAAGAAGCCAAGAACTAGTAGAGTGCATATTCTGAAGAAATTATTTATTGTAATTCTCTGCTCCCCCCCCCAAATATTTTTTAATATTGTGTAAATTTGCTTTCCCCTCCCTACTGCCACCAAAACTCTGTGTGTTTGTTTCCTGCAGGTATTTCCTTTCTAACTACAAGCCAGCAAACTTGTCAAGGTGTGCTGTGGGGCTGAACACATCCCTTGTGGGGAAATGGTGTTTCCAGGTGCCAAGTTAAGGTTAAAGGCAGATGGTTGCCCAGGGCCTGGGCTGGGGTGCTGCCTCCTGTGTAGTCCCGTGCACTTGCCGCAGCTTGAATGCTGGAGGAGCTGATGGGCTCCAGCAGGGCACATTCCAGGCTGATGGTATCAGGCGTGCATACACTGGGGAAGGGCTCTAAGTGATGTGTTGGCAGGTGGCAGTGGCACTGGGAGAGCTTAGAAAGCCAGACCTGTCAACCTACCTATGACATAGCATTTATTCTTTTCTGGAGAAAAAGCTCCCTAGGATGACCTCAGAAAACACTGAGGGAGATGGGCTGTGTAACTTCCCGTGTTGGCATGGTGTGAAACAGTGAAGGGACTTGTCCCTCTGTCCCTGCATGCCTTTTGGAAAGGCTCTGCTGGGAGGTGCTGAGTGGCATCAGCCTCCTTCTTCCCACTGCCCTGGAAACTTTATCGTGCTTAATATTAGTACAACTGAGGGTTTGAGAAGTAAAGTCTTGATGCAATAGTCATGGAAGTAGCCAGAGGCTTAGTAGCAAAAGTACACAGCACAGTAAGATGTGGAAATGATGGGTTTTGAGTCAAATATTTCTCTAATTGCAGAGGAAATTAGGCAAGCAGTTTATACAGGAGAAGCAGAACCAAAAGGAAAGCTCTTAGTTTTCCCCCTTGGCACATACTGTTTCTCCAGAGAAGCTGTGGTGATCCTGCAAAGTTTGACAAGGAGGGTGTAACAAGTTCTTCCCTATTTTCTGGAAATCCCACCCTCTTTCCACAGCTTATCTAAAGTTTCTATTTTGCACGTTGGTACTTGTACAAAATTTCCAGTGAGCCTCCTCTTTTCTGTTGCAGTTGAGCCTATAACTGAAGTCATCATAGGTTGCCTTTTTCTTTTGGAGCATAATATTTTCACATGGTTATTGCCCTGTTGAGTTTTTCATTTGTGTATTTTTTCCCCCTTTATATAGTTGGGAGGGTAAATAGAGTGATTTTGTGCTGTGTTTTTAAGGCTTAGAAAAGCATCCTAATTTATTAAACTGGCTGATCCCCATAAAACTGATATTTGAGCAGAACATTATCCATAGAAAAACCGAGAGAGGGCCCACTGTGCTGTACACCGGACAGAGGTCCCCTCTCCCGATATGCTTTTCCTTTTTATTTGTGCATCATTTAAAGATGTTTGCAAGGCAAAAGCTGTCCAACTTCAACAAGTAATCATGGAACAGATTATGTATCTTTATATGTTTGGTCAAAATACTCTGTAAATTTAAGCAACATAAGATGTTTTCAATAACAAAGAAGTGGGAGTAAAACTGGCAGCTCTTGGTTAAAAATATATACATTATTGAATATTCTGAATTAGACACACATACAGTATATACACACATAGTAAACATGCATGCACACCCATCCACTTTGATGTAATCTAAATGCTGAATTCTTAGATGTGTGATCTGTTTTTCAGTTCCTAGGTGTTAGTGCAAGGGTCTGCAAGTGGGGGTTCCTGACCTCACTGCCCACTGAAGAGGAAACCTAGTCTGTGACCTGACAATAAATAAGTGTCAGAAGACCTGACTCCCAATCCTGATTTTGTGAAAAACTTACTGCATTTTCTTGCATAAGGAATTCAGGGTTGGTTTTTTTTGTGCTACAATTTCCCTTTCAGGGAAGGGGAAGGATGTAATTGTTTCACAGTAGTGCTGCTGTTTACCAGCTTTTCAGAAAACGTATCTTGAATTTTGGAAAGTATAGAATAAATTTAAAGATAACAGAAAGAAATTATGATGCTTTTTGGTTCTAAGTAATTTCCACTTACTGTAATCATACACAGATACAACACCCCCAAGTCAACAGAGCTACACACCTGCTGTATGTGAAACAAAAATGAGTATTCTCCAGAACTGTGTATATCCAGAGATTGGGTTATTAGAAAAGAGAAATCTTGTTTAACATTAATGACAGCATGAAGGGAATTCTTAAAAAAGGATTTACACTACGTGATTCTCCACTTTCTTAGGTATTGAAGAAAAAAAGGAAGTGTGAATGTATAGTGAGAACACCTGCTTTGGCTGTCTGGATTTGGCAGAGGTCATGGGGGTAAGGTCTCATCACTAAGATCCAAATAAAAACAGTTTTAGCTCACAAATTGCTTTCAAGATAATCAAGAGGACAACTCTCCCATAGTATAATAGGCACTGTAATAGGCATGCAACTATTAAGAAAGGTAGAAAATTTTTTATTTCCCTGAAATGCGCTAGGTTTGGCTTTTCTTAATTCTGTGGTAATAACCCTTATGGTAGAGAGTAATTTCTTCACTGTTGAACTCAATGTGTTAATTTTTCCACCCAATCTTCTACCACCCTTCATTTCCCTTCTGGTCTGCCTATCACTTCTGGTACATTTCCTCCTACCTTCAATGACCAATAGTTAAGCTATCAAGAACAAGTTAACGAAATTCAGGCAGATGCCTAAAGTCTCCTTCTCCTGGCTTGGGCTTTGGAATTTTGCTGAAAATGTTTAATTTTTGATGACTTATTTTATTCTATGAATACACGTATTTCACTGTTTTCCTAAAACCACTCCAGCTTTTCTTCTTGTTTATCTCTACTCCTTCTGCTGATCAGAGTCCCACCTTTGTTTAAAGCTCGGTTAAACTCAGTGTAGTTGTGACTCAGGGAGAAGCAGCTGGATGTGCATGAACAACAGGGTTTGTTGATACTATGTGTTCTTACGCAGCTTGTGTGTTTTCACTTATTCAGGTTTACCCTGGTTCCTGCAGTAGAAATTCTCTTGTCAGGTTACTACCATAACATCAGTGTTAGACCTTATAAAACTGGTTTGTGTCTCAGCCTCATTTACAAAGAGATGGGGAGACAGATGTTTCCAAAGCAGAAGTAATGATTCTAATTTGTACCAATATTTAATGAGTCCAAAAAAACCCCTACATACGTGTATGTGTTAAGCGCAATTCCCATGTGCATTTGCTAGACTATGCAAATAAAATACCATATATATTATTAGCCTAGAAATAAGTGACTGGATGCAGTGCAAAAAGAAAAGTTTGTGAATTTTTCAGAGTTGGACTTGGGGAAGTAAATCACATATGTGCTATGCTAAAAAAACAAAGAAAAAAAGAAAGTAAAATTCATGTAACAATGCTTTGGTTGCTGCCCATAAATATGTTTTCAGCAAGTATTTACACCCTCTTCTTTTTCTTCAACACAATGGAGAATAATTCTATATTCTCTCCCATGGCACTCATGAATCTCTGTAAGATGATAAAGGTACATTTTTGTACCCTGCAATTATCAGCAGAACAAACCTGGAGTGTTTGAATGCAGATTTGAAACTCCCTTAGTGTTAAGAGCTCTTTGGATCTCTGTTTTAATTATATGATGTATTAGGGCTGCAGTATATTTAATTCTTGTCAATGCAACAGGGGCACTAAAGTAAAAGCTGCAGTCAAATTGACACTATTACGTCATTTGAAACAAAATGAGGAGTAGGAAAAGAGAAACCTCTCTTTTACATGTAGTACATCATAATCGATATGTTAAACTGCCCCTCAATATGCAAGCTATTTTCCCAGTATTTTTGATAAGGTGCATGCAGGGCTGGCAGGGGCAAAGGCTCCTACAGGCTGCTGAGGCTTTGCAGCCAGAGGCCCCCATCCCTGCTTCCCAGAGCAGTGGGGAGAGATGCTGGGCTCCTCTGGGACCCTTGGCTCTGCTCTTGGTAGTAAGGAGCTTACAAGGGACATTAGCTCAGGCTTGTGATGTGCCCATATCCAGGCTCTATGAATTTTGGTGCATGCAAATAGAGGATATTAGCTCAAGCTCAGTTTTGCTGCTTGCTCATAAGCTTATGGACTTTAAACTGAAAAATCAGAGCACCCTTGAAATTAGTCACTAAAATGTCAAGTGATTAAACAGACATTAGGGTTTGGGCCCCAAAAGCTTCAGTAGAGACCTGACGAGTCCTCCCTGCCTGTATCAGAGGTTTCCCTAGAAGATAGCTGAGAGCAACCCCAGGCCAAAAGTAAGGTCAAACTTAAAATGTAATCTGCGTGAACCTTGAGTGGGAAACAAGAAGTGAAAACTGTCAACTGTGCCCAGATCCATTCAGATCTCTTCTAGGGACAGTTTTGATACCAAATTATCCTTGTTATGCAAAGTTCCTCACCAACTGGCTGGTTCCCAGTTATGCATGGGGAGGAACGGTGGCCACATCTGCTTCCCGTTTTGCCCTTTCGGAGACGAGCCATCTGTTTGGCCTCATCCCGAACAGCCTGCTCGGGGCTGATTAACTTCCTCACCCCCACCAGCCCCAGGCTCACTGTCTGCTGCAAGGTGTAGATTTTTTTTCTACTCTTTTTTTTTTTTTTTTTTCTTCTCTAACTGCTCATAAACCAGAACCTTCACTTCTCTCCCAAGGGACAGGAAGGCGTTGGTTTGTGTGATTTGCAGCCACCACCAGTGGCAGCAACAGCAGCAGCTGCCCTCTATCATTCACATTTCATACGTGTGGTCAGGACAGATAAACCCAGGAATTGTTCTGTGTCCTGGGATGGGCTTTAAAGCAGTGAGACCTTCCTTTATATGAAAAGAAGAAGAAAAAAAAAGTTTTAATGTTAAATGCAGCAGAAGTCTCACTGCAGTTAACAGGGATCTGTTCATTTAGCAAGAGTGAGGTTTCAGTCACGCTGGCTGCAGCCTTTTTTTGTTTAAATGTGATGAACTCTGGCCACCTGAAGCCTGGCTTTGGATTGCTTTCTCCCATCTCTCCCGTTTTCAGTGCAGCTCTGCAGATTTTTGTCCCTCTTGTTTCCTGCATACTTATGTTCTGGCTTTTAGAGCAGGATTTCAGAAAGGCTGCTTGTCTACCTCTGCCAGTGACTTCAGTCAGAATTGCATGTTCAGGAGCTCCAAAAAGTCAAAGTCTGAGTGGCCAAAATAAAGGTGCATCAAAAATTAAAATTTAGAAACGGGGATAATGGACCTTCTGCTCATATTAAGATTTCTGTTGCCTTCCACAGGCCAGGTCTGAGGAATTTTTTTACTTTCGTGATGCATTTGGACCAAAATTTGTTCTCATGTAGCATTTTCCTTCCAGACAAGAGGTTGCCTGTGTGTCATGTTGGTGGACACTACCTGGCTGGCCCATAGCTGGGAAGGATGCCCTGGAGCTCTGACCCACAAGACTAGCATGAACAGTTTTTTCAGACCCCAAACATTTTGAATTTCCAGTTCCCACATTTTCAGCTTTCAAATTGTCAGTGCTGCTGCCGAAACCTCAAAGATTTCAGTGAAAGCTTTTCCTTTATTTCTGACCATCTTTCAAGCTGACAAAAGCGGTGCAATATTCTCAGTACATTGGCAAAGTCAGGAGCATTTCTAACCCCTTTTCCCCAAATACGATGTTGAATGATTCACACCCCGCCTCCCAAAAAAAAAAAAAAAAAAGGAAATTGTGACATTATCAGGTCTGCATGCTCCAGATCTGGCTCCAAGTTCTCATTTTGGTATCTGCTAAAAGAATCATGTGTGTTTTAGCCTATTTCTTGATTTCAAAAGCATTGGTTGTTGAGCACATGTTAACACTGTTTTGGTGTTTAGATGCTTATGTATGGATTGGGAAGCCTGTCTGAGGATTCAAGGCTGAAAATACTCACCCCTGGTAGCTGTAGGTTTTGTCTGTGTAACAATTTGTGTCTTGACACCTACCACAGTTTCTGATGTAGTATAAGGAAGCTATTGGAGTAGAAAAAATATAAATATTATTATTTGAAGGAAGTCTTTGAAACCTAATGAGAGATGCCCAGAATATATTTTTAGGTATGCAATCTTGTATTTAAATCTGTGTATGTCTGTATTTGAGTTCAAGGATTTAATAACATTGATTGAGAATATTACAATCTGATTTTTAAATTATTATTAAACAGACTGCTTTTTTTGCAGAAGAGTCACCTGCTGAAACAGAAGTTTGTAGTTTGTTTCATTTACTGAGAACTAGCTATGATGGGGAACAAAGGAATTAGGATGTTAGTTCCTTCTTAGAGACAACTAGTCATAGTTTATGACAAAACCATATCACATAAACTTAAGGGAAATTTCGATTTTGGAAACCCATAAAAGAATTAATTGCAGTATCTTTAGAGTTTGTTTTGCATTTGGGGGGGGGGGGGGGGGGGGGGGGGGGGTGTGTTTTTAANNNNCCCCCCCCGCGTCTGGTGGTTTTTCAATCTCATTTTGTTCATAATAATACAGTTTTACAAATGGAAATATTTCTAAAACTTTATAAATGGTGCTTTTTCTAAGCAAAACGCTGATTCTTGTTTGCATTAAATATGTGATGTGAAATTTACTGTGCTGGAATCTGAAGGGACGCCCACAGAGAAATCATCTTTGTTATGGCAAATAGTAGAAATAATTTCTCTGTGTTTTATTTTGAATTACCATCACTCTACATGCAGAGGTAATTGTGTTCTGTAATGACTTCGTCTGGCTGGCGAGACGGAAGGGTAAGAGGCGAGGGCTGGAGAGGAAACAACCTGCTCAGAAGTCGGCTGCTCGCAGGAGCTGGGTGTTTTTCGGGCGGGGATGCTCCAGGTAGCAGGCTGCCAGTCTTAGGACTTCATCTTCAGCTGGAGCTGGCTGAGCAAGGCTGTCTCACGTAGTGACGGGGGCAGCGTGGGGGTGACGGCACAGCGTGGCTCCTTCTGGCCCCAAAGGATGGGTGGCGAGCACAGCACGGTCGGGCTCCCCGCGGCGCGGGCTGTGGGTGCGGCAGCAGCCGCGGAGCCCCTGCTCGAGGCTCAGCGCTCCCTGAGCCCGCAGAGCTCTGTCTGCCTGCGCCAAAGCTCCCACCGTGACCCCCCCCCACGGCCACCACCCCACCGGCACACGGCCTCCAGCTGGGCCGAACATCTTTTTTCATCCATGAGCTGGCTGGCAAAATATTCAGGGGTTTTGTTTTTTTTTTTTTTTTTTACCTTGTTCTTTTGTCTTAAAAG
>JAWWEU010000081.1:82354939-82377412 GCA_035583155.1 Acropternis orthonyx | reverse complement strand
TCTTTGGTCTTAAAAGATACATCTCGCTTTGCAGACGTAATTTAATAACATTTCCAATTTTTATGAAATTTGCCTTTTTTTTTTAAATACAATATTCTCGAAGAAAAATGAAGCTACAATATAAAACCACAGGGAAAAAAAAAACCAAAAAAGAAAAAGGTGTAAATACAACTTTTCTATTAGAAAAGGCAGTGCCTGGGGAAGGACTGGGAAGCAGTTATTTTTAACTTTTTTAAAACAGATATAAACGTTAAGCCACTCACATATTTTACTCCTTTTAAAATTCAGCTAAGCCATATCAGGGTATTGCACCATAGCAAAAAAAGAGAAAAAGGGAGGTTACACTACGCTAGTTTTCTGATGGCACAGTTTGTTTCAATGTACACAGACACAACATCCTATTTTCATGCCATCCTTGCATATGTTCATAAATAAAATTATCGAACCACTTGTTTCTAAACAAATTGAAGATGATTTTGTGCAAAAGAGAAAAAAAACACTGAAAAAAAGCAAACTTAAGAAAGCCCTTTCATGAACAGAGAATGCCATTTGCTCCCACCTTCAACTATGACCTTTGTGCCTTAATATACTTATACTACTGTACTGTTTGATACACAACATCAACACATTCTGTTATAGTATAAATAAGAAAACTCCAGAGCCAGGAAACAAACCCACTGTGACTGACAGTGCATCATCATGTCATATGAGCCATTTTAGATCTACATACATATGTATATAAAATATTGATGATACACAGGGCATGTGCATGTCAGCAAGAGACATGACACAGAGACTTGGACATGTGCATGTGTGCACAGAGATGTTGTGAAGGCAGCAAACCTACCCAGTAATCAGAAATCACATTTCAAAGCCATGTTCAAGGCATCCTTAAACTCCACTGGAGCGGTGCCTGTTTATGCGGTTCATCAATGTGTTGTTACTTGTGTTGGATTTTGGTAAAAGCAAAGAAACAAAAACACCTGAGTAAGCTTCTGTCCCCCTCCCCTTTATGACCTGGGGTGTCTTAAAATAAAGGATTAAAATAATTATGGCATGGGGTATATAGTGACCCTAATCTTAGAAGAGCAGGAAAGAGGTGTAAGAGCAGAAAAAGCAGAAGGTTTCTGTACAGACAGCACCTGATCTCACACAGGACTTTGCAGCAGGGCTGGGAAATTACTTTGTCCCCTCCTGGTTGGTATTGATTGAAACTGGAGAGGGGTAAGAGCAGCTGAATGTACCCCTATCAGCTATGAAAAATGAATCTGTTTCAACTGTATTTAAATTAAAAAAAAAAAAAAACTAACAGAAACTCATGAATAAAAGCTCCCACCCTGAAGGTTCTCTTCAGGTTATTTCTATATAAAATATTTGGCAATACCTCATTGCCAGGTACAGTCTCTCTTGAAGCTGAATATATTGCAGGCATTGATGGCAAAACCACAGCTGGGGCATGAAAGTGGCCAGCGATTCCTTGTGCCCACCCCCGTGCAGTGTCCCAGGCTGGAAGGTAACAAGCAATAAAGTCTCCACTGAGCTATAATGTGGGAGTAGAGGTGATCAATTCCCTTAAGGCAACCGAGTTATAATGTGGGAACCGAGGGGATCACCTTTGGGTCTGTACTTTATACTACTCGTGTTCTCACTGCTGTGGGTCTGTGCACTAGTCTGTGCACATTCATACAGGGCACCCAGCTTTGGTGACAAAGCTACTGAACTGTCAGAGGCATGTTCAGCGCGGAAACACTGCTGTGCCCACGTGTCAGGTGAAGCAAGCTGGCACGAGCTGGCATGAAAAGCTAAGGCATGTACAGCATGCCTGATATAACATATATTTGTAATTCATTATTTCATCAGTATCTCCCCTCTAGCTTGTGTTGTTGCTCCTGACTTACACCTGCAAAAGTGAAAGCAGAAGGAGGAAGTCTGCGTGCCTGTAATAGTATGTGTATATAGGAAATGTGTATCAAATATAGCTACAAGTATCAGGCCAAATTGGCCGAGATACAAGCAGTTCATGGTCCTATCAAAACTTTTTTATAATAAATAGGTGTGCTCGCATGCATCTGTGAATGGGGAAAGTGTAAATGTATGACAAGACTGCTAGTCTTGTTAGTTATGTGACTGTGTTTATTGCAAAGTACCATTAATTATGCAGAGTGGGAGCATTTATACATTAAGTTACTAAGATGGGTTATTTTTATGGATGTTGCCCAGGAAGTATTGCAGCACCAATGACAGATTTTTATGCAGCTGCAAAAATTTCTCTTTTGCCCAGTCTTAAAGTGTGAGGGTGTTCAGTGAGAGAAATGAAATATTTGGAAGAGGAAGCTAAGTAGGAGCTTAATTTTTTTTTTTATATCAGCTGTGTTTGGGGTTAAAATCTATTTGTCATAGAAGTTTTAATTTGAACTGAAGTTACAATATCTACAGCAGAACTCACCATGGAGAAAGCTTTTTGTGGACTTTCCTGCAGTCTCTGGTCTCCCTTCTGCAAAACTCACCATTTTTTTAACCTTAAGATTAGCTCCACTGAAGTAAAAGTAACTCAAAGCACATAGTGAAATGACGAAATGAACAGGAAGTCAAGGTTTTCAGCACCTTTGTGGGGCTTGGTCCCTCATTAAACAGCAAGTGCCAGGAGAAAGAAGGCAGCTGCAAATTTTGACTGGTTGGTTTAATTAATCTCAGTGCTTTAAAAATAATTAAGTGCAACACTTACAAATAGAGCCACAAAATCTACAAGCAAAATGGGATTTTTTTTATAGGTAAGAGAGGGACATTTGGATATTTTCCAGACAGTTAAAAAAGATGAAAAATAGCAATAAGGAGGCTTTCCCCACACATATATCTAACTAGTGCTTTTCTCAACTGTACATCATATTTTTCTAAATAACTAAAAATTTAAAAAACAAAAATTAAATATGTTGTATCTTGTTTATGTAGAGAGAGGAGGGGTTGCTTAACAAAAATTGGGGGTTTATTGGATAGGAAAAGAAAATATTTATTCAAAGAAGAGCCAACAATACCCTTTTCCTATACATTAAATGCAATTCATACTTCACAGAGTATATTACAAGGGTGTTTCTTCTATCTTTCACATTTCTGCCTGCCTGCCTAGTGACACAAACAAGGTATGTTGTGATGTCAATACCAGTAGCACCCTTGCAGATGGAAATGTTCCACTTTTGACCACCAAAACAACGCAGAACCTTCCAGCTGGGCTGTCCTGTCCTGCTCCATCTGTCTGTGAAGTCATCTGAGATGGGCCTCTCCTTCTTTAGTTGAGTTCAGTCTTCCCAAAAGAGTCAAACAATACCAAGAAGTCAAAAAACATACATCTGGTAGAAGAACTGTGCACTCCGGGTATTAAGAGAGAAAGCTTGGCCACTCCTGCCCTGTTGTGTCCTCATCACGTGGTGCATCCTTGGCATGGTTAACAGTTCTGGCAAGGGAGGTTTGCAAGAAGCATCAGTTAAGGGAAGGGCTTTCAGCTATGTGACTACAAAAGCTCCTACTTACATTACTAAAGGTTTTTGGTGATCAAACGTTTTCAGTAAAAACTCATTTTAGAAAACTGAGTTGCAATGCATGCTACCAAAACGAAATCTCTTTTCTTGTGGGAAAAAATTGCTGAACTTCTGACTCTTGTTACTTTTACTGTCCAGCTGACTTGTGCTTTGTTGCTGTCATGGCTTGTGCAGCTCCAGTAACACAGCTGTCGAGGGTATATCTGTGCCAGAGGAGTTTTAACTCATGTGGAAACGGTGCTCCCCTCGAGTTATGTGGGAAGAGAATTCATACCTGTCCTGGCTATGGTAGCCACACATGTTGCATTCAAAAGGATCACGGAACCCATGGCAACCCATATGGATTGTATACATCACATGATCCAAGAAAAGGACTCGACAATGTTCACACTTGTAAACTTTTACTTGCTCCCCATTGCTGCTGATCACTTTGAAAGCATCCTGGGAATTGTCAGTACCCGCTCTCAAGACATCATATTGCCTGTTTTCTTCTTTTATAGAGATGCCATTTCTTGCATGGGAACCTATGTGGTTTGTCAGGTAGATCAAACCACTGCGTTCCTCATTATTGCTCTCTGTATCTGTCGAGTCTTGGCAGCTGTTGCTGGGAGAGGCATCTCGTTCGGAGGAGACAGATTTGGCTTTGGAAAGCAGCAACAAGTTTTCCACTGTGCTGTCCTGAGGAAGGCTGGAGCGAACCTGACTGTCCCCGAGAGGTTTGTGGAGCTGATACATTGGGCTGATGACGGGCACCACCTCAGAACCCCCTGGTGGTGTCTGGACAAGGGGACGCAAGGACTCTGCCCCCAGGTAACTGATGGCGTTGTTAATGGCCTGGTCGATAACGTGTGTCTGCATGATCTCATTCTCCTTCTCGTAATTGGTGGTGGCATCATATGGAAGATCGGGCAAACATTTTTCACCTGCAGTGAAAAAGTGAGGAGTCAGAGGGTTGATTTCTACAGAGTTAAGGAAGTGAACAACAGGGATTAATAAAACATGGAAGAAGAGAGTTGACCAAATCCACCTCTGAAATCCACCTGAGGTATTCACAGTTCTCTAAAATAGCTGATCAGAAAAATTGTGGGTCAGTGTTTTTTTAGCCTGCTAAATAATTTGAGGGCTTTGGAAAAGCAAGTGGATGAAAACAGATTCTGGAAATAATTATGTGGGGACTCAGGGGAGCTACAGATCGAGTGCTTCATTGTCTCTTTCTCCTTTCTAACTGGAGTCCCTCATCTGCCTTCTGCAGTGAGCTGAGGCATTTGTGGTTAGACAAGCCAATGTACCAGCACAGTGACGGCGAGTCTGGCCCTCATGCTTCAGAGCATGAAGCACATTATCAATTTTTTCCTTAGAGTATTACATTGTATGTTTTAGTCTTTGACCTTCAGTTTCTTAGAAATAACCCACATCACAATGTGGCCATATGTAATTTTGAAGAAAAATCAGCAAAAACTTTACATTTTGTATTGCCACCACCTCCACACACCTTGTTTTTAAATACACCATGTTAGACACATTGCCAGAAGCTACCCATGTTCCTAAATATTTTGTGTCAGAAAGTTGTCATGTACAGGAGTAACCAAGAACCATGGAAAAAATTTAAGTGCAGTTGTAGCTGGACTTTATTTTTTCTACAAGCTAAAAAGCCCTGTATAGAGCAAGATTAGTTCTTACTTTTAACTTGACTCTGATGAGATGCCAAAAGTAAGGGGGAAATCTTTCTAAAATAAGGCTGCACTAATGTATCTCTAGCTGGATACTCTAGTATTGAACCCAAGTTTCACTACAATTTCCCCCAAGTTCCTAGACAGACAGGACTAAGCAAAGCATAGAAGGAAGAAGTTAGGAGTGGAAGAAACTATTTAAATCCACAGATGCTGATTTTATGAACTCAAGCAGTCTTCTCAAACAGTGGAAACCATCAATGTTATTTATCAGGTCTCTAATAAATGTATGCAAATGAAAGGGGTAAAAGATTTTCAGAAGTTCCTATGGTATACCAATAACACAGTGTTTGTAGTCTGGATGGATTTGCTAGCTCTGCAGATCTTGGGAAACACTGAAAGCCACAAACATCTCTATGTGCTGTCACTATTTCCTGATCATGAAATTTGCTGGTAGGTCTTGGAAAGTCCTAATTTGTCCAAATAAACGCTAGCAGAAGCATGGAAATTTTACCAGAAGGTCTGCATATTAATTTGTCAATAATTTCCCACCCAGTTTCTGCTCAAATTGACTATCCAAAGATAGTGAAGAGCCCAGAAACCACCTAGCATGACACTGTTGCAAGGATGGGGGCGAAAGTGTAGGAAGTCCTGCTGTCCACATTTCCCACAAGATATGGTTTCATACTAGTTTGTCCATGCTCTGCAAGCAGAGAAAGAAATACTCTGAGCATTGCATAAGTTCCTATAGGGGATGTAGGGTAAAAACACCTTCCAGCTGTGCTGCACAAGCTTCCAGTTCCTCTTGTTTTCTTTCCCAATCATTCTGCCAATTTGAGAACTCCTTTACTGCAGTGCATTCTTTTTTAATCAAGGTTTATCCTTTGTAATGCTGTAGTTTTCAGGCAGAACTTGATGCTTAAGATTCAAAATAGGCATTGTGAAAGACTCTTGAATTAAATACAGAAAAACCCTCCTAATATGAATGTGTAGACTTGAGTCAAGGAGAATAAAATGAGGTCAATATCACTTATATTCCATGGGGACTGCACACCACTGAAAAGTGGGACTGGTCTTCACTATAAAAAAATTTTGGGCACCCAGAAGGCATGATTTTAATACCTGTTTCTTGGGTAGTATTTGCTTTACATAGCATAACTAGTTGGTAGTTGGACTGAGAGGATCAAGTGTTCATGAGAAAAATTTGTTTCCAAGCACAGCGTCTGAAACAGGCACAAACTTAAGGTAGGCAGGTACCATTTCTGTATCTGGGCAATGCAGGTAATACTTGCACTCATTAAAAATAATAGCTCATTTCTGTGGTTATTAGAGCATAAATAAAGTAAACTGCTAATGGTTTGATGCACTTCAAGCTTTGCACTGCTCAGGATTCTGAAGCAAGTACTTACACAATAAAAATGCACTCAGTGCATGTGGGCACCTTTTTCTTAGCATTTTTAAATTCCTCACTTTTCTTTGCTGCCTATTGTTTTTTTAAACATGATAACCACGTGTCAACCTTTCATGCTGTTCTCATTCTCTGGCTTGGATGGCCCAGTTCTGCTTTTGGGTCTGGGAGCTATTCCAGTTTGAAATACAGAGAGAATTAACTGGCTGAATTTGGTGAACAATCTCACTTTTGAAAGATAATTAATTTAGTTTTGAGAAAAACTAGTAAAGCAGAAGCTAGTCCTTCCCTTATATGAAGGAGGCCCTTTGTTCCTTCTTCCTGGAATTCAGCATGGAGATTGGGATGACACGATAATCTCCAGCAGCAGTAACCATGTCTCAGTAGTCAAAAGCTCTCCTGACAAGCTGACCCAACCTTGTATTAATCAGGAATGTACCTATTATATGAAGCAACAGGTGAGGACTGGAAAGGGAAGGATTTGGGGGGATTTTCTTGTCAGAAAGTTTTGTCCCTTGAAAGGTTAGCAAATTTCCATAAATATCTGTTGTCAGTAGGTTGTCTTCCCACTTCACCCTGAATAACTAACTGACAGGAAACTCTGCCCTCCTAAAACTCATAGTTAAACTGGCTTTCTTTACTGTTTCTCATGGTGAAGAGAGAAAAGGAGAACGACAGAGCTGGTCCACACCCACAGATACACTGCACATAGAATACTTCCTAGTACCTTTTAAATTTTAGCACTTCTGCTCTTCCTGGAGCTTTCACAGAATTATTATTTTGCCTAATGCAGTCCTAGAGTTTCTAAGCTTTGCCTCACATAGTTGATATATTTTTGGTAACTACCTCTACTACAACTTTTGCCCATTTATAAGCATTTCTTATCTTTGACTACCTCCTGGAATTGTTGCCTTTGGGCTTGGAAAAAACCTTGGCCTTTAATTTAAAACCTTTTGTTGCATCTCCTGATGTAGCTGAAATTCCCCTTTCCTTGTCTTGGAAATACTAATTTTCCTTTCACCCTTGTGTCCTTGTTGAAGAAAGTGTATTTGCATTTTCTGTCCCACAAACCAGTCTGTTTTTCGCCTTGACTTTTGACTGAAGACCTTCTTTATGTGTGTTTTGTTTCAAAAAATTTAGTTTTATCTGACTGTCTCCTATAGAATGATATTATAAAAGAATGTACAGAGAATTATAAAATAATCTAACTAGATATGAGTACATGCTGTCCTCTGATTTCCCATTTTTTTAATTTATTTAAGACTAACCCTCCACAGATGACAAAATATTGTCTGTGGGTCTCACAAAACTGGTGTAATTGCTACTTGGCACAGGGTTACTAAACAGAACAATATATGCGTGGTGTTCAATTTTATAGGCATGACATCAAATTTTTCATTGTTAAGAACTACTGGGTGCAAATGGGCATGAAGTTTTTGCATCCTTCATAGAATGTACCCACAGATCTTTTCATTTAGGTATTGTTCTCAGACACACCCATGATCATTTTGGGTTGTTCAACTATTCACAAATGATTTCAGAAACACCAGTATGTCCAGATTTGAATGTGTCTTAAGGCAACTTCAAGAGCCTGTCCAGATCTTGTAATGATCTGGTTCATAAACTTTTAAAAAGGCAAGGAAAAGACTTAAATTTGATCTCCAGATGTGGAAAATTAAACATGCAGACATGTATGCTGGAGAGGTTTTCTGTTTCCCCCCCCCCCAACTAATCTCTGTATCTGCTTCTATAGAGAGATACATATTATTAATTTATCAAAACGAGTAAAATCATAAGGCAAAAGTAAAAATCCTGTGGTATTTTGGGGGGGGGGGGTTGTTTTGTTTTATTTTTTAGGAGACAGCAAACATTTAACTCTTACCAACAAATTTCTGAGGCATAGAGCTCTTACGTTTGGCGACGTTACTTGCTAGTCTATCCAGCACGAGGGCTCTTTCTGACCCTATCTTGCACAGGTCTTCAGCCATTTCACTCTGGTTAGTTTCGTCTTTTATGACTGAAATCAAATGACATCAGAAGGGTTAGGCAGGCTTGTTCCATTTTAATGGAACTGTTGTCTTCAGGTTACTGTTTGACAGTTAATGTCTTTTAGCTCCCAAGCAGCTGGACGAAGTTGCTCACCACATCAGACACAGGACGGTTCTGACTCTTGGCAACAAAGTTCCTCACCCTGATTAATCTATGTAAATGTTCATGTTTCCCTCATTTAGGACACAAAAATGAGATAAGAACTGCAAAGGTTTCTACCTGTATGGCATGTAATCACTCCACCCCTGTTCTACAGCTTCTCTGCACTTCCGTGAATAAGTGAGGCCCTAACATTACACTGAGAACGAAGCAGTTCATCTTTTCACCCTCCTGCTGACACCCCCACTGTCCCTCTGCACCTCTCCCAGTGAAACCACCTGTATGATCATTGCTTCTTTAGCAGGAAAAATGGAAAAACTTCTCAACTCCAGCAATGGAAGATAATATTTGCAAGCTACACCAACCCTTCTCACCAGCCCCCTTTTTCCTTAGCAAATATTTAGATACTTCCTTGATGTGATTTATATTTTAAATAACAATTTAAATTGATAAAATCACACCTACAGTGGAACACTGATTACCAATACTCAAACCTGTTTCCCAACCTCCTGTTGCTGCTGAGACACTGTAGAATTAGGAGCTTAGTTGTGAGGCTCTAGGAAAAGAAGACTATTTCACTTTCACTATAATTTACTTCAGTGTTTTCCTGCAGAAACAAAAGGGATGTATGAAAATACACTGTCAAAACAATGACTGTGAAAAATGTATGGAAAGGTATTTCCAACTTCCAGCATCTAAAGGGAAGGTGACGTGCAGCAAGATCGCAGCACAACTGTTCTGTTGGGGTTTTCTTTTTTCATTTGTTTGCCAAGGCAGAGAGAGGGGTTAATTTTACTTTTACCTGTTACTAAGACATTGACATTTTCCTGAAGTTGTGAGTTGCTATTAAAGGAAAAAGCCAAAGATGATTTGTAGACTTCGATCCTTAAGCTGTTTCAATTAGGTGCCCTGCCCTGCTACATTTTGCCTTCTGTGCCTGCTGAGAATTCCTTTTATCACTGGATTTACTGGTTCACAGAACCCATTACTCTGGTACTTGGGTGTTTCTCAATAGTTAAGAACACACTGTTCCAAAGCAATGTTATTCTGACAATATACCACAGCCATAAAAGGATGATTGTGAAAATTGCGTTGTTCCTGCAATGTATGAAATCAGGGTCTGGTGGATAACTGTGAGGAGCAAGTGAAGTGGCTCAGACAACACCACCCTGCAGTACCACACTGAAGAGTACCCAGTGGTCCTTGAGTCGCTGCTGCAGCAGCACATACTGCAGTGACAGTGATAGTGACAATGACAGTGACAAGGAGTCTCATGGAATTATGCCCCAGTGCCCTAAGGCACTAAAGATCGTTACCAATGCAAGAAATAAGCAGAATTTGGCCGTGAAAGTGCAGAAGAGAAAAGGGTGTTGATAGTACATAGTCATCATTGAACATGCTGGCCAAGGCTTCCAAGTACCACCTCAGGAGGAGACTTAGAATATTTTAAAGCAGACAGGGAAACAAAAGACTGATTTTTTTTAGTTAAAAGTTGAAATGATCAAGAAGTATTTGTTTAGAATATAATAACATTCAATTTCTAATCAGTTCAAGAGAGGATGAGTCATGTATTCAACAGTCAAACTTTCAAATTTTTAAAACTGCTATTAAATAAAGGGCAAATTGAATTACATACTAATATTCAGCATTTGCAACTGAAACCCCCTGAAATTTGCTACCAACTGAAAAACCATTTCTCTGAAATTTGGTGTCTCTGAAATTTTGTGAATTGAAAAAAAAACAAAAAAACCCAAACTAATTTTATCTTTTCAAATGAAAATTCCCCAGTAATTGAAGAACTGTAATTGACCCTTTTTAATCTTCATAAACTATTTCTTCCTTTATTTTATATGTCTGGTAAGACTTCAGTACCTTCCACTCAACTCAAATGCAAAACTCCAGACAATATCTCTAAGAGAACTACATACGGACAGTGAGATTCTAGTCCTCTAATAAAAGAATTTTGCCATTAAATTCATCAGGTTCCAATTTTGTGTTGCATTTTCTTCTCTTAAAGAAAGTAAACAAAAGTTAGAATATAAATACAATTTCTGGTTCCCCTTCTTACTCCTTTTTTTGCTAAATCTTTCCCTTATTTAATTTCTTTCTCAATTATATTTTTAGATTTATAAGTTGATGGAAAGCTTCAACCAGTACAGGTCCTTCCAACTGACAGTTTTTTCTATGTATACTGCTAGAAGTATTTTTAAAATGCTGTAAAAAGCAACCCTGATGTGTCAGAATGTCAAATCAGATGCTCCAGCAGATTTTTGTACCAACTTTTTTGAGTCTGGGAGAAAAAAAGGGCCTGCATAATGGCTCTAATAGATCCACATCACACCTTGAAATATCAGAAGAACAGTGGTAGTACAGCTACTTGCTTTTCTAGATATAAAGTGGAATATGCTAAAATTCCCAGAAAGACACCTGCTCATACTCTACTGTTTTTTGTACATTTTCTTCATGCAAAATACTAGGAAAGGAAAGCTCCATTTTTAAGAAATGTAAAGAATTGATTTTTTAAGCTGAGTACTAAGTTTTTTTAAGAGTGAAGTCCTTGCCTAGATACAAAGTCTAAAACCTGAAGTTACTACTTTCATTTTTTTCTAACTTGTAAATGCAGTTCTATTATGTCAAATATGAATTTACAAGATACTTTCAGTACATACAAGAAGTGAGCCTTTCAAAGCATTAATGAATTGCTCAAGATTTCTTTCCTCTAAGATATTAGATATTTAGTTGTAATTTAGTACAAGCTCTCCTGACATGATCTGATATAAGCAAAGGTCCATCTCTAAAACTAATAAAGCTTATGATTCCTGACACCAGTTTCATCTGGGTGTTTTTCTTACTAAGACTATAGCAGTAGTTCAGCTACTCATTCGTGCAGATTTTCATATTCTGTGTGCTGGCATTCAAATCCATGTGCCAGACACCAAAGATTGAAATCCTAAAACAAAATATTTGCTTCTAAATTTTGTCACCAATTTGAGGAGTAAGTATTGCTGCCTGCTGTATATTGCATTGAGCTTTTCTATTTATACATTCTCCAGCCCCTCAATAAAATTAGAAGGGACGCTGCTCTAACATGCTGTCTGCCAGACGAATCTCATCTGTATTCACTGCTATCATTACGTGCATATACTTTACATTATCTGATAGCATGTAAAAACATACTCAGGTTCTGTCCAGATATAAAATATTAAATGAGGCATCATTGCAAATAGGGCAGAGAGAACCATCCATTTTTGTCATTTGACAAACCAAATAACATACTAAGAGGATCGAAAAGGTATGCAGGAAATGGAACTTACTGGGCTTAAACTCCACACAGAAGCTGGATCTTCTCTATCTAAAACTACCCATGCAAGACGATTTTGTATGGCTAATTAACATGACTGGTACAGATCTCTAGGATGTCTGTTAAAAAATAAAATCCAAGCCCCAGTATCTGCTTGCTTGATTTCTGGGCATAGTTTTAGAGTTAATATTCTCCAATATCTTCATCATAAGACTAGTCTCTCAGAGAAGCACAACAGGTCCCCCCAGTTTTCTTTTAAAGGGGAGCTTAGGAAGAAGGGTGTCAACAAATTATTGCCATTTCTGGACTGTCTCAAGTCAAACTACCCAAATTAAATGCCTCTGGCTTCATATCCTCTTGCTTGGAAGAGTGAGAGCAAAGGCAGTATCTCATCCTTGTTAGATAAGTTGGCTCCAGTGGTCAAGTAAGCCCTTTAAGCCGTACCTGGGAAGGGGAGGAGATGTGCAATGCAGAAGATTCTACAGCCCTACCTAGAACACTGATATTAAGTGTCTATTAAAAATACATCCACAAGATTATTGCAATATAGGGCTCCAAGCAAAAGGGGTGAGGTGATGTAGTCATACTGGTTTGAGATGACGAACTGATGATTTCCAGATCTTGCAAGTGTTTTGCTACATGTTTGAATTGTACTTTTGCTTTTTATTTGAGCTAAACAAAGTGAGACAACAGCTAAGTATTTCTCAAATTATAAATCCAGGTGCAATATCATACATATGGGGGTGTCTGTGCCTCCACAATGCAAATGTTGCCACAAATGGTACTACAGTTCATTTTACACTCCTTTCTCTGCATTCGTGACAGGACAGCATTATTCCCCAGATGGACACACTTATTACCTGGATAAATGCTGCTTGAGAGATTCATGGTTTGCAGGTAGTTATGGCAGCGTTCTTTATGTTCTTCCAAAGAGCTTCGCTGCTTGTAACTGCGACCACAGTATCCACACTTATGGGGTTTGCCAACTGGAGGAAACACAATTAATTACGAGATTCAGATGAGATGTTCAACAGCATATTAAAAATGGTAATGACAACAGGAAAAAACCCCACTCCAAAAGTAAAGTCTTGCTGTGGTGAACCAAAGAAGGATTTCATCTATTTAAAAAAATCTAAATTAAAACAGAACTAAGGGAAAACTACTTGTATATCTTTACATCAATAGGCCAATTCTGTGGGTGCTGCAAGCTGATTTTAGACAACTCACATCAGATAAAGCCTGCAACATTAAATCTTTAAAAGCGTCATTTACACAAGTTAGAAACTGAGACACCTTCAAAGGTCTGAGTGTAGTTGCTTTAGTGTCTAAACCCACAGAGACTGCCAGTGGGGGAACTGATGGCGTAGGCAGAGACTTGCCCACAACTGGGTGTCAGTTCTGATATAAACAGAACCAGCCCAACCCTCATAAGACAATCTTAGATTCTACGTGTTTTCTGTTTCTGGAAATTCAAGAGCAATGGCATGACGATTTCTTTTCTGTGTTACATCAATCCAGATTGAGCTAATTCTAGGAATTTCACACCAATACTGTTTGTGTAGTTCTGGACTTGAATTTTCTTAGTGTGACAAGACCGTCACCTTATATGTGATTTCACAATTTTAGATGGTTATACAGTTTAATTTTTGAATTTTATTTACAAATTCTTAGGTGAAAATCAGATTCAGACATCCAACTTGCTTTATAATGTATTGATGTCAATTTGCCAACTGCAGGAACTAATCACTATCTATAGTTTATGCATTGTCTCATTAACTAAGAAATCCTCATAGTTTGGCAAAAATGCCTAGGTGCAACTTCATATATATATATGAAGAACTATGCTTCAAATTATGTATGCATGAAAATCAATACCAGCAAAGGAGAGAGAGACAAAATCCTATTTTAAATACATGCTTTCCTCAGTCCGGCCAGGACCCAACAGGAGAAGTGGAAATTATTTTGGACATCTGGGATCAACACTAAGGATCTTATTATGTTATTTAATATGTGTGCTAGAAAAGAATTTCCTTAGTTTTGTGCAGCATGAAACATCACTGTGAGAGCTCTCCTTCTGCCACCCAGAACCTGGTCCCAAAGCCAACTTTCACAAGTAACGTTACCAGCATCAATTCCAGCAATGTGAACTGGAGGTCTCCCGTCCAAATTACAATTTGCATTTGCAGCTGAGCTTGGAAAACTAGATGAGACAGCACTGCGCTTTTAAAGGTACTTAGATGTGCTAAACTGGTTTTCCTTCACCGAAGGTATGTGACTGTGGCTTATGTCAAACAATGACAGGTTTGTGGTAATAGAGAGGTGCAGTTATTCAAAAATATTTGTTTGTATCTCCCTATTACTATTGAGACAAGACACTGAAAAAGTCCATCACAGTCCTCTTTAGTGGAAGATTATTTTCTTTCTTTCTCCCACTCTCTCCCATCTCCCCACTCTTTCTCTTTAAAAGTGTGTGTCATAACAAGGTGCAACAATAATGCTGCAGGGTAGTGTTCACTCTCTAGGTTGAGGATGACTACCAGAATGTGTTTCAAGTTTATATTATCTCTAGCCCTAAAATGTTCATCAGCTTTAACTCATGTTCGTACTTCCATGAAATGGATTACTCACATGAGGCTTGTAAGATGAAACCTTCATACAGAAACTTTGAATCAGCCAAGAAGTACGGGAAAAAGACAGGTCTTCTGGTCAAGGGTCATGAGTGTGAGATGTGTTTAATCATTTCTTTGCTGCTAACACACTGTGGCCAGCTCATAGCTTGGTTAACCCCAAGATAGGGCTACTTGCCTCTGCAGGGTGAGAAGACCTTGGTGGCCACCCTCATCTCCTCAACAGGGGTGCTCATCAGCACCCCTGGTTAGTCCCACACCCTGACTTACCTGAGTGAGTTCTCAGGTGTCCCGTGAGGGCATCCCTGCGACGGCAAGCGTAGTTACACAGGTGACACTTGAAGGGCTTTTCACCTGAGTGCAACTTTATGTGGCGCAGAAGGTTGCCCTTCTGTGTAAAGGAGGCTCCACACTGATTGCACTGGAAAGGGCGTTCTCCTGTGGGGAGATGGAGAAAATATGTGAGAACAAAAAAATCTTATGCGGTAACAAGAGAAAGGTCTCAGTGAGAAAGTTGTTTTCTCACTGCTGCTCTGTGACTTCCACCAGCTGCAGGTTTGATATAACATGAGGCTTTCAGACTAAACCTGCCAGTTTCTTAATGCTTCACTGGCTGGGTCAATTTGATCTGAAAATCTAATTTTTTTTTTCTAAATCAGAATGGCACATCACAATGCAAATTCAAACTCATTTAAATAAAGTGACTGCAACATTTTGTGTTGAAGAGCCACTCTTCCTGATCAGCAGTTTTGGAATAAACCAATATCCAATTTTGCATGTTGTGGCATTTGGTGGGGTTTTTAATGTGGCTTTTTTCAAAGGGTCTTTAAAATATGCCACTGAAGCAGCAAAATAAAAAGGAAACTCATTAAAAATGCATTTCAGGATCACAAGTTCATTTCAGCGTTACATTCTTATATTTAAATGAAAGGCACTTCATTATAACAGTTATAATAACTTCTTTTCATTTACATTTTCCCTGTATTTTCCCTTTCAATTTCTTCTCCATTACCTGTCTGTCCCTAAGCAGCCAAATCAGGAAAGAGACAGAGAAAAGAGAGAAAGAGAGAGAGAGCAAAACCACAGAAGTTAAGACAGTGCAAAGGAAGCCCTGTACTTCCATGCCAAAGTCCCAACCCTTCCCTAGGTAAGGTATGAACAGAGGAGCTGCACCCACAGGCTCTGATAGTCTACATTTTGGACAAACACAGGGAAAAACTCAAAGAGACACAGCCTTGATTTGTCTAAATTGGTGCCTGTTATCAAGGAAGAGAATCAATGCCTTTGCAAAAATTAGTATGGCTGTCGTTTGCTTTTTAGTGCTGTTTAAAATCAACATGCTCATTTATTAGTTTGTGGGGCTTGGCATATTTTTGTTTTGTTTTGCTTTGTTTTGTTTGTTTGTTTGTTTAATTTAAGATGGATGAGGCCTTTTCTGAAATCAGTGGGAAATAAAATATGTTTCCAGTTGTACTCAATAGGAACTGCTTTCTGCATGCCTGTTTCTCCATAGACCTTAACTAAGTCAAACCAGCCTTTGAAACTCATTTGCTGAATTCTGTTTCTCTTAGGCATAAATTTAACCTGCTGTAGTAATTACAATGCATCAACAATATTAGAAACAGCCCAGAGATGACCTGTTCTTACTTTTGATTTTATTTGCATAACAATAACATTGTATTTAAGATTTCAGTACTGAAGTTAAAATATATACATTAAAAAAAAAGTTAAACAATTTCTTTCTTCTCTCTCACTTAACCACCAGGTATTATTTTGCACACCCAGGATCAGTTTTTATGTCCATACATGTGCATATATGTGCAGCATGATCATTTCTTACTCCTGTGTAATGCAGCAGAACAGCTGAAGATCATTCAGACAGCAGCACAGTCCCAAGCCAAAAGTCTGAAAACCCTGCCATCAGAGCTGGCAGCTTTAGCATTCAGCAAACAGCAAAAGGAAGCCACTTTATGGCAAGATATTTTAATTGGTCAAACAGTTTCAAGCAGGGCAACACAGTCGCTTGTCAAGTCAAACGAGCTCACTTTCTTTGTCCATCAAATAACTCTATTCATCCAAAGTATCCCCACAACTGGTTCAGCTGGGGTGGCCCACAAAAATGCCAGCATGAGCCTTACAGGACTTGGCAATGTACTTCATAAGCCATGCACAGTAGTGGTTAGGGGAAAAAGAAAACAGGTGTCTCCCTGCTCTATGTCTTAATCTTTGTGGCAGTTACTCAGCATGGAAGGTATTCTTCAGAAACAGGCTGAGACAGTAATGAAGAAGTCAGATCGCCACGGGGGACACAAACTCAGAAGAAATGGTTAACTCTTACAAAACAGCTTTTCTAGCACTAATTTCTCTTATTTTTACTCAGAGGAGCATAAGAGGAGAAAATGAGGATTGTAAAAGTACTCCAGGAATGAAATGCAAAGCAAAGTAAGAATGAAACGTATCTCTAGCTCTCCCAATTACAGGGTGAAATCTTGTGCTGGGTGGAAAATAAGACAGATGGAGCAATTCCAAAAAGATTGTTGCATGCCAAATATTTCTACAAAACTTACAGTGGACAAATATGGGCCCAGGAACAAAAACTGCTATGGGACCTTCAACTGAGTAATTCAATCAACCACCATTGCAGAGGTTTGCAATCCTTTGTGGGAGCACAGGCCCTGGACCGTTTATCCAGTGAAGCCAATTTATCATCTTAATTGAAACTTTTCTCATTTCTTAAACAATATGAAAAAATCACCTAAGACTCAGAGACCTGAAGAGCTCTCTAGAGCGCTTTTTTTTTTTTTTTTTAATGCTCATTCTTTAGTGGGCATTGGTTTACTAAATAAATTTGAAACATTCACACCCAACTAATATGACTTCAGTGAGCTAACTGGTGACTTAAGTTAAAGCCCAGGAGACAAAGGAGACAATATATATACCTAGGTACACACACACACACACACACACATCTATGCACATATATGCACATAAGTGCACACTGAGCAAGTGAAGCCTGAATCTTTCTCCTTTCTAGATCTCCTATTTCCTAAACACCAAGCAAGACAGTGGAAAGCTGGAGAAAAGCAACATACTGAAAGGGGAGTGAGAAGAGTTGGGCATCTGTGAGCGGGATTTGCTCCACAGATCAGAGCAACAGGTAAGGGACTAGGAAACAGTCAGTTCTGTACAGCTGCCTGCAGACAGGAGGGGGCAGAAATATCAGGTTCTGCTCTGCATATCTGGGCTTGGCAGGTGTATTCATTAAAAGTAATTATGTCTTTTATCAGGTCAGGCAGTCATTTTATTTTTGTACTTTAGTGTGCTAGAGTTTTGTTCACTTATCAAATATTTATTTAAGAAAACCTCACTGCATATGCAGGTTTTACATGAATTAGCAGCAAAGTAATTCATTTGCAGAGCTTATTTCTTCAACAGGCATGTATTGAAATGGGCTTCGACATAGTCAGTTAAATGTCTGTAATAGTATATCCCATTTCTACTTTAATTTTCAGAGTGTGGCTGAAAGAAAAAACAGTCACCACGGTTTCCCTGTGATGTCCCTTAATTTTAACTACCAGTTCTGAACTTCCACTCCCTTGCCAGCCCCTGAAAAACCACCTGAGCTCACTCAAAGAGGCTGCTCAGGAGAGGAGCTGAGGATGAGGTGGGAGGGAAAGCAAAGGCATTCTTTCCATGGAAAGACCCAGGGACAAAACTTCATACCCTTTAGTTTTATCAAGTGTAAGAAAAGGGAGTCCTGAGCAAAGTGCCTCTTGTGGGATATTTCCACCGTAGGCTTGAACTACATTTCCGGATTAAAAAGGGGGTCTAATTGGCAAGGGGAGGGCTCTGCAAAGTGTGGAAAAGTCTTGGAGTGACTTCAGGGTGCTACTTCACTTCAGTAGCACTCTGAACACCCTTGGCAGGCACATGGGACCCTCTGCCAGGCAAGGAGTTTGGGCAGTTGACCTTCCATGCCAGGGAAGCAACCTGGCACCCAGTGAGGCAGCCCCTGGGGATGCTGTCACAGGGACTGGGCAGCCCCGCTCATGCCCTGGAGACTCCGCCTGCTGGGTACCAATGAGTGCACTAGAAACAAAGGAAGTTCTGCCCACCACCTCCCTAAAGTCAGGTGTGTCCTTACACAGGCCATTCAGCCCTGGTGCAAACGCTGCCATGGACCCTCAGGACCCAAAACAGCTCCTCTGAAGCAGCAACAGTAGGCTACTTTTTAAATAAAAAAACAGTCTGCTTGAACAAGCAAAAAGACTTCTGCCTTTAAGCACATTTTATATTGCAACATATTGTTTCAACTACTACAGCATTCTCTTCAAAGCCTCCTGTACGTGTCATTTTCATACACATTTTATCAGCTTTTAAATTATGTTAACATTCAATTAAAAACAAAAGGGAAAAAATCAAGCAACAAGCACTTTATTTTATCTAGGAAGTAGGCTACAGCCTCTCTTCAGAGAACTAGTTGTGGCTTTTCCAATAAAGATAATTATTTGCTCTTCCCTGACAAGGGATTTATCATATGGAATCTCAGAGTACTTTGAAGTAGGCAATGTAACACTACTGCGTCTGAATGTGGCTAACCTGTGCTACATTAACAGATCACACCCTTCCATAGCTGGAACTGGCACAGGTAAAATGAAAGACAGTAACACTGGGGGCTGGGGGGTTGGACAACACTAGGGGTCTTTTTGTGGATCCTCCACATGAAACTCTGGAACCACTTTGCTAATCTCACTCCTTAGTAATTCTGGGGAAGTTGTTTAAGCATGACTGTGGGTATGTGGAGGAAGAAAGTACCTATGTGCTCACTGTCAGAACTATTTCAGTGAAATCTAACTCTCAGATAGGTTGTTCTTATCTTAAAAATGTTTTAAAATTCCCTCTCATTTGAATATTCATGCAAAAAAAGCCAAATAGTATTTTCAAAGTAACTTGTGTGGCATCACAGTATAGTTCAGTTCTTCTCCTTTGACTGTGGATGATATTAGAGTTTAGATTGAAAGTCTGATTTCAAGACAGCTTATATCAGTCTAGGTGAGACTCACCCGGGTCTTTATTTCTTCATTTGTTTCAGCTTCTTCATTTTTGGCACTCTTTGAGACTATTCAGAATTAGAAAATTGAGGCAAGATTCACAGCACTGTGTAATTGAAAGCCATCCCTATGGACCACAACACCTTTACATGTGTCTTTTAGCATCTCAGTGGAAACCCTTAAGAGCAGATTTAACCAGTGAAAATACTTGTTTTTACTTCATGAAGCATCGGACATAAAATTAACCCCTTTTTAACTAAGACTGACAGTACAGTTCTCTTAACACGTATTTTGCTAATCACTTTCATAATCACTTATCCATAATGAGTTTTGTTGGAAACACTACAATTTGGTCAGTTTCAGAGTTAGCAACACATTGGTTTTTCTTCAGCAATTCTTAGAAATTTCTTAGAAATTAAACACAACTTAAAAGATTTTTTTACCTTTTTCTTTTCTTTAAATTGATTTTTATGTAACTTCAAACCAAAGAAACAGCACAATTTCTAGCCCAATGATGGACTTCCATGAAGAAGTCTCAATTCCTGTGCTGTCCAAAAGCATGTACCAAAAACTGAGTTCCAAACACTCACTAATGCTACATTACCTTAAAAGAGGCAACATGTGCATGATAGAGAAAATAAGTCTTAGTTACTAATATGCGGCCAATTTTTGTCAACTAAAGGAAAAACTGTCAGGCCTTACCAGTGTGGCTTCGTTTGTGAACCATGAGCACATTGGGACCGATGCAAACTATCCCACAGATATCACATTTTAGCTTTCCGTTAGGAAGTCGAATGCCTCCAACTCCTGACATAGCCTTGCTGCCTGGGCCATTGTGTGAGCCATTCATTTTCTCTCCTGTGGCATCAAGCATTCGTAAATCCTCTGCACATTCTTCCCCATTCATTTCACAGGCACGCCCATTCTCTTCATCACTATGAGTCTCTATTTTAATATTACCAGCTGAAAAAAAACAATACAGGATGCCACTCAGTTTTGTTATAGATCAAATATTGTGGCAAATAAGCAATCACATGAAAGGAGTTAACTTCTAAACAGCATGTACAATATATCTAAACAACAAAAGCTATGAACACCCCTACAATTCTATGGGCAATACAATGAGTTTGTAACACATGGAGCAATGAATAGTGAACATCAGTAAAACAAATGTGAGGCATCCAGGGAGCTGGAAAGCCAAATAACATTACAAGTCTGTCTCCAGGTCACTGAGATTTTTGCATTGATAGCTTTCATTTTGACAATTCAAGCTAATTGGAATGAAACTTAAAATGAATCCACTTCACAGGGGTTTGTCAGAAACAGTTGTGAAAGTAAGTAATCAAAGAAAATGGATGAAAATGAACAGAAAATGCAACATTCTTCACTTGGCAGGAAGATCCAAAGTGTTGTACTGAATCCAAATATTTGTGATTCTATGGGGAAAACAAAGACAATGGGAAAGCAAAGAGGACAGACACTGATAAAGAAACCAGGATAGGGAAGGATGGAAGGAAGAATTTAAGAGCAAGAACGAGCTTTACAGGAAATTAGAGGAGTGACAATTGTGTTTTAGGACAGAAGGATTAGGATTGCTGAGTAATAGGAGAGGATTTCCACAGCCATGAGCTACTACTAAAATAACAGTAAGATCCAAAAATGTGGGTGACCTGTTATGACTTTATTGGATAAGTCCTTTGTGTTATAATCCTATAGGTGGCAATTGCTTGCAGCCAGGAGAAGAATTTGGGTGTAAATTTGTCACAGCCTCGCAATATGTGATAACACAGAGGCTAGTAAATTTCATCTGATATGAACACAGCAAATTTGAACATTCAGGAAAAGGGCCAAGATGCAGACCAGTTCATGCCAGTATTCATTCCTCTTCTCTCCACAGGACTGTATGATATTCTATGTAGGAAAAACCCGTAATCTTTGCTGTTATTTCTGTCTTTTCTGATCTGACAATTTTGGTGAAAACATATTTATTCATTAGGCTGAAAAATAATATTTCATTGCCCAAAATCTTACTTTCCATACAGTAAAAAAACCCTTTCTTCATCCCATCCCACCTCAAAAAGGAAAGCAATTACTGTAGTGGCTAGCTGGTCTGTTTCATCCAATAAAGTCCAGGTCTTTTCCTTCCATGGAACAGCAGTTTCATGGTAGCCTCATTCAAAAATGGTGGTGTAACAATGACATAATAATAAGCTATGGGCAATCATTACCTCAGGAGATGAAAGACCCTGTTATTCCTTCGAACTGGAGAGGTTTGACAAATTCTTCTCTGATACATCCTGCAACCTCCCAGGTGTCCCAAGGAGGACTGCATGGATGTGACTGACAAGAGTATCTGACCCAAAATCCTACTGGCAAACGGAAGCCTAAAGGCGTTCACATTTCTGAATATTGCTTGACTGGACACCTTTTAAAAAGTCTACCAATCTAGGCATTTTAATAATTTTTCAAACAGCATTTTTAACAGAAATCATATGCAAAACAGAATAAGCACATATCATAATGAGCAGTTTTCCCTTACTATGTATGTCCAAAAAAGGGGAATAATTTAGCAATATGAAAATAAAAAAGTCAATGACCAAACAATAATTTACAAAGATGGCATGACTGGCTAAACACAAGTGATCCTGCAAATTTAGTGGACTACAACCCCGTAATGCTGTTTTCACCCCGGCAAATAGAAGCAATAGAATAATTTGGCTTGAATGTATGACAAG
>JAWWEU010000081.1:82325303-82346636 GCA_035583155.1 Acropternis orthonyx | reverse complement strand
GAGAGGAGAGGAGAGGAGAGGAGAGGAGAGAGATGTCCTAGGAAGTAGCTGGGGCAAATTCCCCAGGAGTGAGTTTTGCCAGCTGCCTGATATCTCAAGAAAGCTATAGCATCTCCTCATTTTTATCCAGGTCTGTTGTTTTGAAAGGACAATGCTCTGAATGGTGCACAATACAGGTGCAGAGGTCTGCTTAGCTTTCACATCTCTACAGGTAAGTTCAGAATCACGTCATGGCTATATCTGATGTTTTGCAGTAGTATTGTGGGAGCCCCTTAGCCTGGCACTGCCTGCATCACTCCTTTGCATTCAAGGACACAGTAATGGTTCAGTTTGGGATTATCTTCAACTATGTGGAAAGCCACTATCTCAAGTTACCAAGATGGAAACTTTCTGACTTTTTGTCATTTCTCTTCCCTATTTTTAAATCACTCCCTTCCTTCACTCAGCCCCCCACTCCTGTCTCTCCATCCTGACCTGCTTCTTTGCACTCCTGGAGGTGAAATCAAAGAGCTGCAGTTGTGACACTCCAGTTTGTGTGTCACATTGTAATATTTCCACATCCTCCTCACTCTGTTGTAGAAGTACTCTAAGAGGAAGAAGGGCAAATAATGAAATATAGGAAAGCAGGAAAAGAGGAAGCAGCCAAGAGACAGCAGCCCAACTGAAAGGCTAAGAATTATGGAGAAGTGACAGAAAGGGAAGCACAGACCAGGAATTATACTTAGTGGCTTAGCAGAAAAAAAATTAAAGCTAGCAAAAGATATAGAGACTTAGCCTTTTATGCCTCTGCATTAATCTTCCAGATTACTATTCCTCTCTGACTTTCACCCACTTGACATGTACTCCCTTTCCTGCCTACTTTAAGACAGTCACCAAACTGTCCTCCTCTATGTGCAGTTGGACTCCTCCAAACCTGAACTAACCACCAGCCCATTCCTTATCTTCATATCAACCAAGAGGGACTTCTCAAATAACTCTCTGAAAGAAAAGAGTGAAATCAAACATGAAGAAAAGTCCTCCAAACCCTTAGCCTCAGGGTGAGAAGGCACAATTAGGCAGTGGTCTTTTTTGCTGAAGGCAGCCACGGAGAACAGAGTGATGGAAGAGTACAGAAGGAAATTGGCTGAAGCAGAGTAGGGATTGCCTAACTGGGCAATCCTGCCTGGCTGGCAGTGGATGGAGCAGACTGCTTAGGAAGTTCTTCCACTGAGATCATGTACTGTTCTGTCCTGCTTGTTCAGAATGAAACTTGGCTGGAGCAGAAAGCGTTTGAGATTCACATGAAGAATTTTCTCTTCTCCATTTGCAGGCAAAAGAGATACAAAGCAGAACATGAACCTCTTTAAGAACAGAGTAGCAACACCAGCTTTTTACACTCTTCCATTTCTCAGGGACTTCTCAGCAAGAATTTGTCTGATAAAAGGCTGAGTAGAAAGTACAAACTTGAGAAATGATCCGCTATAAATATCACAACACTAACAGTTATGCATCCCTTTTGAGTCAAGTTCCAGTTTTTATCTTATCTGGTGGCTAACTGAATTTTGTAGTTTCTCGGGAAGATAGTGGTGAAATGCTGCATGTAAATGAAGGCAGAAGTGTTCCATAAAGGTGTACAGTGGTATATTTATTTCTTCATCACTGCGTGAAAGCTACCTTGGTGGAAGAGCACTCAAAACCACTTGTGGCTATTCCCCCACAAAGGAGGCTGTTAGGATGTGATAAGAAATGGGCATTAGTAAGGCTTCACTTTCTTTGAAATACTCTTGCACAGAGAATATCAACACGTTCAGCTCTTTTCCCTACCATTTATCTGTAAATTAGAAAATATCTTCTGGGCCACCTGAATGCTAAAATTAATGTATTTTTCAAAGTGCAGGACAGAGGAGAAATGACGCTACATGCATAGGGAGAAGTTAGCAGTTTCCTCTTGTAAATGGCAACAGTCCCTGAGATGGAATGGCTGTTGGAGACCTGCACTGAATGTCCCATCCTGGAGCTCTGACTGCTCTTCCACTTGCCCACAGATACAACACCAGTACCTCTAGGTTACAAGGGCAGAGTTTATACACTGCATTATTCTTCTACGGATGGCAGGGTGACTGAGCTGTGCAATACCCAGTACGTGTCTGTGAGAGGAACTATGACCATTATGAAGGTATTGCCTAGCTTGTCATATCCTACCTATTACAGAGATGGGCTCATATATTTCAGGAGTGAGGGCCATGACTTCCTTTCTTCTGGCTTTACTAGTTCTGGTCTGGTTTTCACTTCAGTGGAGCCCCTTTTGATGTAGTCCAGCATTTCAAAAGACAAAAACCAGCCATGAAGCAGTTCAAGAAAAAATTTTTTGTCAAATCAAATGAGTACCGTAAGAGAGAACTTAGATATGGATGTTCTCCACAGCAAATGGATGCAATTTTTCTGTTTGACTTTGGATGAGAAATGTCAAGCAAAAGAGGCAGAAATAGGATCATTTTCTATCAAGCCAGTCATAATGTTACTTACTGTTAAAATCAGAACAGTTGGAAACAGCTAAGCATTGGGCTCCACTGCAACCCTAGCCATAAGGAAAGGCACGCATAGTCTGGTTAAGGAGCAATACCACAAGGGGATTTTTATGCTGATGTAAACTTGGAAAAAAGAGAACATTAAATAGCAATGGAAATGGGTAATACTTGATCCAGAACTATTCTCAGTTTCTAACCAATTACGAATAGTACTTATCTTCTAATAATTCTTCTCACAAACAGTAGCGTTCTGCTTCAGCATACAGAGAATTCAATAACAAACAGAATTCTATAGCCTCAAATGGGGACAAGGCACTGGATGCAGACTGAGAAAATCTAGGTTTAATTCCTAGCTCAGCCACAGACTTCCTGTGTGGCCATGGGAAAGGCGCTTAATCCATCATGTGCCCTTACTTCCTTATCTGCACATTTTTCAATTCTTTTTTTATTGGGGATAAGACTTTTTTCCTTTTTTTTTTTTTTTTATTTTATTTTAATGGGGGACCCAAAAGCCATTTTGCTGTTCACAGTTATTCCTATATTCAGGTACATGCCTTTTAAGTGTTCTAGTACATCAGATTGAAATCTGACCATGGACTGGTCACCCTCCTGGCATGTATCACACAGAAGGTGACTAGGGATCATGGACCAGGCAGCAGTTGTAGCTCCAAAAGGCTGCATCACTTAGGTATTTGTGAAAATGCTACCCATAGCCTGTGATGTATCCTACAGAATTATACAAAGGTAGAATTATTGTCCAGCCTAATAAACCTTGGTCACACCCATAAAATACTGGATATGAAATGCTTGGAGCCCTCAGCCAGTTGTCCCTTATCCAGGATTGCTCAAGGTCAAAAAGTAGACTTTTCTTCCTCAGACTAATAATGTACAAGCAGGAAAAAAATTATCTTTTTCCTCAGCTGGCCTTTTCCCATGCTACCACCCTGTCTAAAACAGAAATAAAAATCCCAAAGGCAACCATCTCAAGAAAAAAAAAGCATAAGCTGTTTAATACCCAAAGCAGTTTTTAATCTCCCTCCACACTGAGTCCAGCATGGTAAAAGTTACCAGTAGTCTGAGAAAGGAGAGAGGAAAGGGGCTCAGCCAGTACCTTTTATGTGGGAAATGACCTAAAACTGAAAACTGTGTCATCTCCAGTTCAGCTGTGTAGTGCTTCTCATACACATTCAGTTATGAGGTGTGAAATCTCACTCCAAAACCAAATTACTAGAGTATTTTTTTTAAATGCAAAAGATCTTCAGAAACATCTCAGCATAAAGAAGGGCCTGGACAAGAGTATGAATTTGACACCCTGAAATTTGGGCTTATCTCCCCACTTTATTCTCAGCTGCCCAGCCTCCCAGGACTAGTCTCACTTACTTCTCTGTCACATTGGCACTGGGCTGGAATTTTGCTCATTGCACTGGCACAACCCAGGACTCCTGCCTGGGAGAATCAGGCACAGAGCTGGAACGCCCTTTTTTCCAAAACTCCAAGCAATACAGAGAATTGCTTTTCTGTACTAAAATTTAGACTAATTAGAAGTCAGGAAATCAATAATTTCCTGATTCCCCAAATGATCTAATAATTCACTGACAATATTTATTTTATTCCCTCATGTACAGTCACCAAATCCTTTTTTTTTATGTTTACCTGTTTTATATTTTCAACCTTCCTTTTGAAACTAAAGAGACATGGTTTAAAACAAAGCTGACTACTTTGAACCAAACGAATCCCACTGCACCCTGGGGGAACACACAAGAGTGTTTTGCTGCTGCTATTAGAAAAATATATTTGCTCTCTGGTCTCCAGAATTCTACGTATGGTTTAGATTCCACAGCAGAATTGATTACATTTCATTCTGCCCTACCTCACACTTACCTCAGCTAGGACTTTTAAGGCTTAATCAATTATGTATATATAGCCTTAATTAGATTGTAAACTCCTTGGGGTGTGCTGTTGGTGTTTGTGCAGTGTCTAGAGCAACAGAGTTCATTTTCCAGGAACCCTGTGCCACAACACAAGTTCAGAGATAAAAAAAAAAACCAACAAAACAATTGGAAAAAAATGACAGGAGAAAAACCCAAAGCTTCATTCAATCCCTTTCTCCGTCTTACACCAACACCAAGAGCTAAAATGGACAGAGGACACACCATTATAGGCAACTAGAACAAGACTCGTGCTGTGAAAACTGGTGCCAGGCATTGAGATGGTGGTCAAACCTTGGCCTCCAAGAAGGGTTAATGATCTATTCAGACTATCAGTGTTGGCATTTCCTGCCATCTCAGCATTTATGGAATATTTGAAAGTGTCTAGCAGGCAAAGTTTCTGTCAAACTTCCTCTCTGCTCCTAGTCGCGTGCCCTAGACAGTTTACGTGCCTTTTACTTGGAAGAATCTTTTTTAAAGCATCTGCCCAGCTTGTGTTTAAAGTGTTTTTCAAATATTCCAAAGGAAAAGACATTGCATCGTGTTTTCACCAAACATGATGGATTCTCAGCACAGAAACACCCAAATGTGTAACCTAACATGGCATTACACATTAGGAAACCTTCTTATCCATGAACTACCAATCTGCAACTCCTTGTTGCTACCAAGGCAGAGAGAGTCCATCACCACTGTTAAATCCAAAATTCATACTGCACCTAAATTTCATACTAACATCCAGACACTGTGGTTGACTAAGAGTGAGGCAAATGGAAAGCATGAAAAACCTTCCCCATTAAAATGCAAAGCAGCTCTACAAAAGTTGCTGCTTCTTATTAGCAAAGGCAAACTTTGTTGTATGTGCCATTGTCATGCTGCATTGTGGAGTATAGCAAGGCCAAGAAAGGAAATGAAACCCTTCTAACACCAACACTTAGAAACACACACATCCAGAAATACAGTTTGCACTGTTGGGTTATACAGGCTGGTCAGGTCATGGCCAGGCAGGTTTGCCACAGGTTGCGGCAAGTGTATAGACTTGGTCTTCAGAAAATCAACCTTTACCTGATTAACTGGTCAGAGACCAGAGACAAAAATACGGGGCTCATGAAGGATGCTTTGTTCATTTAGAAGAGAGCAACTCCAGTCTGCCTTGTCCAACACAAAAGGACAAAATCATAATGGCTGAATATTTCTGAGCACATAAGCCACTCAAAACCCAGTGATCCCAGTATTCTACTTGAAGGCCTTTGGACTCCTGAAAGCTGTTTCGCATCAGGATTATCACTTGCATCAGAGCAGTTCGATGCAAAGAGAGCTTTGACACCAGGGCAAATGAAGAATGGCTCATCCACAGCTTCAAATTTCTTTATCTCAAAGGTAGGTAAAGGAGTCCCAGCATGGAGTCCCAGCAAAGCTGATGCGTACCACAGGCTCAAGCCTTCAGGGTAAGGTGCTTTTCAAGTGTTTGTAGGAAGAGTACGTTAAAAGTTTCATTTTCTGTTGTCATCTTTTTTGTCAAATGAACGTGCAGTGGCTGTCAGTAGTGCAGGACTGTGGCATGCTGCAGCAAGCCTTCCCAGCACATCTGGTGAAATTTGCTTCTGCTGATGCAAATGTGCTATTTGCTAGAGCTGACCATGGCTATCTGATGAACTCCCATCCTATGCCTGAATGTGAAAACACAACCCACAGCCCAGAATGTGAGGATCAGTGTGTTCTCAGGAAGTAGGCAACTAATATAACCATTTGTGCTCTGTCTCACTGAGAGTAAAAAACAGGGGTGAAAAAAACACATCATTGAACAGCAAACACCAGTTCTCACACAGGAAGGCAGGGGATTGCATTGTGCTCAGTAAGCCTGGCCTTCATGAGGGGTTATATTTTGCACTCACCTGCAGCTCCCCAAGATGTGCATAAGGAGATTCCCTGAACATCACTGTGGCTTTCTGAGACAGAAGAGCAGAAGGGTCTCTCACTACATCTGTTACAGTGGTAGTGTTAACAGTGCTTTTGTATTTGTTTGTCAGTTAGCTACTGAAACATCTCTTAAGAAAGTTATCAAGTTAGGCATGCACTAACTTTTTGCACTTTTAGTGGAAAGCTGTATCTCAAATGAGAGATACAAGATATTGCATCTGCATTTCCCACTACATTATTTCAACACATCAGCCATCTATTCCTCTGCTTTTGTCCCCCAAAGCTTCGCTATGCAATCCTAATTTGGTATAGGACTGTAAAAGAATCTTCTGGAAAAAAACATTTCATAAATGCTTCCCTGTCTCTCCATTATACATCTTACCCGAATAACACTGCAACAAATTAAGTGAATAAAACATCTAAATGCAAGAAGGAATAGTACTTAAGAATTGTGGGGGAGAGTTTTGAGATCCCATGTCCCCCTCCACTGCTGAACCAGCAGAGGTAAGCTGGAGAGCCTCTTCAGGGCATTGCCTGAGGTGAAGAATGCCAGCAGGAAGGATTGAGAGGGTGTGTATGCTTCTCTCTCCTTTCCCCATCTCCCCATATTTTCATGAACTCTTTGGTGGTCCTTTTCATAGCATGACCCCATCTACCTTCACAGCTGCCTTGGCCCAGCAGCTTTATGCAGACTACAAAAGCCACAAAGGGTACAAGTGGGTCTTCCTCAGCTGCTGCCCACTTCCCAAATGGAATTTACACTTAGGTTTCTTATAGGGATACAGATGAGCTATCAGGAACTAACTTTTTCCCCTTTTAGGTTTGAAAAAAAATATTTTTATGGCATGTGTTTATGTTGCAGAATGCATGTTTGATGGGTCTTAAAAATAATGAAAATATCAGCTTTCAAGATAAATGCTCTTTTGCATATATGTGCTGGCTTTTAGGTTTAGACATAAACGTAGAGGAACTTGGTTTTGCAGGAACATAATTTTATGTGTGCTGACAGACACATTTGTATGTATATATCTGTATGTGTATACATTTACACATTTGAACATGGAATAAATGCTTCTGTTGGCTGGAAAATACATTGGCATTTCAGATTTCGAAGGGAGTATTAAAGAGAAAATATTAATTGCAGAAAGGTTTAGAAATGAAAAATATTTTTGCATTGTCTCCTTAACACCATGAGCTGTATTGTGTATTGTATAAATCAGTCTCTTTCATTGCACACAAGAAAGAGCTTATTAGCAATGTTTATACTGTACAGCAAATGCACAGACTCAATGTGCAATTACAGAATAAACAATATCAGACTTCTCTAGTCTGTTTTGCAAGGAGAAAAAGAATTCTACTTAACACCACAATAAGCCCATGGTAGGATACCAATTTTACTAGGATCTACTAGCAATGTGGTGGGAAGATTAAACAAATGTCTTACTACAACAGAGGTAATGCCTCATTACCATTATTCCTCCCTCATCTGTTTCATATGTTGGGCTTCAAAGCCACTGAAGTCTTTTGCTAGCACAATTATCATTTCTCATTTTTACTTCTACTTGCCATTATGTGGACAAATGGGCAGGAAGCTCAAACCCTCCCCAGAAAAGCCTAGTTCCCATTTGACTTCTAGATAAATTGTTGTAGGTCCACACCTGCAGCAGATGAAGCCTCAGTGACCATGCTGGCCATCAGGGCTTTCCCACCTCCCCTCCAATGTCCAGCCATGGGAGGTGCCAGTTACAAAATTAGTTGGATTCTGAAAGGAAAAAGGACAGACAACGATTCAGAAAGGAAGGTGTCATGTCCATGGGGAAGGGATGTTCTCACCTCTTCACTTATGGCATCAGTCTGGGAAAACAGAAGGAGTGCTCTGCTTTGGAAAGACAGAGACAGTCACAGCCTGAATTGTGAATAACAGCCAGGTGGTGGTCAGGGCACAGATGGATCACGGACAATTTGACACTTCGCTCAGTCACTTAGGTATTTTCCCTTTGCAAATCTGGTCACAAAACTGAAGCAGTAGGTCCCAGTCTACCCCACAGTAAGGCAAATAAATTTTTTATAGCGAGTTCTACAGGTGCACATGTTGTTTTCTCCCCAGAAGAAATTCTCATATGGAAAGAACTGGAAGGATATATCTGAAATGAAGGCTCAGCGGGAGGGGTGCAGAAACAGGAGTGTTCCCCAGCTGGCAGTCACCATTTCGGTGCTAATGAAACCATCCTGCTTCAACACCAACCACTGCCACCACTTCCGAGCATTGCATCACATATTCACAGCAGGAAAAAACAGGCTCAATAACTCGGTCCTTACAATGCTGAGATGCACAGTACTGTGAACGAGAAGGGACTGATCTCCCTCCAAAAAGCCCCTAAGCCACCATTAAAAGACAGACCACAAAGCTCCTATCTTAGACAAAAAAAACCCAAAACCCAAAAACCATAGAAGATTTGGGAAGTTCAAATCCATAGTGATCACAGCTTCTTACAAATACAGGATGCTTTTAAATGATGAAATATGGAGAATGAATATTTCCTGTTCCATTAATTGCAACACAAGTTGAAAGTGTCACCAACTTTAGTTTAAACCCACCTTTCCATTGCATTAAACATTTCTGTTATGTTACTTAATCAGCAGGGAGAGCAAAATCATGCAGATACTCTCTGATATATAAAGGAATTAGCAATTCTTTCTAAAGCTCTCAATTATGTTTTGGGAGTTTTTGTTGGTTTTTTTTTTTTTTTTAAAGGAGGGGTCAAGGAACAAGAGAGTTCTCACTTTGTTCCATAAAATAATCTAGAAGTTACTGAAAACTCTGGTAAGAGCCACTTCCTCAGAAGTAACATTTCCAGGGTAAAAAAAAAAAAGGCTCATGTGAAAGTTCTCCTTACTCTTCGGTTTCTTCTCTTTTTTTTTTTTTTTCCTTTCTTCTCTTTAAACTCTGATACGTGGCTTGGAAGAGTGGAACTTAATTCATGCTGTCATATTTCTCCACTTTTGCTACATTTATTGCACTTTTGGGGAAGGAGAAACAAGGGAAATGGAATGTGGAAACCAAAGAGCAAAACATGTGCCTTAACTTTTCTTTTAGGATCAGGCCTGTTTTGCTTGGAAAATGAGAGGAATTATGTGCTTGCTCTGCCATTTTTTTCCCCTCTGCAAGTCTTCAACTGGGTTCTTAATCAAATTTTTAGGTATGGATTTTGGCATATTAGCATTGAAATCTCATTTACATTAAAGGAATAGGAGTCACTCACTTCCAAAAATCCTGTTTGATGCCTGCAGTGTTGCTATGGCTGATGGTGAAATGATAGATAAGGTATCTTCTCAGGATCTCTTTTTATGCATGTAATTTAAGACACCTAAATGCTTTTGAGCAACAGGACCCTAAACTGCAACGGATACAAGAAGTAGGCATTATTCTTAACTAAAAAATGTGTAAGAAAGATAAAGAAAGAGAAGCACACACCAAATGGTGTGGGTTTTTTTGAAAACAAATTTCTTTACTAGGCGTTATGTTCCCTGCATCTGCACCTTTATGACACAGAATTCACTTACTGGGGAGGGGGGCAAGGAAGCAGCAGCAGGATGTCTCACATTTCAGGCTGCAGGTCTAGTCTGCTTTGGGCTGGTGCTCTGCTCACTTGCTTGTTCAAGAAGGCACCTGGATGAGGTATGACAGTTTCCAATAAGCTGTCTCTGGAAGCCAAAATCCTGGAATGCTACCTGGTCCACCTTCACAAGTTAACAGCTTGTTGTGGTCACACATGTTCACCACAAGTGACATGCCGAGGGCAAGCCTGCAGAGGCTGTTATGGCATACCTACATACTGCACGAGGGGCAAAGCTTTTTCCTTAGGCCATCTTCTGAGGCTTCAAGAAAGTTCACATAGTGAGCTGAATGAAAGAGGTTCAGGGACAAATCTCTGTCCTGCTGTAATGAGTGGTGTTTATTCCTGGCTTTAGGACTATGGCTCCAAAGGGAGCTCTTCCATCCCATCTCTTTGTCATAAAGGACTTATTCTACACTAGGGAAAGCTGTGGTGGCGTGGCTATGCTGTAAATCCTTCCCTGCAAATCTCAAATGCAGGGTCTGCAGCCACAGTGACACTGTGCTTGCACATTTCACTGTGGGACATAGTGTGGGAAGTTCACACCTGAGGGAGAGCATTGCTGCAGGTTCTCTGCTGGCAGAAATCATCTCCTCCCAGGGAGGCACCATAGCAGGAGTTGAAATCACAGACATGTGAGGAGTGGTTGAACAAAGCCAAAAAAGCAGCTTGTTCTGAAATGGCACCTCTGTAGAGGCAAGTGGTCCCTACACTGTGCCTGAGTCCAGTGGTTAAGTTTCCACTGAGGATGCAGTCCTGAAGAGCAATCAGGGGGAATGAGAACTTGCTCAAGGGAAAGAGCAAGCCTACAACAAAAAACAAGCAAGAATTAGCACGGAATAGAGGGATGGCTGGTGTTGGAAGGTCAATCCAACCTTTTGATGCAGACTCATTCCCTTAAAAAAAACTGAGGTCTAGCAAGCTGGTCTTTCCCAGTTTAAAACATGGCCACCTTTCAGCCAGAGCCTGGTATTTCTGACTTTTGCTGCAGCCACTGCTGAGATCCTGCTCGATAATTTTAACTCTGAGCTAGAATGGGGCTTATCTCTGAAGCACATCTCTTCTGCTCAAAGAGAACTTCCTTTCACTGCAGATTAGATCTGCAGGCTCAGTCTCCATACCTAAAGCCACACAGCTAAACACACTGCACCTCTCCATTTCAAACAATGCTTGCCACTCTCTCAACACTGAAAAAAACAAAACTTGCAGCACCCAGGCTTTCCCTTACTTTGCACTGATGTTTCCTTCTGAAAACACAGCAGTACCCAGCAGGTGCTCATGAAATTGGCGGTAGCTTCACAAGCTACATAGCTCTGGAGAAATAAGGGGGAAAAAAAACCCATAGCTTCACCACCTACTGCAACATCATGTTGCCACACAGTGGCAACACAAATCATATTTCCGCCAAATTGGCCAGGAGTAAAAAAAAAATCTTCACAAAACTAAATCGAAATCACTGGGAAAATACAGCTCTTTTTAGGATCAATTCTGTTCTCAAGGTTTTGATTTTTGTCATGTGCTACAGCTGCATCAGAGGACAAAGTTTTACATGCCTGCTTCCACAGTAGCTCTGCCCCGGCTTTGCTGAGAGAACTGTGTTAATCCAGCACAGCCTGCACTGGGGCTGTGGAAGCTCTGCTTTCCAGGCTGGCTCACCCTCCCTTCCAGAAACTACTTCCACGTTTGTTTTGCAAATGTTCACCTTCCATTACTTGTGGGAAAGCATTTTTAAATTTGATAAAAGAATTCATCTCCAGTAAGAGGGCTGTTTTCCACTTGTAAAAATTCATGCACACTTTTCTAATTCCTAAGTCATGACATAGAGCTTGTCTCTGGCATGACAGCAAATTCCCAACATGTACCTGGGTCTGCTGCACCTCACTCTAGCACACTGTTTCACACTATGCACATGCAAAACACACCTTTGAAGGCTGGTATATAACATGTATCCTGTACAGCATATATAAGGGCATTAATGAAACTTGTCATGCCTTCTCCGACTAAACCACACCCATCCTATATACAAATCCCCAGATGAATTTTGCAGACAAAATGAAAATAATCCTGACAAAAGTATCTCCTGCATTCCCCCTTAAAAACAAGTAACTCATACTGGAAGGCTCTCAGAGCATGCAATACCAGTCCATACTGGGGAATGTTACTTTGGGGTTACAAATGGGGGCTTCAGACCAAACAATAGGGGAGATTCCCAACTTCCCTATTTTTAAAAGTTCCTAAAATATTTTAGCTACAAGTTTTTCAATTCCTTCAGAAGCCTCTTTGGTTGGACTTTCGAGCCCTGTTTCATTGTGGAGGGTTAAGAAGAATTCTTAAAGCTCCCCAAACCACCTTGGAAACAGATTTTCTCTCTGCTCTCAGAGCCACTAGGGCTACATGAGGTTAGACAGCAATTATCACCAATTATTTACAAAGACTAATCAGCTTCTACACACTTTCATACCTTTGAGCAGTAGACATGTCCATCTGAAACCTGAGCAAGTAAAACATATTACACAGTCCTCCAGCTCTTTGAATTTAGTTCTCTGAATGTCCACATGCACACATGTCACACATGTATTTTATTATTCTCACACAGGACACTGCCTTCATAACCACTGGGCTCCCACAGGTGGAGTGTGCAAAGACAGTCTTTTTCCTCAGCCCCTTTCCCTACCCAACAGAATTACCGGGGCAGCAGTGAGCTTGACCTGTCTAAGCCACAGGACTGATTTTGCAACCTGGGGTGGGGGCACTTCCCCTTTTGTCTTTTCTCTCTTTTCCCCTCTGTCTGTAGCCTTTCCACACTTTTACTCTGTCTCCACCCAGCTGAGTGTGAGTTGCAGCAGATTTATGTAATGGCAAGCTGTTGTGGTTGCCTGGTGGCCCCTCAGCAATGCTTGTGTCCATGCTCTCAAATGATTGACCTCCTTTTAAGGAAATAAAGCACTGAAGCTGTTCAGAGTGGGGACACTTTCCTGCACCAGTAACTAGCTACTCATGCAGGTTACCACCCCTGAATACCCATGGCTGGGAGGGAAGACCCCTGAGTTGAAGGCAATGGCAGGGTCCCAGTGATGCTGGGCACTGAGGCCTGCAGGTATACAGGCTTCTGATTCAATAACTGGATTGTGGGAGGGAAGTAACATCATCACCTGATATTTCCCACTGGAGGTGAAAAATGTCAAAAAAGCTCTTTCCTTCTAATGTCTCTTCCCATACTAGTATTCTTGACTTCAAAAAAGTGGAATTTATAATGGCATATAAATCTCATCTGTTTTGATGTCTAAGATCACCTTGCCTTGTTACTTTGGGCATTCGCTGTCAGTTGTACAAGTGTCAACCTAATTTTGTGAGATTACTTCTCCCCACCTCTTAAAAAGGACATCTGTAGACATTGTACATTCCAGGTTCAGACTGTATTCTGTGACTATGGTGGTAACCCTTGACTTCTGCCTTGGAAGTTTATGGTCATTTGCAGACTTAGACAGCTGTCTGTGCAGAAATGGTAAGCCAACAGCCTCTTTCTGAGGCCAGTGACACTGTGAGATGGGTTTTTGTCTTTTACTCAGCTCTGATATGGGCAGTTATAGATAAAAGAAGGTACTGCCTACCAAATATCACCACTGCAGCAAATGGGTATTTTTCCATGAAGTAGGATCTGATCTACAGCTCACTGAATCATTAACTTCCCACACATGGCTGGAATTAAGGTAGTCTCAGAGCACAAATAGGACTAAATTGCAACTGTCTACCATATACAGCATGTTCAGTACTGATCATCCACAAAAGATGCCCACAATATTTAACCTGAAACTTGGATGCAGACAGTAAGAATCATCAGAAACTATTTCAAATATGTTAGCATGGGAAAAAGGGCTGTCCAAAATATGCTACAGAACACTAATTCTTAATGAAATGGAATTTCAGAGGGATATGTACTTCTAAATAACTCAGACCAAAATTTAAAAAGCATATTTAGAAGAGAGTCAAAACAGAGTCTCTAGTGCCTTAAAGAGCTGTGAAAATCTACCTCTTTCCTGAAAACATTCCCTGTGTTTTCTAGAGAAAGTAAATGCAGAGCAAGTGGGTGAAAAGAATGAAAAAATAATAAAAAAAGTTATATGTGCCAGACCAGCCTGAGAAGTAAATTTGGGGTGGAGAACAGGACAAGGAAGTAAGAAGATCCAGTGGGTAGAGCAGCAGAAATTAAGCTCGCAGGAGGAAGCTGCTTAACACATAGTGGCATTCTAGGGGTTACAACATTAAAATCATAGCAAGCTCATCAAGGAAATGAAGAGATATATCAGTGACCAGAACAAGTCTTTCAATGTATTTCAGCTTCGTTATGCCACTTGGGGTTATTACTAGAAACATTTGATGACTTTACTTCTATAAATCACCTTTTCACACTTGTTGAGCATTTTTGCACTGATCAGAAGCAACCCATCTCTTGGGTGTCCGGCCCCCGTCTGGGGACACAAGCCAAAACATATATTTCATGAAACTCTGGATACCTCCATTATGGAATTTGTACCCTCCCTAGTCATTTATAGTGAGAACTCAAAAACTGAAGGCACACAATAAAATCTGACAAGTGAATGGAAGACTTCAACATCTTCATTCTCAAAGCAGGAGAGATGCTTCAAACAGTTCTCTGTATCAGCTTTATAGTACCACATTCAATACTCATTACAGGTTTGGAAGAAGCACGAAAGGAGACTTTTGAAAACACATGGAGGAGCTAAAGTCTATCTTTCTTTTCTAAAAATAGCTTATTTCCCCTAATCTTTGACCTTTAAAATGCTAAATCAATGAAAAAGGTAATTAAACTTTTGATTCCAGGGTTAAAGATTTCATTAAGTGTTACTGCAAATCTGAGAAAGCAAACGGTCATTTGAACATTTCTACCTCACAGGTTGATTAAAATTAACAGCAGATTTCTCACCTAATTTCAGCAGGAGATTTCAGTGAGAAAGTTACTCTTCATTTAATAAACCTGCAATTCCCATTGTTACCTCTATAGCACTACAAAAAAGTCCTTCAGAAGGTAGAGGCCCACCTCCATAAATGTCTGACCCAAATTCCTTGGTGCATGCCCTATGGACAGTTGATTTCTCAGGGTGTTACAGATGAAGTGAGATGCATTGTAAATCCTATGTTGAAATACATCAAAATTCATAGGAGATTCCCTTTTGATGAAGCAAACATATGGCTCCTGGTATGACTGAGGCATGTGTTCAGATCGTTTTTGCAAAAGAGGAGAATTATCTTTTTCAATATATTCTTCAGAAAGTTAGTTTAGGGCTAGGAAAAAGGAGCAGTAGAAGAAGCAAAGGTGTATGAAGCTTTACAAAAAAGCAAGCAATGGAGTTGGTAACTACAGATCACCCATAAAACGAAGTATTGTGTCTGTTGACCATGGTCAACAAGACATCACTACAAGATGTAACCCTTTTCAACAAAAGAGCTATGGGTAGAGAAAGTGGCTGTAGAAAAGACGTTGAAGACAGGACATGGAAAATCTAATTTATAGCTGAGTAATGAGAACAACAGATAGAACTTTTCATATTTAGGACACCAAAGTTATTATAATAACTTCTAATAATAACATAATATTCCTATATGATTGAACTGTTGGGAGAATTGTTACATCATCAGCAAATGTAAAGTTCAACTTCTGCGAGGTAAAGAAAATTCAGTGAAATCAAAGATCCTGTTTGTTTGGCTTTGAACAAAGAACTTAAAAAATTATTATTATTTTTTAAATTTAGGCTTAAATATTTTGTCAGGTTAAGTTACTGTGGGAGAAAGGAGGCAACGCTTTTTACTGAGTTGATACACAAGCAGTTAAGGCAAGATTTTGTCTAAAGATCTTTGAACTGAAAAACAAAGCACTAGGTAAGGGTTGGACTCGATGATCTCTGAGGTCTTTTCCAACCCAATCGATTCTGTGATTCTATGATTCTGTGTAAGTGATCTGATTATTAAAAATCATTTTTAAAAATGAATTTGTTCATAAGGTATGTCAATATATATGTAGGAGCTGAACTTTGTGCATACATTTTTGGCAAGAGGAAATCAAGTGGTAAATAAAGTGAAGATGTGTAAGATGCTGCACTCTGTACTAGCCAGTGCTGAAGTTTGTGAGCAGGTTCTATTCCTGATGCTGACACCATCCTGCTGTTATTACCTTGAGCTGGTGGTTATTTTGCCTTCTGTGTCTCCCTTTCCACCTACTATCCTCTACTGGACTTCCTTAGATGATAAACATTTAAAGGCACTTGCAATCTTTCTATGAACAGTCTTCCCCCCTGACCCTCATTCTTACAATAGGAATGTAAAATTGATGAGCTTTTATTTTTGGACAAACAAATGTATTAAATATATTTTGATAGTCACTTCTTTCAAGACATATTTTGATCATATAGGGCATTGATCAGTGCATTCTGGGAGTCAGTGTACTTTTTTCCCCCTTTTTCTTTTTCTTTCCCTTCCCCCACTAGTAAACAAGCAGGGTGCTCAAGTAATATAATTTAGTCTTTTTTAATGCACTGTATGTGAGCTGATGCATACACTAGTCATTGCTAGTCCTTGGTGTGGAGTCTGGGATCCCTAAGAAGAATCAGCATTTTGCACAATCCTCTCTGGAAAATAATTTATTTTAACCCAACAGATTTTATCAGTTGTGGATTTTTACCTAGTAGAACAAAATTCAAGTGTTTTCTAAGCTTGTCCCAGGTAAAAAAGTCAAGGGTAAATGAAGATCAGATATTAAAATCTGAAACACATGAATACTATGTGTGTTCTAATATGGTATTTCTGGAGGAATGTGAATAGTATTCAAGATAACATTAAAATTAATAATGAAAATACCAGAAAGTTTACTGAATCTTGATAAAATCTAAGTTCTGATAATTTTGATCTGGAATCACATATTTAATTCCATTTCCTAGGCAGAATGAAAACTATCTTTCTTGGAGAGAATTTTATGCAATCAGTCATGCTTTAGAAAGACAATAAATAGTAGGATCTTTATAACTTCACTGTGGATAAAAATGTCTTTCCCAAAGAAATGGTTGCACAAAAAAACACTAAGCATCTTAGTGAGATGAAAAGGCACAGAACCTGCTTGTATACCAGCTTGTTATACAGTACTTTAACATTATCTGCTATATTATCTACTAGTATTTCTTATCAGAGTGGACTTGTCATCTTACCCAAGATTCTGTCATTTTTAGAACTCTGTCCTCCAGTACTAGTTGAAAGGTCCTCTGGCACAGGCATAGGTTCATCTGGATCATCTGGGACATCACTAATTGGAGGACTTTCCTTTCCTAGTAGTGAAGGAAGTATCATCAGTTAGTCATCAGAGTAGCCTCATTTACAAATACTACCATAAGAGGAATCACAAATCAAATCAAAATTAACAAAACCCCCTGAGCACTACTAAAGCATGATATTCTTAGAACCAAAACCTACTACCTGCAGAGAGAACTTCTTAGGAATACAGGGGAATTATACTTGTGAAAAGAATACATGTCAATGTCTCTTCCAAATGTACTGAAGTCTGGATACACAGCTACCAGCCTTACCATTCTGGATATTTATAAGACACATGTATGTTTTCCAGACACTATGCTCAGAAGATCCAGTTTAGCCAACACTGGCTGACAGATTAAAAAAATGTTATCAAATCCTTTTTAAAAACTCTTCTTTCTTCCACAACTGCTCCTTGAAAGCACATCCAGATTTGGCATACAGAAGACATTTTAAAGGCACAGAGAAGTCTAACCCACAAGTATTCTGGGACTCCAAAAGAACCACCCAAAAAATAAAATTTTATCATCAACTACAACTTCAACAAGATTCACCAATACCCAAAAATCCAGCTTTGGCTGGTCCTTGTAACTACAAGTAGTGAAGTACCTGTACCTCCCAGGACTTCTCAAAACATGAACAGAGTTCATTCAACACATTGACTTCAAGGATTTCATTGTCTTTTATTTGCAAAGTGGAAACAAACCCCAATATCTTGTGTACACAAGATTTTGCAGAGGAAAACAGTTTGCTGCTTTAATGTATTATAAGTATTGTAGAACTGTTTTCATGCTGAATGCAATACAGTAAGAAATTGCTAAGTACTGAGCTTCCAGTAATGGTGAGGTTTCTTGGTTCAGCTCTCAGTCACAGTACACATGTCCTGCCCACAGTAATATCCCTGTCTTGCAAAGCTTCTTTTAAAATTACTTCACACATGTCTAACAAAAGCATCCCTTGGAAACAATTAACAAAAGAATTATCTAAGTGATAATTATCTAAGTGATTAGTTTCATTGACTATTACTAAAAGGCTGGTCTTTGCATTAACAGCAAAGAATAGAACAGGCCCAGAGCAGGATTTGAACTCAGTAACATTCACATAAGACCCTTGTCTCCAAAATGGAGATGTTACCAAATTACATTGATGCAATCAGTTAGACATCCCGTGGCAATCGGCACACCAGCAAGGGCAGTAACTTCATGGCACAAAGCCCTAGCAAATTAGTATATTTGCTCCTAATGAGAATTCCCTTATTAAAAGACAAACTTCAATTAAACCTGAAAACACTTATCAGAAAAGGAAAAACTAAACCAAATATAGCTTACTTAAGTGAGAGCAGTTTAGTGATGCCAGTTATGGACTTGATCTGAATGAAGCAAATGGTTTCCTCCCAACCTCCTGAACGGAGCAAAGCATTGTGCTTTCTGGTCTATAATGATCATTATGGGGGGAAATGACAGATAGGTTCAAGTCATCTTCCAGATTAGATGTTTTGGTTTGTTTGCATAAATCTATGTTTAAATGAATGAAATGAGTGTGTGACTGTATTTCTTAATGACATATGTATCAAACTGTGGAATAATGTCCAAGCAGGAGTGTTGAGAGCGGCATTAGGTGAACTGTCTAAAACTGCAGTCAGAGGACTCAAGCATAATGAAGAAACAGTCCTGCACTGGCAGAAGAACTAACTGGATGATTTCACAAGGTCCCCCCATATCCAGCTTCTGTGGGGTATTCTTAAATGGGCAAAATCACACCCACCGGATACAAGTGCAAGAGCAAAGATGGATTGCATAAATGGAAAAGAGGGAAATAGGAATTTTACAGCAAAGGAAAGTAAAAGCAGAAGATCAGTTTGCTAAAACAGCTTTTGCCATTCACTGTTTAGCTCCTTATTTAGCTATTTCTGTAGTTTTCTGGGATATCTGGAACTCATACAACTGCCAGCAACTTTCCAACTCAAGTCCTATCCTGCCAAGTTGAGGTATCTCTTATAAATAGGATGCATGGATGAGGAGAGACAGCTGAAATACTTCAGTTTGTTCAACACATTTTCCACCACACAGCAAAAAACTCCCCCCAAGTTTAATTGGAGGGCAAATGCCAGTCTGGCAGCTCTCTTCACACTACATGTGGGTTAAGGAAATTTGTTAAAAAGTAACAGTAATCAAAAGCCACCTGCATCTTCCAAGGATCAAACTGTGCTTTGACTTAGTCTAGACTGAGAAGAACACTTAGCCTAAAAACCTGAAGACTTTTTTGGCTACAAACCATATAAACTCATAATATCAGACCAATGAGATAAAAGATAGCAAATAAAATAAAATCTTTCTTAGTGTGTAATTAGGCATCCTACAATACACAGGCTAAGTAGGATGCTTTGAAGATAAGTCAAATCAGTCTTTTTTTGGAAGAGAAACCTGTTAGCAGACAAGTACTTTGGCAGTGGTGAACTCCCTGGTTCACTAAACAGGTATCAGTCTTCTACTTGCAAAATTAATAGCCATTTGCCCAGGTGACTTGAATCAGACTAGTCTCATGGACTTGGTGGGGCAAAAGCTGAATATTGGGTGTGCTTCCCTCTTTGCAGGAGTCTTCAGTTAAGAAAACTCAGTAAACTTGGCTTTAATGACCCATTTAATATAATTTGATTTCTTCATGTTACACATGATTGAGAAATTCCTACATGAAAAAAAAGACAGGATAAAACCAGTGGATTTAAAGCAGATTGATTTATTGAGCTCTGTGTCTTGGATTCTAGAGCACTGTATTTGCATTTCATGGCTTAACCACATCTAAATCATTACATCATGGTAAGTTCACTACTGCATGGCAATCTTACAGATATGCAATCTCACTAGCATTCTTTTGCCCGTGAATTTAGAATTGCACAGGGACTGGGGCAAAGGAGGGAATGTTTTCCCATTTAATTTCTTAAAGGTATGCCCAGAACAATAACTGATCGAAGGAAAAGGAGCTCAAAAAACCTCAACACATAGTGGCCAGTACTAGGGAAAACTATTAAAATGTCACACAACAGCGCAAAGTGAAATATAAACAATACAATCCGATCTTGGATGGAGGGGATTTTTTTGTTTTGTTTTGTTTTTTAATTATTTATTATAAAGAATCACCCTAACTGCAGATTTGAAGTTCTGTTTCTGGCACAGTCACTGATTCATGGTGTTCTTGGTTAAGTCACAAATGGGAATAACTTCAACTGCAGGCTGTATCAAACATTCCCTCAATTCAACCTGCATCTCTGAAAGATGGTCTCAGATTTCCAAACACTGCCATTTCTGTCTGAAAATAGTCAGAGAAGAGCCTATCCTATCAACAGGGTCTGGCAAGACACTCAATATCTCTCTATTAGACTTTCTTCATCTCTGCCCTAGAAATACAGTTGAAGACATAAGGAAAGAGAGGAAGAGAAAAAAAGTGCCCAGTCCAGTAAGGTTCTAGCATCTTTTATTTCTGTCAAAGTTCATAGCCTGGTGTTCCTTTAACACCTCCACCCAGTTCTGAGAGTATGCCAGGTGGTGCTACAACTGTTGAAAAGAAAGCCAGGGGAGATTTCCTATAGAAATGTCACAAACATTGTCCTGTTGCAAACTAATTTGGGTGTATTTAATACTGAGGGTTGTCTCCTATGGAAACACTAGAATCACTGGAGAAATTACACAAGAAAAGCAACACAGAATTATTCTGGATGAGGGTCACAACACAGTTCAAATCCCCTTTCCACTAGCAGAAACTTAAACCTCCAGTGATGAGAAGAGAGTCACTGCAACGGGAGCCAGGTTCTCAGGTGGCAGATGCCAGCCCAGGATACACTCATTTCCACCTTTCCAGGAACTAGCAAGAACATCAAATGCAAAACTCTTCTTTCTGCTTTTGCAGAGCACAGCACAGCCTGGTTCGTGCTAGGAGATCTTTCAATGTTAGATGTGGAAACATTTGTACTGCTTTTTCACCTTCCTTAACTGTTAGGCCCTACAACTGAGAAAAAAAAGAAAAAAAAAAAAAAGAGAGAAAAAAAGGCAG
>JAWWEU010000081.1:82200303-82320303 GCA_035583155.1 Acropternis orthonyx | reverse complement strand
GCACACTTTATTCTGACTGAACCTGCCTTCTCCCTATTGCTCAGGTTTCAGCAGGACTGGAAGTGACATGGGGAGGAGGTGCAAAAGGAGAAAGTTTCTTCTATTTTTGTATTTCTGAATTTCCCTGCCTTTGGCATGACAAGCCTTACATTCAGCATTTCTGCAACTTAAGCTGCACACTTCTGAGCTGTACTCCTTCCTGCCTCTTGCCGCCATCAGGCACAATCCAGTTTGAAAATTCCCAGTTCTTAAATGAAGAGGTGAACTTCAGGATGGATTTCTTTGGTTGGGTGGTTTGTTTTTTTTTAATGAAGGTAAACTGGCGTACAGTTTGTTGTGGGGTTTTGGTGCTTTTTTGGTAGTTTTTTTTTTAGTGGAGTACTCCTAGCTTGCTTTATGTGAGGTTGGATGACTGCCTGTCCTGAAACACACACCCTCAGATCTCACACTGACAACTTAAGGGTTTATCCTTGATTTAGGTGATTTTAAAACATTCAGCAAAGCTGATCCACTTCCTAGGGATGAAACACAGAGAGAAAATAGAGCAGGTGGGAAAGTGATGATGGAAAGATTTTTATTCCCCCCAATAATTACTTAGAACAATTAAACATGATTCCTAAATGTAGATTAAGATACATAAGCACTAAGCAAATTGATAAAAGCAAAAAAAGAACTTAAAAAAACTCTCAAGGGTGTTTTGAATCCCTCCCAGAGGAGAACTGTACTCCTGTGATATCTGGTAAATACTAATGAAATCCCAGCTAACTTCAGCTTTGGCTCTGTATCAGCAAAGAATACATGACAGGACATCCCCCTGCCTTCCAGTTCTGCAGTGAGCCATGCATAGGTTTTGGCTCTGTGTCTGTTAAAAGGTTTTTCACACTGGACTAGAGTGCAACCTGTATTGAGCTAAATTTTAATTGCTAAGAGTAGAATTTACCCCCTTGCCTTTGGTATGGTAAATATATGAATAGGAAACCATTCCCCATTTTTCCTCCCTTTTCTTCTCTGCAGAATCAGCAGAAACATTGTCACTTGACTTTCGGGAAAACAAGAGAGCCCTATGTATGGATATAAAGATTTGCACTAAAGCATCTATTTGTTATCAATGTGTAAATTAATAAATCTTCACAATGAATTTTCTAAAATAACAGTGTTTTAGAAATGTTTGTGACATGAAACCCTAAATTACTGTCATTTTTGGTTTGGCAAGAAAAAGATGTTTTGCATTTTTTCATTGTTTAAGTTTTATCTATGAATCAAATTTGTCACTAGCATAAGAAGTGTGTACAACTTTGTTGTCTTCAATGCAGTAGCATCTGTTTAGGTTATCAGCTAATTTAGGAGCCTGAAGTTAGAAATCAAAAGCTGGGTGGGCACCTGACTGCAGCAATCTTGCTCTCAAATGCTGAATGTGTGTTGCTCTCATTTATAGCAGGAAAGGGAGCAGCACCCAGGTAATAACAGATAATTCTTCTATTTAGGAATACAAATAGCTTCAAAGTTTGGCCCCTTATTACAAGAGCTACAAAATAGATAAAATTTCTTTTGAAATAGATAAAACAATTTCTTCAAGGCTGTTCAAATAAAGAGCTCTAATCCGTACATTTTCCTCTTCAGACTACGAATACCAGATTCAGAGATGAAGCTACCATAATCCTTTGGAAAAAGAATCAAATATCACAACCTTAAGCTAATTAATAATCAATACACAAAGCATGTTGATTTTGTTTTAAATAAGGAAGCACCTAAGTGACCACGCCCACAAAAATTTTTTTGATTAAAGTTAGTTAGCATTTGTCCATGTTACCACCCTCTGTCCAAAGAAAATTCACATATGACTGATTTACCTCTTTGCAACTCTCTATACAATATAACTTGTGCTGTCTTAATAATGTATCAAAATACACCCTGTGAATCACTGAGGTACTTCTCCATTTATACCTAATGTCAATTGTACCCAGAAATGGATTTGGGACCTTTTCAGGTGTAAACAGAAAGAAGTCATTGCAAGGTCAAGATTTTCTAATCTTTCAGAATACAGCAAATTAATTATTTGCAAATCTTGGTTTATTATTTCATCTCCCATTTTTACAATGCAAATTCAGAAGGAAACCTCCTTGTCAAGAAAATGAATTATTAGCATTTATACAGTGCTTCATCAATTCAAATAAAGCATGTGTAAGCACATCAGTCCTCCTACAAACCTCCTCTCTTAGGATATTAAAAGATCGCATGACTGGGCCATTGATGGGATTCAATGGAATGACCTAATGAATGCCAAAGACTAGGTATTTTCTTTCCTCTTCTGTGCTTCCCTATACTGACTTCTCTGGGACAAGATGGCCTCCACACTCAGTGGAACCTCACATATGGTAAGGAAACGAAATCACATGTGCTGACGTTTGTGAAGCTGCTTTGGACTTAAATCAGCACACCTGAGCTCAGAGCTGTCCTTCCATCTACAGATCGCTCTGGTGCTGCAAAGACTTCACAAATGTATACCACATCCAGCTGCACGTTTCCTGACAATTTGTAGGTGTAGTCCTGTTGAGCGGACAAAAAAGTCCCTGAAGGAACACTCCTGTCTTGAGCGCACCCCACAGGGGCAGATCCACTTCCATGAAACCTCAAAGCAGAAAATGAGCATTCACAAAGTCTTGAGGCAGGGAAATAAACTTTCTACAAGGGACCTGGTGTTCTGCAGGTGCTTTTGCAAATATAAAAAGTGAGGGGAAGATGCATTCCTCGGAGGTGGTAGCTCTGGGTTAACTGCAATAGAACAAACAAGTAAAGAGGCAAACCCCAGCCTCACTTCCACAGCCACCTTGGGGAAAGGCCTGACTTCACAACCCCCGCTTGTGCAAGCATCCCAGCGGCAGGAAAAGACTTCTCGCACAGGTCACTTGAGCAGCTGGCCCGAATGGAGTGCTGGTGTGTGAGCACGTCTCGTCTCTGTGGTCTGTGACATGTCTCATTGGCTCCTCATCACACAGGCTGCAGCTTTAGCAAACTAAAAATCCAAACCAACAACCAAAACCATAAAACCCCAAACTGCTTTAAAATCTAAATTGAAGCAAAGCTCCTAAAACGGGTCCCAGATTCAACCACCCACAACATAGAAAGTTCAATAAATAAATTAATAAATCAAAAGGAGGCTGCAGCCTGAAAAACACAGCAGAGTTAAACACCTATAGCCCCTTAACATACCTGACAGGAGAATTTGCACACTACAAGCAGGTTAAGAGTGATATATCATCATGTGCCTGTCATCAGTCTTTAGGCGTTTAAGTTGGGCGTTGCATCTACCTGCAGAATGGTGATATAGCTGCATTTCTAATTGTACCAGAGGGTCTCAGCCTAGCAGAACCAAGACTCCTGCATCCACTGATGTAAAGGAGTATGAGGCAACAACCAAGGAAGGAGGTGAATAAAGACACCTTTGTAAAAGGATTTAACATTTACCTTTCTTTTAAACCAAAGACCTAATACATATGTATTTTTAAACAGGCTTGTAACTTCACATGCAAATGTGCTACATGTGACTGAACACGTAACAGAAAGACTTTTAAACAAGAAAAAAAGGTAATCTGTATTGTACAACCAATCTTCAAATACTTGAAGAAAACTGCTAGAATCCTACAAAATAGTTTCAATTAAAAGCATCCAGTATCTCAGCAAGCAGATGATAATTAGCTTTATTATTGTAATTTAATATGCTATAATTCACAATCTCTGTGAATTACTCTACTTTAGAACCATTTTAATTCTATTTTTAATTTCCGCCTCATCACACAGCTCAGTGTAAATAATAACTACAAAGGTGAGGGGTGGTCCTTTCTGAAAACTAAAAACTGAGGGTCATAATAAGCACTTCAATGTCCTTCCATTTCTGCTTAAAAAAACCAAAACAAACACCTCCAGATGTTTTAAAGGACTGCACTAAAACAGAAAAATGGTTAAAACTAAGTTAGATCAAATTCTCTCCCTCTGCACTAATTCTGTATTCAGCATCTTCTACATAGTCATTTTCCCATTCCTGTCTAGTGTAAATTCTGGTTAACTACACGAATTGACAATACAATTATGAGCATACAGTGAAATTTCAATGGAGAGCTCCTGTCTGCAAAATGAAGGAAGCACTGTAATTCAACACACAAGATTAAGAAAATACCTCTTCTAACAGTGCAAATGTGAAACATTTATAGGTCTGGCATAAGTAAAATTAATTTCCGTGTTAGTGAACCATTGTGAGGGTGTAAAAAAAGTTGCCTGAAAGATCTCACGTAATTCTCAGTTCTTTGGGGACTCTTTTTCAAAGCACTGACAAATGATAAAAAGTGCATCTTGTATCATGTATGTGTTTTCCATACATGCTCCTCTTAGCATTCTCTGTGGTTGTACTATATTCATGTAACAATTCATCACTAAAGGAGATAATAAAAAGAATTCCATTCTTGTATTGACTTTGTGTGCAAATTACTGGACTTGATATCATTATAAATATGAAAAAGGCTTTCTTCAAGTTTTTGAATTGCAACCAGAGTAATTATAAATCATTTCCACAATATGAGAAAAATATGAAGGTAATTTTCCTAATTAAGGCTAAGTTTTATTAACTCATTAAACCCTGTCACCTTTATTCACTAAAAATCAAGCAGAAAAGTGGAATAAATTCACCATGACAAAGAAAATGCACACATTTCCATCTTATAAATACACTGACTATAAAAGGTGAGGGGCGTAAATTAAGGCACTCAATCTAAGAACACAGCACATTTTCAAGTGGCCAAATTGAGCTCTTGAATATTCTTCCAGAGCATTCACTCAAGAGAAGGCAAACAGCAGATGCAAAACTGTACTTTTTGTATCTATCTCGATATGAGATTTAAAAAGTGCTGGATGTTCTCAGCACAGTGTACCTGAATATGCAACAGAGAAAACATTAAAAGATCCCTTTATGTCTAGAATTGTTCTTGCCAAGTATCCCCAACAATGTATCAGTAGTCAATTTGTCCAAATTATAGGAGGTTTCAGTAACTCTGCTTCATGATCATAGAATTTCTTCCTAATTTCCTTTCAAACTGTTCAGGCTGTTACAGATTATTAAAGGAAATTACCAGCCTGGATAAGCATATTAGAGATCTGTGTGATTTTTTTCCCCCTTAAATAAACCTAAAAAACCCTCCTAAAATTAAAATTAATTAGCAAGTTCCTCCACACTACATATTTGAGTTAACTCACTGCTTTTGCATGTATTTTGGATCCAATTCACTATGGACAATTTCAGCATTATATTGCAACTTCTCTGTTGTTCTCAGTGAGTTGAAACAAGTGGAAAAATGAAGCAATTCGGTGGGGAATCAAATCCCTCTTACAGAGCAAGTTTCTCTTTTACTGAGAAAGCTAGAGCAATTTGGATCAGAAGAAGAAATGTTCATCTTTCACATGAAATAAGCACAATAAGCAAGAGAAGTGGACAGTTCCCATTGCTTACAAATATGACAATTTCAGTGTGACTGCTCCTCAAAACCTGCAGTCTGAACTGCCTTTTGAGGCATCTATACAAGCACAAGCATGCCATGCAGGTCCCAAACCTGCACTGTCCTATCCACATGAACTTGCAACAGTACAAACAAAGCTAAGAATACATATGTATCTTTTCAGAACTATGATCTACTTTTGAAGTCACCACACTGTCTGTAATAACCTGCTTAGTGCAAAAAAATCTGCAATCTCTTCTTGTTCACCAGCATAAAGTATGGAGGAAGGTGTGTCTTAAAGGAGACGGGTAAGGCAGAAGCTGTTGGGCTTTTAATAATGATGTATCACAATACACGCTATGGGACTAACATAATTCTGTTTAAATTTAGGGAGCAAACAAAACTCTCCAAGTTGTAGTTAAGTTTATGTACAGATTACAGATACAGGGATAAAAAGCCACAGCTGACCTTGGAAGCAGGGGGTTTCCCAGCAGAAGTTCGTCCCTCTTTGCTGGATAGCCACCAGGGAGATAGAACTCCTGCAGCTACTTTTGATGAGTGGAAGATATTTAAAGTAGCCTCCTGTTTAAAAATTGTCATAAAGTTGACAAGACTGGGGCTGTCTGCCTTGCTTCAGATGGCATTCACACTCATCTCTAAATGCTGTTTCCCTCCAGTGTTGGGGCAGCGAGCAAAATTAATCTTTGGATTATAGAAAAAAATACCAGTTAGGAATAGGTCTTTCCTCTTTTGACTCTTGCACTGAGCTGCAAGCATTTAAAAGGCTTCCTAAAGAATCACAGTCCCAGAAAAAACTGATGAGACCTCTTACCTTCCACTCCTCAAGTGACATAATGTATTCCCAGTATCCTTCTTTCTTTTTGAGTGATTTTATACTTGCTGGAAAAGTGAGGTTTGTCGCTTGGGAGGGGAATTCCAGGGGAGGCCACTATAGTGCCAGCAGCGCATCCTGCCATACTCTCATAGGGATGAAAATCTTTTTCCAAAAATCCCATTACTGCTACACTACACTCTACTACTTTACTATGTTTTCTTTGGTCTAATTCTATTACTTTTAATAACAGTAGAAAGTAATGACTGGTCAAAATGTAATCAAGTACATATGTGAATCTTGACCGAAAAACAATAAAATTCACTATGGGCCCAGCTCTTCTTGCACATAAAACAGGAGAGAAAAAAAAATCCCACAAGTCTTCAGTGGAAGTTTTCCTGACAAAGAGCCACACAATTAGGCTGTGATCCATGACTTTCGATATCCTCTGGACTTTTTAAGAGAACATTGCCAAAAATGATCTGCCAGAACGGCATACGATTCATTATGCCCTTGTTTTCTGTTGCTGAAATACAAACTAGACCCATTTCCTTGTTTTCTGCAAGATTGTGGCATTAGCGTAAGAAGTACCTAAGCTCAAATAAAATATGTCTGGAAATGTTTTTGGCTTCATTTTGAAGTTACCCAATTTTAATGATGAGAAAAGAAGTTTTGCATTGCTGTAAAACTCTGTGGATTGATTCTCCAGTTACATTTCTTCATTGCTATGCAGTGGAAGTGGCAGGCAGACCAGGTTTTTGGTATTAAGGTCTACAAGGGAAAGCAAAACTGCTACAGTAATGCCGACATGGAGACTATTGCATTTCTTTACTACACACTGCAGGTAACAAAAATGACAAAGTTATTGTTCATGCTTATATAAAGAAACCAGCAACCAGATCATTCCCGGAGGGAGCACTGGCAGCTGGGATCTGAGGTGGAAAGTCAGAGGTGTATGGCAAGCTTGCTCTATTGCAACTCCTGAGTATGGGACCTACTAAAAATACACCAACTCACTTTGCTCATTTGGAGTTAAGCAGCCACTCTGAGAAATACTCAGCTGGGGTAAATGAGGCACATAGAATCAGTGTCTAAGCTTCTCCAGTTACTGGGAACATGAAGAGCAAAGAGACAAAGTCCTCTCGCCTGTCTTTCCATCGTTACACTGGCCCAGAGAGATTAGTGATCTCTCTACCTCTTTAAATACCAGTCCTTCCTGACTGAATTAGGACAGTTAGTACAATTCCATATTATGCCTCTGCATTCCTGTCATTTCACCTGGAAGCCACAGCCAGTAGATAGAGGACTCTTTCAGGTATCAGTGCATTGGGTTTGAAATCCTGGCTGCTGAGGATATCCAGCACTGGACTTCCATTGACTTCCATCTGGTCAGTCTTCTCACTTGGTGGGTAAACCTGATTTCTCCTTGGCTTTTTATCTTAAATTTACCTTATCGTTATGAATCTAATTTCTATTTTCCTTATAAAGTATACCAAGTTCTGCACTTTGTCTAATTTACTCAAACCAAAACCAACCAACCAACAAACAAACAAACAAAACAAACAAACAAAAAAAAAAAAAAAAAAGAAAAGAAAAAGAGCACATGGATAGTTACCAATACTAAGATTTGTTTGAAAATCTTTAAGGTCGGGAGCAAGCTTGGGATAATAGAAACATGAACTAAGTAAACTGCAGAGCTCTGCAGTATTTTGGACACTTCCCCCCACAGTTCTGTTAAGGACAGCTATGATAAGGACAACTATCATTTTAAGACTTCTTCGTCCTGTACTTGGTCTACTCTTAGTTTCTCATGTTCCCAAGCACCAGTTTCAAAGGCTTGATAAAGGGATAAGGCATACAGCCACTGAACTAAAACCTGGGAATTTTTTTCTAGGGATTGAGGTATCCTGGGGGCATGAGGGGCATAGGTCTGTATAAGTATTATATCCTGTACTTTTAATTCTGTTTTTAGACAAACATGTATGAGTCAAAATCAAAGCAGAGCATGCCAATATAAGGAAGGAGCTTCTGCACTCAAGCAATGACACCTTTTGAAAAAGAGACATAGTACCAACTATTGTATGCTACTGATATATTAATCCATGAAGAGGAATACGGGGTGTAATATGAACAAATCCATTCCCATTTTTTGGATTTAAAATTTCCCTCAGTATAGAAGAAAACAAAAAACAAACAGTTACCTGAGCGCAAAAATCTGGTTTAGAAAACTCAGAAGCAACAACATTTTCATATCATCTCATCCCTCATTTTTCTGTTTCACTAAGGTTCTAAACACCTTAAACTATGCAATTCACTAGCAAGGTGAGAGAGCAGTGCCACAAATCACTCAGAATGTGTCCCTGCTTAGTTCCTTCAGACAAAGTCTTTCAGAGTTATTTGAAAGGAATTTTAGTACTTATTTCTAAATGTAGTATATTAATATTCTTTTTCTTTACATTTCAATGATAATTTATAATGCTTAATAGAGAATCATACTACATGGTACTCCAGTATGCATGTGAGTTACAATTGATGTGAGCAGTCAACCAAAGCTAACAGAGTGCGTCTTTTAAAGGATTTGGACCTTACAATGCATTACAGCTTCAAATTTTAAAACAAAATTATTAAAGTCTAGCAAATGGGTTGCTAATGTGAATGCATGAAAAATAGTCAGGGTTATATACCTGGTTTATTTCATTTGGGGTTTTTTTGGACATCTGGACGGTAAATGCATATGGATGTAGCTTGGTGGCATGCAGATATTGAAAAGAAAAATAAGTGGTCAGGAAGCTGTAATTCTAACTTCAGATCCCCACACAAAGTTCTTTGAAAACACTGCTTAAACTTATATGTGTAACCAGACTCAGTGAAAGGAAAAAAAGAAAGCAAAAAAAAAAAGAAAAAAGAAAAAGTAAAAAGAAACAACACTATATTTCTCTACAATAATTTACATAGTTTAAGCCAGTGGCCATAACAGTCTAAAAATTCTTGCATCCCACAAAGCATCACTTTTGAGATAATTTGCAATCATACACTACAAAATTTTCTGAAACAGTATTAACAACTTCTAACTAAAATTTTGAAAGCAGAATACTTTGCACAATGTCTGGCAGCGTTACCATACCTTCCAAACCAAGGTAGCAAAGTAATCCAAGAAGTAATCAGGTTTCTTGAAGCACAAAATTAAAACTTTCCTTAGAACCGACTGCTGCAGTGGGAACTCGTTTCTTCACACACACAGTTTCTATCTACGCACATCTTCTTTAACAACGACTACAGAGCAAAACCGTCCCTTCACAGAGAGGGTAACTTTGCAGAGCAGGATGAAAGAGAACCTCCAGCTGTGAGGCTGTATGGCAAGGAGGAAAACTTCTCGTAGCACCGCTACTCGGAAGTCGGCAACTTCTCCTCTAATGCCGTTCCCCTCAGGCGCACTGGGGCTGCTAATTTTAATATTTCCTAATAGTTTTAACAATCTCCGTATCTGCCTCCTCTCTGCAAACTACAGGCGCAACCACTTGGAACTGGGGCTTTGAACCGAAGTGCCGTGGATGACTCGAGGAGGCGAACACCCACCGGTCCGCACTTGAATCAATGAACACCCCCCTTCTCGGCCAGCTCCTCGTGGCTACTCATCTCTGAAATTTTAAGGAAGCGCTGTAAAACGTCTGGATTACACACAAGCTGCGGGCTCAATTTTTTCAAAATTAAAAAAAAAAAAAAAAAAAAGAAAAGAAAAGCGCTGGTGGGACGGGGAGGAGAGAAAGAAAGGGAAGGGATGGGATAGAATGGGATGGGAAGACCGGGCTCCGCAGTCTCCCACTTAGCGCTACGGGCACCCCCTCTTCCCCCGCGCGCTGCGGCCGCCCGGGGCTGCCCCCCCGCCCCGCGGTACCTGCTACGCCGGGACCGGACCCGGGGCCGGGGCGGGCGGCAGCTGCGGCGGCGCCGCTCCATGTGCTGGCGCTGCCCCGCGGGCGGCGGCTCCGCGCCCGGTCCCTCCCCCGCCGCTCCCGCTCCGCGCCCGCCCCCGGTGCCCGGGACGGAGGGGCTTTACCTGGCGAGGTACCTGCGGCCGGAGCGCAGCGCTGATGCGGCGCCGGGACTCGGGTCTCCCAGCGCGGCAGGCACAGCAATGCGGCCGGGAGTCACGGGCCGTCAGCTGCAGACATCCACCTGTAACGCTCCAGAGCTAAGGCTAAGATCATCCTGCTCTGCTTCAACCCAGCCATTCGCATCCCGCGCAGGACGCGTCCCGCGCTTTTTAAGCACTTGAAATTTAACCACCGGACCAAAACTTAAGCAACTTACTTAAAATTGGTGGCAGAGACAGTCACTGAAATCCAGACCTTATACTTCAGTCCAGAGAGCACGGCAAACCTGATGGAAATTACTCATGTTTAAGCAGATGTACACTCTGTGGATCAGGATCTCATTTTTTGCTGTGCGTCAGTTTCTCGTCTGCAAGATGAGGATAATACTCCTTCATTTCTCACATCCTATCTTTATCTTTGCTCTCATATGAGAAAAAAAAAAAAAAGGCATAACTTTATGCATGTGAGTAATCTCATTGAACTTAAACTGGACAATTCAGAGACAAAAAGTTAAACAAGCATGTAAGTATTGGAAAGATCAGAAGCTTAGAACACAAGCTCTTTGAAACTGTCTGCCACTTACTAAAAGTTTGCCCTGTACAGCAAAAATAGGTCTCCGAGGCTAAGCTGGGCTTCTTTCAGAACAGGAATGGTAGGACTATACCTGGGGATTTATTTAAGATTCTCATGCCCTCAGAGAGGCTCTGCAGATGTGATTGCTGTGTGCTTCACAAGCTAGGATAGTATCTGAATATGCTTGAGATGAATCAGGTATACCTAGTGCTTCTCAATGTTTTTATTTTTCACACTGCATCTTTAAAGAGATGCAGAACCCTTCTTTTACTATAAGTAGACTTTATGGATTTGATAGAGTTGAAACTTGGAGGCAAATTCTCCTCACATTTATTCCAGAAGACTCCATGTCTTCCAGCAGGTTTGCACACCTCAATCAAGTGCATTTGGTGACTAGAATCACACCCTGGCAGTAAAAAGAAAGAAAGAGATTTAAAAAAGATCCGCAAAAAGATCCACAAAAAGGTGCCACCATGTACTTAGCAGATAGTACTTTTCCTCCAGCAAATCCCGAAGAGCTCAGCCTCACAGGACTGGGAATACAGGCAGGGAGAGCTTTCACTAGACACCTTCTTCACGAGCGGAAGCTGGTTAACTCAAGGGAACACAACAACTTTTCCACAGATACATGCATTTGGATATTTTGAACTACAAGGACTGACACTCCACTGAGGAATGGTCTTTGAGCAGCTGTTTGCTGCTCTTTTGTGCTCCAGCTGCAACTGTGCTCCAGCGCACCAAGGGGGAACTCATTTGGCATCCATTTTTAGAGGACAGGTTTCACACTGTGAAAACCATGGTGTCTCATTGAACATTTGATACACATTTTAAGGTCAGAATTGAGTTGCTAGACACGTGTGAGCTGAGCCTGCTAAAGTCAAGTCTTGTGAGATGTAAAGGATCTCGTGGAAACCACTGCATTTAGGTTAACAGCTCGTAGGAGCTCTGTGCTTAGTAGATGTTGTGTGAGATCCTTTTACACCTGATGCTCTGGAGAAGAAACAGCAAGTATAGCCACGGCAGGACTGAGCTCACTGGTGACAGGCTGCTCTCATGTACAGCAAGGTTCTTGCTGGTAGAGCAGCAGTGGGCAGTCTGGAGGGAGGTCCACTGTCCCAGTGATGCTTACCAAGCTCACAGCTGTTTCAAACAGATCTATTAACGGATAGTTGCAGATACACACTTAGGCACTTGCCTAAAGGGCCAGATTCCAGAACCCTTTTCTTGCGGTATTTCCACTGATGTTACTGGGAATTTTGGATGAACCAAAGTGGGTTCTAGAGGATATAAGGTAGAGCAAGGTGTGGCAAAAAAAAATGAGTGTTCTTATAGTTGTCTAATTCACTGCCAGATGAATCTTATTGCACGCAAAATCTACTAAAGAGACTTCGATTGCAGTCGGGTTTATTGTGGGAAGCATCTAACAAGGCTGCACAGTGAATGATTTCCTTCAGATTCCTTCTTAAATGCAAACAGAAATTGCTACTGCAGGAGGTACTGTATTTTTACTGCTGTGTATTATCATTTCCCATTTATTGCTTTCCTACAGCAGTCTTACCAACCTGAATCCTCAAAATGTACAGCATGCCCCATTCATTCTGCTTCAGTCCTTTACCAGGCAGCTGCTGAAAATTAAATACAAAAGTACAGCAGAAAAGTTTTGCAAATTGAGAACCAATAAAACAGTGTTAAGCACAGAGCATGCATAATAGGTGCAACAGTTGGAGTGTGCCAGGCAGATGCTCCTCTTGCCCTTCCACTACAAAATTTATATTTTAATCTGAATTATTCAGAGAATTGCTGAGGCACACTGACCAGAGGGTTTGCTTGTGGGATTGTGAACTTGTTGGGTGAGTAGTTCTCATTCAGATTGGAACACATAAGTTCTGATCAAGATGAGGATGGTGAAGATTTTTCAGAAACATGGTAAATCTCCAGAGGCACAAAAGGGTAATGGATGTTGTCTTCGACAGCCAGAAATCTCCCCTCAGACAGCTCTTCACACTTTTCAGTGCCAGAAGCCCTTAAGAAAATATCATGGACCTCACACTAAACTGTTGGTTGGCAGCTACTTGAAGATAACAAAAATAATACAGATCACTGCTCCAATTCCACACAATGTCTAGCATTTAATAGATCTTTCTCTGTTTAGAGTCTTTGATCCATTAAACTGTAGTCTAAGATTTTTTTAACTTTAGAAAAGAACTCTGTCACCTCTTAGCAAAGCTCTAATGCTTTTATCTCAAAGGCATCTCAAAATTCCATGGTTCCTTTCCTTACACATCATGGGAACTACCACCTGTGCTACTGACATATAAATAGAAAATATCACCACCAAAATCTTCTTTTTTTCCCCATCAATCTCTTAATGTAATTTTCCTCTTTGCATTGTTGTGCTGACTTCTCAGCCTCTGTTGGAACACACTACTCACTTCTCTCCCAACTTACCTTACATTGGCTTCCCACTATCCTTTACTTGATCTCTCCCATCATTCTCATTTCTCATTTCATAAGCATTTCAGGCAATTGCCTCTAGACTTTTCTCCCACACGACTTTTCTTCATTAACTGACCTCCCTGAACTCAACTACAAGTCTCTTGCTCTCTCCAGTCTGCGTATTTTCCACTAACTTCTACTGTACTGCTGTTTTAAGTCACCTGTGTACAACTAGAAAGCCCCCCTCCATATGGTTCTCTGTGCCTCAGCCTCTCCATTCTTGCTTTGTAAGCTTTTTACCAAGAGGCCAGAGAAAATCTTAGTGCCTTACAGACATTAACACAAACACAAGATAAACAATTGCTGTAATAATGCAAGGAAAGGTGGATGGCAGATGATCAGGTATGTGAGATGTTAATCTGTATGTAGATGAAATGAGGGAATAACTAACAGTTGTCATCAGTGGCTTTGTTAACTTCTTTTCTTTTTAGGAATAGTAAATACAAAGAGAGGGGGTTTAGTTTTTTGTGGGTTTTCGTTTGGTTTCGTTTCGTTTTGTTTTTGTTTTGAGGTTTTTGTTTGTTTTAAGGTAGACAAATATTTTACAATAAGGAAATGTAATAGGCTGAATGTGACTGCAAACATTTTGGTCATCAAAGACAGGTGCATATTGTATGACTGTTGACTGACTGACCTGTAACCATGAAGGTGAATCACATTTGCTATTCATCAAGGAGCATCTCAAGTTTATATGTATTTACAATTTTAGTGGAATTAAACACCCTGGTTATGGGCATACACATGCAGACATACATGCACACATGCACATAACACTTGGGAAGGGGGATACCAAAGACATCATCAGTTCCACACGTTCTATCATATCACTGTTTGGAAAGCATCTAAAACTTCCTGCTCATAGACCAAAACTACGCACAGACCCAGGACAAATTCAGTATCTCTCACTCACATCCAGCCTGTTATGCCCTTGTTTTGCTGGCTGATCTCTGGCATTTTCACTTGGATGGCTTTGGTAACCTAAAGAATCTATTGGAGGAACAACTAGCCAGTGGGTCTGCCTACAGGACAAGTAAGGCAGAGATAGGAACCAGTCACACCAGCACTCCATTTCTTAGGGTAGACACACTATAATTATTGCTAATTATAGTTAGGTAGCACACAGAGGTGCTAGTTTATAGGTGTCACTTTATCTCAAGCTGTTGCTGTCTTCTCAGGCAAAATGAATTGCCTAGTCTGTTGAGCAAAATGGAGTGTTCCTGATCACATGCTGATCAATCTTGTCAGGGACTTGGGTTCATACAGTAATAACTTGGTGTCAGAGGTGGAGAGAAAGATACAATTTCATTCTACAATAAGAAAGTTCTGACTACAGAAGACTATGGCACTAATGTCAGCAGCAGTAACCTCAGCTAGGATAGAACTAGAGCTACAAGAACCACACTTCTTGCTTCAAAGACCACCCATCAATTAATCTGCCTATAAAAACACGGCATGCAGGATTTAGTTTAGTGTAACTGAAACCAAAATTCTGTCTCTCTGTTTTGAAACACCCTCTATGGCCTATGGAAAAAGTCTTGCTGCTTTAGCTATTTTAATTGGTAAGTCTAGTTTATGTTTCCCTTTTTTTTTTTTTTTTTTTTTTTTTTTGTAACTAGTTTTATATTGAACGTACATATAAAATTCAACTTCCATTTACAACTGGAGCCAGTAACTGAAGTCCAATAGTTACTCTAGATTTCCAACAAAACTGTGAACAGAAATGCTTTAGTCAGAGTTACAAATTTAAAATTATTTGTGTGTTGAAGAGGAGACTGAGGTGAGACCTCATTGCAGTCTGCAACTTCCTTGTGGAAGAGGAGGGGCAGGCACTGATCTCTTCTCTGTGGTGACCAGTGGCAGGACCTGAGGGAATGTCCTGAAGTTGTGTCAGGAGAGGTTTAGCTTGGATATTAGAAAAAGGTTCTTCACCCAGAGGGTAGATGGGTGCTGGAACAGCAGCACTCCCCAGGGAAGTGGTCACAGCACCAAGCCTGACAGAGTCAAGAAGCATTTGGATGATACTCTCAGGCACATGGTATGACTCTTGGGGATGATCCTGTGCAGGGCTAAGAGCTGGACTCAATGATTCTTGTGGGTTTCTTCCAACTCAGCATATTCTTACTTTAAATGCCTCAGAACAGGACTACAATCATTTCTGTACTAGTACATATCCAAAAGATTTACAGAATGCTTTTGTCAGAAACGAGGGAAAGCATGCAGACTCCAGCACAGGTCAACAAAGACAGTGAAGGGACTAAAACACCTCTCCTGTGAGGAAAGGCTGGGGGACCCGAGACTGTTCAGCCTGGGGAAGAGAAGGCTCAGGTGGATGGATCTTTGTGTCTAAATACTTGATGAGAGGGATGAAAGAAGAGGGAGCCAGGTTCTCCTCAGTGGTGGCCACTGATATGACAAGAGACAATGGGTAATGGAAATTTCACTTGAACACAAAGAAGTACTTTTCTACTTTTCAAACATTGGAACATGCTTACCAGTGAGGTTGTGGGGTCTTCATCTGTAAAGATATTCAAAACCCAGCTAGACTTGGTCCTGGACGATCTGCTCTGGCTGAGCCTGCTTCAGAAGTGGGGTTTGGTCAAGAGGCAGTGTTAGAAAATGGCACTCATCTGTTTTCCAGACATCATTAAAGTTAGAAAGAGAAATGTCCTAACGCGCTAGTTCTGATCCCTTCCAAACTTATAGCTGTAACTTCAGGTTAAATTTCTCAACTGATTTTCATCATTTTGGAAAAGTGGGGTAGACTTTTCTGTGTATACAAAAGGTGCTGAATTAAGAGAGATTGTCACAGTTCCTTTGGTTATCCATTGCATCTGAAGTTCAAAGAATTTGGGGGTTTGGCAGGTTTGTTTTTACAATATTACATGGAGGTGCCACAGCTGTCTGTTTGCAAGGTTGAAGACCGCAGTGGCTAGGACCTAATCTACCCAGGCAGAGATTAGGATGTTCCTGAGCCTAGTCAGATACTGGATCTCTTTCAAGATCAACATTGTTAAGGAGGCATTTCTCCACTTATAAAGTTGTGTAAGAACAGACAAATGTTTCTCTTGAGAAACTGCTGCCAAAATTGATCCTACCTGAGAAGGTAACTGGAAGTAGGAAAAATATATAGGTCCAGTTTTGCTTGGCCTTAATCTTGACTTAATAAGGAAGACATCAGAAATTTAGAATGATAGTTAACTGGCAAATGGACAGCTCATCCTCTTCCTTCACTACTTGTATGGTTACTCACTAAAAATTCATACAGGCCAATTCAAAAACTTAAAAGTAGAACATCTGTTGGATTTTCTGGCAAAGGCAAAATGAAAGAAGTCTGTTGCAATTTCAGTGCTGTCTACTAAGGAGCGGGAAGCAATGGACAGTTGTGTTAATGAACTGACGTGTTGGTTATAGAGGTTTACTTTTTCATTTTCTTTTAAATCCATCTCTTAAAGTCTCTTGGTTATTTTTTTTCAAATCACAAAGCTCTAATGAAGTCAGATTAGAAAGAGCCAGAAGTGCGTTACTCTTCATTTTCAGAAAGAGTAAACTATTAAGAGTACTGCTAATACTTGAAGGCTTGATCCAAGTTTACTGCTCACAAAATCTTCAGTAAGAAATCCCAATTTTCTCAAGTTAATTTATTACTGATGAATATTCAGTGAAGATTTCTTAACAACTACATTGCATGGGGCTTCAACATTCCATTGTTTTATTTGATTATATGAATCATATGATGTTGTTTCTGAACTGCCCAAAAGTGGCAAGAATATTCACATTCTAGTGAATCTAATATTCATTCTGTAAGAGATTTGCTTTCACTGGACATTTATTTTAATAAAATTAAATTCAGCTTTATGTAAGTATATTCGTTTGGCCTCAGAAAACAACACTGGTGTCTCTAAGGTCTGCTATCTTCTACAAGGCTCTACCTGGCTCATGAGACTGTCCCTGTGTATAGTTAGTGCTGAATTATAACTTCTGATACTTGCTGCACATATGTGCCAAGTATCCTGAGTCTGGAGAAACAAACCCATTTTAAATCCGCTTATCTTTATGCCTTCCTATTCCAATGTATTTCAATATAGCTGAGGATATGCATCTCCTCTCTGGATTATTTTATTTATAGTTAATGATGACAGGTACGTGGTCAGAATGCCATTGTAGTCAGAGTATCCATTGTGATCTCTATCACTTGTTCAAAACCTCTTTTGTTTAATAGCAGTTAAGAGTTTCTGTTAAGGAATCCAAAGGGGAGCTGTCTTCTATAACAAACAGAGCAATAAAGAAAGCCCTGGAGATTACTGCTGCAGTCTAAGCAAGAGGTTTAGACAGTGTTCACTGTACAGTTTTAAGTGAACCATTCAGTCTCTTTGTACCACAGTTCCTTGGAGAAAATTTCACAAGGGTATTCAGAGAGCACCATAAACATTTTGAAAATTTCAGGAAGTGTGATAAAGGATTCCATTATAAGGCCATGTCTGCAGGGCCGACTGAAGCTTCTCTACCTTCACATTGTGCTGGACAGATGACAAGCCAGCTGTGAGCTTGTGATAGATTAACCTTAGCTGGTTGCCAGGTGCCCACCATGCCAGAGAATGACACAGAGCACACTCACCAACTACCATGATGGGGGAAACAGACTCAAACTGGGGAACTGAATTTATTTTATTGCCAATTAGTAACAGAAAAGGACAGTGAGAAATAAAAACCCCTTGAATATAAAAACCCCTTCCATCCATCCCCTTCTTCCCAGGCTCAACTCTCCACTCCTGACACTTCTATGTCCTCCCCCCTGAGTGGTGCAGGAGGATGGACAATGGGGCTTGCGGTCAGTTTATAACACTTCATCTCTGCAGATCCTTCCTCCTCACACCGTTCTCCTGCTCCAGTGAGGAGTCCCTCACATCAGAGGAACTTCGTGCACTGCTCCAGCATGGGTCCTTCCCATGGGCTGCAGTCTTTCCGGACTTGGCCATACCAGCTTGGGTTCCCCACGGGGTCACAGTTCCTGCCAGAAAACCTGCTTCAGTATGGGCTCCTCTCCATGGGCTGCATTTGATTTCCTGCCAAGAGCATAGGATCCTCCATGGTGTGCAGGGTGGATGACTGCTCCACGGAGATCCTCTATGGGCTTCAAGAGGACAACCTGCTTCACCATGGTCTTATTCCTGGGCTGCACGGGAATCTCTCCTCCAGCACCTGGAACACCTCCCCTTCTTCTTCACTGGCCTTGGTGTCTGCAGGGCTGCTTCTCTCACATTTGCTCACAGCTGCTGTGCAGCATTTTTGACCCTTTCTTAAATATTTTTTACTAGAGCTGCCACCAGCGCTGCTTATGGCCTCAACTTTGGCTGGTTGGAACTGGCTCTGTCTGACAAGGGGCAGCTCACAGAGTCATGCCTGCAGATTTCCCACCCTACCAAAACCTTGCCATGTAAACCCTGATGCTAGCTTGAAGATACCAACACATCTGTCTGACTCCCAGTGTAGAGCTGCTTACTCCAGTGGATACACAGCTTAGGCAGGGAATATCGTATCTGTTCCCTTCATCCAGGTGCAGGCATGCCCACTGGGCAGGTAAGCAGCTTTATAAGCCTGGGTTCTAAAGAGCTGTATTTCAGATTATTTTTATTATTTGCATTACCTGAAAACAAGCAGATGCCACTCAGGGTCTAAGACTCCATCATGTGTGGCAGTGTGCAAACAGTTCATGACCCATATTTAGCCAGACAACGGATAACCAGCAGCTGCACACAGCTCAGGAAACTCAAGGAAGAGGTGAGATCCTATCAGGCAAATAAATAGGCGGGGGATTGAAGTGCATTATCACTGTAGCTGTTATCAAGTTTTGTATTATTTGTATGGTGTCTGTTATCCCACAGCTAAAAACAGGTTCAAGGGAGAAAGCAAATTGTCTGGGATAGTACATATAGACACATCCTTCCCAGCCCTGCAAGAGGAAAGTGATGATTTGGCAAGGGAGCGAGCAGGCTGGGGAGAGTGACCCAGGATATGAGACCTTCCCAGAAGAAGTACAGTAAGTAAGTATTAGATTAAACCAAGGATGGAGAGTCCAGAACAGATAAAAAGTCCCCAAACTGTGATGTTTTCAGCATTTTGAATGGACATGAACATGACAGAACAGGTTTGTCTCTGACAAGGGTGAGAGACAAGGTGAAAGGTGACTGAAGCACAAGATGATGAGAATTTAAACATGAATTTCAGCTACAGGCAGGCTTAGGAAGTGTATCACCAGGGCAAAACCATACAGAAAGGATCCGCAACTTATTTCCTAGAGGAGGATATAATAAAAGTGGTTTGAAGGAAGGGTTACCTTATTTATTCTTGTCTGAAGCAACATGTAGTATACATTGTTATTATGGTGTTGATCATGTTCAGAATACACATTAACTGTGTAGCTGTCACAATTCCTCTTTGTCCCATGCCTGCCCCTTCCCTGGGTGTGTCCTTCATAGCGAGCGCCTCAGGAGACTCAAGATGGAGATGGGTGATATTAGGGTGAAATTAGCCATAAAGAAAACATTTAAATAAAAATGATTAACCCAGTGTTAGAGCTATTATGGGACAGAAAAGAAATGTCAGAGGAAAAAAATGTGTACCATGACTGCCCCATTACCCTATAATTAGTTTATCTTTGTAAAATTTATGGTTAGCTCTATGTCAATGAATTCCAGGCAGAAGAAGCCCCTGGCCTGCAGCAAGGCTGCAAGAGAGAGAAGCCAGTGATGCCTGGATTGCACAGAATTTTTAAAGGTGTTCTGGGAACTCAGATGTGCTCCATCCTTGGAAATTAAAAGGAAACAGCTTCTTCTTGTACAAGCTGATTGACATCGAACTAATTATAAGCTGGACACATAAATGTCTTCAGATATTTATCCTTAGATTTCCAGTTTTACCTTGGTACAGGTAAATACTTTTAGGAGGAGTTTGGAGTATTGCTCACTGCTTATATCATATAATCAGTCTAGTGGCTCTTGATAGGCATCAGCTGAGTTTAATGAAAAGTATTATTTATCTCAAGGGAGGTGAACAATTATTCTTTTTCTGGTTCTCTAACTCCTTCTTCCCTTTAGAGACTAATATTTGACTAGAAAAATAATCATTAAGAAAGTTTATACTGTTAGATGGAAATCTAGCCCAGCTACCTGACTTAATGACACAAACATCCAGTAATATGTATATATTGATGCCTTGAAGTGAATACCAGGATGTTTTGTCCTGCAAGGTAAATATTGATCAACATGTACAGTGTATTTTCCCTTTGGATCAATATCCCTGTTTCTTCTTAAATCAATAAGCACTTATTCTTACATAGAGGAAAAGTTTGTTTCATAATTGGATAAAAGTGGGTATATAGCAAATGAAAACACTTTTCTTGCTTACTGCCAACAGTTGTGAGGCTCAGGGCTTTTTAAAAAAAGTCAGACTCATCCTGTAAAATGCTGCATATGAGGTTCAAAAAATACTATCACACACATCTGCTGAGCTTAGTAAACATCCATGTATATGACCCAGTTTTTTAATCAGAACAGTGATGCTTGCTGAACTCATCTGAAGCAGTCAATATTCCACATTAATTTCTATGCTTTTTTGTTATTTTTAACTTCTTGGAGTATTTCTTTGTCCATATGTTTAAACAACAGATACGAATTTCCAGGGAATCCTGAGACCTGTTTTGTGATATTCAAGTTCTGTATCCTAACTATAGTTCAGTTGCAATTGATAACCTGACTTTGAAATGAGAGAACATGAGAATCTGACTGTTGTTTCAGAACTTCAGCATTTTCATAATCTGCAAACTTTCATATTTTTTCCTCTTTATTACAAATACGTATAGAAATTGTTTAATACAAAAGCTTTCACTGATGCTTTGTTGTTCTTGTCATTGCCATTACAGGTTAAAAAAAAAAAAACACCCAAAAAACCCCCCAAACTTTTCATTCCAAAACATAAATAAGTTCCACACTTTATTAATGCAAACTAGCCAGCTATGAGAGTGTGAGTATGATCAGTTCTAAGTGAAAATTTGGCCTAGTAGATCTTAGACTGAAAATGGTAATATTTCAAGGAAAAACTCATAGGGAAACAAAGTTTAAAATGCTATTTAAATATAAAAAAATCAAACTAACTAATGGAACCCCTTTATATTTATTCTGTTGCTGCCTTTTCTTCAATGAAGAATTTGGAAAAGAAAGAAGTATGAGAAGCACTGTCACATTTTGAACATTTAAAAATAGAGATGCTTTACAGAGATAAAGTTACTTCAGATTATTAACTACATTAAGGTAGGGAAAATAAAAATATTCATGAAAATACACACCTTTTAATTTATCTTATGAATAAATGTGTAGCTAAGTAAAGTAATAAAAAAATACTGTTACCATCTAAAGAAATGTAATATGGGTTCTGATTTCTCTTCTACTGCAGTAACACTTAAACAAAAAAAAGCTATCTGCTGAGTTCGGCTTTTGGAGGGAAACCTCTACCTTCAGTCTCCAGTACATCCAGGTGAAAACATGTACCAAATTCATCGGATACATTTATGCCACTACTTTGAAATTTGTTGCCATTAAGTTGCTATTTTTGCCTGGGATGAAATTTTCAGACTGCCTAAAGAAAGGCTAGTGTATGGTGGCACAGGCTTCCAACATTCAACTAGGCCATTTGGGGGGAAATAGTCCCCAAAAATACTTTTTCTAGTGGAATTGTTAAGTATAATGCACACCTTCCAGTACTTGTCAATCCATTTTATAGGCTGGATTTCTGAACTCTGAGTGAGAATGCTCAGGACTAAGCATCCAGTCTCCTACTGACAAGGGAGGTGGCGATCAAGTGGAGGACAAGTTGGCTGCTGCTGCTGCTGCAGTGCAGGAAGAGGAACCCATCCAGCAACCCCTAGGGTGAGTGGAAGAAGAACCCACTTGGCAGCCCTTGAGGTAAGTCCAAAACACTGAGGGAATCATACTTTCTTTACTTATTCTCAGGCCATTGTAGCAATTGGTCACCTCTGTACAGCTGTTTGACCAAAGCACTGCAAGTTGTAAGAGCGTAACATTCCTTATATTGCATGCTTTAATTAATAAAATGGGTGGCAAATAACAGATGACTTCAATTGCACTTCACAATTTGCAAAGGTGAACACTCTACACTCTCAATAACACCACTTGTTTCCTTCATGTCCTGCAACTTCCCTTCACCACTCCCACAGACCTAGGAATTTTCCAATTATTTTCCTCTAATTCTTCCAGTTTCCCAAGTAACTCCATCCACCAAACATTCTCTTGATTTCTCTCACACCCACTCTTACTGCCTTCATTACTTCTGTTAATCATCTCCCCTGTTCCCATGTGGATTCTGCAGCAGGCTCTCCCATCCTTGACTTCCTTTGCCTGGCTAGTTACCTCCTACATTTCCCTTTCATATCTGAGCACATTGAGTGTACTGTCTGCAAGCACCGATAAGATTTCCTGTATTCCATTTCTACCCTAAGAATGTCTAATCTAGTTTCTGCACCTTTTACGCCACTGAAATTAGGAACAGCTGAACTTGGTCAGATCAAAGAACCATCTAACCCAATATTCTGTCTCAAAGAGTGGCTGAAAGCAGATGCCTGTGAAGAATTATCAGTATGGGCAAGGATATAGTGATATTCTCCCCACCACTCCCTGCTGTTCTGGTCAAAATCTCTAATGATCACTTTACAGCCAATTTGCAGAGCCAAAACTTGCTTATTCTTTTCCTTCTTTCCTTGTTTGTATCCTTTAGTAGTAACTCCTTGCTCTTGATGACTACAAAATCAATACTGACTTTAGGTTCTCCTCTTAGTTTCATCATGATTTTTGCAAGTCCCTCTTGCTCTGTAACCACTTTTTTGTGGGTAGGTTTCTGGGATCTGTCTTAGACCTCTTCTCCCTGCACTTCTCCTCCAAAATAAGAAGATGCAAGGTGCTTTTCCAATTAAAATTTCAGCTAGCAATTCCATATTGACAGACTGATCAACCAGACTTTTTGATCTGGTTTCTGTAATTTTCTGTCCAAACTGAAAGTTCAGCCTTCTCTAACATGGTTTTCAGAATATTTCTCCAAGCCCAGGTTCAAGAGTGCCAAAACAGGTGTCATTTCTCTCCCTTAAGTTCTGACCACGACCTCCTTCTGAATCATAGTACACCAAATCAGCATCCTGCCTCTTTTTTTCACACTGTCACCCAAAATCCTCATCCTCAACTCAGAACTCTCACATGTTTTTCACATTCAGACTACTGAAAATACTTGAAAACTATTTCACATTTCTAAAAAGGATGTCAGCTATACATCCAACAGTGGTAACAGCTAACTCCAAGTTCTCATCCCCTTGTGTCTTGATTACTGCAACATTCTGTCTTCAAATCACGACAGGCTGCAGTTCATGTTCACTCAGAATATGGATACAGAATTCATTATGCTTGCCTGCCTCTTTAACCACATAAAATCTTTTTCCTAGGTACTTCATCCATCACTTTAAAAAGGACTTAATCTGAATTTGTTTGTTTGCTTCTTTTTTTAATTCTTTCTGGCCTATAATCTCTCACTGCCTATCAGAATGTAAACTCTGATATTCAATGGACCTTTGCAACTTGCCTCCATCATTCAGCAATTTCTTTTTCAAACAAGAATCTTTGTTCTCTCACCCATGATGCTCCTCACTGAGAATGGCTCCTGACTCTACCATTTGCTTTGTTTCAATATTTTCATCTCTGGCCTTGTGGAAACCAGAATTAAGTTTCTTAACGTTAAAAACAACAGCCTGTTTTATAATAGCCTTAGAAGGACTGAAATTTATAGTTATAATGTAGTGGGAAAGGCTTTGTGTGGACTACAAGATGGTTGTTTGAAGAATAAACTCTGTTATTTCCAATCATAAGAAATCAGTATATGAATACTTTCAACATTAGGGTAGCCTTACTTCTCTTGGTAAAACATCTATTATTTCCAACACTTGGAGACATAGAGTCAGCATTTTAAAAGCTCTAAATAGAAAACAGTGATGATAAATCCCACAAAAAAAGTCTTCATTTTGTGTTTTTTTCCCTTGCAACATGTAAATTACTTTCCCAAGAAAGTGAAATACCAAACATTTTATATTAGTATGAAACCAGATTATATGAACTCCACTTCCTTTTTTTCTGAGTTGATGAGAGCTCCATATAGTAGTCAGAAGAAGGATAAAGTGCAAAACAATCAAGAAAAACATGAATGATGATGAACACTTCTTGGGACAGAAGATGAAGCCTCCAGTTGCTTCTCCCAGCACTGCAAGAGTCACTTCAGTAGGATGAGAGAAGCCAATACTGTCTTGATTAATTAAGTGTGTAGAGTTTTGGAGGGGGTTGCTTTTCTTGAAGCACAGAAACAAAACACAAGACAGAGGAAATCATATCATTCATTACCCACAAGCCTGTGGTTTGGAAAGATGAGCGGTTGGCTTACGGCAGCTGCGAGGAATGATGGGGACTCAGATAGGGCCAGGCTGTCACACACTCCATATGCTTTCTTGCTATACTTTTCCTCCCCATTTTTTTTTAAAATGCAGAAACGATGCTGTCCAAGTCTGCCAGAAAAATGAATTACATAGATGTCCCCTCACTCAGCTATCAAATCCTTCTCTTCCAATCTACTAAATAAAGAGAGGGGCTGTTACATTCATGAAGAAAAAAAAAAAAAAAGCCAGGTAAAATAATTTTCATGCAAGCCCATACTAAAGAATCAGGAAGGTATTCATTTTATTTTCTGTATCTAGACAGTGATTTTAATGTTATGCAAATAGAGCAGGCAATTCCTAATCTATCCTGAAATGTATGTGTCAGAGCTCTTGTGTAGTACAGGTTACTGATGATAAAAACAAGATGTGTTTTTATACAAGGAAGGCGCATGATTACCAGCTTTAGAATTTTTCTTTCATTACAAATTTAAAATAGGACAAGCCAGTGCAATGGAAACTGAGGAGTACCACCTCAGAAAAAGCTAGTGTCTTTTCAGAGTCAAGTTTGACAAGCATTGTTTGCCTCCCTCCTTGAAACAGAACAGCTGGACATAGCAGCAGTCTCTTAGACCTTAAAACAGATTAAGAAGAAAAGCTTCTATTAATCCTTAGTGCACCAGTGTTCCTCATTTTTCTTTCTTTTCTTTTTTTTTCTTGTAAAAAGGAAATTTATCTTATCTAAAGAATGTCTCCAAACACTCAGTTGAGTTGAGGTTGTCATGATAAGGCAATCTTCACATCGGGAGGCTTTTTCAGAGAGGAAGAAGAAGCTCAGATATAGGCAGGGTCCAAGCCTCAGACTCAACTGTCAAGGAAGCTGATGCACAAAAGGTCTTAAACTGACATTTATGTTGCTGTTATATGCTTAGGTAACTTAGTAGGACCATCCAGAGTCTCAAATGAAGACTCATCTCCCACCTCAATCCTGCAGCCCCTTGGTTTATGTTTCCCCAGTGCCTTACCCTCCCAAGCCAGCAGTTAGAGACTCTGCACACAGACTGTGCATCCACAGAGACATCCCTCCTCTGCCTGAGTAGATTTGCTTGTGCACCCTTCTGGTTGAATCCCTGCAACTCCTGTGCAGTCATGTGGAGTCAGGAAAAGCACATGGCTACGGGATCCAGCTTCAAGCCTCTTCCTCACTTGTTTAAAGCTGTTAGGATTTCATAGGCAAGACAGAGAGCGTTACCCCAAATGGCCAATACCTCAGCAGTTCAACCAAATGACAATGTTCTCCTACTACAAATGCAGGCTTCTCTCTGCAGGCAGACGGGGAACTTGAACCTGGGTCTCCTAGAGCTGTAACAGGGACGATCAGATAAAAATCTGTGTGGGGAGAACAGGAAGCAGGGTGAGAGGAGGAACTTCTGCTGTGTTTTGTCAGAAGAAAAGCAGACATTGTAGGGTAAAACCAAACTATCAAGGGAGATTTCAGGTTGAGCTTCCCAGCTGAAACTCGTGAAGAGAAGGATTATAAAACAGCCAGCATAAGCAGAGCTGACTTGCTTCCCTCCTTGTGCACTGACCTTGGTAGATCCGGTTTTGAGAAGTTTAGCAACAGTGCCCAAATGTTTGTGGCTTTTGCACTCAAGTGACACTATAGCTCTCCCCTAAAACTAAGGTTGATTAACATCTGAGTCAGCTTAGAAATCTTCTGAAGAGCTCTGACAACATCAGGGACAGTATGATGGTGTTTTTCTTACTCCTGGGAATTAGGCAGTGCATCACAGAGACAATAATATTTGCCCTACATGGCAGCAGTCTAGGGAAATTCTGAATCATCATTTTTAATTCAACACTGCAACACTTTTTTGTTGAAGAGAATTTCCACAAAGGCCAAAGAAGCCCCAGGATCCAGATGTGGATCTCAAAGCTCATTTTTAACCACGTGAAAAATGTGCATTCAATTCCACCACCCTTTGGCATGAGATAAACTGGGAGAAAATATACAGAAATATCAATATAAACAAGGCTTTGCTTGTAAGTGATGCCAGTCAAAGGATTATCCTTTTAGGAGTATCAAAGGTAATTTTATTGTGTCCAGAGCTTCTACTATGCAATACAGTATACAACTATAAGCAGAGAAGACTTGAGCAAAGTCATAAGGAATGGTGAGGCTGACCACCCAAGACTGGCTAGAAAAAGCAGAGAAGAAATAAGCCACAGGAATAAGGATCTGGAACACAAAATCAAGGAAAACCCCTCAATTTTTGCAAATTGCTTTAGGTATCTGACATTCAGACAAGCCATCAGTTGGGCCAGTCCTCAGCACAATTCAGTTGTTTCTTTCTCTTCTTTCCTTTGTTTCCTGTAAGTGAATGGAAATGTTCCTTTCAGAAAAGAATGTGTTTCTTATTTAAGTCAGCTTGAATCCTTACTTCACTTCAATCTTCCTTCAAAACTGGGTTAAAACTGGATTTATGCATCCTGTGTTTACTGAGAAATGGTAACTACCATATACTAGAATAATCCCAAAGAAAACATTTTCATTAAAAGTGGAGGACACGTGGCTTCCCCTGTATAGGGATGCCTCAGAGTGGCAAAATTTTCCTGGTGAAATTGCACTGACTTTTGAATGGCTAGTATACCAGATAGTTCTGGGACACAAAGCTGACACTCTTAAAAATTATGAAGAGCTTAAATATGAGCTCATGTTTGGAACTGAGTCTTGTAAGACAATTTGTATTGCTAGGTATGATGGCCAGTTTTAGCCTCAAAACTGTATAGAAAAGCCAGAGAAGAAATAGGAAATCTGGAAAATATGTATTTAGAAAATGTTGGTGAGCATAAATCTGCAAATGCTTACTGAAATCAGCTGGCACCAAGCAAGGAATCTGTAGGTCCTGTGCTATTACAAGAATGTATACTTCCTTAGCCTAATACCTACACCAATGTTAGGTGCACTACATGCCCAAATAGGCTCTACTTTGGCAAAGAAACACAGGGTGTTTGATCTACTCATGTTCTGTGCTAGTGAAAGGACAGCTATCTTGGCTTGACCTGAGCAAGGGTTTCAGTCTCAGGACAAAAGACAAACTGCGCTAATATCTCTTCGTAAACAAGCAGGCACTCTAATGATGCTGATTCTCATTAAAAAATAGGAGCAAAGAAAAAAAAATATCACTAAACCCAAAAAACCCAAAACCAAACAAAAACCCCAGAAGTTCAGATTTTTTGAAAGAGACAAAAGAAAGACCTTTTCATTTCCTCAAAATGATCACAACTATTTCATTTTGAGATCAACACTTAAAAATATTGACTCAACAGTACATCAACATTCATAATGTTTTAAACAAGTTTTATGCATGGCCAAATAGTACAGACATCTGCAAAATAATTTGTCAACATTGCCTCTGAGGTGTGTTTTAATGAAAATGTAAAATTTCGAAAACAGTGTTTAAATGCAAGCTTTCTAGTGCAGTCAGTAAGAAATTTAGCTGAGCAAAAATAGTACATTTGAATTCAAATGAGCTGTAAATACACAGTATCTATCAGCTATTTAGTAAAATAAGCAATATTCTATTGTAATATGTTAAAAATTAGCTGTTTGAGGGAAGATAAGGCATTTGGAGCCTGTTATATGAGCTGTATACCGAGGAGGGCTTACTTTGGCTGATGGTGTCAATGGAGTTACCAGAAACACAAGCATTTATCTAAGTAATTGCATACAAGAAAACATTAAGAGCTTGGCACATGTTAAAAATGATTCCCAATTAAAACGTTATTTAATAAACAGGCCCATTTTATTGCTCATGGACTAAAAAAAAAATTAATAAGTGACTGCTAAACAAGTAATTATAAGGGTAATAAAGCTCTCCATTCTGATTAGGGAAAATATTCATTTCATGACCATCCAGTGATCCATTTTCTACCACAGCTGTCAAAAGAGGCAGTCTGAAACCATTTAGAGATGTACTATTGTTACTGTGCTTATGTAATACTGCTATTACATTTTATATCAGCAAAGATGCTCTCAAGCTGGTTCTTCAGGTAATTATAGATCAGCTTGCTTATATATTAACTGCTCTTGAGTCTCCCTTAGCTCACAGGTAAACTGATGCAATTCTGCTACTGGGATTTTGAGGCACAGGGTGAATTTAGAGCTTTATGCCTCCTATCAGCATCACTCAAAGCAGACAGAACTCTGAGTCAGGTTGTGATGTAAGTGCTCTGCACCTGCTCTTTGACTCCAGTCAATAAAGTCTTGGTAGAAGAGTCCAGACCTATGAGATGCTGATCACCCACACCTGTCACTGTCGGCTGATGTGGCTCACAATCCCTGCAGGCACCCCTGCAATATGCTCCAACAAGTCTGGGATATGAGAAATTGGTGGGGGGAATAATAAAATATTACAGAACAGGTTTAACACCTTGTAAATGAACAGATTTTGAACATAAGCAGAGATCTGGGATTTGGGAGGTTACCTCCCTGTCACTAGTTTAAGACTGATTTCTCTTCAATTTTTGCTTCTCAGGACAACCTACACATACACCTGTCTGCACATTTTTCCTTTTCAGTTCTTTGAGGCAAAGGAGACCTGGGTACAGTGGGAAATTCCTCTCTAGACTTGGACTTATTCAGTTATTGGGAAGACTAACTTGGTTCACAAAAGGAAATACTTCTCCAGCAATATTTAAAATAGACTGACCCATCTGTCTTATCTGTGTGCATTGGTGGAAAATGGGTAAACCATGAAAATAGTTTTCATAACTGAGATGGCCCATAGGAATGCACTATCGATTATTCTCCATGTTTCCCTTTCTTTTCCCGATAACATAATTTTGCTTTGTGATATAACACAGATGAGCACGACTCTTCAGCTCCACTGACATTGATACTGCATTACTAAGGAGGAATTGTACTGTCCTTCCCTGAGACAGCATCACAGGAACAAGATGTGTTGTAGGTGGAGACTACTTTTTCAGTGTCATTGATAAGGCATACATTTACTTTACCTACTCTACTCAGCTTGTCTGCATTTTTCTTGCCTTCAGAAGATGTGGTTAATTTGAAACAAGATTGCAGGAATCTCATGGCAGTGTTTGAGTTCAGACAGCAGATGTTAAAGCTTTCTCCACAACTAGCCTTTATGGTACAGGAGTCCCCAAAGGTCCCTTGCCAGCACCAGAGTTCAGCTGGCAGCACATCAGGAGGCCCACCACATAGAGGAAGATGGTACTGTGGTTCTTGGTGTGATAAACAGTAAAGGGAACAATTGTGCTTCATGGGGCAGAAGCCCAGCTGGCACTCTTCCTAGATATTCACATCTTTGAATGGCATCAGCCAGTGGATTAAGAGATAAAGGCTAAAAATTCATTATCTCACTCATCAAAACTAGTGTTTTTTTTTAACAAAAAATCACTCACATGGCTTCATTTCAGCTGAGAACCATGAGACCAAGGAGTGATCCATTCTTCTGGAAAAAGTCGAGCGAACACTCAGAGTAAGAGACGATTGTTGGGAAGTCACTGTAGAATTTTCACTTTAAAACAAAGACTTAAAAGGACATATGTGCAAACAAAATAAAGATTCTGGAAGTAGGTCTTTTGCTGAGCATTTAATCCTGCAGTTCTCAGTTCTAAAGCATCTGGGCTAGTAGGAACAGGAAGGGAGAAAGGAAACAAAAAAGTAGGACGTGAAGCCCTAAAATGCTAAGCCATCTATTTTTGATATACAAATGACGGCATATAAGTTTGGTTCAGAACTTGGATGACATGTAAGGAAAGTTTGTTTTTCAGCTGAACTACTGTAGAGAACATTAGTCCTGCTGCCACACTTAAAAGGGAGGTTGCAAGAGTTACAATCTTTGTTGTGAAGTACAAAAAAAGGGAAGAAATTCTTAACTACAAAATGCAGGAGATGAATTCTCAGAATTAGCAGCCTCTTAACCGATGTTCTGATTCCCAGTATTAGATAGTATTTAGGAAGTGACTCTAAGATGATATTCATATGAATGATTTTTTGTGTATTAACACAAAGACCCTACCTGTGTTCCTCCACTGTGTGTACTCTCAGTTCTGCCATTCTGAAAAAGTACCATGAAGATCATCAGCATAAGAAAGGAACGTGGGCATTTAACAGCAAGATGCAAGAAAATGCTAGAGCTGCCTACCCTTTTAAAACTATGCATAATTTCAGGTGCATTTGAAAAGCACCATACCTTAAAAGCAATTTAAGAAGGGACAACTTAAAACAGAATTACCAAAATAGACTAGTTAATCTAGAATAAATGTAGACAATACAGTACCCTACATCATATCCTGTAGGATGGGTTGGAAAAACAAAAGCCTCCAGATTCTTTTTAGTTTTGACTTTTTCCTTTCGAAGGAAAAGTACTCCAGGTGAAAAATACAGTCCTAAGCACTACTCGAGAGAGGACGAGCGCAGGTGTTCCATTTCTCACTCCGATGAGAGAACGGGACACAAATAATATTCTCCCTTTTACAAGAGGATTGTTTGTTCCTACTTTTTTCTCCATTGCAAACCTGGAAGACTGACCTTCTTTCTTTGAGAATTTTTAATTTAAGAATTTTAATTATTGTTTAGAACATACTGTATTTTGCCAGGTAAGACTATAATGAGAAATTTAGATCCTATTTCCAGGAGCATCTTGGAAACTAAAGCAATTATTTCTCTAAATAGACTTCAGTTCTCAACTGCATAGCAGCAGCAGCTGCTCACTGTTCACTACAATAGGTGCCCTAGCCAAAGATCCATGCTTACACAGTACAAAAGGGACAAGAGGTGTTCTTTTATTCAGATCTCCCATGTTCCAATCATTGCACTCAGCTGGTGTACTTTTATGGGGAAAAGCGTAGGTAGCTAGGGAGCTTCTCCTCTGCCCCCTTATTGCCATAGTATTTCCCACCCACTGAAGCACTAGATGTTCCAGATGAGACAGGCTCCAGTGGACATAAATTTCTTGTTCTTCAATCTCTATTCTTAGACCAGATTGTCCCAAACTCACACTCACTTGCTGCTTTAGGAACTGACAGAGGATTCAAGTGTGAAAGCTGCCCTGGCTCCAAGGGCTGGACATACTCTTAAAGGGACATTTCTATCACCCACACCCTCTTGACATTAATCTCCCTTCGCTAAGGTCCCATGCCTGGAAGCTCTGCAAAAGTCATATGCAGTAAGATTAGGAGAAGAATCCTGAAAACTTTACAATTGTAAGGCAGGAAAACGGTTTCTCTATAATTTTTATATCAAAGATGGTGCTTAATTAGGAAAAAAAGCATAGCCATGTATGAAAGCTTAAAGAGCGGTTTGCTAGTTTTACTGATATGTAACGTGATATTGTTGTATGATATCAACTATGCAACATAACTTTTTTTTTCCCCCGGGATTCTGTTTGGAAAACAGTCAAGATCATAAGTCATTCTCCACATTCCCACACGTGTTTCTCAGATCTAGTCACTTCCTTTAATAAGAAACATAAGTGACAAGGGATGTCTTAATATCTACAAGGTATGTCTTAATATCTACAGAGACAAAATACAAGTATGGAATTATCCTAGCAAGTGTATACTGTGGCTTCTCCCTGAAAGTAGCTTAGAAGAGGAAGAACTTGGGGGATTTAGTAGGATATTGTATATTATTAAATTACATTTAACACCCACTTACTAGCAATTGAGGAATCCACATGCTAGCAATTCATTAAAAGATGATCTACAGTAATGTGTAGATAAAATTTAATTTTTCTCTGTCTATGGGTACATCAACTTCTTGCTCAGCATAGTAATATCTGATATCCATATATTAATTCTTTAAAACATTTTTACAGAAAAAGTGGTTTTCAACAGCTCAGGGACTTCCGGAAGATAGTTAAATAACCACCACAGCAGTTCTATAGTGAATGCTGCCAGGATTGGTGCCTGAAAAGCAAGGAAATCTCATAGCTGTGTTTGACCACTACTGTGACCACTGGCAGAATCAGACATCTGAGAAATTCAGGAATTTTAGTTTGTTATTTTAACGTGAAAACTGAAGCAAAAAAGCAGACTAGATACTTCTACTAGATGCCCGAGAATGCTAGTGTTCACACAGATGCCTACTCAGCACTGTTGGAGGCACCAGAAAGCCTTCTCTTAAAATGAAGTCATAGAAGAAACAAGCATTACTTTGCAGAAAGTCCAAGTAGCAGTTTCATCTTTACTGATCAAGAAGTTGCATAACAAGCCCTAATAGCTACTAGTCCAGTCCAGATGAAAAGAAGAAGCCCTGGTAGTAAGGCAAACATATACCAGCACAGAACACATTCACAGCAATCCCAATCCGGTATATACATTGTGCAAAAATAAATGAAAAATTGGGGAAAAAATTCCTGGACATAAGGCAGGAGTGGAAGTGACAAAATCTAACTACTTCACAGTCTGTACTGGTGAACTGTCAAGCCAGACAAGGATATGCATCACTGAACTCAGAGACCTTTCATCACTCAGAAAATGTGGACATTTACTGTGGACCTGCACTGACCCAACCACTGACTATTGAAAAGAAGTCAGTGATTGTTACCAGTGATAAGGTACTTGTACATTCCCTGTTACCTCAAAGAAGATGACAAGATGAAAAGATGAGATACTTAGCATGTGCTTTGCGACTGGAAGAAAAGCTAGAGAAGGGATAGATTCAGGTAATAGTTTTAGAGGTCCTGCCGTTGACCTCGGAATTGATGATTCAGTCAGGTCACTACTTATGAGAAAGTGTAAAGAAGTCTCTTTGGTGTGGATCCATATATCTACAACCCACATGTTAGAAACAAAAAGACTAAGATGCAGGGGAAGGCCATGTCAAGCCAAGCCAGACACTATAAGCAGACCAGGCTTTCCCAGCAAAGAAGCAGACGGCTGTGGAAAAGGAGAGTGGGTGTATCGTCTTGTGAAAACGTATCTCTGTCTCTCACTGAGGGCCCAGGATAGACAGTGTGACCACGCACCAGGTGGGAGAGGAGAGTCAGAGCAACTCAGAGCTGGTGGTTTCCAAGATCCATGACTGCCAAATGGAGGGAGCCATGTGCTGTCCAGCAGAGGAGCAACCATGCTTGGATGGTAATTGGGTCTCCAGGGTGAAGAGGTATAGCGGTGATTGGATTCCCCCTGGCACAGGCACTGCATTCATTACCAGGGGGGAACGCTCTCTGTCCTTCCCCCCCAACACGTGGTTCCCCAGGGACAAGGCAGCAGCAGAAAACTCACGGAGAGAGGGGAGACAAAGAGATTTATTTCCGGTGTTACAGAGCTTTAAAGAGAAGGGTCATTTTACTATGAAAGGGGACCCAGGTTAGGACCAATGGGGTAAGGTTTAACAAGGGCCAATGGGAAAGGGAAGATACAGGGATGGTAACAATACAGAATCCACCTGTAACAAATATTCATATCACAGTAAAGGTTTCATTTTCTGCATTGGCATCAACATTCCATTTATGACAATAATCTTTCCATACTTTAAAGGGTGTATCAATTACTACAAAGAGGAACCTACCTCAGTAAGTTTAAGAGCAGATGTCAGCTTGGCTTTATATTTCCATATGGAAATATGCCTGACATGAGCTAGGGACATTATCTCTTGGTTTTACATAAAAAACATGTTCAAATTGCTCACAAAACACTGTGATTACAGAAGACCTTACAGTTTATCTAAATCTACTGTTTAAAACCCACTCTAGAAAGAAATTGAAACCAAGTTGTTTCCTTGTAACACTTGGAAAGGCATAGATTGTCCCATGCCCCTAGGGCCACCAGGAGCACCCACTGGCTTCTGAAAGAGTCATAACCAAGAACAGAAGCTCAGTCCAAGTGCACACAAATGGATCTGTAGCCCTAAAACCTATTGCAGGTAATGTGTACTGCTCTTCAGTGTGTAATGTAGTGATGGGAAGGGGGAGTTGTATTCTGCTGGTGGGGGGGGAGTCTTTTGAAGAACCGATGTCAAGTCATGTAAAAAGAAGCTGTGAATGTCAAGCTGTCATTGCCAACAGGCATGCAACACATGTTCTGTAGAGTGCTTGGGTAACAGGAAAAGAAAGGACATTATGTTATCATCAGGAAATAGGAGATAATGAAATAGATGCCAAATAAAGAATGAAAGTTGCAGCCTAATAAAATAGTTCCTCTTTTCTACCCCACTTTTCCTTTTTTCTTCTCTACTTCTGAAACAGTGTTTTGTCCCATACACCGACTCCTTTTTCATTAATTTGGTTTGAAAGAAAAAATTACCCAATGACTACACCAGTCAGGTGTATTCTTCTGAAATATGAATGATACATAAATTTTGCTTATTTGACACCCTAAAGCTGCTTAAGAGTCCTTGAGCTGGAAGTGGGTACTGCCCAGCCCAGTGGAGCCTGGTTCCTAACTCACAAATGCTCCCTGAAGTCTAAGACAAAACAGCAAAGAAAGGTTTTTCATCTGAGAAAGCTGGTGTCCAATTCCTCATTTAGCTTTCTGTGACCAAAAGCATTTTCTCATTGTAAAATTAGATAATGAACATTCCTTCCTTACAGAAGGAATCACATCTGCCTGAAAAAAAGAGTCTATTTCTGAAAAGCACATGCCAAGTTACCTAGAAGCTGTCTTACTCCTTGTTCAGTGGTCATGGTTAGCCATCAGATTTAACATATCATCTATAGGGAGAATAAATTGCAGGTCCCATTCAAAGCTGTGTTAGCCTTTCCCTGCAACTTCACTGTTTAATATGTTTTTAATTTAAACTCCCTATTTGAAAAAAAAATATTAACACACCATGCATTTCCCCTCAAAGCAGATCATTTGTCCCTGAGCTTCCAAGGCTGAGAGATGCTCAGAGCAGGCTTTCCTTCTTTGCCCCTGTTTGTGAAAGCACTCAGCCCTTTAAGCTGTATCTCAGTGCAAGTAAGAATCAACCATTAGTGCAGGTAGAAGCTTTGAATTAAAAAAAATAAATTTACTTTGTTAACAAAAATCCCACCAACCCCCCCCCCCAAAAAAAAACCAAACCCCCAAACAAACCAACCAAAAACAAACCAACCAAAAACAACCCACCAAACTGTTAAAAGAAAATTCACTTGAAGTTTGTGTCTTTCTCCATTGCCAGATTTCAATTTGAGGGGAGGAAAGTTCTGAGAATTGAAGAATATTGTGGAGTCAGCTATATAGGCTATAACAATAAAGCCTGCTACAAGTAACATATTAATCCAGCTATGACAGAGGTTTCAGCCATGGGAACTTTCCTATCACATACGACTACTGGAATACATGACTCTTCCTACATCATTTCTGCCCAACCCATATGGAGAGCGTCCCAGCACACACTGCCAGCTCACAAAGGGGAGCTGCAAACATATTCACAATTTCCTCTAACCAGCATCTTTCTGTCCCACCTTTCCCCTGCAGCTTCATTCAGGCAGCTCAAGCTTCTCATTTAAAGCAAATGCCCCACTCCACCTCCACACGAGTAACATCAACACTTATTTTTGCACCAACTCTTTCCCGTGCACTCCCACTGAGACGTTTGCTGGATGTGACAGCCGAAGCTGACCCATCTCTTCCCAGTGCCTCCCAGGTTCAGGATGCACCAGCTCACTCCCACAAGGCTCATTTCCTCCCCCATGTCGGTTTCAGCACCTCCCACTGACCTCTTCAGCAGGGGAGTGTGAAGTCTTGACTATATATAGTAAGGCGCTGAAACATTTCTCACATAATCTGTGTGGGCAGAAGGTGGGACCCTGCTTGGAATGGAGCACATTCAGACTTGCCTCAGAAAAAGCTGTTCTTCCTAAACATGAACAGTTCCAGTGTAAATACTTTGGAGTATACCTTCTGCTACTGGGCGACTCTTAAACCTGAGCCATTACGCATCTGTGAATGGTCATTCAATTAAGAACACAGTGTTTTTTATCTCCATAGGGAAAAGGTAGCTATAACGTGAACTACATATTGCTCTAAATTTGAAGTTGCTTTTAAAAGCTTATCTTAAATATCACTTAATATAGGTATCATAGAACTAATGCCAATTACCCCAGTACCACTCAACTACAGACCTTACTGGGAAAACTCTTTTCCTTCTGAGGAATTAACAAAAAAAATACAAACCAACCAACAAAAAAACCCCCAAACAAGCAAACAAACAAAAACCACACAAAAAAACCCCCACCCCAAAACAAACCAAAAAGCCCCCCCAAAAAGACCAAAAAAACCCCAAAAACACCCCCCCCAAAAAAACAAACAAAACCCCCAAAAAACACCACAAAATTTGAAATTTTTCATGTGTTGTGGTTTTCCTTTTTCTCTCACCTTCTCCATTCTCCAAATATTCACCAGAAATGAACAATTTGCACATAAATATTTTTCCTTCAGAAACAAATCTACATTGTTTTGGCTTTGAATTACTTTCTCCAAAAGTCTTTTGATAATTTTGTAAGCCCTCCGGCTGCACTACAAACAACCTTGGCTGACAGAGACCACTCCTACACTGCCTTCCTCATGCACTGCATACATTGCCAGAAGAAGGACTGTGGTGGTTGTTTGCAGCACCCTAGCACATATATGTGGTGGTGGTGCTGGGGTTAGTATCTCACCCTTAACTAATGCAGAAATACTGGCAAATTTTGGCAGTGACAGGTTTCTCAGCTCAAAAGTACTTGCCCTGAAACAGAGTTGTGCACTAACTTTGCTGAGTCTTTTCCCAGTCTAAGAGTCCTCCTCTCTGCATTACCTGCATGGACCTTTAACCTCCCTGCTTCAAACGTACAGACTTATGTGAAGACACTGAGGAATAAGGAGCCTTAAGCTTGGATTATGAGAGCACCCGGTTACTGGTCCTATGCAGTTTGAGACTACACCCTTGCCTGTGAATGCAACTCTTTTTCTTGAGGTGGAAAGCAAAAGCCTATCCGTGACCTGCAGACCACAGACATTCAGGCACAGCCTTTATCTGAAGCATAGACACAGCGTGAGAATGAGCACATTGTCGTCTCAGTGAGTTGTGTGAAAGACGAGCTAATACGTAGGTTATGAAGACATCCTTTAAAATCCAATCCTTCAGCTGTTGACTCCAATAGCATTCTGGCTTCTCTAGGAACAAATTCAAGCCATAAAATAGCATTCTGGGTCAAAAATAGACCTTTAAAGAAATTAAAAAGAAAGAAATAACTAAATCAAAAATCATGATCAGTTACCCTCCTATAAGCTGATCTTATCAGGGTTGAGTCACACCAACTATAAACTAATCTCCAGGAAACAAACCCCCCATTACTCTTGCTCTGGAAAATCTTTGCAAGCAACACCTAATTTTTGCCTGTGTAAGTGTCACACAGAGACCAAGTGAAACAGGGAAAGCAAAAACCAATGAGGCGTCAGCCAAAGTTACATTCTGAATTACCACTACATTATTCTTCAAATAGGTATTCCTCCAATAACATAAAATTTACTTGGGTTCTCTATCCAGTTACATCCTTTAATACTGCATATGTGACACAGGTGGAGCCACAAGAACTCCATCTCCCAGTTTTCTCCCCAGAGAATTCCACTCTTCACAGGGATCCTCCACAGCTGGGGTGCTGGCAGCAGGTTTTTCTGCTGCTACAGCAGTTTTAGTGCCTCCTGCTCTGGATTGAATTCTATGAGGCATAGTGGGAAACTACATGTCAGGGATGTGGTGAGGGAGCATCTTTAGGAGGAAGCAGCAACAGAAGCTTTTCAAAGGATGAGAGAATGAAAAAGCCAGGTAGCAGATCACTAGAGGAGAAAATACACTGTATCTTTGCGTCTTTAGATAATAAAAACAATGTGCAGAAGCCACACAGCTGTAACTAACTTTTCAAAGCACAGGCACACAAGAAAAAAATAAAATTAAAGAATCAGGCTTTAGCTGATGTTCAGCGTAGTTCCTGGCAGCTATCAGAATTAGAAACATTGCTGGAACTTCAACAGACTCATGTGTTTAAGGGGACAATACTGAAATGCTACATGATGGGCAAAGAATTAAATAAAAAAGTAGATTTGCCATAGGAAGAGAAGACCAAGGACATGATGCAACAAGCTTCATTGTACCCCTACACCTGAGGAATTAACTACAGGTCAGATTTGAAAATCAGTGCTTAATAAGTTTTCTTAAAATAAATTATGGAAAGAGAACATGAATGTGCCTCCAAATCAACTGTACTCCCCTCCACATAAAGAAAAATTAAATCACTATGCTACAGATATAATACTAAGAGTAATACTTCTGTGTCTCTCCTGAGCATGTGGAGTTTCCACATTGTCTTGTCTCCTATTAGACCACATGAAAACCAAATGCATAGGAGACTGCGTGCACCTCTACGTCTGTATTGCCCAATACCTGAATATGAAACACGGCCAGTGGAAACTACCCTCTGCTTATATATTTCCTATAGTGGATTAAATACAGTATCACATAGCTCTGCAATGGCATAAAATTATAGAACTAGGGTTATGTATCATATACATACGGGAAAGCAGGCATTTTTTATTTTGGATTAAAATCCTGTTCCAATGAATTTGCTGTCGAGGTTCCTTCCAGTTTCAATGGATATTTTTTCTCCCTGCAATTTGTCTTGGTCTTTCTCACTTTTAGCTAGTACAAGTCTTCAGGAATGTGCAGTACAGGCAATTTTGAAGTGTTGAGTTCCAAAGTCAGACTTTGGGGGCATTGGAGAGAAAAGTCAATACACAAGGCAGAGCTGTCTTTAGTGTTAAGCCTCACTAGATGTGTGAATTTGGGCAAATATCTGCTTTTCCCCCTTATTTTCCCTAAAACTAATGCTGGGCTCCGTTGATGAAAAGTCCTGTAAATAGACCAAGGAGTTATCATCACTATATACTAATTAACCCTCAGGGAACTGTAAGCAAAAAGTGTAAAAAGTGGCCCAGCTTCTCATCTCTCAATTTGTTAGACTTGAGGCACTTTGGCAGGGCAATGTAGGAAAGCATTGGTCTAGATTCACAAGAGGCACTGGGCACACAAATCCAGCATATATATGCTACTGGTATCCATTCCACTCAACAGCTAACTTGAATCCTACAGATACTTTTGTTTCATCCAGGCAAACCCCTGATCTCCAGGCATGTCTTACAACTGCTAGAGCCCTGATTCCTCTGGCACTTCACTCCCGCCAAGCCATGGTGGGATTCATATTACTTCTAGGTCAGCATCTTTTAGTACAGTGAGTCCTATACAAAAGAAAAAATGGCAGTAGCAGGATCATTTTACACATATTAAATAAATTGCTCAGCTAGAATACAGAAAATGCAAATTTAGGCCCTACTCTGAGAGATGCAGAGCAAGCACTTTGAGTTCACTGCCCAGGTATGCTGAGGAGACAGTTTCCCTGGGTGTGATCTAGAGGAAGAATGACAGTGATGTTTGCTAACTGATCATTGCTCATACCTGCCCTGCCTTGGCTTAACTTACAAGAAAGAAAAGCTGTTTTGAGGTAAATGTTATTTAACTCTTGGAGAAGGAGCATGAGGCAGTTCCACCATCTGTTTCCATCTTGAGAGATTTGAGAAGGTTATACCAGTATTGGTTTGATCCGTGCCTTTGCTTTCAGATTCTTGAAGTGTTTAATCCAAAAGGTTAACTAAAAAAGCAATCTTATCTCTTTCTAAGGCATTTTTGGAGTTAGTTAGGGCCACATCTTTGTACACAAACTGAATTGCAGTTGTCTCACATGGACACAATGCCAGTATTGGGAAAGTGCCCTTACCAACAATGCAAACCCAGAAATGTGTAGCCAATGTGTCTACAGTACTGCTCTGGCATCCATTCCACTAAATTTTCTATTAAAAGACAAGGAAGCCACAAGAAGGCTTCAAAATTACTGAACAGGTATTTAACATGTGAGGAAGTGTGAAATCAGGAAGCAAGGTACAGGTAATGGAGGATTCCATAGTACCGCCTTCGAATCTGAACACAGCTCAAAACTTCCTGGCACCCTCTGTGTTCACACAGTGCAAGCCCATTTTTCCATATGATATCTCACATTACTGAAGCTGGAGTCAATTTGGACGTGTGTGGAAGTAACTGGAGGTTGCAGTATGGGTGGTCATATGCTGCACAGGCAGTATCACTTCTCCGGGATAAAATCAGAGTGCAGTGCTGAATGCTGCATCACCTGGGACTGACTGTCCAGGTACTAATGACTGCTTAACTGGCATTTTCTAGATTTTTAGTACATTCACTGTTAGGAAATCTGAACAAAATTAGCTCTCAGTTAGCATGTTATTTTTGATGAAAAAGCCTCACAGTAAAAACCTTTACCAAATACATTGTTATAGACAATTCAGTAGATCTCCACAGGGACAGACTTAATATCTTTGCTGCTATGAAGAAGAAGAAAAAAAAAAACAAAAAAACAAAAAAAACAAAAAAACCCTGGCCATTGAACTTACCTGTCAGTTTGTCTTAAAAATCATGAAACAGCAGAAATAATACCTTTGAACTTGTTTCTGACTGCCTTCTCTCTGTTTTTAATGGTCCCTTGGGACAGCATTCAAAGTTTGATCAATTCCTTTTCTTCCTCATCACGTTACAAGAGAACAAACTGCTAGAACCAGAGGCAAACAAGCATCCCTCTTGTTACCAGTGATTGGATTTGTTCCTAAAAGTTGCCTGTATTTCCCAACATGGGCCAGTCAGCTTTGTCGAGTGTAGAATCATTTGTCTTCCCAAAAGCCATTTCTTCCCAAAAGCCACTTCTGACCATTCTTTACTTGTGATTGTGATTGATGGCAGTCCTGTGCCACATGCTCTAGAAGGACCCTGCTTGAGCAGAAGGTTGGACCAGATGACCTATTGTGGTCCATTTCAACCTGGCCCATTCTGTGATTCTGTGATTGCTACCAATAGTAATGTCCAAATTTTTCTGGAGAAAAAGAGTGACGCTTCTATATTGTTTTGCATGCTGTTAGTAAATGAGTCAGCACCTTCTTGAAAAACAGTAGTAACTTCAGTGTGCTGAATCACAGTTTCAAAGGTAGCCTAAGGTTCTCTTATCTGCAGAGGCAACACATTTTCTGTTTGCTTCAGCAGGGAGACTATTATTCTGAGACTGAAAAAAAGGGGGCTGTGGTCTCATGTCTTATTCTGACATCAGCATTTAAGTGTTTCAGTTCACTGCTTCTGAATCTCCACATGAGAGTTTTAATTCATTTTTCTAAGTGATGGCTAAAATCTCTCAGACGTAAATGTACAGCCCACCCAAACTACTAACTCCATGTTGTCACAGGCTTGGTTAATGAGTGTGGGCAGAGAAAAGGTCATGTAAAAAAGAAACTGTGAAAAAGAAACAGAGTATGTAGTATAGAGTTAAAAAAAAAAAAAAAAAAAAAAAAAAAAAAAAAAGATGTGAAACATTGTTTCCTCTGGAATCAAGTACCCCATTCTTCTTCACATGTCCCACTCCTACAATACCCAGCCCCTCCCTCCTATGCCACCTTGATTTTCCTGCGTGCCTATCTGTCACTCTCCTCTCTGCTTGCTCTCTTCCCACATCCCTTACCCACTTAGCTGAGACGGAGACGATGTGCTCAGTGGCCACCTCTATGTGACACACGTGTCAGCAGCCTGGCAATAAGCACATGCTACCTGTCACCAGCCCTCAGCAATTAGTTTGGGCAGGGCCCAACCTGTCTCTGCTTTCTCTCAGTTCAGACTCTTTTCTATGTCCAGATATAAATTCTCTAGAATGGTAAGAACTTAATATACTTGTGATCCCTACATCATGTCAACTTTAGCCAAAAGTCACCAAGCAGTTTGCCTGCTGCCTCAGGTGGAGTAAGAGCATAGCCCCATAACCCTCATGTTCTTAAGAAGGAGGCCAAGAAGAAAGAAATATCAACTATAAACATTCTGCAGATGAGGAACATGGTAAACTTAGGTACTGGAAAAACAAGATTAAAGTTCAGCAAATGTGTTAATCTTGCATTGACTATACTTGTATTTCACAGTCTTTCTTCATTTACCTGCTTTTCTTGACAAGACAGGGGCAGCATAACTCTAGTGAAACCAAGAGGTTTTTTCTTTCCTCTCCGCAAACTGTCCTGTTCCAGATGAAAACAAATACAGTTTTTTTTCACCCTATGATGGGACTCCATTATATCACAACTTGTCCTTTCTGAGCCAAACCCTCTTTGTGTTGTAACCACTGGCAGGACTGACTTCACTGGGAGCAAGAGGTTCCTACATCCACGCTGCCAAGTGAGTTCAGAGTTGGGGCTGTGAAGTCGTTCTCAACACCAGGGCTCATTTCCAAACTCATGAAATCAATCCCATGCAATTTTCCCACCAAGCTCATGTGTGGAAAGCACAAACATGTATTTCCCTGTAGAGGTAAAAGTATGAAATCACCCTATCTACTTTTAAGGTATAATAAAGTTTGCATTTTAGCATTCATGCTATAGTCCAGTGCTTTGGTATTAATCATTTTGTTGCTTGGTTTTTACTCAGGGATTACTTTGGTAAAGCCTTTCCTCCATATCCTCAGAGGAAACTGGAATAAACGATTGCCAAATGCCACATTTCCCATTGGGAAACAGAATTCTCAACCATCTGAACACTTGGTGTACCACTGAACAGCAAGGCTGTGCTACAGATAGTATTTATAGTACATTTTATGAGACCAAAAGTTGTCAGTTAAACCACTAGAAACTAATAAATGGGCCTATTGTCATTTGAGTTGTCAACAGGATATAAGCTGATGTAAAGGGAACACCTACATTTTGTAGGTTTCTTTTGCATGAATAAATGTACCGTTGATAGTCACGCTTGACTTTGTAGGAATGTTTTGAGTAAGGAATATAGTAATTTCCTCCATTGCTACAGTAATGATCATCAGGCCACTAAAAGACACTCACTCTACAGGCATACCTAATTCTTGAAAATGATGTTGTTCAGAAATCTCTATTTTACAGTAAGAGTTCTCACATACTCCAGTTTTGTTCAGTGAGAGAGCTAGCAACAGAAAAATCACAGTACTGATGCGATGCAAAGGATGGATGCTAAAACACACAGAAGAGAGAAATATTATTTCATTTAATAAATGGAAATCCACTTTGAATGAAATCACATTTTTGCAATGCATTAAAGCCAGTGAATGCATTGTCTAAAGTGTTATGAAATTGCATTTGTATATATATATACAAACACATTTATGCATATATATGATGTATATATATGTATGACAATAGGAAAACCACATTTAAATAAAATAAATCAAATTCTCAATTGATGAAATTCCATTCGTTGTGTCCCCTCCCCCTCCACCCCAATCATGTGCTGTGAGAGTATTTTAAACAGCTGCTTTGAAGATATAGCACTAAGAAACTATGGATGAAATGTAAGTTTAACCAAGGGCAAAGGCTTGGCCACAAAGTTTGAATCTCCTAGTTTCAGATCAAGAACTCTGAGTGCTGAGATATGAATCTATTTCTTCATTTGGTTCTACTTCTGGTTATCATTAATACTTATCTTCATGATCAAAGAAAATCAAACTTGATTACAGATCCCTAGGATAAAATGCCGTTTAATCAGGTTCTGTAAGTTGAAAAATCTCATATTTTCAGTGAAAGAACAGCCTGACTCTCTTGTACATTAAAGTTTTTAAAGTTTAGCACAAACATTTAAGTGTACCTCATTCCCTCCTGCAATTATAAGATAAAGCACAGATCGCACCCTGAAAGCATAAATTGCTATCTGCTCAGAGAACATATACTTTTAAACAAAGGCAGAGATTTCCCTGAAAAGGGAAGCCAAGGATCATGCCTGTGCACAGACTTATCAAGAAGAAATCTGTGCTGTATTATTTTCAGTTTGGAATAGGAAGTGTATATGAAAAATACTGTGGGAAAGATTTTTCTAGAAATATATTGGCCTGTTTGAAAGAAGGAGTAGAGAGAATCTCAATAGGTAGCAGAATTTTTAATGATTCCTGCTATTAAAATTTAGATAGGGTTCTGATAAAAGTTCCAGTGAGCCTTTTAGTTATGCTTTTCCTTATTAATTCTCTCCTGTTCAACAGAGAGAAAACACTGTGCTGTTTAGTCTGAGCTCTGAACTTATGTCAATTTGATCTTAAAAAGACAGGCAGTTTGAGGAAACTTGTATTTAAAGCTAGGAAGGACAAGTTCATCATCAAGAACCTCTATTCCTATGACTTGCCAAAACTAAACACAATGACAAAGAAGAAAGCCAAATATCAGAGATAAAACAGGAATTTTAGATTTCTTTCACACTGGAATTGAGACAATAAAAGAAAACATGAAGAGTATATTTTATTCTGCTACAGCAATGTTTCCAGCACACCTGAGATTTTGCAGTGGCATTTGGTGGGATCATGCAAGAGCATAGCTGGGAGAAACAACTGACATTAAGTCAAAATTGCTGGTGCAAGGGAGCCTCTCCAATAACTCACAGGGCATGTTTTCATTTGCAGATAGAGATACAGCCCCCTAGCATGGACTGACCTAACCAAGACAGCTTCAGTCCAGCAGTGCTGCAATAGCAGCAGAGACTTCAGCACAGGCTTGCCCCGGCTGCCCCTGGGACTCCAGGGCAGATCTGTACAGCCCACATCAATGGACGTTTTGCTGACTTGGTTACAGTGGCACTGGTTACTCGAACTTGGCTGAATCAAGGCAGAGCTAGAGCTGTGATCATGCACAGCACATCCCAGCTGCTGTGCAGAGTCCGTACAGCTGGCTCTGGGCTCTGCTGATTCTGCTGGTGGAAGAATCTTCTTTACACTGCACAGCTCCGGCCACGGCTCCTCTTTCACCAGACAGACAGCACAACAGACCTACTATGCTGGCTTCACTCCAACCTAGTGTTCCTCTAATGCGAAGGGAACTGCTGAGCTGTGGGCTTTCTTTGGCACTTTGGTATGGAGGGATGCAACCCAGCTTGATTTCATGTGATCCCTTCCTGCATCCCGTGCTAAGGCAAGGTGCTTATCAAAACAACTTTATAGGAAGCCCTGCCAGTTTAGGTCAGCTGTGAAGCTGGATGGCCCTGGGTATTTGTGCTTTGCATAAATATATAATTTTTTCATAGGCAAATAAACACAAATGAGTTATTGCTAAATATATTTTTTCTTGGGTTTTTTTACATTTCTTTGATTCTCTTTTTTTGTAGAGCGAAACACAGATGCCTTTATGCTAGTCATCTTGAAACTAAAATGTTCATTACTACATACAAATGACTGGTATTTAAAACTGCATGTTATTCCTCACTGTGTACCTAACTGGAGTGAGTCACTATCGGGGACATTTATCCTACATCCATAGTCTAGTTCTTATTTGAAAGCCCACAAGAAGGAATGAGAATCACTCCAAAAAGTACCTGATACCCAAAAGTATTTCTATCCCTAGATGGAGAGTTAGGATATACAGGCAAAAGGCTACATTTGTAGAACAAAGGCACTGCCACATTCCCCTTGTTATCTAACAGAGCTTACTGCTCTGACTTGGGCACTCAAAATCCTTATACAATACATGCAGAGCAGTGCCTAGAATGGGACCCCACAAGAGTCGCTGTCTGTCTAGAGCACACAACAACTGCCAAGGAGAGAAGTGCAGCTGGAGCTCCAGTTAGGAGAGCATGAGGCATTTTTCCTACAAGGAGAAACCTCTCCCCCTGCCCCAAGAACACACTACATAGCTGTGAATCAGGGATCTAAGCCAAAGCACCTCTGCAAAACCTTACTTGTAACTAAATGCTTACAAGGCTCTTTCAAAATGCAGAAGTTTTCTTCATCTGTGAGGACTCACAGAATCACAGAATGGGTAAAAGGAAAGGACCACAGAGGACCATGCTGTCCAATCTCCTGCTCAAGTAGGGTCATCCTAGAGCACATTGCCCAGGATTGCATCCAGAATCATCCAGATATTCAACTCAAACCTGCTTCTCTGGTGAAAGTCCATTGTTGATCAGACCATAGGTCAATTTGTATCTAAAGCTGTCTTAATTCCATGTTCCATTTTCAATGGCTTAGGGAGGTATTTGTGGGTCAAAAAATGTCTCCCAACTTGGAGCCTCTGTTTCCAAGCTGGGGAGAAATCTCAGTAGCTACTAAATATGAAATGGCTAAACATACATTTACTAGATCTTTTCTTGTCAAGCTCCAAACTATCCATTTGAGTTCACAAAAGAAACATTTTTGTGTACTTTTGGATATCTGCAAACTGAAGACTATGATCATTCATTTTTATTTCTTGACTTGCAAGAAATATCTTTGAAAATAAGACATCTAAGAACAGATCACTGGTATATCAAATTACTGCTGTAGGAGGAAGAAAGTGAATGTAAGTGTGAGTGAATTCCCAAATTAAAGGGAAGTTGGAGGAGAAACAGAAAGCAAGGAGCATTTCAGTACATTTTTTAAATATATATTTTCCTCTTTTGGCTACAAAGATGGATTTACTTTAAAAATAACTAAGTTTCCCGTGCAGGAACTATCCTAAGCAGTTATCTATCTACTCTCTAGCACCTAGCTACCAATCCACTAGCTTGATTCTTTTTCACTTACTTGCACAACTTTCAGCAAACTGACTGTTCCAGGGATTCCATTGCATGAATTCTGTGACTTCAGTGAGAAAACAGCTGGGCAGTCTTCTTTATCAATTGATATTGTAGTGTGATATTATACCTTTGTCTCTGATTTAAATGCAAACATGGTTCAAGTACCTGATCCATCTGCCAGCAAATGGGCCTGTTCCAAGCCCATGGAAGTCACCAACAGCCTTTCTGCTGGTTGGCCACATCACAATTAAATAAAGTTCTAACACAAATAAATCAGAATATTTAGCTGGATGTAAGAATGCTAAATGAGGACAGAGCTCTCAAAGTCATGTCTTTGGAAAAAGAAGAGGTAAGGCTTTAGGTCACATAATTGTTAAGTCTACCTAATCTGAATAATTATTTTTCCAGCTCCTAACTACCATACATGCCTGAAAGAAAAGACTACTCAATACCTAATAACCTTTCATGAAAAGGAATACTTAAAAATAGCAAGGTGGTAGTCAAGTAATCCACTACTCATTCCAGATGGCAGAGTTCAGAACAGTAAGCATGCAAGTTACTACAGATGTTCACACCCAACAGTATGGTGGTTACTGGCACAGGAGTCTCTTCCAGTTTTAGTTCTTAGATGTATGATACTTTTTCCTCCATCTCTTGAGGCTAATGTCCAAAGCAGAAAGCAAAACAAAACTCCAAACCTGTTCCAATGTCCAGCTTCATGGCATGTCAGACAGCTTAGTGAGGTTGGGGTTGTTGTTTTTTTTTTTTTTTTTTAATGTTTTGGTTTGGGCAGTGAGGTGGACAACACACACTCTTGAATTTTTCAGTAGAGCTGTCTCTAGATAAGGTTTGGGGGGGTTTCATGTGCCCAACTCTGCAATCAGTAGTTAACAATGAAATCACTAGTAACAAAGTTTCTCCATAGATTTTCTTAGTTTCCTGCAAACCCAAGACCATCTGTTTATAAAGCCATGGGGATTTTGCTTTTACCCTTAGTAGAAAGAAAATGTTACATACTACCCTCATAAACCTATCCTTTCCTACCTGTTTACACACCCAGCCATTTGCTTCTGTTCTTTGGCAAAGAGATATTTGTGGTCTGCCCCTTAACTCACCTCTACAGCCCTTCCCTTTACCATTCCCCTGCTGTCACGAGCCATTTTACCCTCATCTCCATTTCTTCCCCCAGTCACCGTACTTTCCAGCCACATCTCCCTCTTTCTCAAAGTTGTCAAGGTTCAGTACTTTGGCTGCAATCTTTCCCACACCATCAGTGTGCTCATTTCCTGTCCTTTCCCAAACCTCGATCATCCCTTACTGCTTCTTCCTTGACTGAGGAATTTACAGACAAGTAGTTACAGTTCAGGGATGAAGACTGTGTCATATGTGGGGCACTAATCCATTTTCCTGGAGCCACTGTACGGCACGGGAAGGCTTTCCAGCCTGGCTGTGCTGATAATGCCATGGAGGAAAGCAGCAATGGATCCCCATCTTGAGCTTCCCCAGCACTTGGGAAAGCTCCCTTCCTCAGGCAGCCCTGCAGTCTCATTGAGGCCTCTCCCTCACCTCTTCCTCTCCAGTAAAGGCAAAATACCTGGAAAGGGGGATTATCTAGCCACTTGGCAGGCCTGTTTATGGACATATTTAGTGGGATAAGCAACATTATTTCAACTAACAGCAACTTCTGTGGTGATGAAGCTAAGCACACGTGTGATTACTCCCAGAGCAGGGCCGGCAATCGGTGCCGCTCCGGAAGATGGCGGTGCTCCCTGACCGATCAGGAACACCCAGGGAGGCTCCAGGGACGGCTGAGTGAAAAACCCCACCACACTCTCTTGTATTAGACATCCCCAGCTATAATAAAGCATAACTATTAAATTAAAGCCACAAGCTCACTTACTTAATGACAAGAAAACCAGAATGGAAATGAATCTAACTCAGAGAAAGCCTCAAAGGAAGGGCCTGCTACAGGGCAAATTTTTTTACACTAACTTAACACAAACTTTCAAGCACGCTTTCCACACACCCATACTTGGAAAAAACCCAGCCCAATATAATCCCCATACCTCTGAGCAGCTGGGACAGGTGCACTGGCCGGGATGGGTTTCCCCTGGTCCCCGGAGCCACCGCCGCGCCCAGCGCGGGCCGCCCGCAATGGAGCCCCGGCCTGTGGGCACCGGGCAGGCTGAGCCCCCACGGGAGGCTGCTGAGCCCCACTGGGACCCCCCACGGGAGGCTGCTGAGCCCCACTGGGACCCACCAGTGCTCTGACATGGCCTCACGGGCACTCCCCGAGCAGTGAATTCGCCCCAGCACCACGGGGTTTGTCACTGCCACGAAATGGCTGTCCCCTCCCCGCAGCACACCCGCGGTGCCCCCGAGGCACTGCCCGGGGCTGGGGAAGGGTCGCTGCCGTGGCTCTGTGCCCATCCCGACACCCGCTCCCAGAGCCACGGCCCTCCAGGGTGACACGTATGGCTGTGGCACGGCAGCCAGGCGGGAGGGAGGCCTGTCATTTCCAGGAGCTTATCCTAAAGTCGGTGTCTTTGTCCTCTCCTTATAAAGAAGCACGATGAGAAGCTGTCTGTCCTCCCTGAGAAAGAAATGACTAACTTTCTTATAGTTCCCAAATCTGCCTTTAAAATCGATTTTCCACCTAAAAAAATGCTCTCTTTGGATAACGTCCATGCCTGCCCCCCATGTGCAGTGACAGGCTCTGCCACATCCAGCTCTAGCCAAAGAGTATCCTGGACCACGTGTTTTTACTTTGTGGGATTGTTTTGTGAATAATATCCTGATGTCTTCTGAACACCAGGAGTTCAAAGACCTCAGGCAGAGAGGTGAGACTCAGGTCTCCCAGGGAAATCCCTGGTAGTCTGGTCCCAGCCCTGTTTAGGTGTAGGGGGTGTCATCTTTCCTTCCCGGACTAAAACCAATGGCATCAAAAGGTTTGCTCTCCCGGAAAAACAAACAAACAAAAAAACCCCAAACAAACAAAACAAAACAAACAAACAAAAAGTAAAAACGAAGACAAGAGCACCCACCAGTTTAAAAAATGGTCTTTGATTATCTTTCAATGAAAGTTAGGTTTTTTGTTAGATACTGAAAGGATACAGCGTACCCTGCTACGTATTCTCATTAACAAATGAGTCTGCTACAGGAGTGGTATCCCCCTACGTGTCTCTGCTGATGTTGCGCAATAATTTCCACTCTAACCCACTCTTCTCAGTCACCCACCTCAACTGCTTGTTCAAACTTTCACCCTTCAGGTTAAAAATTTCCATGCCTGGCCCCTGCATGAAGATACAACTTTTTGGAATTATGAGATAAAGCTCGCTTCTGAGAATAAGACGAAAGGAAAACACACTTCTGTGTGTCAAAAAAAAAAAAAACAAAAAACAAAAAACCCAAACAAACCAGCCCAAAAGAGAAAAAAAAAAAATTTCACTGCTTTTTCACAGCTCTGGGGACAGTGTAAGATGAATAAAAAATCATTATAAAAAGAGTCTTGTAAAAGAGCAGAATATTGCCTAGGCTAGAAGGCTGCTGGGTTGGACTTGACAGAAACATATGTCTTCATGCTTTAGTAAACAGCTGAAGTGTGTGTTTATATACTTTTATATAGAGACAGTGTAAAACACACACTTTTGACATTGTGCATGCTTTTCTCTATATGTTTATATGTATATCTAGTAAAAAATGTGCATTATTATGTATATGTGCACTGTGCTCCATGCAGATACTGTATATGTAAGTTTGTAAGGTGCCTATTGAGAATCATGTGTTGGAGAGGAGGTGATGCAGTGCCCAGCAAAGGCACATCTAGATGTCTGTCACACACTAGCCAAGTTCCTGTCTAGACTTTCTAAGGTAGGCAATGATTCATAAAGTACAGTCAGGGACATTGACTGAGGGCCCATCGAATCTCATAGTTTTCATCTAATTATTTTGAAAGCTTTGGGACTTTGATAGCTTAAAGACTGTAAACACCTATGTGAGGGAGGCCTTGTTGTGTTACTCCCCCATCTCCTCAGTTGCCAAGGAATCCCCCTTTCTTAATCACAGACAAGCCAAGCTCAGGCAATTATTTACCAGGCTCTTCTCAGAGCAAGGGATTTTTATGCACGCTGATGGACTTTTGACAAGCTTCAGAAAGTGAAATAATTCCTTTTAAACTACTGTTTTTCTGTTTTAATTCATAAGAAATTCCGTGGAAGAATTTTTCTAGCAGAATCTTGATCATGAGTAAAAACTGGGGAGAAAATATTCTCTGTGTTAGGTGGATCTACTCACTTGGAACAGAAATTGCTCAAGAGACCATCTCAGCAGGCAACATCAGCCATAGACATTGATGTTCCCTCTTGCTTCCTTCATCCCTGTTAGCTGTCACTGCAAGGTAAGCAGCGACCGGGGAGAGATATTGACTCCAATGACGTGCGGTTCCTTCAGACTGTGTAAGAGCACATTGTCATATCCTCTGTGCTTCCACTGGTATTGACTGGCCCTTTTCCGCATTTTGGGGCATTCTTACAGATGTGGTTCTTCAAAAAAACAACTAATTTGAAGTCAGCACTGATGTCACTGCTGACATTATGGTCTTTCCATTTTACGTTGTGTATGTATGGCTGTAACTAAAAATGGCACAGTGTTACATTTTATTTTAGAAATAATACTGAGTCACATAACTCCCTCTGCCTGTTTACAGTTTCTTAGCTTCTCTTCTGCAAATGTAAAAAGCATGCCTTTGACAAAGCTGTTTCAAGAAAAGACAAATCTATTTTTAAGTAGGTTATCTGAGGCATCAAGAGTTGGTCTTACTCTATTCATAATTATTTGGTTTCTAGTGTCTTTTGTTTAAATAAAAAAGAATAAGAGAAAATACCACCTGATCAGAAGTCCTCTGAACCCTGTAGATATGCTCATCAGACCATGGATGGTCAGGGACTTTTTCCTGTTCCAGACTAGCAAAGATCCCCTGTCCTGATCGTGCCCCTAATGGCTTGTCAGTCAAGGTTTTGACCAGGATAATTTCCAGAGTGTCATGAGACAGGGGCTTCCTGTCTTTGGAGAGGGCACTGAAATCCAGAATGAAAACTGTGTCCTAAGAGAGTATTTTAAATCAGCATTAGTGCTGTTTGTACAACAGTTGTGCAGATGCTATTCAGATGCTGTTGACAGATTCTGCATCTCACAGATACTCATCACACACTTTTGACAATTTTGTATATTTTGTTCTCTGACTGTACAACCTCATGACAAAGTGAAACATGGAAAAGTTGTCTTAAAATATTTAGCAAAGCTTCAAATAAACAGAAAAAAGAGAAGGCCTGTAAAATTCAGTTGCTTTAATTCTCTGATTGAAGTATTACTAATAAGGAAGTTCAGTGATCAAAGCAAAGCTTCTGGACTTCACGCAGGAAGGCTTTTCAGGATTAAAAAAAATTATTTTTAGGAAGGCCCAACATTTTAGGCCTTCCTGGTTGTGCTTTGTGTATTCTGCTTGCAAGGTACATGTGCTATATGTTAGAATGCTTTCTTATGAAGAACAAACGGTTTTATAGAGATTAATTAAATTAATCTAGTTCTAAATCACATGGATTTCTTTTTAAGTAATCAAACTCTCCAAATTAAATATAAATTAATCACCTTGTTTAATTGGGATCTCAACAACTCTTTCATGGTTCTATCATTTTTGAAACATTACAAGCGATTTGTATTTGGGAATAGGACTAAAGAGGCTTTCCTGACTGATGGAGTTGAGGTGGAATGGGCAGATAACAAAGGATCTATTAAAACATCATTGGAAAAAGCTCTATAGTTCATGCATTGGCTCAGTTAATCTCTATAGATTTTTTAATGCTGTTGCTGGAAGGCTGGTGTTGGAGAAGGAGAGAGAAAGAATGCAACCTTCTTTTCTGTACTTCATGGATCCTTAACCCTTATTTAAAGACGACTTTGGATTTTAGACCAAATAACTGTTCTTGTAATTATATCAAACAGTTAAAAAAAAAAAAGCTAGTTAATGATGTTCAACATAAGTAATCATGTTAAATAGTGAAATTTAATTTCTTAAAAACTTAAATCCTCATATCTTTTGGAATGCATTGTACTGTGGGATGTCTGAGTAAATTAAATTCTCCCCTGCACACTAAAACATCAATTTCCTTATGGTAATTATCTGCTAGATTGGATCTGTCAGTAGCAGGGAAGCATGCCTGACATTATACCCTTTTTACAAAAAATGATTACAAAAAATTAAGACGAATGAGTAAAATTAAGGCTGCGGCTGGTAAGCCTATATAAAGCTCTCATAGATCACTTTACATAAGCTACCATTGTACTGGATACTAAGCTTTTAATGACTAGTTGCATAATGAGGTGAAGGCCATTAAAGAACAGCAGGGGTAACCGATCACAGAGATAAGAGCTAAAAAATGATTTTCAGCCAACTAGAAGCAATTTATTATACACAAAAACACAGGTCTAAATGAAATGTCTGGATAGATGAGTAACTTTTGAAAACTGACAGGATTTCCTTCCTAGTGAAGTTTTACAAATATGGTGGGAGCCTGTCTCTGTCATATTAGATTCTTTTTCTCTGCTATTCAGTACTCAAGAACTGGGGTAGTAGGTTGGGGTTTTTTTATTTTTAAAGATGGCTGGACTGTAGCAATGCATTTCATTAGCCCACTTGAAAGGTAAATTAGAGTGAGGAGTAGCTGATATAAAGAAAATTCATGGCACAGTGCCAGGAAGTGGTACATGGAAGAAGGTTAGTTTGCTGCAAGTCAACTGACACTCTGTTCTGTGTTGAAAAATAACATCCAAGCTACAGAACTGCCTCTAAGGAAGGAGGCTTAGGGTTGCAAAGTACCATATTGTCCTTGGGGCAGTGCAAAAATGAGTACACAAGTAAACTCTCTTACAATGAACAGTCACTCAGGGCCAAAACAAAAACAAAACCAAAAATAAAATCCAACATGCAAACAAAAAAGGCCTAAGTATCCTGAAGGTAGTGCAAGGTCAAATTCTGAGGTAAACTCATCTCACAAGGGAAACCACATCCCTAATTTAGACAAAGGAAATGTGGGGAAGGGAGCCTAAAGAGAGGAAGGAATGGCAGGCATAGGTGAAAACCTGAAGCTGGGCTGTCTGAAACACTTGGTATGTAGCCACTGTAACCCAGGCAGTGGGAGATAGATACATGTGTATCTATCTATCTATCTATCTATCTATCTATCTATCTATCTATCTATCTATCTATCTATCTATCTATTCTATCTACACACACACCTATGTGTGCACACATGCACATGCATACTAGCTGATTTACTGTGCCTGTGTAAAAACCTATTGTTTACCAGGAGTATAGCCTTTACAGCAAAAGAGTCTGCAAGAGGCTTTCTAATAAAAAAGATCCCGGGAAACTGCTTTCTCTTCTTCCCTCCCTCTTTCCCCCATCTCCTTACATGTTATGGAAGTTCATTAGTCTCCTGGCTTAAAGGATTCAACAAGGCTGGATATACCATAAGCTGTCTGGAGACAGGGGATGTTACTACTGACAAACAGGGGTGTCCAGAGGAGGGCCATGCAGATGGTTGTGGAGCAGAAAAACATCATCTAAGGACTAGGAAATTGGATTGCTTTGGTCTGAAGGAAAATAGTCAGATGGGAGGGTGTAACAGGTTACAGAACAGACAAAGCCAGATGTCTCTGTGAGGTGCAATGCAAAGTAATATAAAGCAGTAGTTGCAAACCATAACAAAGGCACTACAAGGAAAATGTGCTTTCAAGGAGAGCTGGAAATCAGTGGAATGTGTTGCCCAGAGAGGTTGTGAAGTCTCCATTCTTGGAGATTTTTCATAATGCAGCTGGGCAAGGCCCTGAGCAACATGCTTTGCCTTCACCATTGGCCTCATTTTGAATTTGTCGTTTATACATATGACCTCCACAGTGCCACTCCAAACTACATTTTTTCTATGACCCCATGATTCTTTTCTGAGGCTCATGGCCCTCTTATTCCCATTGCAGCTGCAAGTCCTATCCATATCTCTTCTTCACAAGGACATATCCTAATTCTCAGGTGACAGGCTGCTTGGGGAAACGGTTTCTTTATTGTTATTCCTTTCTGGAACTTGATCTGGCTTATGTATGCACTGTATCAGGCAATTCTGTGTAAGCGCTGAAGCAAATTTCTGCAGTTATGTCTATGTGGGCTAATTAAACACCACCGGAGCCTGTGCCTGGCTATACAACTATATATATAGTATAGCTATACAGCTATACTAATAGATTTTTAGAATGGTGTTGGCATATTTTTGGTTCATGCTGAACAGCATTCTTCTTCACACACCAAAAGGTATCTCAGACATAAATTTTGAAATAGGCAGGAATTACCAGTTCTTCTTATCTGTGGCATACTTGTTTTGGAGTCTTGTAGAGTTAACAGTATGGATATTGGCTGTTCCTTGACCCAAGTGCCATCAAGTGGCTCGTGATGTGTTTTATTTCATCAGTGTGGTCACAGCCTCAGTGTCTAGGCAACTTTCAGGCCAAAGGGTCAACTTCAGGATGTGCTGGCAGCTTTGCAGCTTGATGTATATCGTGGGAAGGAGAATGATCCTGAGTTTTTTATTTGAATAATTAAATCCCATCTGACTTCTGGTTTAGGTGTATATTGCCCTCCATGCACCTAATCTTTATTTGTTAGAAAGCTGCAGGCTGATTCACATAGTACTGAAGTCAGTGGACACTGTCATTAATGTTTTTCTTTTTAATTGCTTACACTTGTGATGTGGCTTGCCTTCTACAAGATCTTCAGTCATTTCAGTAATTTCTCCTTTATTCTCTAATTGTTTTAAGTGTAAATTAGTTTGATCAACAACCTCCTGGCTGTGTCATTATTTGAATTGTGTACATACCAGCATTTTTACTGTTTCAAACTGATAGTGGCTAATACAATTATGTGCTTTTTTTTCACCGATATCTGATCTGTTAATTAACTGGAAAATATCTTGACTGGGGGGAATGCTTACCCAAATTATTTAATTGTTCCATGGAAGGCTGTCAGAAAAAAATATGGAAATGAGCCTAGGAAGTTCTATGAGATTTCATAGTAATAGCTCTCAGGTTAGCGCTGGCATGAGACAAACAGAGCAACAGCAAGAGCAACCTGGAGCCTGCAGGAAAAGAAATCAACTCACATTTTAATTTCAATACAGAATAATAATAAGAGCAGTTAGGTTTTGTCTATCCCTTTTCCTTCTTGATTTCCTTGTTTCTCTACAAAGGAAGGCTCTCTTACCCTGTACCAAAGAAGTGTGTGTGTATGAGATGAAGGTTAAGAGAACCGAAGAGCACAATGTAGGTAAATTGGAAAGCCCTCTCAGGTCTGTTCCTGGTTAACTGGACAGGACTTCTTTCCAATCTTGGGGAGGCTTTTTATCCTGAATTGACTAGTCATCACATGACAGAAAGCTGAAAGTAGTTTTGTCAGATGAGAGTTTTACTTTTACCCCATGTGCAATACATTGGACACTCTTTTTTCAAAAAGTATAGAGGTCTTGCAAGAAACTTCATTCAGCTTTTAAGGAGAAAGTCTAAGAATTATTTTTTTCACCTAAAAGTAGTGGACTAACTGAATACTCAAAGGTTCTTGCTGAAGAAAATTCATGGATTTAATAAATGCATCCTTGCTTTATGGAATAATTGCAATATTTGTATATTAGACTTTATATCAGCAATGAAACAGGTTACTACTTTAAGTGGTGTTGGGCGAGTGATCTATGGGATTTTTAGAGGTCATCAACACAAACAAGAAGGTTTATGCTTCAGGATTCAGCAGGGTGTATGCTGCTCTAAAATTGAGAGGCAGCAATGAGCTTGTGCTCAGCATTGTCTCTAAGTACTTTGTTACATAGGAATAATTTCTTGAATCAAAGGGACACATCAAAGATGAAAGAAACTGTACAAATGTAATTTTATTCATGTGAGTAGTTCCACTGAATTCCTTCACTCTGCTATCTGTGTAATTTGGATCTTTATTAAGAAGTCCTGGAAATTTCATTTCGTATTCCAATTATGAGAATGTTGACATTCTTGTTCTTGTTCACATCAAAATCCTAAACTAATGAGTATACATGTAATTTACACATACAGATTTGTTTCATGCAGAATGACAACAAGAAGTCATACAATGCTGTTTATCTAAAGATGGAACCTGATTATTATCTGTGTGTGTGTATATATATATATATTTATATATATGGGTATAGATATATAGTGTCAGAGGCTTGCAGTATAAGCAAAAGGAGCACCACTTATGACCCTTGAATGTTACCCAGCTGCTGAATTAGTGATGTTCCAAAGTTGCCTTTACAGGCAAACAAAACCACCAATCAATGGAAAGGGGATCTCTAAAGCCCTATGACTTTTAGGACCTACATATCATAAACTTACTAAATATGTTAATTACTAGACTAAGTGATGAGCACAGAGCAGCTGCAATGGCTTTGTCTGGTCCCATAAGCAAGTACACTCAGACTTGATTCCTATTTCTCTGAGAAGCCCCTCAAGGAAAACTAAATTTCCTAAATGAGGGATGATTTGGGGACTTATTTCCCTTTTCAGTCTTTACAAACACATTTGCTAAGGCCGATCTCAGAACTGATGCTTTTCAGAGAAAATATGAGGCACAGTCTTGGACTTCTTACTGTCATTAAATGTCACACAAAGGTATTTGCAAGAGAAAAGATGTCTTCACTCCTTACTACAGAGCTAATAATTGCATGTTCTAAGTACAAATGGGCCATGGATGAGGTGATAAGCAGCCATCCTGCCTCAGCACAAGACAGATCAGTATTTTGGGAATGATATCAGCTGGTATGGCTTGATACATGCTTTGCAGGGCTGCTTTGTATTACTGCACACCAGGGAAAACACAGAATCCTGTTCTAAATCATGAGTCAAGCTCTCAAGGTTTTTTTTGCTGGGGAGACAGAAAAGACAGCAAGGGCTGAGAGATGCTGAGACCCAAACCAAAGATTTTAGCCACTGGTGGAGGGGAAAACCCCACTTAAACTTTGTTTTCTTCTCTGCTTTCCCACACTTCTCCAAGAAAATCACACTTCATCTCTCAATTTCTGAAAGCAACACAAATTCTCTACTTGGTGACGATGTTTTCCTGGTTTTAATTGTACTTTATCAAACAAAAAATGTGCCATCTACAGAGAAACAAAACAAAGTTTCCAGTTATTAAATGCTTTTGGTTTCCCACTCCTCTATAAGTACCTTATTTTCTCCAGTCATTTTCAAGATTTCAGGCTAGGATCACCACAGACTCTTATATTATATTCCTACCATGAAGTTGTTTATGTGTATTGTTTACCCAACAGACATTTCTCTTTCACTTGGTATATTCATTACTAAATAATTCTGTGAGAAGATACAGGCCACTGATTTTTTGCAATTTGCATCCCCATACTCTAAGCTATGTTGAAAGCAAAGCTTTTTGGTCCTCTTGCTTTGGAAGTACATTAATATTTCTATGACCTTTACTAGATGGCAGATGAGAAGCATTAGGAATAAAATAACAAATAAACTAAAGGAAACCAATTTTTTAAAATGTGCATTTCTGAAAGGAGTATGGGGGAAAAGAATCTAGTCTAAAAAATATGAACTTTAGCTAGAGTTATGATAATTGTTCTACTGTATCTATTTTTCCATGTCAAAATGCTTCTTTACAATCAATCCAATCAACATAATGCAAACATGTATTTGAAGGGGTTTAGTTGCTGTGCATATAAAAATATATATCCATACTATTTAGAGGTATTTAGAAAGAAATAGAATAGTTTAAGACATGATTATTTATTGCGAACATCAAAATGATCATATTAAGAATATGGTCACTATACTAACAACTACTTTACACAAAATGACTTCAAATCACTTAACGTCCAAAGCCTGCTTGTTATAAAGAGAAATTCTGTAAAACAAGCTGCAAATGTAGTGACTTGGTGTGTGGTGTAAATCCTCTGCTTTAAAAGACTATACTTTCTGAAGGCTTTAGAAGACTGCAGGAGGAAACCCAACTAAATTCTACCCAGGAAACCATTTCTCTCACAGCAGCACTGTTTTTCAGTAGTTTTATTACACACCGGAAGCCTACTCTGTTCCTGTTCATCTAGTTGTCGATGCCATAACTCAAAGGAACAGATCCAAAAATCATTTTAGTGACTTTTGACTTTTAGTGAAATTTGACTACTTTATGAACACCATGTCTAGATTAACAATATCTATGATTCAGCAAGGCATTTAACAGATGGAAAGCAAAAGCTGTCCCATGAACAGGGTTATTTATTTACTGGTTTCCAACTGGAGACAAAGCTGAAATGATTTAATAACAACTCTCTTTCATAAATTTTCTAACATATAGTTTATATCATGGGCCACAATATTAAGTAAAGGATATTTGGGGAAGGGGAAGAAGTGTGAGTAATTTCTCTTTAGGATAGTGTGGAAGAGTCAGGACATTTTAAAGTAGCAATAACCAGAGCATCATACTATGAGAAAACCGGTTTTATTACAAGCAAATGGATTAAATGAGTCACTAACTTAGAAGGGTTTTTTACTAACCTATAAGGTGTATCGCGGAGTTGTAAGGCACATGATCCTGTCAGGAGCTTGTGCCAGGGTAACATGCGGCCGGGAATAAGAGGACTGTAAAATATTGGTAAGGAAACCCCCCATGCCACATGGCTGGTCCTGGGGGCTGCCATGCTGCCTGGGGACCCCACCTCGCAGCACGGCTCAGCCAACTGGGGAGAGGGGAATGCTTCTTCTGTTACGTAAATAGGGAGGGACCCTGGGAACCTTTAAAAGCACGATTTTTAAATTAAGAGGTGTGTTCTTGGGACCTTCGGGACCTGAGCACCCAGCGTGTACTGTATTAGAACTTTCCTTGCTTGTCTTATTTCCTTGTTTCACAGATGATTTTTTTTGCCGTTTTCTAAATTTAATAAATGAGATTTTTCTCACAATACCTTGAATCACATGAATCTAGAAGGGTTAAGAATAAATCAAGTGGTGCTAGTTACAGGATTGACATGATGGCAAGAATCCCCTTCTGTTTTTACTATCAAGAGCAATGCTATTGCAGCCAGTAGAATCAGGCTAGACCTTATATTGAATGTGTCACATACCTGTTTTTTGATTATTGCTTTTGTAAGTTCTTCTACAGGAAAAATTTCCCTCCTCAATGTTTCAAGGAATAGTATCTTGCAATTTTAGGGATGAACTACGGGGGATTTTAATAATAATAACTTCTTAATGGGAAAAAAAGTTTGAAAACATGCTTAGTGTTTTTTGAGTTAGTTTATTTTAAGTGAAATGAAGGACTTCTTTATAGTTTGAATGCAAGCATTTCCCTTCCACTTTCTCTTGAAGTCCTAGAGCGTATTGCTCTTTGCTCAAGTTTTCAGAGAAACCAAAAGTAACAAGAAATTGACTTTGAAAATATCTTTCCTCCCCGCTGGTTTTTTGTTTGCTTGTTTTGGTTTTGTTTTGTTTTAGTTTTTAAATAAATTTTCGCAGCTTGATCTATCAGTAAATAATCCTTGCACTTCTTTTTTTTACAGTTTTCATTTATCCAGAGGGTTTCTACAATGCAAATTTCACTCACTAGATGTAGAGATTTTGTCTCTTAACCAATATGTAAAGTCAGAGGAAATGATGCAGAGTCATCCAGCTGAAAAACAACCCATTTTAAATAGAGTTCCCATATCCTTAGATTATTGTGCTTTAATGATGCAATATGTAAAATATTTTTATACATAAAGCAACTGATCTGAACTTAAGCAATGACACCTGTCTTTGCAGTCACTGTTTTCAGCCCACTGCTGGTCTAAAACGTAATCAATTTTCATCTCTAGTTTGAACAGAATGAAAGTTTCTGTTCAAGATATAGCTGTGATACTGCATTGCATTGCATAAAGACAGTTCCCATATTTCTACCCAATGTCACATCACTCCCTTTGCACTGCATAATTTGGCCTCTGAAAGAGTTAATTGGAATCCTTCTCAAGCATATAACAACACAGCCTTTGCAACCAGTAACAAATTTGCAAATATTTTATTTGATACATAATAATTCAATAGGGTATTATAAGCCAAATTTATCAAAGAGGCCATGTTTTCTTCTAGGATATCCACCAGCTTGTATTCATGCGTAGGTCCAAATGGACAAGCACAAAAGGCAAAGGCAGGTTGCAGCCTGCCTGTACCTGTTCTTACGCTTTAATTTAGCACATGTACATATAAGGTCTACATTTAATGCATACAAAAAAACCTGATTGGATGACAGCATCCTTTTTAAAAAATCTGGGACTGGTGATTTGTGCACAATGAAAATACAGAAAGTTAGAAGTGTAGAGTTTCTTTATAGGTCAGACAGTTCAAGAACTTTCTGCCCCACTTCAGGATAAACAATCTGCTACAGTCTTAATAGGAGAAATGGTATACCCTAGTGTCTTGCTTAGCTGTCATCTCACATTCCCTAGGGGTTTGTATATCCTCTGTGACTGAGATTTGCACAGTAATGTTGGGGATTTGGATGCTCAGTTCCCATTACTGTTGCTGAGGATCTAATCCCTTTGTTAAGGGGATGTTAGTCCTTCCTGTGGATTTTCTGTCTTTTGCTCTGTGGTTTATGTTCCCCACCTTTCAGGATTTCCAATGAGTCTTCAATCTACTCTTGAAGAGGCCTTTCACCATTGGAGCACTTTATAATCCTTCAGAGAAAGCCCTTCAGTGACTATGGGAAAGCTATTTCTTATGAAGTTTTTACACACATATATACCTCAAAAGCCTAGAGAAGCCTGTACTGGAGAAAAGCAAGCAGGAGAGGTAGTGGAGCAGGAATATAGATTATTTGGATACTACCAGAGCCCTCTGGACAGAAACTTCTAGGAAGATGCGAGGCTGTCCAAATTAATATCAATGGTTTGGACTATTTTGGCTCCTGGAGCACAGCAGATCTCTCTGACCTAATATTTGCATTTGCTCTTCTCTTTCTCAGGGTGCTCCTTCCTCATATTGTCTACACCAACACAAGAAAATATAACAGTGCCAAGACAAATGCTGAAGTACTGGTCCTTCATCTTCCCTATTTAACTGATTTCAGATTAAGCATAAAAGAATTTAAGCATGGATATAAGGCTCACAGTCTTAATGAGTCTCCAAACCAGGGAACATAACCTGGCTCCTTTCATTCACTACAACACACAAGCCCAGTACAGGCAAAGGATCACTCTGTGACATTTAATCATCTTTGCAAGGCACACTTAGGACAGATGGTGAGAAGGGCTGCTGCTCTGTAATGATTTCATAGTTAATAATACATTCACATGTGTGTCCACGTGTGTGTGTGTACACAAAATGTTTATCTCAATGGATGGAACAGCTACAGCATCATTTTTAACCTTACTTAACAAGGCAATCCAGTGCAGAGGACAAGCTTCAAACCTTCGACTCTTCTTGTTTTTAATATGGTTTTAACTGTCAATGTTAGTATGCCATAAATATGAGAATAATGCACTAAGGACTACCACAAATGCCCACTTCTGTGTTTCTGTGTTATTTCATTTTTGTTTTGTACTTTAAGTGTCCATGCATCTTCACACATGTCCTTTCTCTTCACTTGCAGACACTGAGGCTCTCAATTATACAGGTAAAAAGACTGACACTTTATAAATTGTAATACTTTCTTGTTCTGCCTTGTGTAAAGAATTCTGAGGACCAGCTGGAGTCAACACTTGAGAAAAAAGTCCTTGGTGCTTTTACTGAGAAAAGCTTCCATGTTTTACTATATATCTGCAGTCACAAAAAACAGGGGGAAAAAGACTTTTAAAACATGTTCTCATATTCCTAAACATTCTCTCTTTTTCCCTTTCACTACTTTCTTCATAAACACTTATGCCCATTGGCCTCAGAGATTATTAAAAATATTCCATAGTGTTAGAATAGTGTTAGAATCAGCCCCCTTAAGACCAATGGTGGTAAAGCTTCCTAAGGGTTTTATATCTTACTTTCTGAATATATGTAACTTGCTGCAACAGCAACTGTAACAGAGTGTGTTCTGCCTCTTGCTTCTTTTCAGCCTTTCTAGAACACACACAGAGTTTCCACAACTAACCTGCACAGTATCTATGCAGGACTGCCATGAGCATGCTGAATGCTTTCAGGCACGTAAGGTCCAGTTGTACCTGGAGATCATACTGGAAATTTGGCTTTCAAGCCTTCTAAAACTTTTTTGGCACCACTACATGCCTGCTGTAGATGCCCAGTTCTCATGGTTGACACAAAACTGACCACAGAATTTTACGTTCATTCGCTCTCCAAACAAAAATATTTTTTTGACCTAAGGGTACCTTTTGAAATCTTCAAAGCTGCTTGCTGAAAGGGCACAATCTTTCTCTCAAAAATCAAACTAAATCCAGCACTATCTTGCACTAACTATGGTGAAGGCAATGAGTTTCTATACAACTTGAGATGCAGTTGGATTTGTATTTTCTGTGTAGGAATAGACAGTTCTTTTAAACACAAAACAAAACAGCACATAAAACATTCCCTCCTATGCAAAAGCTAAACAAATCTGCCAGAATTTAATTGCACAAAAGGACTTTGAAACCTAATTTTCTGACTTCACCTTGGGATTACCTGGAAATAAAAACAGAATAAAAATACATCAATAAAGCTTGACATATAAAAATGCTATTCATATTCAAAGATGAAGAAATCGTATGTCTACTGTTTCATATCCTACACAGTCCTGTTGACTTCAGAATGCTTAACACTGGTATGCAGGATTTTGCTCCATGCTGTGGGAGCGCCATGCAATAGAAATACAGTGGAGAAGTGGTTGCATGCTGCCTGCTCTATCTGTTATTGCTGATACTTTTGACAGGAACATTTATTAGACCATGTTAGCAGTAGACAAGAGATTCCCTCTGATACCCATAATTGTCTTCAGGAGACTGACCATATGTTGTAGACATGTCAAATAAAGCAGCTATAAAATATCCACCACATGCAATCACTTGCTGCTTTCTGAGGAATTATTACAATCATGGCTTGAGAATGATCAAAAAGAGGAAAAATGGGGCCACCATTGTAAAAATAGTTAGAATGAGATCATGTCCTACATGAAAAGCACATGGATGTGAATTGGGGTAGTTTGACTCCAAATTCCGGGAACAATCTCCCATCTCTTCACCTTCCCACTACATACTTCCTGACATGTGATTACTGAAATCATCAGGATTTTTTATAATTTATTTTACGAAGGCAAAGAATCAGATGTTAAGCATCTCTCTTTTGTGGGCATCACTAACTAATGTTGAGGGGAGATTCTCAGCATTTCTCATACTTTCTCATAGCAGTTTCATAGAGGACTAGAACCTTCCGTCACAACTCAGTGAACACCAATTCACTCCACAAGTAGGACCAGAGAAAGTAATATAGAACTGTAACAATTTTGCAACCGGGGTACTGCCTACTTAGGGGAATGTGCCACGCAGCTCAGGAAAAGGGTGGCAAAACCTGCTCTACAATCTCTGGGTATGATTACGTTTGCTAGCCCTTTCCTATACAACCTTATACAAAAACGTTGGGGAACTCTGTCCTGCTTCTGGAAAGTATCCATTAGGACAGAACAAGAACCCTGTTCTTGATATCCACTAAAAATGAAGAAAATTTATCCACTGTGAATTACACCCACAGTAACATCTGTGTAAAGTAAAAGGAAGGAAACATTGTGTTTTCCTTAGATCACAGTGGCACCTGTTTTTTGCTTTGGAAATCTGGTACCTGTCTGAAGTCTGTCAATGATCTTTGCTAAGATGCTTTTGCCTTTTCATTTGTGTGTGACATTTACAAGAAAATTAGTGTTGCATCAGGCTGCTATGAGTTCAACTTTATTAGCCTACAGAGACCAGGACTTTGTTGCATCTTTTCATTCCCTGTCAACAGCAATCTGTGACTGCAGGTGACTGCCTGTTTTTCAAGTTTAACCCCAACAGGAAAAGAGCAGGGGTAACACGGCTGGAGGGCAGCAGAAATGAAAATCAGTGCATTCATCACAACAATGAAACACTCGACAAGGTGGAGTCTTTAAAAGCAATGAAGCTCCTTAAATCTCCTCAAGACTTTTCGGGATACTTTACACTGGCAGTGCTCAAAAAGAGTGTGATGTGTTGTGAACAGAATCCTAAGGCCAACAAAACCGCTTAATTAGAAGATAAATTTCTCAGGAAAAGATGGAAACTTGGGATAGTGTCACCCTATCCTAGATCATTACAGAGAACAAGAAAGTAAAATCTAAAGCACAAAATCATAAAAGAGAGAGGAGAAACAAATAGTTACTAACCTGCTCCAAAGCTACTGGAAGAAAGGCTAGGTTGGTCCTTTCCCAGTGTCAGAAGCTCTTTGTACCAACAACAGGAGAACGATCTTTCAGTTGTTTTGATGTGTCCAGCTCTTTTGAAACCAACAAATTAGACATCTAAATACTTATACTAGCCCATACTTTTAAAAAGCCTTGTATGGAAGAGTGAGAGAATAAAGATTACTAATTCACTTCATGAGGCAGCCACAATAGTGATGGGGAGCTATGATTTTGTAGTCACAGGGTCCTGGGCTGCATCAGTGTGGTGGCATGGCATGGTTTTGCCTCTCACTGACTTTTAAGTAAATCCACTGATTTAGAAACTCCACACAGTTTTCTTTTGGGAATTTGTAACTGATATTCATGTGCCCCTTTGAAAGCACAGAGATTAGCTACACACACATATATATATATATATCTTTCCTAATGCATACCCTACGATGTTCCAGAAAAATTCCAAAACCTCAAAAGGATTTCAGGTTAGCATCATAATAATGTGATGGAATCCACCCTGAACTGTTCTGTATTTTTTTAAACCAATAGAATGTAATTCTTAACATTTAATTGTTCTTTAACTAAATAAATGCAATTATGATTTTTCCTGTAATCTTTCTGAACAAGCTGAGAAATATACCTCATACCTATCCATGCATTTGTGCAATTACTGATGGGGTTGTTGATGGAAGATTAGAATTTACCGGGTGAGTTGCTGACCAATGAACCTTGCCAGTGTATCCAGGGATATTTGGAGTGCTAGAGGAAACAGTTAAAGGGAGGATGGGGGTGGAGAAAGGGTATATTAAATGACTATAGGCTTGAAATACAACTTATTGGTCAGTTCTAAAATGGCTGGTGTTTATCAAAGATGGATGGGGTAAAAATTTCTTCATCATAGTATAAGTAGTCCTTAAAATGTATGAACTGCTATAGCTTCTTTAAGGTCAGGGAAACAACTTTATGATGATCTGGGCCAAAATAGACACCATAAAAGTGATTTCTTTAGAGACTTTTTTCCCAATTTGTTTAGGTTTAATATCTGTATGATATTCAAGATTACAATCAATATTTAATCACAAAGAAGAAATGGAGTCATGTGGTTTGCATAGAGCACAAAAAGCAAGAAAATATTAAAAAATGTGATAAAGATTTAGCTCATATTTAGTTTCCAGCTCCAATTATGGAATTTAGATAGCAGACTTTATACCACCAGGAGTGATTTCTCATGGGCTAAAACACAAATGGTTTTCCAAATTATTCTAAAATTCTCTACATTTCCCCTAGAATTTATTCAGATGTAATATTAACAACACTGCTTAGACACATCAACTTAAATTCTAGTTCGAGTATACCAGTGGAGTGAGACAGTATGTACCACATCTTGGAAAAATAAAGCCTTTTATTAATTCTAAGTTTTAATGTGAAAATGAAAAGCAGAGTTCCTTAAAATGATGGAGTAAAAGAAATCTATTTATCTGAGGTAGCACAACAGAGAATTTTGATAATTACTGCAAGATGAGGTAGAGATGGACAGAATTAAATAAAAAATAAGTACTAATATGAATTTAGACAAACAATCCATGAATATTAGAAATAAAACAATACAAACCCCCAATATGGTATGGTTTTTTGCAACTCAAAGTTATTCAGAGAGTATCATCAATATTGTTCTACACCAACAGCTCAAAATAGGACACTGCTGAATTATACATACATCCAGACTGCCCACACACATAGAGGTAAAGGCTCATGACAAGCTGTCTCATCCACTGAACTGACTAAATATTTGGGATTGTACACCTTGTCTCCGTTAGTTGCTTTGGGTTTTTGCACCATATAAATGCTAACAATGCCTCCTTTAAAATAATTTCTGAGGTATTTTTTGGTTCCCCTGTACTCTGGGTAAAAATAAACAATTCCTTTAATTATAAAGTGCATAGAGCTATTAGTTTCATACAGCTGATCAGCTACTTCTCCACAACTAAGTTCAGCACAGGCTACAAAAATGGACATACGTGAGAGATGCAGTTTATCAGACTTTGTGTATCTTTGACTCATTTACTAGGAAACTTGGCTCTGAAATTCCTCACCAGAATAGCAGAGGTAATGACAAAATGCTGTATCTACCTACCAGGGTTATAACAAAGGACTGTGGGTGAACTATATTTGCTATGGGAGCATGGGAAGTACATGTTGTAGTCTTTGTACCCATAGTTAGTGGAAGCACCATCAAGGTCTTTGTCTTACTTTGGAGTAGCCTTGCACTAACTCACACATTCATACACTGGGCCATGCTCCAGTATATGACTCTCTTGAGAAGATGGCTTTCTTGAATCAGTACAGAGGCTTTGTAGCACTTGGAAAGTTGTTGCCTGTAGGAAATCACCAAATAGTTGCCTGAGCAAGTAACAAATCTGCTGTCTGCCTTGACAGCAGCCATGCAGGAGCAATGAGAGCTTTTAAAATCTAGTACAGTAGTAGAACATATTTTCATAATTGGCCAAAATTACTTGCTTTTTCATGTCAAAGCAGACAATCGTTAGGTTATGTGCAGATTAGGTGACTCCATAGGAAATTTCTTGTGCGTATCAGGATCCCACCAAGGGACACAATGGATGGCTGTGAGTATAAGCACATGCATCCATCCAAACCTGAAAATACATCTGATACCACTTTGAAGGAATCAGTCAGACTCTGAACACAGTTTTATTATCCTAGTGATAAGACAAATACTAAGATACATCTCTCACATGACATGGAATTCCATTAGCTTCCTTGAAATTTTATGTATGTCACAGAAAAGATAAGCAAATCACAAGAAATCCCATATTACCTTGCAGTATTTTATAAGTGTATTTGAAGTTAACTCACTCAATAACTCTACAACTGTGGAGATATTAGAATACACTGTAAGGTGTCTGACTGATAAAATCTCACCTGTAAAACTCACAAAAGTAGAAGAAAAGATGAAAGCATCATAAAGACCTAAAAGTCAGTCTGAGAGACGGCACAAGATGAAAACTTGTTGTAAACTGTCTGTTAGAAACAACTGACGAAGCTGGTACATTCTTAATACATGGGATGGAATGTAGATCTGAAAGAGAAGAGAGGTGGGCAGAAAGAAGATAAAAGTACCAGGAAAGTAGGCAATCTTACACTAAAGTAAAGCAGCTGCTCTCCTGGGAACCTGCAAAGATCATGCATAAATGCGCTGCGGTTATGTAGGTGATAAAGCAGAAGAAACAGAGGTTAAAAAAATATCCCCTTGGGTTTTTGTTTTTTGGATCATGCTGTCTCGCTCTTGTGTGCTTTCTCTGATGAGCTGCTAAACCATATTGTTGCTGCTAAAGAAAACAACTAAGTGCCAAGCTGCCACTGGCCAACACAAAACTCCTCTGTGGTTATGCTGTCGTCATCAAGCTTGCTTTCTGTAGCCATGACAACTTTCTTGTTCATACACTTCCTTGTTACCATTCTAGCAGCTCTTAGTCCCAACAGTGAGAAACATATTTGACAGTTGAATCTATGTAAGCACTAAGATTTTTCAAGTGGATTGTAGTGATTCTGAGTGCCTCTGCTTCGGTGTGCCTCTGTTTTGTATTTCCATAGAGTCATAGAATCAATAAGGTTGGAAAAGACCTCTAAGATCATTCAGTCCAATTGTTAACCCAGCACTGCAAAGTCCACTACTAAACCATGTCCCTCAGTGCCACATCTACATGTCTTTCAAATATCTCCAGGAATGGTGACAGGCAGCCTCTTCCAGTGCTTGACAACCCTTTCCATACAGGAATTTTTCTTAATGTCCAATCTAAACCTCCCTTGGTGCAGCTTGAGACCAGTTTCTCTTGTCGTATTGCTTTTCACATGTGAGAATAGACTTACCCAAACTGACGCCCACCTGGTTTTTGGACAGCTGTAGAGAGTGATAAGATCCCCCCTGAGCCTCATTTTCTCCAGGCTAAACAACCCTAGCTCAGCATCCTCAGCTGCTCCTCCTAAGACTTGTGGTCCAGACCCTTCACCAGTTGCCCTTCTCTGGACGTGCTCCAGCACCCCAATGTCTTTCCTGTAGTGAGGGTCCCAAAACTGAACACAGAATTTGAGGTGCAGCCTCACCATCTGGGGATGTCTTTGAAGATTTCTTTTTCCTGGTAATGTTCAGGACAAGCAGTGTGGACTTAATTTAGCTGGTCCTCCATACTGATATTTAGAGCTATTTGAGACGCCGTAAGGTATCTGAGACAATTCCCTACAGCACAGGACTCGCAGAAGATACAAATTGTTCTGAAGCAGCTGGAAGTGATGGTTTAGGGTGCCTCCAGGGTATTGAATGTCTAGGTTTGCCATGCAAATTCCATGTCAGCTGTGTTTCTGGGAGCAAAATCAAGATTACCCCAAATAATTTGTAATTCTTGAAAACCTTGGATCTAGCACTTTGGCTTGAGCAACAGAAATATCTGAGTTCTTTCTGCAAAAATTCTGTCTCGTAAAAGCAATCCAGTAGATTCTTACCTTGCACTTACAAGCAAAGAGTTCTTAACATCTTACTCTTTCCTATAAATACTCCTGTACAAATGTCATAGAACTAAATCACCATATTAAGTTATTTAGTAGCTCTTCTGGTTACTGTAATTATAAAATAGGCCTCTCAGGTCTCATTTCCAGTACTCAAGACCTGCAACTGGCTTCCACCTCAAATTCCCTTCCAAAAAGACTAATATGTCACATATTTGTTGCCCTTCCTGATACTATTTACCTCCATGATCCTACTTGCTAAACAGAATAACCTGTGATAAATATGCCTCAGACAAGATCCTATTACAGGAAACTCAATGTATACACTCTCTTCTGTTGGGAAATAATATACCTGAGAACAATTGTGGAGTCAAAACAAAGTGCTTCATGCAGAGAATGAGACTGACAGGATTTTTGAACAGTGTATTCTGAGTTGCATTTCATACTCTTCTCCCTCAGCCATCAGAGCAGGACAAAGAATGGGTACTTACAAATGGATTTGGGGTTTCTAAAAGGATAAAACCAACAAAATGGCAACTCAGCAGGAAAATTTTGAATCTTGTGGAGCCGGAACATTTTGTTTCTATAATTTCAAACTGTTTTAATCTACTTTTAACTTTTGCAGCTGTCTGTTTTAGTATGGGATAATATTTTTTCAGAAACAATAAAGCATTTCAAGCCAGCAATAAGGTCGCATTTGGAAAATGTCAAAGGAGGGTATCTCAGCACACCCCCATCCCCTGCCTCAATCTCACCAATGAGTCAAACTGGAAAACCACAAAAGGGCATACATGGTGGACAAGCTGTCAGTTTCTGAAGAAAAGATACATTGTGAGGAACCTCTTAGGCAGCCAATGAAAATGACTGTGCAAGGTGCAAGGCAGCAGAGGGTCCTGTTCCCAGCTAATTACAGCCTGTGAGGTTTCTGTGATAACTTGAAATTATAAGGGATGCATGCACACAGTCAGTTGGAAAATGACTACACTGAAGAAATATGACCAAAATTGCTACAGATATACTGATGTGATAGCATTTTGCTCAGTGTGCTTGAGAAACCATGAATAAAGGGGAGTTTCAGAGAATAGCTTTGTGCAAGAGCTGCAGGACTTGAAACACTTAGGACTTTATTTTCCTAGAAACCGTATGTATTAAGTACCCATTTCAGTCAAGTGCTTTTGGTCAGATCCTGCCCTCTCCCTGACACAGACAACCTTGAACAGGTCACTTCAGCCTTGTCAGTCTATAGAAAAACCAAAATTGTAACGTATTTACCAGGGTTCTGGCAATGCATTAGTTGTTTCAAAAGTGCTGCCAAGTAACCAGCACTTAGTGAGAACGCACATGCATTGTGTAAGCACTGCCCTCTACTGTGGATTATGAAAGCTGAGGAATAACGAGTAGCAAGTTTTAAAAAAAGCTAATGATAGCCAGATTTTTCCCTTAATTATGGAGGCAAAGGCTTTTAATGCCGAACAAGAAACCCCAATCACTCTCCTGCTTTTGTCAAATTCCAAGGGGCAGGTTTCAATAAGCACCACAGTGAAAGTCAGGAAGTTCTTGTGCTGTAACACAAAAGACACACGAAAGAGGAAAGCACAAGTCAGACACAACACTTGCTTGATATGAAGTGTTTCTGTGCACACTGGAATGCACTAAGTGTGCTGCACGATTGCTGCACCAAGTACTGCCAACTCACTAAAGGTATAAGTGAGCTCTACCCATACCAAGGAGTGTTATTTGCACCTAACGTATCAGAGCCCTGCCCATGAATGCTACAGAGGAAATCCCCACCACCAGCGTGGGAGGCTTTTTTTTCCATTGACCCTTAAAACACCTGCAGAACTAAAATACCACATAGAGCATAACCTTGTTTCAGCAGCTGATTGGAGAAGAGGTCAACAAAGGAAAAAATCTGGTGGCTAGGGGTGGAGGGCAATTACACAAAATTACACATATATAAAGATTTTCCAGAAAAAAAGAACAGCAGATGATTATGTTGGAAACACACATGATGCAGTAAAAGCACTTTCTCCACGGTTATCTCTTCAATTATTAAGGTCAAAATACACTTCTGGCTAAGAAAGAGAACTTTCCAAAATAGCTGTTAATAACAAGAAACAATTAATCGGATCATTACTTATTTTTACTTTTTAACAACATGGACTGTCTCAAAAGTGCCCAGAGAATTTGTCAGCCAGACTTCCTGAAAGTCACTGTAGCTGTGCTGTAAAGTTTCCTACCCTGTGTAACTTGCCAAAGGGAGGTGAAAATACAGTGTTTCTCCAGAATTTGGACTGTCCTGCTCTTCCTTGATATACGTTTGGGTTGGAGCAGCAGTTACACACAGGAGATCAGATTGGGGTGTTTGTGGGCAGGTTTTCACAGGAGCTTAGAGATCAACGTGCACTCTTTCAGAATTCTCGTTTTCATGTGTGGTTGCTGAGCTATTTTTGAAAGCCTGGTTGGCTACACAAAATGTACTTGTTAGCACTTGGTGGCTCACCTACCTAGTATATGGTTAGTTATGTGACATCTAAACCCAAATGCAGTATTTGTCTTCCACAATTAAATAAATATTATAAGCAAATAATTAATAACAAACAAGTAAGCAACAAATTAAAAATAACCAAGGAAAACAGACACAATCAATTCAGAACTTAAAGTTTTGTAAAAGAAATCACAGAGGTCTCAGTTCTGAAAAATATATGAACAGATACTCAATCCTATCCCTGTTCAGGAAATCATTCTAAGCAGATACCTTTAACTCACTGATTCCAATGGAATTTACACTTCATGGGTTTGAAAATCAATAAAGCAAATACAAGAGAGTTTAAAGTCGGCAGACAAGTAGAGTAAGTAGGAAAAAAGACAGGAAAAAGAAAATATGCACCAAAAAAAGTACATTTCAAAATACAGCAAAAGACTTTGAGCCACCGGACAATTTTTGTTCAGTATATCTAACAAAAGCAACACACGATGATGATGCAAAAAAGCATCAATACATTCAATTTGGAACCTCACTATTTACTGGCATAAAATGATGAAATTCAAACCTGCAACACCCATGCCCTGACAATGTAGTCCACTCAATGAAAACTGTGTAAAATGAGATCATACTCTCAAAAGTGTAAAGAGTAATCTCAAAAGTGTAAATGTGATTACACTCTGTAAAACGAGATCATAAGTTTTACAAAGATTTTTGGAGATCTGTTGGTGAAAAAGGACTGCATCAGAAAGATTTTGAGTGCTCTTTCAGAAAAACTTCCTATTTTTTTTGACTGTCTCTTTATAAAAATTCCAATTTCTATGTTAGCCTTGGCAAAGAAATGATAGAAGATTCCAGTTTTTAGGCATACATTGCAACATAACCAAGGATAAAAGAGAGGAACATTGGTCATTTTAAAACAAATTCAAGAATGCATAAAGAAAACAGGGATATTAAGAATGATGCTACATTCCAGGGCTGGAAGAGACCTCAAGAGATTATGCCACTGACACCTTTCCCCCAAGACAGGTTTCAATGTAAGCCTGGAAGAGAATGAGAAGAACGGAATTATGATCCAGGAGTTTTGGTCAAGTGCAAAGATGAAGCATCTGACCTGAAAAGCCACAGCTTTAGGGAAATTCCCACTGATCACCTTACAGTGCCATCAGATCATAAGCATGGTTATGATTAATAAGTTCAGATTCATAAGTTAAGCACTTCTAGATGAATCATAACACTCATGACATGGCTTTTTAATCATGCTGAAGGCTCCCACAGCTATTCCATGTTTGAACCACTGAGAAAAACTACATAAAACATGACTGAGATTCCTAAGTCTTCACTTATGTCTCAGCCTAACTTTTAAGAACTATGGCCATCACTTTGTGCTAATTAATATTATTTAAAATGAAATTTCAGCAAAGCACCATTTCAAAGCCTTAAGGATGGGAGTTCAGTTAAAAAAGTAGCACAGGCTTGGGCTCAGGTTATATAAAGTCTCATTCCTAACTATGCTACAGATTCAGAATGGGATTCTGTAAACTGCTTTATCACGCTGCACCTGGATTTCCATCTGTAAAACTTCCAAATTGCATGGTAAGGACTTCAGAATATTATCTAGAGTGCTGGATATAGGCACAGCAGCTCTTCACAACACTGATTAATATTAAGGGCTTTTAGACTGAGCTACAGCACAAGTCAAGACTTTTATCTTTTTTCTAATTCCTTAAGAAAAGAGAAATAAAACAGAAGATGGTTTCCTGTTCTGCCAAAAGGAAGAGAGGGTGGGTGCAAGGCTAACATACAAAACATGCCCAGGTTCACCACTCTTCCTGTTTGTCTCTGCAGTTGCATGACAGATGACTCTTAGCTACTTACAGCTTTGCTAATAATTTGAATGGCAACCACTTTCTTGCATGGTCTGGGGAAGAACAGTGTCTCACTCCGGAGTAATGCCTGAGCACCAATACTGTTGCCCAAGTGCTACAGGCAGGAAGTGCAGCTGCTAGTACATGAGAGTGAAAGTGACTATCTACAAAGAGATTTTTACACTTCACACTTACAAACCATGTTTAGGCTTCTAATCCAAAGCAGATATCTAATTTTCCAAGGATTTTAGTGGGAGTTTAGCAGCCTTAACACCTTTACGCCTCTTTCCAGAACTACTGGCAAACACACAAAGTGGGAAAAACAAATTATAGGCAACAGTTTTATGCCTTCTGACTTTCTTCTTTCTTCTGCTCAAAATCATAGCAACCTTGATGTCTGAAAGTCATAGATAGAGAAGGAATACGAAAAACTTAAGAGGATTTTCAGATGGAATTGAGTTTTTCACAGCTTTGAGATGTCAGAATCTTTTAAGTCTCAGAGATCTTGGTCTCCTGGTTGCTGGAAATCAACAAAACCCATTGCTTCACTCACTAAAAACCAGACAAATGAGATGCAGCACACCAGAGAAGGTAATACAGAACCAGTTGCTCACACTTATAAATCCACCATGGTACCATATGCTGCAAACAGTTCCAGACAGGATGTCTGCCTGCAGCAGAGCATACACATCAGCTTATATTCTTCAAAGCTCCACAGCAAGAGCAATACAATCTAGCAGAACTAAGGGCTAACAGCTCTGTAATTTCACTACAACTCAGACATCTCTGTTCAACACTATGTTGTATTCTCCTCATGCTGTATTTTTAAAGCACATTCTTTCTGAACAATCACTTTATACTGCTTTATGTTTTAATTCAAGCAGAAAAATAAGATGCAGGCTATAAGAAACCAGATGACTTGTGCAGAAGGTGAGATAAAACAATTGGACTGGTGCATTATGTCATAAAAGCTTGGCATTAATTGGCTTGGTTGCAGTAATATGGGTCAAATCTGACCACCTTACAATGTTTAGCTCCTTTCTTTTCCTGGGAACCTACTGCTGTAATGTGTAAGGCTGTCTGAAGAATGATGTGCTGTTTCCCACATATGCCAGCATTTGATGCATTGTAAAAGGATGCACGTTCACTCTGAATGTCATGGAAGAAACATAAATGAACAGACCTAAGATGGAGCTCAGAAATTCCAGATTCTAAGTAGCAGTTCCCAAGAACAAGGACTGTTTAGCACATACTTTGACATTAAGCAAATAAGATCCAGCATAACATTTTTTCTTCAGAACAGAGAGGGCAATATTTTCACAGCTTCTGTCCCTCTACTTTCCCAGTGAAGTATCTCCTCTGTAGTTTCTTCACAAATGTGAACTGTGCAAGATGACTGCATGGACACAGGAAAGGCTGATGCAAAGAGAATTTCTGATTAAGTAAACAGAACAGTCTCTTCCCTCTTTTATCGTTTTTAGTTCTTACAATCAAGCTGTTACTTTTACCATTTTACTCTCTCAAAAGTTTGCAAATAAATGTTTAATATCAACTTAAGCTACTAAACACAGGTTTAGGAAAAACTTAAAAGGAAAACCTTCAAATTTCAGAGTTCATAATCTAGCTAAAAGTATGATGTTCTAATAGCATTCAGGGAGCTTTTGCACACTCAAAGGCCATCTAGTGACTAAAGTTAAAAATCACACACTTTTAACATGGCAATATTCAAGTCATACTGCCCATCAAACAAGGGCACAGACACTTCTATGCAATAGACCTGTTAATTAATACTAAAAAACAGAAAGCATCTGAAGTAGGAAAATATGGTACAGTTTGAAAATAAACATAATTTTTCTGGAAGTAAAGACTGTATTCAGAATGGCATCAGCAGAAATTTCTGGTGCATGATACACTCAGAACCTTCTCTTCCATGTCCTCCTCAACTGAACCTTGAATGTAACACAAATCTATTTACTGCTGCTGGGCATTTACAGGAATATCTGTGTTAGGTAGTCTCAGCATCATTAGAAATCACAAGCCAGGTGTTTTGGGGTACAATCTAGCAGATGTGTGCAAGCTAGCTACATGGAACCTTTCTCAAATGAGAAAAATGGAAAATGCCTGCTGAGTTCTTAAACCTTGGCTGTGCAATTAGTCTGGCAAGACTAACATCAGGAGAGATATTCTGATTTCCATCCCAGCCTAGGTCAGAGCCTGCTGATCATGAAGAGTTTATTATACAATGACAGGTGTTACCACAAGCAGCTTTTACTTTCCAGGATGGGCACACCAAGGGTACCTTTATGGTCTGACAGTCAATTATTGTCAATTCATTATGACCATTCTGTATAAGATGGGTGGCAGAGTTGCTTGGACCACAGAGCAACTCCTGGATGATAGAAAAAAACCCAAATCAACATTTCAGGTTGAAAAGCGTGACAAGTGGTCTTAGCAGCATAATTTCCCTGAAACTGTAACATCAATGTGATACATAAAGAATCAGGCCTTAATGTTCCATGACAAATTCACACTTAATCAAAACAGATTGTATTTAAGCTTACCATAAGACAAATAAGTGGATAAAATCTGTTATACCATCATCTCAGTAGACATCTCCCTGCTCATTTTGTACCAGCCTCCTTGACTACTTTTTTTTATCTATGCTGGGTGGTCCTTTAGATTTATACAAAGCTACACTGACAACTGGAGGGAGTTACCACTGTAGGCCATTTACTATGGACTCAGTTATTAAAAAGGACTCTTAAAGTTTAGCCTTGGACCTGAAGGCTCAATGTGCTTCCTGTGTTAACAGACTTCATTCAAGTTATTAAAAAGAATAGAGTGTCCCCCCCAAATTTTTCCGTTCCTTTCATCAAGATCAGATTTTTAACCATTTTTTCCCCTTCTCCAAATAAGAAGAACTCAAGAAGCAGTATAAAAATCATGCTAATAAATGAAACACACTGTGCAGGGCTTGTGTAGTGAGACTTAGAAGTTTTCAAATGGTTAAGTGGGATTAAGTCTACATTGGCATTGTCAATGTCTTCAAAATATATTGCACCAGACAGCCACTCTTTGGATAGAAAGGAAATCAAAGATATGTACATTATTCATACGACAGCTGGTGGAGGCAGCTGAATAATATACTGCATGCTCCAAAATTCTAGTTATTTATTAAAGTGGTCCATAAGAAAAAAGAACCACAGAGCTGAACTGTCCTGGCATGTCCCAAGATGAAAAAAATCATCTGCTGAACTCGCAGCACATAACAAATGACAGCTCTACTACATATGTGCAGACAGGGAACTTGGGAAAAATGGAAATAAGATGGAAATGTGTCATCTCTCTTCCTTTTGGCTACGCTCATGATCAGATTGGGATATTTTTAGAAAGAGTCTCTGACTTCTAGTTTACAGGTAAGAGGCTGGGGGCACCCACAAGCCAAGGAAACTCCACACACACACTCCTCTTTGACACCAGAAAACACCTTAAGGTTAGATAATATAGTCCATCTAAAACTCTTGTTTCAGAAAATGAGACAGGGACTGCTTGGGCTTAATTAAAAATGTAGAAACAACCCAGGGACACTGTACTTACATATACAAAAGGATGTGACAGGTTCGAGAGCTTCGGCTTACACTCCTAAAGACAGAATAGATCAATCACTTTTTTTTTCGCCAGACAGAACATCCTGATAGAATATTTATGAGGTTCTAAAGGACAGGTGGTAACAAGTCGAGGTTTTGCTCTTGGAATGATGCAGTGCTCATTTGAATTTGGTAAAAGACTGGTAAATGATTAGGTTGGCATGTATGCTAAATGAACCACTTTGTCAGGGATAATCTTATCTTTTAATCTCCTCAGATACTGGGACTTCAGTACATTTAGTGGGATAGTATAAGCATGTTTTCTTTAAAAATGAACTAATTCCCTTCCTGTAATACTTCTCTCATTCAGTTTTTGAGAATACAGGGAAACTTTACACCAGGTCTGAATTTCTCTCTTGGTCTGTCCCAGCAAGTGACCCTTGCTGTCCATGTCTATATTCCTTTGAAAGAGCAACATTCAAGAAACCACGATAGCATTTTCGATCTACCTATAGCATTTTTCTTCCACTCTGCAGAGGTACCTGTCTCTCCCATTGTATGCCTGACTGTGCCCAGTAGCACACCTGTCCATTGCCTGAGAAAATCTGCTGGCTCGTGGCCTGCAAAGAAGGCAGGTTCTTCTTTTTCTATCATGCTTTAAACAACTTTTCTTTCCCCTTATTTGAGCCCTTTTGAACCTCCTATAATCCTTTATCAAGCTCACCTAAAATGCTCCATGCTGAGATAGAACAGAATAGGTGAAATACAGAGTGAATAAAAGACACCAATGCAAAGGTGATTGTTTTGGATTGTACAGACAGAAAATAAAACCTTAGCTTTGTACATGTGTATGATTACCATGGTGTTTCCATAAATGTCATGTCTTAATTAAAACATTAGATGTATGAAATCATGACAATCATTCACTTTACAGATTTCTGCCATTCTGCTTTTTATATTTAACTCTCTCACAGGAGAAGCATATCAGGACATACTTTTCATATAGCTATTGACTGAGTATCTTAAATTCTCTAGGTATAGAAAGCTGCTGAAATAATTAATTGTACACAGACTTCATAAAGGAACAGTTTCAACAACTCCAATATTCACAAACCAGAAATTTACAAGTCCACAGATCTCTGTAGAGAGGTAAAAGATCTTGTTTGAAATCTGTCCCACTAGCCTCCAACAACCCAAAATCATAATTACATGCTTTTGGTAGGCAACATTACCTAATTAATCTGACTTAATAGAAGAGAACCTATTGCAGGACTGAATTTTAGTTTAGTAAGAATAATAATCACAAGTAAACTAACTTAATGCGAGATTTTTTAAGGTACAGCATCATTCCTATCAACCAATTCTTCATCAATATCCTTGTCCTGTGTTTTGATACTGTGCATACATATCTTCTTCTGTACCAATTTACAGGGAAGGAGGAGAGAAAAAATATGAAATGAAATTATTTAAATCAAGTATTGGACTGTGCTGATGCCCTTAAATACCCAGTTGGGGCTGTTTCTATTTGAAAATACTTTTGTGGGTTTATGTGCACGACCTACACAAAACTTAGGCTCTGTTTCATTAACAAAATCTAAAATGGTGTGGCAAGAAATTTTTCACTGACTTGTCTTATTTCAGGTTCAGCATTATATCTCCTTTTTGTGAAACACTGGGAAACAGGATTAACCAGCATTTCCCCTGTTGATTCTGAAGGCTGAATTTTGGAAGGCACCATATTATCCCAAGGAACTTCTTCATAAGCTCTAGATCAACAATAAAAAAGTAGACAAAAAGTTTCCATATAATCATTAATGAATGACATTGGTAGCTAGATACAAGGAATATGTGACAAAGAAAGATATAGAAAATAACAAAGGTGTATGTTTCTATTTTAATGGGAAATGAAAGCCTGGAATTACATGCTGTTAATTGGGGAACAAGCAGTTACAATGCAGTTTCCCAGACTTCTCTTCTTTAAAACAGTCTCACTCACTAACTGAAAGAGGTAGTTTATCTTCCAATAAGCTTACAGTGGTGATGGGATTTATTTTGTCTAAATTTGAAAAATCAGTTAAGTGAGATGGGGCATAAACAGAGACGGGACACCACTCATATCATGCCTCTGACAGCTGTTGGAGACAGATGTACAGCATGCCTTTTTGGAAACTCCAGTTTGTCTTCACTGCCTACAGATGAAGTGGCAATAAAAGGTGCAGACTGGACACAAGCTTCTAGATAACTAAAGTTCATGAGCTGAATCCTATGCTAAATGCTGTTAAACAGGAAAACTTCTGAGTGATAGGAAATTTGTTTATAGTCTTGTATGTTCTGCTACCTAAAAGTGCATAGTAGCAGAAAGAAGATGAAAAAATGAAGTAAAGAAGCAAAATTATATACATGTTTTCCTAAGGACATTGTAGCTGACATGAGAGTGAGTAACAGCTGCATCTTTAAGCTCTTTAATCAATGAAACAGAGAAGATTATTTTTACAGGACTGCTAGGAGTTATTGATGGATATATTTGAACCACCTACCTCTTTATTGTAGTGGGTAGTAGTACATGCATGCTTATTAAGTAATTACAACAATTCAGACATAAAATTTAATGGAAATGTTCCTATATAAGTACACTTCCTCAACAGAGCCTCTTGAAGTAACAATGGAAGAAAGATAAATTTTCACATGGATTGGTTAGAACATCAGAGATGAAGTGAGGGAATAAATGATCAATTTTCCATTTGGACATAGATCACTCTGGATAACCCATCTGAGTTTAGGACTTTGTTGCTTTTCATATTCACAAACTATCTGGAAGTAGAGGGTTGGAATTTAAGCGATGTGTTCAAAAAACAAATGGATATATTCACGAAGGCCTATCTGTGAATTCATGACTATTAACTAGAAACACACCATCTCCTGGTCACAAATCCCTGATCAACAAATCATCACATGACAGGAAAGTATGCAGAGGAAGGACGATGTCTTTATTAATTATCCACAGTCTTGGATAAAATACAGGACTAGTTGAGCTTTTGGAAAACTCCAAATATGGCCACTCTAGTAGCAGCATGAGTTAACTGTTTATTTCCTAAAGAAAGGGGTTACTACCAAGTCTGTAAGTAAACTTTATACTGTTTCCCATTTTCTAGCTTATGAAGAAAACTGTGTCTACAGATGTGTTAGCTTCCAGCAGGGGCAAGAAGGCATCTCTGCTCCTTATCAGATTTGCCAAATAACCAGGTTTGTTCTGCAATCCCCATGCCAACTTCTGTGTTAAGCCCTAAAAATAGAATAACATTTGCAAATTGTCACCAGGTTCCCAGGTACAAATATACCAGCATAGCCAAATTCTGAGGTCCCCCTAAACACTGCAAATAAAACTTGTGACCATAGAGAAAAAGGTAGAAAGTCCTGTTGTCGTATGAGTGAGAGAAGGGGACTCTACAGGCAAACACAGTCAAGACCTTGTCTTCTAGCATTGAGCACCTTCCCTATACCGACCCAGAACACATGAAGAATATTTCTTCAGCTGCCTCCTTCTCTGGCAGGCTCTGATTCTCCCATCTTATAACAACCTTTATTGTCAGCTTCTCACATTTGGTTTGCTATTATAGAGCTTATCAGAGTTTGCTTTGCTCAGCAGGTGCAAGAGACTGCTAGGGAAGTTCAAAGTTGTTGACTGCCAAAGCCATAGCATACATCTTCTCACAACAGAGAAGCTTCTGTCTGCTGCAGATGTTTTATATGCCACAGCTCATCCGTATCAAAGGCTGCTTTGGTCTCCTTTTTTTACATTCATCCCAGACACAGTGGAGAAAGTGACTGCAGAATTTTCTTGCAAAATGCCTGACTGATCTCTCTTTCAGCACAACTTCCCCAAACAACTTAGCTGTGGAATGTCTTGGGACTTATATCTAGAAAGATAAGCAACTTACATCACATCACATGCCTGGGGGTTGGTAGTCAGGATCTGAATCATACAGCTAAAATCTGGGCTTTGTTTATGCACTCTCATTAAAAATAGTAGTTAAACACTAATCTACTTTTTATATCTGTATTTACACATTTGTAGTTAATACCTCAGAATCACAGGGAAACTTGTAAACTCACACTATGTTTGGAGGAACACACACCACTTTCCTTAAGAAATTTATGCTGGACCGTATTTGTTTGAAGGTTTGCCCCTGAGTTAAGTTTGACTTTTTGTGACAGCTTCAGAGGAGTCAGCATTTCACTCTAATAGTGAACTCTACCCAACAAAAAATCCCCAGAAAGCCACCAGACAGTTTCTATCTGCTTTCTGGAACTACTCTCCATTTCAGACCACTTACTTGACTGTAACCTGGGTTACTGACTTGATGATACTCAGTTTCAGATTTTGTCTGTGTTCATTTCAGGTGTGTCTCTATCTGCCAGAGTATCTCTGTCTCTATCTGCTTTTCTCTGCATTGGAAAAATTAATGGTCAGATAGAACTGTATATCTCAAACAGTCTTTCCCTTTCACTTTTGCAGAAAAAAGAGCTGAAAAGTTCTGACTGATGTCTGAGATCTGATTTCATATGTAAATGAAGAACATAGTAACTGAGAAATAAGAGTGAAAATTACATGGGACGGACGAGAAAAAAAAAAAAAGGAAAATTATGTAGTCTATTTTTCATCCCTTGTGGTTTCTTGGGTTCTTTAGGGTTCTGTTATATGACTGCAAGTAAGCCTAATGAGATTTAAAACGCAAAGTTTGAAGACAGAAAGAAACAAGGAACCAAAACCATTGACTGAATTTATGGCACTTAGAGGCTCTTTGGTGACAATAACACATATAAGGTATCTATAATAATATATAACATATAATATATAGTAAAGCATATAAAGGATCTCTAACTGTGCAGTAACTACACTGCTGCATAGAAAAATTAATAAGAAGCTTATTTACATTTCTTTACCATGTTCTAAGAAATGCCCTCCCCTCATCTGTAAGCATGTGGCATGAGATACTATAAAATCTTCTGGTAACTACAAGGAGTTTTCTCTATGAAAATCACTGAAATTAACTTCAAACATATTGCTTTTTGCTAATTATGTCTATCCTTGGAAGCCCTGGGCAGATATTTCTGCTTTCCACAGTTTTTATAAGAAAATTCTGAAACCATCAACCCAATTTTGCTTCATGTTATAAGCAGCAAATTTCCATTTTGGTGCTGTAATCAATACGGAATAATCAGACTCAACTTTATGTGTAAGATGTTGATATAAAATAAGAGGACAATATGTACTTTGACCAACATATGATGGCAGTCCTGAAGAACTTCTGTTCCCTGATCGGCTAGACACTGGAACAGGCCTTTAGCTGTGCTGCACTGTAACTTGGCAGGAAATACTAAAAGACACAGAAATATCCAGGGGATTTCCCAGTTCTGGATGGATTTGTTAGTTTGGTTTGCAGTAAAGTAGGTGCTCATTAGAACTATGGTATATAACTTCACAATTTACATAAATAGATTTTTAAAAAACATTAATTACCTTTAAAGATTTTTTCTTTTTTTTTTGCATTTGAATTCCCATTAGAATTTTCTGACTGGTACCTCTTTGCTACAGCATGGGCAATGAAACATAAACACTCTACTGCAGTTGTTATAGTCTGTTCAAATAGTGAGGGCAGATATATTTTATAAGCTTGTTCTTTTCAGACCTTGGGGAATAGAATTCAAGACCTCATTTTATTTATTTGTTAAGCATCACCAATTTCTTAAGTGTTTAAGAAATAAAAATAGCAATTTGCTTTACCTCTGAGTCATGCCCTGACTTCCATGGTCTGTCCCGGCTGGTTTGCTCCTGCAGGTGGGCTGGGTGCTCTCTCCTGGGATGAGGACCACTGGTGTCACTGTAGTCTACATTCAGTAGGTCTTCCAACACTGAGCTGCTGTTCAGCATCTGCTCTTGGACTCACAAAACCTAAGCAAGAACCTACTAAAGGCACAACATTCTGGTTTGGGATTAAAGGGTAATTCACCTCTACTGCAGGTGTGAGCAGATAGAATTTAAGGAAAGAATTACTGTTTTCCTCTTCAAAGTTGTCAGAGCCATTACTGCTCTCAAGACCCCTCACAACAGGCATGCACATCTTCTTTTAACAGGCTTGGATGCTGTTGGTGATCATCTTGTAAACTGGTTCAACTGGTAAGGCAGACTTTTCAAAGGCACTTGTCTGCCTTTCAGGTCCATTAGAAAATAGTCATTCTCTTCTATCATTCTTATGTGGCAATAAACTTAAAAGATGGAACTTGCTCCTCTTTCTTCAAGTCTCTGAAGTCTCAGCCAAAAAATCACTGTAAAACTAGATGTTATTCTCCAGAAAAATCAGTGCATAGAGGAGCATGGAAGTGGTTTAAGTACTGAATTCTTTCCTGAAAAGACATTTATCAAGTGTGGTACAAAAAGAACAGAGCTATTGAATATGCAGAAATTTTCTGGTGCTTGGTAATGATGGAAAACACCTCACAGTGAAATGACTCCTGGTGTGAAACATGGTCAGTGCATGCCACTGTAATCTAGTCCTTAAAAGGAACACACATAGCGCCTTGAAATGGCACTACAAATTACTTATCTAGTAGAGACAAAATGAAGAAGTTTTCAATCTCACTGAAAATTGTATGGTGTTTTCATTGGAGCATTTTAAACTAAGCTATTCTGTTGCTGTCTAGATCACAAACGTGAATTAAGTTAAAACACAAATTTAACACAAAAAATTTAACAAACACAATTCCAGCAAAATGCAAATCCAGAAAACTTCTAATTATTACTTGGAAGAAGTTAATCATATTAACACCAGAATTTTCCATGCAGCTCAGTGATCTCTAGAGCTCTGCCAGTTGTTCTATGAGGCTGGCCAATCCATTACGGTCTCAGCTCAGAATAAGCAGCACTCATTTCCTGATCCCTAGGTTGATGGTATGTATTTAGCACTCTAAACAAAAGCAATCTGATTTATAGAGGTCCTCTCTGAATGAATTCAGTGTCATCTGCAAAGGTCTGGCTCTTCAGACAAATCAAACTGTTTAATTTGGACAGCTTAATTCAGACTATAGGGGCCTTTACTTTGTGGCCTTCTCAGGAGAAACTGGGGCACAGAATCTGCTAATTTTCCCATTTCTGTTAGTCTTACACAGATGTAACCTCCCCAAAATCCTAACTTGCTGTTGATTAACATGAAATTAGAAGTGGGTCTAAAATTTTTTACAGTACAGGTATACACCTTTCTTCTTTATTAAGATGACTTTCATATATGGATCACAAGAACTAAAATGCATAAAAAGTGACAGCTGAGAATATTTTATACACAGTACAGGCAGCATAAGGCTAAGCCAACACTCTGAAAAAACAGGACTCTGTCTTACATATCCTGTGTCAACTTTCTATCACAGTTGTACATTCACCTGAGCAAGAAGAAACTTCCAAAATTTTACTTCTGCCAGTAACAAGACTTTAAAATGCCCTACTGGTGTCTGTGTTTACTAATGCTCAGTAGTCTCCATACCAAACATAATCAGTTTTATGCTAGAAATTACACTCAGTGTTGCAGATTGACTTTTTCCTCCATACTTTCTTACCTCTTTCTGGAAAACTTTAGAAAGAGATGACAGGAGAGGTAAAGAGTGGGAATCAGATAAATTATAGGATGGAAGACATTGCAAGGATGACTCATGTTTTGTTGCATTCATTTTGTAGAGTGAAATGCAATTTAAACTTTATATTCGAGTTTATTGACAGGGATTCTGTCCAGTTTATCCTGGGAAGTAAATTTGACAAGGAAGGCTGAATTATTTCTACTGTCAACCTTCTGAAGTGATCTGTGCTTGTAAAGAAGCACACGGATGAATTGGTCCTGTGTCCAAGCTAGTCCTCTTTGCTAGATGTCTGCCTTTTATTTTGCTTTAGGATTCCTGCAGAGTAGTCTTATTTGCTTCTTTCACAATAAACAGCTGCTTTCCTTCTCTGGCACAGTAACAACATACCAAATCTTCCAATAAAGGGACATTTTCCTGCCAGACTTTATTTGCTTCCCAGATAACTCCTCTTGTCCTCCTCCTCCTCCAAAAAAATCCCTTCTCTACCATATTACAAAATAAATACTCGCGTGCCACAGCAACATGCAAATGTCCTGGGATCCCAGACACTTTAATTGCCCTTTTTGTAGCAGTGCAATGAAGATGGAGCAGCAGACCTGTAGATGCTCAGGACCGTGACTGGATCAGCGAAGTCCTTTGGCTCTGCAGTGGAAACTAACTTGGTTGGGTTTTTTTAGGAACAACTGCAGGGAGCACGAGGCCAGTTCTCTGAGCCTCTGGCCCGGCTGTTTCAAAGAAGCTGCCTCTGGATTGGGAATGGGGATTGGGATAAATTAATCACGGAGGCGGGACGATTTTGGATGGTGCTGCGGCGACAGCAGCAGCAGATGTTTCCCCGGGGTTTGAGGATGTGAAAGCCTCCCTCCCCCACCCCACCTTCCCTTCCCCGCTTTCCCCAGAGATGCAGGGCTTGGCACTGCGGCTGGGAAAGCCCCGCCGCCTTCCCCGGGGCAGCTCCGGCGCCGGGAACGCCGAACTGCCCTGAAGCGCCCGCAGGGTCACGGGGCCGCCTCCCGGTCCGCCTCCCCATCCTCGGGCTGCTCCTCCTGCTGTATCATCACGTCCCCCAACTCCTGCCCGTCCTGCCGCCCGCGATCAGCGCGGGTACTGTCGTGGTGTAATCAGAGTGGCTTCGAGCCACGGGGCGCCCCTTCCCGGCGGAGCCCAGCCGTGGATCCCGCACTGCCCAGCCCACCCCCACACCGTGACCCTCCGTGCCGCATCCTCGCGGTTTGAACTCTTCCAGGGGGCAGTGATTCCACCACCTCCCCTGTGGTCCTGTCTGTTTTCACCTGGGGGAGAACCCTCTTTGCAGCCTGGTAGCTTTAAGTTTGTGTTGCTGTTTGGGACGTGCTGTTCCATAACACAGGAGCTGTGCCCTTTAACATGCCAGCTTTCGCCTGCGGGTTTTGTTTTACAACTGCCAACGATTTTCCCCATCTACGCTCACCAGATCCACCAGTGGGATTAAACTTCCTTTCCACATGTGGATTTGGAGATTGACGCAAGAAAGATAGAATATTACCTAATTTGATATTTTTTTTTTTTTTAAATTCCATAAAAATGAGCAGTCAGTGCTGTGGCGAGAGGTTTCCCCCCTTCCTGTGTACACAAGAGGCTGCACGCTGGGGTGGGGGTGACACCCCAGGTGAGCTTTGTGGGCAGTGATGAGCTGGTAATGTTGGTACCCAACTAAAGCAGCTGCATCACTTGGTCGAAAGCTCTGAGGTACAGAAATAGTGATGTGTTAGGATACCAAAACTGCACATTTCTGGTGTTCAAGTGCTGACTTTGTATCCCCTGTGTGCATACATGCATCTGTCAGCAGCCACCCAATGGAGAAATTCAGTTGTACAGCTTCCTGAGACTGGGAATGGCCTGAAATTACAGTCTCTGCTTCCTACTGAGGTTTTGCAATTTGAACATGTTTAGGCTTTCTGATTATATTAATTTATTTAATTTTTACATATAGTATGCGTATGTGCCAGATCTTATTCTATGGTCTGGCTGTGATTGAGTTTCACCAATTTCTTTAGAAAGTCAAGGTCTTTTCCAGGAGTGAGATCAAAGGTGAAGTTCAAAGTTCTTTTGCTCCTTGACAAAAAGGGAAAACCATATGCAGTATTTCAGTATGTATTCACTGAAATGTTATAATATTTGTCCTGTGGCTGGTTTTAGTAGGCATAATAGACATTGTCAGTTCCAGAACAGACACTTTAATTTTGTTGCACTGGAATGTTATTAATATAGGCTGAGTTCAGACTGATGTAAACAGGTTGGAGGGGGTTTTGGTTTGTTTGTTTTTGTGGGGTTTTTTGTTTGTTTTGTTTGTTTTTTTCACTTTGTCCTAGTTACAGTGGTAGGGACCAGTTTATCACTGTGTGGGTGGGTGTAACCAGAACCTTGTATTCTACACCCACTGTGTCACGTCTCATGAACTGTTAATAATGGAATCAATTGCAGCAGCTGCCCAGGGCACACCTGACCCCTCAGGCTACAAGCTGGGTGTTAAAGGACCCTGTGAGATAGGGGTGTTCCTGTCTTCACACCAATGACTCAGGTGTGATAACACCCCTCTGGGGAGCCATTAGCACCTTCACACCCAGCCTGAGGGGGTCATGTCTGCTAATGGGCCATCAGGGATTCAAAAAATATGCCATGATTCACCTGTTATTGGTTTGGTTTGACTCTTGGCAAAATGCCAAGTCTCTCAGAGTCGCACAGAGTTTCAGTTAAAAGAAGTGACAAAAAAACCCCTTAAAACTGAAACTGGTATATATGCATATATTTACACCAATTTAAAACACATATATATGTATAAATATAAAAGACAAAACAACAATAACTTACTGAAACCTTCCTCTCAACAATACACAGGTTCCACCACCCAGACCCCCAGAGAAACATACCCCAAAGAGAGGGAAAGAGCAACCCAACCCAAACAAAGGTATTTTACTTCCCTAAGACCAAAACTGCTGTGGATATCTCGGCACAGGAGCGGTGAGGCCTAATCTTTCTGAGCTGCAGGAGCGAGGTGCTCTCAGCACGGCCAAAGGGAGAAGAGAGGGACACTGGGAGCTGCTCTTTGATTTATAGACGAGCTGACGTCAGATGGGATGAAATATACCGCATTGGTCACTTAAGTCAGCTGATACCTGTCCCTAATCACATGACCTACAAAACTGGTGCCTAGCTAAAACTAAAACCTTAATCTGAGTTTTTTGGGGTTTATCAAACCCATCACACACCTCACAGAGCAAATCACCCATTGTGAAACTCCCCACCCTGGGGAAGGTACTGGGCATTCCCATCTGAACCTGAGCGTATATAATCTTGGGGTTTTGGGACTTCAGGTACTGCTCTTTGGATCCAGAAGACCAGAGCCTCAACAGGACTGTGCCTGCCACTCTGGACCAGACTGCAACTATCATCCTCATCAACATGTTTTCTTTTCCTTTTACTTTGTACTCAGGGGGACCACGTGGTGCTCAGCACAGGGGCTGATGAACACCATTCTGTTCATGCCCCAGGGTGCTGGGTTATATATCTGTTTTTGTGGGTCAAGACCAATTTTTTTCTTTATATCATATTTATGGTAATCTTTCTGTTAAATTGTAATTCTGACTTGTCATCTCTTTTTGAGTTGGGTTAATTTCTCCTTCAAACCAGAACATACTTACTAATGCTGACAGTTCTGGCATATGTGTATTTCCTTAAGTGAACAATTAAACTTTTTGAGGACAATGTGGAGTGTGTTTCTTAAAATGTCTTAATTACATTTGAGATTTCTGAGCCATCTTACTGAAAATATACAACCTTTTTAACTTAAGCATGCAATATGATGAGCAAAAAAGAAAAAAGTCTCCTTTTTAACTTATGTAATGCATTAGTGGTGTAATTGTCGGAAAGAAAATATGAAGGCTCACGTGAAAAACATAGTATAGTTCACATCTTGCAGGCTTTTTGTCAAAAGGGTTAAACTTAGTTGAGACAGATTAGAAAATGAAGTTCAGTTTCTCCTTATGACTTTAATATGACTAGTAAAAGAAATGGTAATATTTCTGCACACATCAGTAGGCAGCTTAGAAATGTCAGCTGTAATTAAAATACTTGGATATAGAAAACCACTTGACTATTAGCATGATTGAGCAAAAGTAACTTAAGTAGAATTGCTCTTTATTGGTGCAGAAATCTCTTTACAAAAATTACCTCAAAACATAATTACTTTGAAAAAACTTATAGCAGTTACCATAGCTTAAATATTTTCCTATCACTTTATAGAATTTTTGTTTCTAAATGAATTGGAGTTATGTCAGTTGACTATTGTAATAATACAGAATTTTATTAATTAATTGACTGTTTAATTATTTAAGACTAATTTTAAACTGTTTCTTGCCAATGCAATTTTCAGACTAAATTTAATTCTCTGATAAATTATTGTGAAGATGATTGATTTTGCAACTGTAATGCTCATTCTAAGGCTAAAAAATTCAGAATAAAATATTTTATGAAATTGTAGAATATACTTGATATGAAACTTTGAGAGGGTGAATGGCATTTCCTTTCAACTCAATGGGCACAGGAATGAATGTTAATTCAGTCAGTACTAATCTACCCAGATTCCTCCTTTGGGCAAGAAGTGGAAAGAGTCCCCTCTTTACCTGAGACTGTTGTAACTTCCTCCTCAGGGAGGAGCAGGAAGGGTTGTTTTTCCGTGCAGGTACAACCCACCTGCTATTTCTCATCTTGAACTGAGACTCTTCCCCCTTTATGCAGGACCACTTAGAAATACACAAGCTCAATTTCTCTGTGTTTAAGTAGAACCTGCACAGCTGCCCAAGTAGACTTTGAATGCATCAAACAGGATGTTAGCATTTTACACTTAAATTTAACTCACTCTTTGGCCCGTTTCAGTGGCACAAATTTGTGGATAACCTGTTGAATTGAACTCAGTCTGATTTTAAAGTTGGCCCTCAAGTAACAGATACTTTATATGGCAAAGGTACCTTTTGGGGTACATTCCTGTCTTTGGGAATGGCTCTTCTGGTAGCTGAGAGGTTTGAACTGCCCTAGACTTGGGGGTGAATTACACCAAACTTTCATGTGTCTGATAGCAATGTAAACTATTTGTCTTCATCTGTGTTCTTCTGCAAAAGGAACTGTGTATAATACCTATAAGAAGTACAGTATGATAAGGAATCAGACCCTCTATATTTCTAGTGTATTTGACTGCTTGTTAAGTCCAGGTTCAGATTGAGGGGGTGGAATAATATATTTAATGATTTTAAAACGCATTTTAAGCAGTTCCCTTTTCCTTTATTTTTTTGTTGCTCTTTCCTGGGACTTAATGACATCTTGATACTTCTTTTTTCCCGTGGAAAGAGTCTTTTTAACCTGGTCACATACACTCTTATAATAGAAAGTGAGAATAGGAAGATTATTTGTACTGGACACCGCTGCAGGAGGTACCATTTAAATTCCAAAGGAATTCCAGTAGAAAATCTAAAAAAGAAAAAAAACCAAAAGTTTTGAAAAAATTCTGAAAGACATTGAATGCGAGGAAAAGGGTGTATGAGAGTTGGGACAGAAACATTTACTCAGTGAAATGGCTGCTACGCAAGTGAAATGTGGATAGACATGAAAGAGCATTTAAGCTGACTTTCTCACAATCTAGCATGCAATGTCATTGAAGGTACTAAGAAAGTAATTCCAGAAGTTTTAAATTATCTTCCTTCAGCAACTATCTTGCTTTCACTTTTTCCTGTTCTTTTTGAATAAGCAGTTCAAGAGCTCCATCTTCGGGTTTAAGCTATTATTGTAAAAAAATATTTCCTTTTGCATTACTTAGGTAGTGCCTAAATATCCTACAAAGTTATGCATATATTGTCAGTTTGCAGTGCTTCAGATTTCTAGATGCATTTGTTCAGTTGCCTTTCGATAAACTTTGAATACTTTCTTTATAATATTGTTCGTTTTGGTTCTTCTCCCATTAATTTATTTTGTTTTGGTTGACTGTTTTTCCTTTCCAATTATGATAGGTAAATCGACTTGACAGATCATAAAATATTTGTGGACCATGACAGACAACAGTGGCAGAGGGAATTTTAAAACACGCTGGGTTTCAAGTAGGCTTTATTATTTGGTAGAAATTAGCATGGTTTTATTAAAATCAGAGCATGTGTTGATTTTTGTCAATGAGGAATCTGATCATGTTCTTTTGGGAGCAGAATTTTAGTGAAAAGTTAGTTTTGTTTCATCCAATTCAGCAGAATTCTAAAAGACTTAAATATTCCAGTCAGAAATTTGTAATCCATTTTTTTCAGTAAAAAGCCTCCAATAATTCCAGGAGATGCTGGGGGAAAATAAAGTTATTGGGAAAAGTTTTCTCCTCAAGCAAAACTGTGGAAGTGGAAACTAGTGAAAAAATATTGCAAAGTAAATGAAGCTGTTAATCACAGAAATCCACCATATATGAGATACTCTTACAATTATCTTCATTTTTGTCTTCATTTGTCTTCATTTTTTCCCCCTTCTCAAGCAAAGTTTTATTTCTTTCTACTTTCTAAGTATTTTCAATGGCATACTCTGCTGGCATTCTGAAATGACAAGTACAGGCAGTTCTTTTAACTTACCTTGATTGTCTTGTCCTTCCAGCTGGAGAATTTACCTTGCTTCTCTTTTCCTTAACAACACTGTAGAGAAGTACAACTGGTATTTTTATAATAAAAGGGGTGAGTTGATGACTACCCCTTATTACTTAAATCAAGATAAATCAAAACAAAGCTGTGACTTGACCTCATCTCTTTCATTGTCCTAAACAAATGCCTCAATCTATAACCATCTTATGGGACTATTTACTGTTGCTATAAGATTTTGTTTCTAGCCTAAGTTAGCAAAAAGCACTGATCTGGTATCACATAATATTTAACTCGTCTTCATAAAATAATTGCTACTGATGATATGTTCAGTATTTTATTGCTTCTGGTATATGTGAGATTTTCTCAGCCATAGTTACTTAGTCTATTCCCCAAATTTCTACAAAAGAAGTAGAAATCAAGTTCTGTGTAAAGCAAGTTCTTTCTAAGCAGGAGAGGGAGACAAAGAACACAAAATGTGGAGAGGCCAAGAGCTGTCCTTATCTTCCTGCTGCCTTCAGTTCTGCATCTAGTAAGAGAAACTCGGATCTAACTTGTACTGGAACACCACCTGAAAGATACTCTGCTTTGCTTCCAGAAGCCATGTATGTCTTGCAAGTTTTGAAAGCTTTATGAGCATGTTTTTAGTTTCTATTTAAAATAGAAGAAATGAAAATTGCAATAGAAATAAAATACCTTATATTTCATTTCATGAGGAAATTAAGAAAATCACAATCATGACTAGACTCACTGCTTTATTAATGCTTGGTGTATATATTGACTGACATACAGACTGAGGGTATTGTAAAAATACAACTAAATTTTGGACAGTCCTTATTCCCATTTTCCGTATTATGGACAATCTTAATTTAAAATGTGACAGTTCTTTTGTACATTAATATATTTAAAGCTAAATTTAAACTTAAGTGCTGCTTAGAATAAGGATGTTTTTCTGATATCAAGTGTTTGCCAGTGGTTTTTATTGCTTTAATAAGTCATGGTTGTATAAGATATTAAGCATATTAATTAAATACCCACTGAAGAAAAAGATTATTAAAGAGTGTAGATTAACCTAAAGTATGCTGCTTGCTTTCTCAAATAAATTAAATAGATGTATTAATGCTATTGTTTTATCTTTTAACAGTTCAACACTCATAAAGCTTTTTTAAAGTGCAATGCCAAAACAAAGTACCTTAAAACTAGTGGAATCTCTCCTGATTTATGTATACTTAATAGGTCATTCCACAGAATACTTTGCATGTTTTTTTTTTTCTTACTCATAATTTTTATGAAGCCAAGACAATTATTTTCTGTGATTGTTGCAACAATAACAACATTCTATGTATTCTTCCACCTGTCTGTAGGACTTTTTACTCCAAAATACTGCTTTCTTTCACTGTAGGTATTTCAACTTCATCTAACTTGTTATTTTCACAGAACCTGAAGCCTGAAGTTTATATTTCACAACAAAAATTAAAAAGGGTTAAGAATTAATTGATTTCTAAGGTAAATCTATCTAACTTTAGAATACAATATTGCCACTTTCTCCTCTCATTAAACAAAACAATTATTGGAAAACTTGGAAGTTAAATTAAAGACCAAGCTATTTGTGGTGGTGCAATTGGAACATTAGAAGGGAAGATTAAAATGCTTTACCCCAATTCTGTTTCTAAACAACTTAGTATTAAGAAAAAATGTTTTTACTATGTCTGGGACAGACCACTGTGAGTATACTAGGTGTGGGTCCAGTGTTCCTTTGAGATGCTGGGCATCATTTCTATTTTGAGGTGTGTTTTTCCTTTTTCCCTGCCAAAATTAGGTTAAATGTAACCCTGCACTTTTTAAATCCTGCAGTTTAAAATACCTGACATAAATGTTCTTTTTTGGATCGCTATCTAATCTAAGGTAAATACCTTTATAATGGAGAGAATATGAACAAATAAGGGCAGCAGCAAAGAACTTTTTAATTAAAGAGTAAGACTATTTTGAAAGGAAGAAGAAAAGGTTATACATGGCAGATATTTTTTCAGCCTTTATTTTCTGTCAGATGCCCATCTGTATCCTATGATGCATGCTTACAAAGCTGTCATGGAAATCTACGGTGGTGTGACAGAATTTACCACCTTGTCACTATGATGATGATAATGACACCTCAATTTTGTTGCTTTTTATTAGAGATGTGTGTTTTTTTTTTTTTCCATATTGCTCCAAGACAGAACAAAGTGACCTTGAGGAAATAAAATCCAAAATGTGGAGAGACAGTTGCAAGGTATAAAATTTTGCCCCAATAGATTACTACTACAGCCAGCTGGTTAGTTCATTCTGAGAAAATATATTAAAGATTTCCTGTGGAAAAAAGACTGATCATATTGAAAAATGCATTAACATGTAGAATTCATATTAATTTTCATGCGTCAAGGTTAAAAACTGAATACTACCTGTAAATTACATTTATTTCCATGATACAGTATTGTACAGTTGAAAGTGTATACTTTGCTGCTTTCTGCATTATACGGTACTGTAGAAAAGCTGAGTATTAGCTGAGATGGACATACCTACTGATCTGAAGGGTATCAAAATTAGTAAGTTATTCTTATGTACTAACAATTATAGCTAATTCTTTATTGTGCTTAAGCAACTTAATATGTAATGTGAACATAAGTGAGTTTTCTTTTTTTAATGGAAGCAAACAATCATATTTGGAGTGGAGAGAAAACTGTGGTGCTATTACTGCCAGTTGCCATAATGGAAAATTGAAAACTTTTTCTGTGCATTAATCCTTTACTACAACAAATACTTGAACTGTTTTCTCACCTGCAGGGAATCGGAAATAGTCAATGGTAAGAAAACATTGAGATAATTTGCTTATTTGATTCAGTTTTAATTATGACTCAGACTCTCCAAATCTCAAATGTTGTAGTAGCTGTAATGTTTTATACTTGTAGCTTTTCAGTGGCGTTTGAATAGCCTCATAGAGATCATGGTATATTTAAGTTTGGACCTTACTAAAGTGTAAATATCTAGCACCCCATACTTCTGAAGGGGATAAATGCTTTGCAAAATGTCACTGGAAAGGAAAGTGAAAGAAATTGTGTACACTGAAATCCTGCATGTTATGGAAGTGATTATTCCTGTAGCATCTCCCCTAACTCTGGTAGAGCCTGGGGCAGGGCTGGATAGCAGCCCTTGCTGGTAATGAGTGAAACAAGGGAGATGTTGCACACCTCAGTGTTTTCCACATCATTTGTCACTAGGTCACCAGCAGTCACCAGCCCCATTCTGCCTATGGATGATGATTTTATTGCCCTTCTTCAGCTCTTTGGCTCTTCACATTGCCAGTTTCACCTCCTGGTAATCCACTCCTAGAGAATTGAAACATTCTTTTTCAGAAAGATGCCTCTAATCATGTAATTGTCCTAATGTGCTAGTATGGCATAAAAACCCAAAATCATTGTTTCTCCGTGGAGTTGGGTTACTTGTACATATGTTGTTTTTCTCACACAATAAGGGTTGCTTAGAGATTGGGACTGGTTCATCAGTAATCTCTCTCCAAGTCTCAGCAAGGAACCTGAGTTGTGTTTTTTGTTTCCTTCTGTGTATGACTCAATTACCCTTTAGTGTAATTTCATTTTTAAAAAGAATAATAAACATTATGATGAATTTATAAACCTGTTCAATCCCTTATTTTAGTTTACAATTTAGATTGTGAACCATTCATCCCTTTACAAGGCAAATCCTATTTGCTTTTCCTCTTAGTCTGTAATAGTGTCTATCAGAACTCTGTCCTTGATCTTGTATTTTCCTGTTATACAATCTGAAATACCATTTATACCATAGTGATTCTTCATTCTTAATCCTCTACATGCCAACCTTCATGGTACAGCATCTCTCATTTATATGATATCTATCTAGCACTGCCCTGTTTTAGCTTGGAATCTGCCCTCACAATTTTTAGCATTCTCTGCCTCAAAGTGGTTTTTGTATTTAAGCCTGTGGGCTATGTAGTTTTACTTTAAGCTGCTAATCTCCCTTTGGATGCATATATTCTGGTTATCTGAGTGTCCTGCATTGTAACTGATACATTTTGATGCCCAGTCTGTGACGAATGACAGACAGTATCAGGCATATTGTCATGTGTCTAAATACTGAGCTTAATCTGATCCGACAGAAGAAAACCTCCTGATTCACAATTAACAAAAATTGCCCATTTCACTCCCCTGGCTCCTGTTTACTCAAACTGGAGTTTCATCAGTGTAGAAAAGAAAGCCATGGAGACCTCACACTTCTTCCAGTTGACAGGGTTAAACCCCTTCGGGCAGATTGCTTGAGTAGTATCTGAAGTTGCTATGCCAACCTTGGTTCCCTAGCAAAAAAGCTCTGGTGGCAGGGGTTCTTGGGTCTGTGGCAACTTCAGATGTAGAAGAATCAGCAGCAGGTGGGCAAAAAACCTTCCAGTAAGTAAAGAAAACTTGTGATTTCCTCATGGAAATAGTGATGAGATAGGTTTTAGGAAAAATATTTTTAAAAAGTGGTAGTCAAAGGACTTCAGCTTCAGCCACCAGAGTTTTGGATGAACACCACAAAGACAATTCTTATGTGAGAGCTGTCAACACATTCTTTTTTTTTTTTTTTTTTTTTTAACTCAAAGAAAGTATAAACAGACAATAAAGTTTGTAGCTCCTTAAATGTTTGCTGTGTAAAAGAATTTGATCACTTGGACCCCTTTTAGAATGGGTGTAATCCTCTCTAAGTAGTAAAAGATATCTGCATTTTGGTGTGACAATATCTCTCACAGCAAATCTCCATAACAGTGGGAAATTAGGATTCATAAACCTTGCTTGATACATAATTTCATACTTCTTCAGTGTGGTTGTAGGAAAGAGAAGAATCCTTTCAGTGGAAATGTAGAATTGTGAATCAAGTGAATCAAGTTTTAGGAAGGACTAATAAAATACTGCTTCTTCAGAAGCTTTAAAATAAATGCAATTATTTGAGCATAAATCTGTAGGAAGAGAGTCTATCTTTCATTATACTATATATCACACTTGGAAAAACCAGCTCTTCTTTCAGGCACACTACCTCTTGACACATACATGCCCTAAGAAAGTGTTTTGTGACCCAAAAGCCTGGCTAGCTATATGCATCAAACACCATGACTACAGTAAAAGCCCACAAAGCACAACAAATGCTTTCCTTTCTGTAGCATTAAAAACCAGTTGATTTTCTGAGCAAGCAGCTTTGTTCACGGATTGTTCCAGTCCACTTATATGCAGTTGAAAGAGTAATGAAAAATTAAATACTGCACAAAATGTAATTTAAAATCATTACAACTTTAAAATTAGCAAGTAATTTTTCTTCAGTTGGCATAGTTACTCTTCTATACTGAGATCTGGAAATTGTACTTTGAAGTTTTTAAGCAGCTGTTGGGCTGGTTGAGAATAAGAGGTTTTCAAAATATACTTTAAATGGAGGAAAAAACTCTTCAAAATAATTGCTTCTTATGTTCAGGATCCTAAAGTTTTACTGCATAAACCAGCATTTTTGATGGTGTTCTGAATAGCTAAATAGAACAGAGAAGAGATAGCATTTCAATTTTTATTTCCTAATGCAAACATTGGAATAGGCTTCTTCTAGCTAGATGAAAATGAACATAGGAATTTGGATTTACAGGAAAGTAGCTGCTTTTCTTACCCACCACTACCTAATATATGTGCAGAAGGAATATATGTGTGGGAAGATTGTGACTGTCCTTTCATAGGACTGACAAAAGTGTGTACTATAATTTTGTAAAACAAGGCAACTGAGAAATTAAATATCTGCACTCAGCCTCTGAACTACAAGATAAACCCCAGATATTCTGAAACCTGCTGTGGGTATATCAAACAGTTCTTCTGTGGATACGAAAGAAAAGAGAATCAGAAGAAATATGAAACTGCTTTTAGTAGTTGTGTGTCTGTATATTCAGGTTATCCTTATAATTGATACACAACTTATACATATTTCCCGATAAGACTGTCAGAATCCTACAAAACAGAGTATGTTTCATTCCTAAGAAGCTTTTCAGTGAACTGAAGTTTATTATATACCTATACATATATGCATATGTATATATATATGTTTTATATATACTTATGAACTATTACATAATGTTAGCTTTCCTTCCTGTACATGTATAATTAATCACTGAATTTACCTATTTGGACATCTTTAGATATTACATATCTAAATTTGAACATGCTCAGTAGTTTAATCTGAATTTATGGTTTGGATTGGTAGCTGCTTCTAAATATCTGAAAAACCTGTTTCTGAAGAGCCCAATTGACCTGATTTTGCTGTCATTTAGGTTTGTTTTTAATATATAATTTCAAAATACAGAAGTTGCTCTTCTGTAAAACTGGTCTGAATAACAGATGGGAGGAGAGGATGGGGGAGTAACTTCATTTTTTATACTGAAGGAACTGGAGGAGAATCAATGTGTTGGTTTTAAGTTTAGTAAACAGAGAAACTAAAATATAGGAGCACAGCTTTAAATATAATTATTAAGGATGTGGAAAATTAAGGGATTTAGAATCCATAACACACACAGTTCTCACAGGAACAGCTCTGTTTTGCATCCTTATAAAATTCCTAAGGGTCCCGGAAAACGGTCTAGCTTCCTCTCTTAGCATGAATTTAAAAAGAACTTCTGTTTTAAAACATGCCGGTTTCCAGTGACTCCAGGGAACCTCTGAACTTGCTTTTGGTCCATCATGCATGTGAAAAGCCTACTGTGTAATGAAGGCATACTCACAAAATCACAGAATATTCTGAGCTGAAAGGGACCCACAGGTATCATGAAAGTCCAATTCCTGGCCCTGCACGAGACAAGAGTCACACCATGTGCCTGAGAGCATTGTCCAAATGCTTCTTGAACTCTGTCAGGCTTGGTGGTGACCACTTCCCTGCTCACCCTGTTCCAGTGCCCAGCCACTCTCTGGGTGAAAAACCATTTCCTGATATCCAGCCTAAACCTCCCATGACACAACTTGAGGCCATTCCCTTGGGTCCTATCACTGATCATGAGAGAAAAGAGATCAGTGCCTGCTCCTCCTCTTCCCCTCATGAGGAAGCTGTAACTGCAATGAAGTCTCCCCTCAGTCTCCTCCAGCCTGAACAGACCAAGTGCCCTCAGCTGCTCCTCATACAGCTTCCCCTCCAGGCCCTTCACCATCTGCGTTGCCCTCCTTTGGATGCTCTGTAATGGCTTACTGTCTTCCTTATATTGTGGCACCCAAAACTGCACACAACATTCAAGGTGAGGCCGCCCCAGTGCAGAGCAGAGCGGGACAATCCCCTCCCTTGCCTGGCTGGTGATGCTTTGCCTGATGCCCCCCAGGACACGGTTGGCCCTCCTGGCTGCCAGGACACACTGCTGACTCAGATTCAACTTGCCATCAACCATATTAAATCATGTAATGTAACAAACCTGTTCACTTGTCTTACTGAACCTGCTGCAGAGGAATAACATGGAAAAAATACTTAATCACTTTAAAAGTTGTACTTTAAAGATAGTAGTCTGTATGTGAACCCAAACCCATCTGATTAGGCAGTATTCATTTACATAATCCTATGGAGCAAGGCATTTTAAGTGTCGCTTCTTTTATAAAGCTAGGGAGAAAAAAAACCTTAAACCAACAACATAATAGGCTCTTGATTTCGTGATCCAAAAGGAGATTCTTTGGTTATCATGTAAAAATTCTGATTTCTTCTGGCATATGAAGCATTCATTGTTCAAGATAGGATAAAATTCTATAATAAAGTTAGGACTCAGTCCAGCAGAATAGCACTTTACTTTTCTATTGCTGCTGATACACTTTCAAAAATATCTATGATCAGACCTCTTCATGGGATTTCCAAGCTTTGTCTTTTGTGGAATAGCAAAGCTGCCTGTGATATATCTCAAAGGTGTTCACACCATCCAGTCAACTAACGGTGTTGTTGCTCTTGGCCCACACAGGGCAGTTGCATATGTCAAAGATCAGAACTACAGTTCTTAAATCTGTGCTGTTTTTCTGACAGTATTAATCTATATATTACTATTCCAGGATACAGTAGAAAATGACATCTAGTTCATAGACTGAAAACCTTTTCATCATCCAAGAAGTGAAAGACAGTGTAGCATTAATGTGAGAGCTTAGGCCGATATGGAATCCCAAACCACTCTGGTCAAAGAATTCGCACTTTCAGTCTTTTTAGTAGTGCTCTTTTTTTACCAGCACTTGAATTATTTTTTTTAAAACACACTCATATATATGACAAAATTAAGTTAATTAAAATCTTGACTGGTTTCTTGTGGAACAAAGTTGTCATATACCCTCCTGCTAAGCATGTAAAAAGATGCACTTCGATGCTGTTATTATCCTTAATACCTTAAAATCACATACCAGGAAAATCAGTATGCATCTACAGTAAGATGTTGGTTTGAATAGGAATGTGACTTGGAAGTGTTCCTTGATTGTACCCACTTATTACATTTTGTTTGGATCACGGTCTCTTTTTGAATGCACAAACTGGATTTATTTTGGATGAAGCTAATTGCAGAGGTTTGCTTCAAGAAATATGTGCTCAGTCTGTAAAACCAGATTAGGACTGCATTGAAGCAAAAACCCTAAGATATGTGTAGTATAAATCTTTCATTGATTCTTTTTCAGTCTAAACATATGCTGCTTTTGCACCAGACTTATTGTCTAAGCTTGCACTGTGTACATAAAAGGTCTAAATTATTTAGAATGTTAAAAGTTTCATTGTTTTGGGCCTTTCTTTTGTCTGAATATGAAAACAAAAACCCCTTCTCAAAATATTTTATCAAAGTGAGTATTTTACATTGAAATCTGTTATAATTGACTCTAAAGATTTTCTTTGACAGCAAGGTGGGCTGCATACTGTTGAGAAACCCATACCTATATTGTTACTGCCTAAAGGCTTTTCAAGTCAGGAAAGGACTCCTCATGTAACCCACCTGGAGATTACATGGGATCACCATTTGGCTCATGTTCAGTGCCCAACTCTGACCTTATGCAGTGCTTTCCTTTCTTTTTAAAAACCCAGTTTAAGAGCAAGAGCCATGCTCATGTTGTTAAACACCACTGGCAGCTGTGAAGCAGTTCTGAAGACTGAAAGGTTGTTAGTGTGTTTGACTTTATAAAAGTATAAAGATACATTATTTGCCCACTTTGACCTTTTTTTCTGGGAGTTTGAGTGGTGTCTGCATTTTTTCCCACTGTTTATAAGATAACTGCAGTGCAACCTGATAGAACGTTCATAATAAAGTATCTTATTTGTAGTAAGTTATCAGTCCAGGTAAATGTGGTGTTGTTGCCTTGAAAAAGTTTTACTTTTTAAAATATATGTTGCTATTTCTAAATAGATAGGCTTATTTAGAATTCAGTTTGCAGAGATAAGGACATTCTGTTTCTCTGGGAAATTGTTTTTAATATTAGTTACTACCAGGCAGTTCATTTAATGTCATATACAAAGACTCAAATGAAACTCAGTGGCTGATAGAAACTTATGATACAGTTCTTTTTATAAAAGGAAGATAAAACATTATTAAATGTAACAAATTGAATAGGCAATAATCCTTAATAACATTAAAATAGTATAATTTTAAACAGGATTATTCTTTATGAACAGGATTATTCTATATGGCACAGCCATATGGATTTATTTGACACATTAATGCCTTAATTATCTGATTATGTTTTTACTGAACATATCATTTAATGATGTAATATTTGTAGCTTATTCTTTCCTGTTCTGATTCATTTTCTACTGTCAGCAGGTAAAAAGTCTTTGATAAAATGAAAGATTTCAAAGGTAACATCGCTTATTCATTACTAGCTCTTTTCTTTAAAGGGTATTTTGTTCTTGGGGAGATGTAGGCAAAAATTCCCATTGCCTTCAGCAGGAACTATGTCTGTTCCTGAACTTAAAATGCATACCAGTGCTCATTTAGAAACACGGCAAAGTACAATAGCTTAAGTTAACCTCTGATGTAAATTAATTTTACTCTGGCATGGTAGCCTTCATTCAGAACAACCATGACTTTTATCAGCTAACTTCCTTGACAGAACTGGAAAGGAAAAAGTTTCTTTGAAAGAGCTTTGATGGAAAAGGTTACAATTTTCAGCAATGCAGACTTATGTCCTTCAACGAGGATTAAATCTGGATGTTAGCATAAAAATATCAAGTTTCATACATATATACAAAAAAGTCTGGAATATGCAACATCAAGGCAGAGGATCTAATGAGCTGCCTTAATTGAGTACCATATTTTGGATGTTCAGCTTCTACTTTCAGCTGGTTTGGTTTCCATTCCTTTGTTCTTTCTTCCTTGCTGCCCCCTTCTCATTTCTCTGACTGTACTCACACCACGACCTATTCTTCATTCTTCTACTCCTGTTTTCTATTTAACATTGTAGTCTGTTGATCTTCAGCTCTGGTTAAACAGAGTGGCTATTATGAATTAACTAGAAACATGCACTTTATGGTACATTGCCTTATTTGTAAAAGATGCCCAGGTCTGCATTTAGCTTCCCAGTAAAGGTGAAATAGCTGATCCATCCATAAAAGTGAATTTCATACCTATATGGAAGCTCTTTCAGTTGTTTCTGCTCACAGAGATGGAATTCCTGTTCATCTTATTAATTCCTCTTCTATTGATCTCTGGGCAAGAGGGTTCAGTTTGTAAATCCTTTAAAATACTTTTGTGATGATGACTAAAAATATGTAACATATTACTGTAACTGGCCATAAAGTGTGAGATGAAATATTTTGTCACATACTAAAGGGTGTTTTGTGTGCTCTGTAACCTTAGAGATCATATTTCAGATCCTTTTACTGTAATCTTGTGGGTTTAAAAAATTTTAAAAAAATACAACAATAAAGAGTAAGACTTACCTATGTATACAAATAAGCATGTTGAATTGTAAAAATCCCTTTAGTGGTTCCAACTGGCCCAGTCTATGCTATTTTATCATTAAAAATTCTCTGTGTGCGTGCAAAATATGATTTGTTTGTACATTAAAAATTGAAATTGGCAATTTTATTTTCAAATACACAAATACTTTTCTTCTTTTGACTTCATATATGTTCCTCATCATACTCCCCATTTTTTTCTTGCAGCTTATTCTAGTTCTAAAAAATTGGTGAGTTCACAGCCTGGTATCGAACAGCCCCCCACAGCAGAAGAAGGACTTCTCGAAAGACTTCTTCTGAGGAAGCATTTCTTCCAATACTAAGGAAAATTGTTTCTGAACTTTGTGAATGTCCATCAAATAAAAATGCAGAGAGGAGGTCTACAGAATTTTACGTTTTCAGTTAAAAATCTGCCTTGCTTTAAAAAAAATTTGGAATTTTTATAGTTAATAGTATTTACTGCTTATATGCAGAAGGTATTGTAAGGGTTTAATAATAAAATTTCTTGATTGCAAAAGTGATTCAAAGTATTGAATGTGAAAATCATGTCAACAGCAAAAGGACAGTCTACTCAAAAGTGCATATTTGACATTATTTCAAAGAACTTTAGAACATTTTATAGCTGTGGATAGATCAAGATGTTTTTAATTTTGTATCATAAACCATTATAATGTCCCTTGTTGCACAGTAACATAGGAAGGAAAATGATACAGCATGGTCTTATCTTCCCTGATAACCATCATCTAGCCACCTACAACAGGAGTATAAATCACTCCATGGATGTGCCTGGGTCTTTATAAATAGCTTCCAAATGACAGACTAAGGCTGGATGTCTGATTTTCAAAAAGTTAAACGAGATAAATCTCAATACTCTTCCTTTAGTAAGTGGTAATAGTTAAAAAGGAAGATTTCATAATTTTCCATTGATTTAAAACAAAAGGAACTGGAATGAAACCTGGGTGAAACTGAGTTGCCAAAAATATTGAGTTGGCTTGATTTAAAGCAAACAATTAGGTGGCTTGGGAAGATGTTACCGAATTATGAGATATTTAAGGATTCTTACTCAGTGTGATTAAATATTTTAATAATTATAAAACCTTATATCTGATATTTAGGTAAATAGGTATTTAGGTGTTTGTACATAAATGATTTTATGTTTATACATAAACAAAGACCCTATAGTGTCTTAGGATCTTATCCTTCTTTGATAAAGTTTAGTTATTAAAAATACATTTTCCCTTTAGCATGATTTTGCTTTCATAAAATATTTCCATTACCAGCTTTTCATTAAAGGCATTAACTGTGGAAATCAGAAATCTCAGTATCATGTTAATCCAAGAGACGTTGCTTTTTTTTTGAGACCCATTCTCAAAACAGTAATTCTGAACACTGAAACCACATGAAAAAAAAGTCTTAACTCATTTATGCTGTCAGTTCTGAAGGAACACCTGCAAAACAATCCCAATATATGTTCAGTTCACTTGAAGTGCTTTGTTATTGAAAGAAGTACCTAAATCCCAAAGAGGTGGTATTTATAATTGTTGAGATGAAAGTACATAAGAACATCAGCAATATTTTCTTGAACTTACTGTTTCTAATTTCAGTTCTAAAAAGGCCACTGTTTCCAGATGTTGTATTAGTTTAGTCAGTATGTACCAAGACATACAATTTGAAAAGATCCTTTTCTGAACAAAGTATACCAATTATGCTTCACTTATTTTTTCATAGAAACAATTAAACCATTAGTCAGTTGTGTTTGTCTGAAAACTGTATTTTCAGGAAGAAAACACAACTGTAGTGGATAGCACTGATGTATCTGAACAGTCTCCTTACTGATATGTTTGTGCAGGGGGCTGGAGCAGTGAAAAATTTTAACAGCATTAGATATTGCCCTGACTGATTGTACTTGAGGGAAAACTTAATCTGTTACACAAAAGTTCAGAAGTTGGAACTGTCAGACTTCCTAGATGACTGTTCTAAACACTGATTCTTATAAAACCACAACAGCAGGCAAGTTGAGAGGAAGTAGCTGATTTCTTTTGAAAAGATTCTGATATTTCTAATCTGGGAAGAGCCCAGAATTTGCAAATGACAGTTCCCATAAAACAATTAAGTATACTGAAAATTAGAGGTAGAGGTGTGGTACCTATAAGAGGAAAAAAATTTCTTAATACTTGCATCAGAACTGACTAGAATCTTAAACCAGTAAATATAGATTTTTATTTCATTGACTTTGTTCTTCTATAATTCTTCTATAATTAGATTGTGTTTTGTTACAGTTGCTTCCTTAGACAGAAAAAACCAACCCCCTTTTTCAGCAAAGTGCTTGTGATGCATCTCAGACTAAGCAAGGTACAGAAGATGGAAGAATAATGAGGTAAGGCACCTAACACAATAAGCTACTCTCACAATAAAGAAAAGTGACATTAAAAAATGAAGCTTACTTTGCTTAGTAAATTAATAAATCAATAGAAATGTTTTAGTAGATATGAAATTCTATCATTTAAAATTGCTAATATTCTATTGCCATTATGGATAAGGCATATCACACTATCAGTCTATATTAGAGTATGAGAACTAGCAAGACAATTGGGAAACTCTGAACATGTGCTATCTTACAAATATCAAATGCTGTTTTGCAGTGGGAGTGCCTTTCCATCACATCTAAGTGATTTTGTTATTGATCTGGCAGAATTTTAGCTGCTTGAGGGCATTTGGCTTTAACAGTCAAGAACCAGAAGGCAGAGTCTTGTGTACCAGGTTAAATGTTAATTCAAAAGTGCTTAAAGGTGAAAGAACAAAGGGAAGGGAAGAAGAGGGGAAATACCAAGATACAGTAGGTATAAAATTGTGCTTTGGAATTTCAGCAGAGGGTGAGGTAGTCTAAAGTAACATTGCACTCATTAAGCAACTTCCATCCTGTCCACTGAAAAAAACTAAATTTGGGGGGAAAACTCATGATCAAAACTCATTTTCCACACAGACAAGGGGATCGAAATAAGACAGGATGAATAAATTTGTTTTTGCCAATTTGTGTGGGTACCGAACCTTATAAGCCTATTAAAGGCTTTTTTTTTTTCCTTTTAGCTTTCTCTCTATATAATTAATCCCTTTATACAAATATACTGGCTGGATATGAAGCATTGATACTTTTCACTGTTAGACTTTGTCAGAATGCTAATAGTTCTATTTTTGTTACTCACTTTATGTATTTTAGTCAGCTCAAAGTCACATTTTTAATTTAACTGCTATGACTTAAATCCTTTCATATTCCAGTGGAAGCCACTGTATTAAAAATGGTCGAAAATTCGTGAAAAAATAAAGCATTTTAAAAAAAAAAACATTGCCTTTGTCTAGGGAGATGGAGTAGATATGATGTAATTAGCATAAAAAAAATCTGTAATCTGACAAGGTGTGTTTCAAGTGCTCTTTTACAGTGTCACAAACAAGAGAATTACTTTTGTTCTTAAATTTATAAAGGGGGGCATGATAATGCAATGCTTTGATCTAATTACAAACTCAAATGCTACATTCCAAATCAGAGTAAAGAATCACAGATAAAATAATTACTCTGTGTAGCTTTGCAAAACAAAGCTAAATTTGTAAATATTTATGATCTACTTCAAAGGGTAAGAAAAGAGAGGGAATGAATTCTGGTAATTTTATTTTTTCTAATCCTCATATTAAAACAAGATGCTAAGGAGTGGATTGGTGTTTTAAAGAGTGACTTTACTGGATTGCATGTCATCCAAGAAAAGGTTATTCATACGATGCTCAAATACTGAGCCTGAAGTCTCAATGGGAACAGTGGAAGACAAGACACATAGAGAATAAATCTTTAGTCAAGCTTTTGACAGAGATGATTCCCTATAGACCTAAAATGGGCAAAGAAAACACTAAATTACATATTGAATGACAGTTTACAGAATGGAATACAATATGGAGAGAAACAGTAATAATATGGAAGAAAATAGAGACAACTCTAAAATTGTAGGACATGAAAAATATTTTCACATATGATTGTTTTTTCTATTTTGCTGTCTTCATCTGAAGATACTTAAATATTTCGGTCCATGTTTTTCAGCAAAAATGACAAGTACCTGAAAGGTATATATATAAATATCAACTTTATTACATTTATTCTAATACAGAATATTATTGCAGAGGATTTAAAAGTAAAGTACATGAAAATCAAGTTTAGAAAAGCAGGCTTTCTTTAGGATGATTTACTTTGTATGGACTGCAGTTTTATTTTGAGCTTTTCCTCAGAGTATTTTACTCCATACTAAACTAATTTGTATTTCCTTTCTTTTTTTTTTTTTTTTCCCTTTCAGAACACAACTTTCATATTAGCTCTGGTGGCTGTTTAACATAAGTAGTAAAAAATAATACTGTTTTCTCAGCTTTTGTGCTCCATTACCTCCTGCACTAGACAGAAACACTACACAACCCTATGTCAGTGTCAACCCAAAAGTGATCCCCGTTCAGCTGGGATCACAACAGAAACACCTCTTTGGCATATACAGGGCAAGCTTTCACATCTGAGGAACCCAAGAATCTGAAACTGTCAGTCCTGAAACTTGATTGATTAGTCCTTCCCATAGTTGAGGATGTCATTCTGTCATGATGCACAAAAATCACCCCTCTTTTCCTTAGTTTTACCTCATTGTAAAAACATTCCTTTCCTTTCCCAGAATCCAAAACACATCGCTTATCCTCCTCTGCTTATCATTCTACCTCAAGGCAAGATTTGAGCTTCAGTTATTTTTGACTAATGTATCTTCTGTGATCTTTAAAAACCTCAGAAGACTACACAGACTCCCAAGGAAATACAACTCACCATCGGAAAGCAAACCTGCACCTGTTCTAGTTTTAATATTCTTACACAGGAGTCACTAGAATTTAGCATGGTATTTCAGATGAGCTCTTACCAGCACCTGTTGCATCCCTAGTGTTTTTCTTTTAGTCCTAAGAACCTCCTTCTCAAATAATGTAACAATACATGCTTCCCCTTTCCATTGTGACTGTTCGGGCTCACAGTCCTCTTGTATAAACAAATACACAGGCGTTTCTCACTCTTCTGTTTCTTCCTGCCTGTTTACGTGTTGCCTTTATTCACAGCTTCTCACCCTTTTATTGTCAGCATAGTTCATTGGGACTTTTTCCTGATAATCCTCTTAGTGGAAATATTTCGTAAAGTCTGTCTAAAAGCAAGCTCATGAGCAATCCCTTTAGCAATTTCTCTCCAACTCTTATTTCCCTTTTAAACATCATTCAGTACTCTTTTTTAAATCTCAGTCTAATCACAGTTTTTTGTAGTTTATTACATTTGTATGCTTTACCATATCAGGTGCTTTCAAATTAATTGCATTTATCTTAATTTTAAAAAACCCCATCAGATTGTATTACTTTATGCTTACCTGTGTGTTTTCAGCATTCATTCATTCATTCATGAAATCTATACATAGTATAGAAGTCTGATCATCTGCTGTCCGGTTTCTTGGGTTACTTTTTCCTTTTCTGAAAAATTTATAATACATTTCTTACCAGTCATAGGCTATCAACACCGATACATTGCAAATCTCAGATTATAATCTGTGTAACCCTTTCATGGGCCAGTTTTTTTTTTTGGAACATGCAAACAGATGTTACTCACACTTTTTAATATGCATTAAACTTTGAATAATGCATCTGTTTCTAGCCTCTGGGTCTTGATAAGGATATGACAATGCAAGAGGTTATGGAGTAGGCCCAAGAGCATGGAGACATAAAAAATCCTTTGCATATTCTCTGCAGGTTTCATGAACAAGATTAATATATTTTTACGTTTTATACAGCAAAATAGCTGGATGTTCAGTTACACCTGTTCTCCTCCCTCTATTATTTTTAGAATATTTTTAGATTATTTTTAATTTCATGTAGTGTTCTAGTAGTTCTGTTCCTCCACACTGTTGTGCAATGCATCATTTATTTCACCCTGCCATCACACAATCTGTGCACTAAACATAACCCTTTCACTTAGTGTATTGTCTGCCAATCTAAATCTCTGTATCAGAACTTGCATTCATTTTCTTCCCCATGCATCAGTCTCACATTCTTCTGTATCAAACTATATCCTGATTTGCTTTTATATTAAAATGGCAGTAAATAATGAGTTCTTGTCTCAACTTTTACTCCCATTTTCTAGTCTAGATCCCTTTCTGAATTAGTCAGTTAGACATGTTATCCTGATTAGTCATTCTGTGCTGAATCTTTTTGGCAGATGGGTGGTAAAACATACCAAAATGTTGTTCATCAGGTACTAGATAAGCCTCGGGCACAACCCTTCACTAAATGATTTTGTAGAGACAATGTCTAAAATATATGGAGTTACTGATGATTAGTAATTCCATTTAGCGTTCTGCCTCTGTAAAGGAGTCTTGAATAAACAGAATTGATGAGTGCAAATATCTTAGAAATGATTTCATATTATTTCTTTTTAACTTTAATGTTTTTCTGCTTTTAAAGCCCTGTTTTATATTAAATAAATAATGTTATTCCAGAATAAGTTAATTGAATATTTTGGTAATGTGTTTGATCCACTATTAAATTTTACTTAATATAGGCAATGAAGGCAGAGTCACATCATCAAAACTTTTAAATATAAACTATATGCTTTGTAAATATATGTATATATATTTAATCATATGCAGCTGCGAGATTAATCCAGTACAAAATGTCATATGTTTCTTGGTGCTTCTCTGGAGAGACAATTTGATATTATACCCTGTAGTAACTTTTCAAAATATTTTTACTCTGCAGAGCCTGATTGGTATTTTTAGTAGAGTAGATACTGAATAGTCAGTTCTAATTTGGTTTTCTTCAGTTCTTTCTCACAGTATGGAGATTATTTATATTACAGAAGCATAAAATCTTGAAAGTTTAAAAGGAAATACATTATTCAAAAGAATTTTGACATAGTCCTAAAAATCAGAAGAAAGTGCAAAATACTAGTTAGTTTACAGGATACAGGAACAGATTAAGATGTGTCCATTTCAGTTTGTGAGGTGTGATATGGCAAGTACGTAAAATATGCTGTAAAGATTAGAATACTTTGCAAAGATATTTGTACACTAAAAGTGAAGATAGAGAAACAGGAGTTTTCCGTTAGTGAAAAGACTGAAACAACTGAAGGTTAATAGTTAAAGAAACTTTCCAGCAGCTGGCTAAATATGCTACAGGTCCCTACTTCACATTCCTTTTTCTTTTTCATCCTTTCTGCTAGACAGGAAGTAGATGCTTCTAAAAAATACACTTGTTATCTCATTGTAAGAGAATTCGACTGTGCTCCAATTAAATAAACTGAGAATTCTGAGATATTTACTAGAAGTGTGCCTATAGTCTTCAATAACAGAAGTAGAATTATTTGTCTGGTGCACCAGATGATGGATTTTCCAAATAGAAATTTTGGAAAATGTCTTTAGTTACACATAAAACTTTCTCTTTCTCTTTCTTGGTCTGCCTGTACTAATGTACAGTAAAAGGCATCACCTGCAGAGGATTCCTTCTCGTCAACATTTCATAACCTCTAAAACCTCCTTCAGTCAACAGCAGTGGCAAAAAACAGTGAGCCAGTAAGAGCCACTGGGGAGCCAGTAAGTCGTGCCAGCCTCAGCAAACAAAGATAAACCAAATCAAATACTGAAAATCCTGCTGGAGGTTTGTGCAGCAGTGACTAAGAAGTCATTAAGACAGGCAAACCCAGTAACAAGATAAATGCCGACTCTGCAAAAGGAAGGAAGGTCTTAATTACTTTTGCATACTGAACACTAGTGCTGTTAATTAAAGATCTATCCTAAAGCAAGGCTACCATTACCAGCTTGAAGTATGATTCAGGTTAGTCATAACCAAGTAGCTCAAATCCTGCTTTTTTCTGCCAAGAGCACAATGCTGTTAGTCTTTCGTGAAGAAGTCATTCTGCAAGTGACTGTTCAGACTTCAGCAAATGGTGTAACATGATCCAACAGGAAAAGAAATATTTCATTCAGAACGCTTGTTCTCTATCACACACTGATTTCTGGTTTGATGTATTATTTTTGCACTACTTTGTAATAATTATCAAAGCTTAGATTTCAGTTTTATTTTGTCTTGAATTACTTATACAAGGAGCTATAGAAGTGTACTTAAAACATTACTGCATGTAGGCCATATTAAAATATAACTGGTAGACATGTCCACTGTATGTAAATGGAATGAAAAGCGATGAAAAGTGTGGTGTAAGAAATAGATGATGTGTAAAATATATACTTTTCATCTATCAGCTGAAAAAAATATTTTAAAAATAGATAAAGGTTCATTCTACACATTTCAAATGCAAATACTTTTAATTAATGCCACTTATATTTCACATATTTCCTTTTTATTTTTTTTGTCCATAGTTGTATGCAGTGATGAAATTCATTGTCTTTGGTGTGACAGTAGCTTGACATATGGAGCAACAAAATGCTAACATCTGAGGGATTTGCAGTAGCTCTTATGTATGTTAGTGTATTAATATTTTTGAAATGTGTACAGTTTGTTTTGTTTACCTATGTAGAATACCTATGTTTCTAAGAAATAATGATTTATCATCATATTGGTAAAATGATTCAGATCATACTACCTAGGACTACTTAATTTTTAAGGTCTTTAGAATATTTGCTAGGTTATACTAATAGACAACTATTTGAATCAGAAGACTATCTGAATACAAAAGTAGAGGTATTTTGCATACTTAGTCCTTTCCTGAAAGATCTCAGCTTCTCTCCCCATGGACTGACATAAGGAGTCTATACTGTAGTCTTCAGCTACCTGTCCGTTCAGTCGTTGGTTTACAGTGATTACAGTGAACAGCTCATGATGCACGTGCAGCACTATAAGGTCATGAATGTTGCCATGTAGCCTCAGATGGAAAACCATTCTAAAAACTTTCTTTCAAGATTATTTACAATATCACTACTGACCAGTTGGTAACTTCTTCCCAAAGAATCTAAAATTTCACTCGGGTCAGTCATCTGTCCATTTTTAAGATACCATGCTGAGTGTAAGACTTTTGCTCTTGCCTGAAGAAAACAAGCAGTCACATAAAATACCATGGTACTTTTTATCATACTCATCATCTTTACTTTTGTCAGATGGCTGAGAATTACTAAGTGGTTGTCTCAATGCATCCCTTTCCATTCACTAACAGCCTTATTTAAGCTGGTATGCAATAATGCACTCCTGTTTAAAATCCTATTTGCTTTGTATTTGCAAATTGCTGAGTTTTTAGTAAATATTACAGAGTTTATACTTTTTCCACTTAGCTCTTTTTTTCTATCTGGTTCATGCATAACAATGAGCTAGATGTGAAGGCCATTTTTCCTCTTTGTCATATCTGGAAAATGAATTTTGCAGGTATGTGTATTATCAATCAGAAATATGGACCACAGATGTAAATAGGTATGTCTTCAGAAACTCTGCTTTGAAGAAAGGACCAAAAATAACTACTCTGCTACATCTAAGAAATAATTTCTCAATATGATGTATTATCTTAAGATACTATACTATGAGTTTCCTACCAATATCCTGTTAGTGTGACAGAGCCTGAAGCTCCAAGTATATTATATTTTGATTTGTAGGACACAAAACTGGAAACAGTTTATTTGAAAGTAAATACTACAACGTATTATTGGCCTTTCCAGCCTGAATGAACTGAAGTAATTTGTATATAAAATATATGGAATTAAGGCCTTGGAAAAAAATGGAAAGCAAGCATTATTAGCATTCTACAGAGTGATGCTCTTTATTGCTCAAACATTAGTATAAACAATGTCACTAGCAGAATATATAAAATAGCTCCTTTTATGAAATACCATTTGAAAATAGCTGTTTTTATGAAATATCATTTGAAAATAAATAGCTGGTAAAGAACATGTTACAAAATGTTTAGCAGTTACTAAATTGAAATCTCTTTTACTGTAATCCTTAGAATGATTAAAGACCACCTATTCCTTATTCTCTTGTGGTAACTGGAGTTGAACAGACCACTGGGGCGTTACATTTGGCTGAGGTGCTGCCTGTCTGTGTTATCTCCGTGATTTCCCATTCACCACAGCACTAAATTAGTTAGCATTCCTTTGAATTATCAATGGCTAGGGAGAGAGCACAGTATGCAGTATTGCTTTTGTGAAAATACAGACTTTGATTTTGTTAAAAAACACTATAACAAGTAATATCAGCACATGGGCCTTACTGTGGTATGAAGAGCAAATTAATTTGAGAATCACCGTCTGAAATGGATGCAGCTTTTTAAGGAAATAGCCATTTAGGTTAAGCAGTATTTTGACATTTTTATAATTTGCCTTCCTTTATATCATAAATGAAAAGCTCTAGTTGGCAGACGATTTCATCAATTAAAGGCATTTATAGAATTGTATCTATACTTTGAGGGAGAATAATAAAGCTGATGTATTTTTCACTAGGGTATTATAAACACCAAAATATTGACTTTCTTCTTCATGTATCCATTTCTGGGTTTTAGCAGATTATAGAAACAGTGGCTTTTGGTCCTCCTGATTGGCGAAGTTCACTTTCATTCACAGAGTCTGCACACCCTCTAAGGCTTACTGGAAAAAGTAAAGTAAGTGATTATAAAGGTTTGTCTCTAATTCTGCCTACTATAAACAAAATCACTTTACAGCAGGATTTGTGAATGTTCTCTCTCATTCACTGACTGCAGCCAAGTACAGACACTTTATTAGAGGGGCAATTTGTGGAAGAAATCCTGATCTCAGTGAAGAGCATTAACCTGGGCTTCTGAATTACTCTTAGTTTATGCTGGCTTAGCCAAGAAAAGAATTCTCACTTGCCAATGCATATATGCTATATATACAAATGGACATCTCTCTTTGTTAAAATTCTTTATGTTTACCTGCTCCTATGGTTGGAGCTAGAAGAAATAAATTTGTGTACAAAATCACAGATTAAAGTTTTCCTTGTCTATCTATTCCCCAGAATAAGGACATCTTAGACTTGCTTTCATTTTGTCATGTTACATTTGGTATGTGTTTGCTGTTTTTCTGCATTGTGTGTGAAGTGGTATTTGCACTATGTTCACCATTTTTCATTAAATTGACCTCTCCTCCACAAGGTAAAACCTACGCCCACAGGAACACCCAGCACACTCCACTTTTGCAGAAGGTCAAAGTCTGCAGCAGTGCTCTATATCCTACTGGAAGCAGCATGATACTGTTTTAGGTGATAGTTTCCCTTTTGCTAAAGAAATGTGAAGCCGGCTAATTCCCTGAGTTCTACCAAACTGACAAGACTACTGACAAATATAAGTGGCAAACACAATATTTACAATCAATAGATTATACACAGTCAGCAAGACTAACTTGATATTCTATTGGTATAGTCTATAAAGTCTATGTTCTATATAACTCGATATACTACTGGTATAGTCTGTCTCTTCTTTCCAACAGTATCTTTAATCACGCTGTTTATTTATTAAAAGCAATTATCTCTGTAAATGCAGGAAACTGTTAAGCATTACAAAAGGAGCGCTACCAGTAGCTCATGGCCTCAGATGAACCTAACGAGAACAATGTAATACTTCTAGTGAGTTCACAATTGATTGTTTTTAAACATCAGCTTTTGTGATGCTAATTGTGTCGGTGTTTTCCTATTACTGATTAATTAACATTCCATATCAGTATTTCCACTTCTCTGTAACTGTTAATTGACTTACTATTTTTCTTTTTTTGAACATTCCTATTGTAATGCTCAGCTCATCTGTCTCTCGTATTTCCTATTTTTCCCCATTTCCTTTTTATACCTCATATAAGTATTTAAGTGAATAACAGCACTTCCATTTTTGTGGCTTAAATGAGTAGTATAAAGAATCCTATTGCACACTAACTGTGCAATTTTATAATTACCTGAAACCATCTAGAATATAATCTCTTCAGGCACCTGCTTACACACCAAGAATTAATTTGTCTTGATTTCAGCTGGGAAATAAACAGAAACAAGTGAAGCAGAAATCTCATATTCATGCCAATGCAGCTACATGAGAACATCTGAGAAGAATATTTATTATCCAAGAAACAGACCTTCAAATTCAAAATTATTCATGAGCTATCAGTGTACATGGAAATACAGCTTTAACAGGCACAACCCACCTGCAAAGCTGAAGAACTCCTCATGTGTAGGATGCATAATCCTGTTTGCACTGAAGCAAAAACCAGTCAAGTACCCAGGCTCCAGTAGGAAAGACAATATTCTCTGGAGCTCAGTTCTCCGTTTCAGGGATAACCACAGAGCTCTCATGTGGTAATAATACAGGTCAAAGATGGATGTGGCCAGTGATCTAAGCATAAAAAAGGTCAAAAACCGATTACAACTTCTACCTAACTACATTAAAAAAAAATCTAAAAAGACTTGAAGTTTGTTCCTCAAAATGAAAGATAATTATATCTCAAAATATAATGTCTTCAAGAAGCCACCACAGTGCTGGATGTCAAGATGAATGTGCCCCAGAAATTTCATCCAAAATGGAAACAACCAACATACTACTAGAGTAAAAATGACATTAATATATTGGTACAAGGACTGAAAGGCAGAAGAATATTTTGGAAAAAAACTATGCAATAAAAAAATTTTATAAAAGCTACACCAGAAAAACATAACACCCTTTAACTTTGCACTCACTACTTCAACAAAGTACTTTCCAGAATAACAGAAATTCAAGGCCCAGGAAATGGTATAAGGCTTAACAAGAACCCTCAGTGAAGGAGAAGCAAAGCATGACGAGTCTAAGGTGAGATTTCAAAAAACTTAAACATTATGGTCATCCACTGAAAGACAAAAATTCTGAGTTTCTCACAATTTCACCATGCCTCTTAGAAAGACACCAGGCAGCCTATCTGTAAAGGCAATCCACACGAGTCAGTTGCAAGTCCACCTTCTCTGCTCAAGTTGTACAGCCTCTTCCTTTGTGGGTACTTCCACTCATCTTGAGGAGTCCTGCAAGGAGATCCACTGGCACTCATGGCACTGTCTCAGAGCTGTGCAGATACTTGATTTCAGTAAGCATAAGCCCACATAGCAATGAAGCATGAGCCTCACTGATTTAGGAGCTAGCTTTCTGTTATACGACTACTGATTCTTATGAAATGGATAAGTTTAGTTAAAAGTTCATTACAATTTTTAGACAAAACATACCTCCTTTATCCCAAATAACACCCAGTGATAGAAACATGCTCACTAGATAGAAACACCTCACGTGACATGAGATGGTAACTGTGATCCACTGAAGTCACTGGCTAAAGTCCCATGGTGTTCAGGAATACCAGAGAAATGATACTTTGTATGGATGCAAACCTGGTAACCAGGTTACACCACGGGAGTAAGTGGCAAAGGGTAGGTGGGAATTTAAGCAAGTCTTCTGCTTTTAGATATTGATTCACCAAGTCTTAATGCTTAAAAGTAAACCCATATTTAAATGTTTTCTTGAGCCGTTGCCTTAAGGGATATTCAGAGTAGATGTAATGTTGGAGTTGGTGATAAACTAAACTAGACCTAAAATTAATTTAAAAGGCTGTTGGTGGCTGAAACAGGGAGATGTGATTCACCTCACATGTACTCAGGGTCAGATTCTGTGCTAGAAATTCTCTGATGGATTCAAAGACCTAGTTCCAAACCTTCCGTCTTTAAATATGGAGTGTCACAGACCCTGTGCACACTGCCAGAAATAACCAAAAAGTTGACCCAGTATGAGCAAGGGAATGGTGCATCTCCTAACCAGCTCTCCTACCTACAAATTACCAATCTGGAGCTATATCAGTGAAAGCATGTTTGGCTGCTCTAGCCCTTCCAAGCTGCCCTTCCCCATATCCATTAGCCATCAGATTAACAGTGCCATGGGGTTACTTACCGTCGTGTCCACCAGCTAGGTGTTGCTATATTCATTGTATCACACAGAGATTTGTCCTGCTGATAAATTTTATGTCTGAAATTAATATTAAGAATTAAATTTGTCTGATTTAATTTTTTTAACAGCTGCTATGAGAGACCAGTTTTGTTTTAGAAACTACTCCAAGTTATCTTGGCTGTGGAGCAGGAGACAGGAGTATCAGTAGAGCTAAGAAATGCACCTGACCTACCTCTACATTACAGCACATTTATATTGATAAATAAATACACTTTTTCAGAAAGCATATTCTACTCCATTTTTTTTCAAAAGTGAGAATGTCAAAGTTTTGTCATATGCTGGCTGTTTCCTGCTGCACTAAACTCAAAATATGCAACAGCAAAAAAACCCCAAACCCAAAACAAAGCAAAAAAAAAAAAAAAAAACCTGCAAGAAAACCCTCATATGGTGAAACTAGAACAGAAACATTATGTTTTAGCCATGGCGCATGTATACAACACAAGAGGCAAAGATACAGCACTTCAATCTGTGTTGTCTATATAAAACATTTATTTTTAAGCTCTATAATGATATTATAGAAATACATAGAATATTTTATAGAGTGTATTTTTGTGTACTCACTGTGAAAATAACACATTTAAGACAGGTATTCTTATGTCCAAACGTTTTAAATATATGCACTTCTTTGCCTTGCAGTATTATGTTACTTTGAAAAACAAAATAGCAGTGTTTTATTCTTTGCTCCTTGCCAGAATCTTCTCATTCAGATTTTCCTGGGTAATCCAGGGTGCTCACTGCTGTGAGATATTTTATAAAAACCATGAAAAGTACGTAGATTTGTAGAATTCCTATATTTGCTTGCATTCATGTCTAGTGCACATTGCTTGCCTTTCAATTCTCCAAGTGCCTTCTTCGTAAGTACAGTGACATATAGTGCATTCATCAGTTTTCACCTCCCGGCCTGCTGGAATGACAAGGGTTTCTGCAAAGCAGTTCGGGCCTAAAAGAAGGAAAGAGTTCATTATGTGATACCAGTAGCACACTGTAATCCAGCCTAGTGCAGTTTCAGTCCTGAGCACAGAAAACCTAAAGCAAAGTGAGTAACACTGGGCACCTTAAATACACATGAGCATCACGCACAAGGTGTAAAAGCAGCAAAGACTGTGAGGACCCTGCGCCCCAAAAGTGGCTGGATGTTTTTGGTATGGACTGTCCTGCCCTCCACACAGGAAGGTGCAATAAAGCCTTTCTGTGGAACATGGAACTGTGAGAGACCTGGGCATACACTGACAACACAGATCAATACAGGGTTAGGCTAGAGAATTTGCCAGCTATTGATAATGCAACAGTGCTGCTGTAAGCTGCTATACAGCCGATTATAAATGCTATTAGTTTTTCCCCATTGGAAACAAGCACTATAGTTTGTGTACTAAATCAAAGTATCAGATTGGTTTATTTTCCAGTTTGTGAGAATATAGTAATTTTCCACAGAGTGGAATAGCTCCAGCCTCTTGTGAATGAAGACACTTTTCATGTATAAAAGAAATACTCAATTTTATGTAAGTCAGCAAGCCTACAAACCCCTCTTTTCATAGTACACTGAAATAACTTCATTTCAAAGGATGAGGCAGAAGAAAAACCCACCAGCATAATGGTCACAAGGCAAATCTGGTTCTTTCAAAACGTGACATCCTCACATCTCTCTCCTGCAGAAGGCTATGAGGGCTGCATTATTTACATTTCTGTTAAAAAAGAAGCCCATTTCTGCCTTGAAAACCTACAGCACTTGTACAGCAGCACTAAACCCTCTAACCATCTATGTAAACACTGTCATGTCCTCAGTGGAACTCAGCCCTTCCATTCAATAAGCACACACAGCAGCTGCTCAGGAAGAGCCTGGCCACTCAACAGCACTTTGGTACCACTGTCCATCAGGGCAGGACGTGTAGCAGGGGCCAGCACACACTGATCTGATACTGCTGAAATTCTTAAAGCCTATGGGTGTGCAAAATGCTTACTGATGGCCAATCTGTCTGCCATACAAGTAAACACATCTCAGATGGGCTCTGTTTTCCACTGCTGGAGCTCTACTCTTAAGACCTGTGCCAAAGAGCATGACTTCTTTTACAGAAACATACGCTGCTCATTTTAAAGCACAAACCAAATAGTTTTAATAGTTATCTTTTTGGAACAGGTTATGTCGCTGTGTACTGACACAACATCCTGACAATCAGATGCCAAATCAGCCACAATGAAGGCCTTTCCTCACTGAAGAGACACCCTCTAGAGGAGACCTGCAAGACTTGCAGAAATTTGCATCCCGAAGTTGCACCCATTAATATTCTAAATATTTAAGCATGTACTTTGTTTTCATAGGAACACAGAACTGTGGAATCATTAGGGTTAGAAAAGACCTCTAA
>JAWWEU010000081.1:82188011-82200203 GCA_035583155.1 Acropternis orthonyx | reverse complement strand
CTAAATATTTAAGCATGTACTTTGTTTTCATAGGAACACAGAACTGTGGAATCATTAGGGTTAGAAAAGACCTCTAACTGTTAAAGGCTCTAAAAAGGCTCTAAAAGACCTCTTCAACTGTTAACCCCGCACCACCATGTCCCCCAGTGCCACATTCATATGCCTTTTGAACACTTCCAGGGATAGCGATTCCACCATTTCCCTGAGCAGCCTATTCCAGTTTTAGGACTGACTGCTAACAATTATCTCTAACATGTGGCTTCTTCCATAGCTTTGGGTGGCTTCTTGCCCATTCAAGGCTTTGGATGCAGAATGGATAGCAAAATACACTGTATCTCATGTAAAATTGCCTGCTTTACTATCCTAATGTTACTGTGATACTTCCATGTTCTCAGCCTGTCTATGGAAACTGTTACTGGACTGGACAGAGGAAGGAGCCCTTTTGGGTGGAAGCCCTGCTCCTGGGTGCCACTGCACACTGGGAGGTGCCTCAGCTTTCAGCCAAGATAAAACAGCATTAACTATGTGGTACTCAGTGGAACCGTGTTTAAAGTATTTGAATGCTCATCTATATAGTTCTGTTTCAGTGAAATGTAGTATCCTTCTTGCACCTAATAAAGTTTCATCCCAGGATGAGTTCACCTGCACATTAGTTAAAGATGCCTGAATGTTTCACATGCTGGCCTGTAACAGCCCCATGATTTACAAAGCTACATGATATAAAGAGTTAAAATATTAAAAGCAGAATCTACTTTTCATAGAGAATTTGTATGAAACCTACAAGACCATTTGGAATTTAAACACGACGTAAAAGGCACCAGAGGAACAAAAGTGATGTCAGTCCCCTGTGCAGGATTTATTTTATTCTGGAAAAGTAAATGTTACAGGTTATACTTGGTTATAAAAACCAACCAGGGAATGAAGTAAAAATGGTGCAACTGGCCATAATATAATTCACTAGGATTTAGAATGCAAATGCCTCAAGTCACAATTAGCACTACTTTAATGCCATGTGTGTCGAGTCCTTCTTACAACAGAGAGTATTAAATGTAAAGATACAAGTTAGACCTCAGCTGTTAAACTACTGAATAGAGGGGAAAGTCATTGCTGGGGTAAATCTACAGAAGAGCAATAACCATTTTCTTGAGAAAGGGGCACGACAAAAATAAACGACAGCAACAAATGTTTTTTTCATTATCATGGACCTTTTCTATAGAAAATTGCCTATTTTCTGGTTCTGTATGTGCATCCATCATTACTGTAACTGCAAACCTTATATAGTACTTAAACTGGCAATAGTCCACTGGCATCCTTGCCCTCACCTTTTTCTTTGCAATATCATGTGCACACAATATTGTGGTTAATGTTACAGAAAAGGTCATCAATGAAAAGGCTGAACTGACTGTATGACTGCAACATCGTGCACATAAATGTCAGTACAATATAGTGTCCAAACATGGGGAAATAATTCCACAACTCTCCTTTTACAGTTTCTCCAAACCCTCGGACTTCTAGGGAAAAGTCCTCACCCCTAACTCTCATTCAATTTTGAAGCTGTAAGAGCTAGTCCTGGCTCCTGGTGTCCTGTGGCTCCCTTCTCACCCAGCAGGAAATGCTCATCCCTTTCCTTTTCCTCTGAGGAGCAGTCACAGAGCCCACATTTACATGGCAGGACTAGCCCAAGGTGACTGGCCTGCAGTGACAGGATAGGCATGGGACAGCAGTGGTGGACCTTCAATGCTGGGCTGCTCTGGCTCCACCTGAGCCTCCAGCAGTCCTTCCCTGGCCCCTGCCAGTCAGAGGGACAGTGCTGATGAAGCTGCTAATGATTCTCTGCCTGCCTGAAAGGACAGTGGAGAAACTGAGGAACTGAAGATTTTGAGCAGACAGTGGGAGGGCCATGAGGCATAGCAGGCACACAAAAGCTGATGTCGAAAACTCAGGGAGTGTAATTTCCTAAGCCACCCTTAGCAGAGGGAAGCAGAAGCATGTTTCACAGAATCACAGAATATTCTGAGTTGGAAGAGGCCCACAAGGATCATCTAGTCCAATTCTTAAGTGAATGGCCTGTACAGGAATCAAACCCACGACCTTGGTGTTATTATTAGCACCATGCTCTAGTCAGCTGAGTTTCCTCCACATTCAGAGTGGAAAAGCTACCCTGAAGGCATGACAGTTGCCGAAACCATTGTTTTACTTAATGCTGGACAGTTTATATTGATTTAGCAAAATTTTCAAATTCCCACCAAAAAAGGTGAGCTATTTTTGAGTTTTTAAATTTGCAAAATTACCTGACTTAGCATATGGAAAGGATTTCCAGGTAAATCAGGGCTGTTCCAACCCCAAAGCACTGGTGGGGTTTCTCATTAGATGCTGCTGCTACAGGAGAAGTGAGTTTCTTCTCTCTGGTCTACAAAGGAGGTTGCCTGCTTTCTGAGCTCCTGGCAACACCACGAGTCTGCCCATCTTCAGCACCTGGTACTTGTTCAGTGCAGCACTGGCTTGTTTGCTGTATAGTATAAACCCCTTGGGCCCCATCTCAACTGTGTACACTTATATAGCTCTAAGGCAGTCAATGGTGCTGCATATCTTCACAGCAGATGAAGATCTTGCTATATCACTCTTAAATCTGGCAGAAAATTCAATATGACATATTGTATCAATTCTGAGTGCAGCTTGAAATCACCCACGACAATTGTTTGTTTTCCTGAAGTATACAACTGGTGCTGTCAGACTCTGCTTGAGCCACACCATGCTGGTATCAGCATAGATTTCTTTCCCAGGGCTAAGACACACTTGCTGCGACGTCTCAAAGTGCCAAGTTCAGTGCGAATCCTCAGTTCTCGCACTGGGCACCAGACTGGCATGCAGCTCTCGGCTTCCACACATCTGAAACAGTGAATCCTAAATTTCAAAAGAAACATTTATACCTGAGATCTAAGGAACTACTGAGGCAGATTTGCTGGTTAGTTCATTGAGAGATTACAACGGGATCCTCATCTCTGAAGCGCTTAAAAACTAAAGAAGTTTCAAAATGTTATTGGGTAAATGCTGCTATTGATTTGTATTCTTTTAAAAAACCTTACACTAGTCCTGTGAAGTTTCCAATGATGTATGTTATGCTTCAGTGTTGACAAAGGCACCTATCTAATTAAAATGCAAATTTTGTTCTCTTGGAAGAAAACAGCTGATGCCAGTTCTCAGGAGAGAATCCCCAAGCCACTCACCTATAGAAGCAACAGCACCTGTAACCTTGACAACCTGGGAAGTGGCTCTCTGCATCTCCTCTTCCTATTGCTTTCCTTCTGCAAAACCACAGCTGTATGCCACCAAGCTGTTCCTGTTTCCTCTTCTGCCTGTCCTTGCTTTTGTATGGGCACATGTTCCAATCAGTTAAAAAATACGAACTACATCAATTTGGTAAATCATGATTTAATCAACGGTTTTCATCACGTGTTAAACAAAATTACAAAAAAATGGACAAACAAATCTGTTCAACTGCAAGTTGATGTGTTTGCCCGGGGAATTAGTCATGGCAGATTTTTGCAAATTAGAACTATAGTGACAACCTCTGTAATACAACAGTTTGATGTAAGACTGCTTTGGGCTCTGGTTTGTACTAAACTTCCTCACAGCTGCCCTTTTAGTAGCTCCTTGCTGTGGTCAAACAGGCCATTTCTAAGGTATACCTGACAGCAGTCCCATCTCCCCTGACAGTTTTCTGGCACGCATCACTGTGATATTGGAGCACTTTGTAAATTACATAACCTCGACATTTAGCTTATCCCCCTTTCTTAATTTACATTTTTTTTCAATTTTCATGGAGGCATTTCCAATGATTACAACATGAAAAGACAGAGCCTACACTTTGCCCTGGGAACCTTGAGAGCCATGACATTATACCAGAAGCAGCTGTGCTGGGTGGGATTAGAGGTGCACCCACACCTGCAGGAGGCAGGAAGTCTATGGGGACAGTGTGAGCACACGCTCCCAGCTTCCAGCAGTTTCTGAATTAGAGACTTTGTAAATGATTTCTGTTTGCCGAGTTAATGGACTTAATGGATGGAGTTAATGGATTTCTTTATGATTAACTTCTCCCAACATCCTGCTAAACCCAAATAAACAGCATTTGTTGGCAAGTAGGTCCACAGCTCTTGTGCACAGGATAGAACAGTTTCCCATTGTTGTCTGCCTACTACCTAAACTTGGTATTCCCAAATCCTCATAGTGGAAGAGCCAGTAACAGCCATCCCCACCTTTGTCATGCTGTTCATGAGCTTTCTGACCCGTAGCATGCTTCCCTTCTCTCCCAACACCTCATCTGCAGCCTGAGGAGGCCAGTTCTGCACCCTCACTGTCCCTGCTGACCTCCCCAGACCTCTCCCAGTTCTGCTACCTCCTTTTGGGGCTATGAGGACCAGACCTGCACACCACACACAAGTTGAAGAAACACCATGGACTCGTACTGTAGCACAGTGATATTTTCTCTTTTGTTTCCCATTTCTCTCCTACTTTTGTTTCCCATTTCTCTCCTACTTCCTGACATTTGCCTTTCTGTTGTGACTCCTGATGAAAAACTTAAGCTAACATTTTCATGACACTTACGAATTTTATACCAAGTAGAAATCTTATAGAAACAAATGTATCATAGCACTCAAGTCCAATCTGCTGCTGTCCTTCCGTGCTACAGAAAAGTTTTGCTTTTCAGAAATGCTACTTGACAGTCTTCCATGTACAGCAAGAGTGTTTAGTTGCTCAGTAATTTCAGGAACATGCTGTGGAAAGCAAAGCCTTCCCTCCCACCTCTCAGATCTTTCTTCTTTCTGACATTTCAAGACTTCCTCCAAGATCTATTGCAGATGCCGGAGAGACTAATGAAACACTGAGTTGGAACTTGCAGACTAGATACCTGCCTGCATTTCAGGCTGTCTGCCGCTGCAGATGACCTGGGAAGCCACAGTAAAAAACCATGGACTCTTTAGAAGTTACACTGGGGAGCTAGGACAGCCAAGTACGGAACCATGGATAGATGTTGGCTGTGCATCTCTCCTAGCACACTGGGACACAGAGTGCCTTGTCACCTGCTTAGATATTTGGGATGGGTTTCAAAACGTGCTAATGCAGCATGGCGAGACATTAAAATGACACTGCTGTGCCACATAGGCATTATCTTCCTCATCCCTCTCAAATATAATCACTTTCTCCAGAGATGATATCAGTACCTACTTTGTGTGCTTCCAATCTCTGATTTCTTCTAAAGGGTCTGTACCTCCCTGGTTTGATTTTGTTTCCCTCTCATGTGGAGATATAGATATATATATACCATACGTCTATCTCCTGCAAAATGTCAGCTCAGAAGATAAAAGCACAAAAAGCAGCTAGCAAATGTAGTCTGTGACCAGGATTACAGCAAACTCTCATTCTCTCACAAAAATAAGTTCATCACCCCTGCTGCTGTCATGATTCTGACTTCTCCCAATCCAGTGCAACCTTTTACTCGCCTCGGTACCTTTGGATGCTACTGAACCAAGGCTGAAAGAGAGTTTTCAATTACAGAAGAAGGATTGAGGTAGACCCAATTTGAAAAGCAATTTGAGATCCTGGAAAACCATGTAGTATTTTCATACTTTATCAATGCTTTAAGATACTGGCAGCCAGAGAACCATGGCAGATATCCTAACAGGCTTCCAGTAAATGTGTGTGTATATATATATATGACAAGGAGAAGAAAAATCCATTTTGTGATTCTTCCTACCTGCTATGGGAAGTAACAAAAAGGCAGTGTATGCAATGTGCAACCTTTCATGAAAGCATCATTTTTTTCATGCTAGACAGAGATATGGTGCTTTTAAGAATAATAAAATCCCTCCCTCTATTAGTCATAATTTTTAGATGCACAGGGAACTGACAGATTAGAAGAAAGAATTAAAAATAACATTTTGCCACCTAATTTAGAAAGATGCGTATAGCACCATCTGCTGTGAGTGGACACACAGAAGAAAGCTCAGAGACGTTCTCCTGTAACTAAATGGGATGACCATGTCATCAGTGGCACTGTTGTGACAAAGTGGCTATCAAAGCTCTGGCACTCACTGTAGTCTCTGTGTGTGCACATGTGTGATGTGTGTGCATGTGCTTTAATATAGAAGATAAAATCAGCTATAATATACTTAAGAGCTGGCTTTTAATATTCTACTTATGAGACTCACAAGCCCAGTTTATGGTCATGTTCTGTTGTTTTAATTTTCCATTTATCATGTGTGACAGCACCATCGATGAACCTTTTATTCTGGCCCCAGTCCTAGAAGTTGGAGTAGTGTCCAGAAAGTTCCATGGTACATGAAATAAAGCCACCACTGCCACTGGAGTGATCCTTTTCATCACTACTTCTTCTCAGCTCTGATTCTCCATCAGCTTACACTTTGTGGTGATATTAGCAACCCTGGAATGAAAATGCCAAATGCTACCAAAACCAGGGCTGCACAGTTTTGCACAGACAGAAATGGCTTACAGGAAGGGAACAGTCCATAATCCAGCCACTGCTGCTGTCTCCTTAGTTTTTTCAGGTGTATTCAGAGAGCAGAATTTCAGTTATCTGCTTTTTCTGTACTGAACAAAAAGAAGCAGAGGAACACTGAACACTACACAATCCAATACTGCAAACAGAAAGCCTTGGAGCATAAAAGTGCCCAATTAAAACATGAGGCTTGAGTGCCATAAAAATAAACTACATCAAACAACTTCCTTTATCACAGAAAATACAGAAAGACTCCATTAGGCTACTTAAAATGATTTTCAAAGGTCCTACGACTTGTAAAGGGACATTGTATTCCATCCAGAAATGGCACCAATTAGACATGAGCTGAACATTGTGTGTATCTTACAGAAAATTATATAAACACTTAGAAGGCACCAAGCCAGGCATCGATTTTGCCTTCAGCTTTCTTGCAGATCAGTCACCACCCAGACGATTAGGAAATTAGAGACACCAGGCTTGAATGCACAGAGAAAAATCATGTCAGATGCCTCAGATAACACAGAATCACAGAATTGTTTAGGTTGTAAAAGACCTCTAAGATCATGAAGGCCATATGCTAACCCAGCATTGCCTAGTCCACCACTAAACCATGTCCCTAAGTGCCACATCCACATGCCTACTGAACACTTTCAGGCATGGTGACTCCACCCCTTCCCTGGGCAGCCTGTTCCAATGCCTGCTCACCCTTTCACTGATGTAATTTTTCCTAATGTCAAATCTCCCCTGACACAACTTGAGGCCATTTCTTCTCATCCTGACGCTTGTTACTTGGGAGAAGACACTGACCCACACTTGCCTACAACCTCTTTTCAGGCAGTTGTAGAAAGCAATACGGTCTCCCCTGAGCCGTCTCTTCTCCAGGCTAAACAACTCAGCTCCCTCACTTGCTCCTCATATGATCTAACTCTCCAGACCCTTCACAAGCTTCATTGCCCTTCTCTGGACTCATTCCAGCACCTCAATGTCTTTATTGTATGAGGGGCCCAGAACTGAACACAGCATTTGAGGTGCAGCAGCACTAGTGCCAAGCACAGGGGGGGTTAGCGCTCCTCACCCTGCTCATGACTGGCCCTGCCTGCTGAGACCAGATTTTCTACTGATGTGATGCTTGCAGAAAGCTGCCTTGCCTGTGCTCCCCACAGCTCTTTCTCTGGTCCACCTTGCACCATCCAGGCTACACAGTGAACCAGCCTTGGCTAAGGCCAGGCTGGAAGAGAGGATGGTGGTTGGGTCTGGGACATGACCTGTGGTGCAGCATTCTGTAGAGATAGATGCTCGCAGTGGAGCGCAGCCCAGGGACTCTGTGGGAGTCAGGGTACACAGCAAAAGCATCAGCTACTTACAGGAAATTATTCCTGAAACCCAGAGAGGGCAGTCACATCTAAGAAAACACTCCAAATCATCACTAAATTTTCCCTCTGTTACAGAAACTGCAGAGGCATTGACAGCCACTGTGGGGACTGGCAACAGTGATTGGACATTGTGTGGGCTGCATCGGGGTGAGATGCCTGACTGCTCCAACACTCTAGCATGCAAGCTTAAAAGCCCCGATTAACGGGGCTAATCCTTCCCTTTCTTAAGCTGTTTATTCATCCCAGTGACCCTGCTGGGCTTGGCAGGGTTACTGGGGGCCTGGTGAAAGACTTGCTCAGTACTAAGTCATCTTTGCACTTGGAAATATCGGCTTACTCTTCAGACTAAGCGAGTTGGGTGAAATGCCTTTATTGAAAGATCCTCAACAAGTTATCGTAAAAACTGTTACGCAAATTTAAGTAGACTTTGCTCTTCTAAAGCACGTGCTACAGGCTGGTAATTTAACGCCTGAGATTTGCTGCAAACACAGTAACTAAGAGCACATTTTAATTAGCCAAAGCCTTCAGTGCTGGTGAGCTGTAGCGTCTATCATGCAGGTTAGTTAGGTCACTGAGAAGTGTACAGTAACTCAGGCAACAATGCACATACACTCAGGATTTTATATATCCTGAAACACAGACTAAATGCAGGAGAAACACATGAAGGAAAAGATTTAGAGAATAATTTTTGGGAAATCCCTAAAGACTTCAACTAAATCAAAAGCTAAAGTGGTACCAAAGTACAGCATAATGCTGCTTTAGCAATGAAGTGAATCTAAATCAGTATATTTTTCTAGTCATTATAAAACATTGGGTAGTGAGAATATGGTATGCAAGGATGGCCAGTGGTTACCTACTACTACAAGGAATCATTCAATCAAACCAACAAAACATTACCAGTCAATCATCAGATATTTTTCACTCCATTTTAGAATAAATACACTGAATACAGTTAAACCAGGGGTTATCTTTCTTACTGAGAATGATTTATGTCAAAATCCTGAATGTAGCATCATTCAAGTCCAGACAGACTGTCACAGAAGACAGTGACAACTCTCCCAATTAAATAGTCCCACTGCAAATTTAAGTGTTTTGTAAGGGCTAAGTTTGGGTTTTTTTGTTGTTATTTTGGGGTTTGTGTCATCATTATTGATCCTTTGGGGTGTTTTTTTTGTTTCAGTTATGACCTTAGGGGCTTGCCTACACAGACAGATTTCCAGCCCCTATTCAGTAGAGTTGGTTTCCTCTGGTTGTAGTTGTACATATGTATCTCTCATGTCTCTCTCTAGGTAATCTGCTGCTGACGTGATACACACACCAGCCTAGAAAAAGGCATCACAGAAGGAGCCATGGCTTGGGGTCTCAGACACCTGTGTAATCCTCTCATACAGACAAGCTGTGAGCAACACTGACAGCTGTGGAAAGAGCGAACAGAGGTTAGGACTGTTAAAGGGAATAAAGTCTGTGCAGTAACAGAAATAAGTGTCTGTCACATCTGAACTGCTCAGCTTCGGTCTTGAAGACTTTGGTCCTGTGGCAGTTTCTGGACCATATCTGTGATTTTGTGCTCATTTTATCCATTTCATTTGAGTTACAAAAGGTAAGAACACGGCCAAGACCAATCCCAGCACAGCTGTTATTCAAAACATTTAAAAAGCCCTGTTCCACAAAGCACTTTCTATGTCCAGGAGACTGACCACCTTCTTTCCCCCTTCTACCTTTCTTATTTAGAATGTTTCCAATAATCTTCCTTCTAAAATGAGAAAAATGGTACCCTCTTTTTAATAGAAGTGATAGGGATCTGTGCCAAAGTATGAGTTATAATTTTTGGGATGTCACAAATCGTTTTAAAATACAACGAATTCTAGCAACATCCTTTGCTGGGCATTGTTAGCTTCACTGACTGAAATAAAAAGCTGAGCTTATAAAAAAATATGTGTAATGTATGGGAATCAGGATGGAAATAAAAAAGAACCTGTTTACGCACCAGTCCTAATGAATTATCGCTGTCTTTATGTGTGAAAATTAAAATATACAGTTGTAATTTCTAATTGTTTTAACATGATACTACTACTATCTGAATATACCAGTAAAGAACTGAGTTAAGTTTTCCTAAGAAAAAATTCCTTACCAGCTTTAAGATGCACCGAGGTTACTCCACAACAGAGAAAAATTGCAGTATTTTTATGAGCAAAAGAGAGGTTATGCTTTGTCTTCCATGCTGCTCAATCAATAATTTTACCTTTTCATCCCCTTTAATGATTTTCCCCTGGTGGTTATGAAACACAGCCCTGAGACAGCTTGCTTTGGAAAGACTGTATTTTGTACCTGTGGAGGAAGCTGAAGAGAAAACACCAGAAAAATGCTGCTGTGAGAGCACACTCTTCCAGCCCCTGGTGCCCCGAGCACGATACCATGAACAGCCCTGTTTCCATGGCCAGCCAGGATGTGACCTGGGAAAAGTTTGGCATTGGTCCCGGCTCCAGCACGCTTCTCCTGGACAGCAGGCACAGTCCTGGGGATAGGCACCCAGCCTTCACACCTGAAAACGAGGGATCTGGCTCAAGCCAGCTATCTGAGGACCCCAAGTATGGAGGGAAAGGAAGGGGCACCTCTGGGGGCAAGCCCCTGTACACCCTGCAGACAGATGCTGCCACAGCGGCTCACAAGTCTGTTTTGCAGGTTGTCCCCACACAGGCACCCTCCCTTGCATTTCAGGCCCATTTCTGACATGGGCTCACAGTATCACTTTCTTACCATATCAGGGTCTTGCACAGAATAAAGCCTGACATGCTAAAACAACGCAGTCATTTGGACGGAAGAAATACTCAGGATAGGAAACGGTGCCTCAAAAAATAATTATTATTCTGTTGGTCAGAAACTGTCAACAAGTCAGAGCTGCAAATTTGAGATTACCATTCCTGGGGAGATTTCACTTAGGACCATGTCTAAAGCCAGCTGTTTAGAAATGAACCAAGTACTATGTAATCTAAATAGATTAAGCTGCAACATGAAAATTCATCACTATCAGAAGTTAATTCCCTCTTGTTTCCATTTGCATCACCCTCACACAACTCATGAATCAAAAACTGGCCAACACAGATGCTCTGGAGTAGGAAGAGTGGGAAACCAGGAGATGGAAGGGGGAGTCACTGCACAGGCAAAAGAGTAGGAAGCCACTGATGCTGGAAGAAACCAAACTAGTGGAATTTCAAGCAGGAGAGCAGGCAAGGTAACTGGCAAAATTATTTTAAGGAATCATCTTTTGTGGAAATGGAAAGGCAGGTGATTTGAAGTGAGAGACATGAATCATGAAAGATATGGGAACCAGCTTTGCTAAATGCAAAGATTGCCTCTGTGAGTTACGTAAATCCTTTCATCCAAGAGAAATGCAGCAGCACAGAAATTACATGTCACTCACAGGAGCAGACATAAAAGGATACACACTACCCAAAAGAAATTTTCCACATAATATCACTTAACTTCTTCACTTCTGGTGTCTGAATCAGCATTTATTTTCCCACATGCTGCAAAGCAAAGACCATCACTTGATAGCACAGTGCTCTTCTCCCCTGATGTTGTTAGTGCATGCTCTTTCTTTCCATTACACAGGCGTGAAATTGGGCAGAGCACAGCAAAGAGCACAACGCCCTTGGAACAGCCAGATCTGCAGGTACACAGATGTATGCCAGCTGGGCCAGGGTCGAGTGAAAGAAACATAAAGTAAGGATGATAAGCTGAATGTTTCCTTCAACATTCTCACTGCAACTTGGTAAGAGGTATCAATGGATCTAGTCTGCCTATTTAGTCACCAACCCTAATGACACAGCGTGGGCTGTTTTGGCTATGAAGATTCAACAGTTCATCCTAGTCAGAGAGCAGGACACAAAGAAAACACCAGGGCTCACAAAGAGACCTCTGTTTTCAGCAAACACAAACGCACAGTCTAAGAAGACAAAATTTGTATAATGGAGGCCGCAAAGATGTCTGCTTTTCCAAGAAGGAAGAGACAAGATATTCCCAGTCAGGAGCTGGGCTATTTAAATGTCCTACTACTAAGCCAAAGCACTAAGCATGTGAGGAGGCAGGCACTATCAAACATTACTGAAGTTCCTGTTCACAGGAGCACCCATCAAGCTCCTGCAAAGATGCTCTGGGAAAAGTAAGAAATCAGATCAGGTCCTTCATTGCATTAACAGTCCAGAAAACTCTGTCCTGAGAGAAATCTAATCAGTTTCCAGAAATGGCCCCCAAGATGGCCAAAGTGGCATTGGGAAGTTGGGCTATTTCCTGGAAATTTCT
>JAWWEU010000081.1:82166975-82187911 GCA_035583155.1 Acropternis orthonyx | reverse complement strand
CCCCCCCCAGTACCTAAGACCTCTTACAGAGCAGATACTGAAGCATGAAAGCTAGTCTTTGTATGTACAGTAACAGAATTATTGTAAACCTATTTTTAAATATTTCCACATATTATATGCTGCTTCTTGTAAAATTATCTCCAAAGGCAATTATTATGGAAATAAAAATTCTGGGGGAAAACAGCTGGTACTTTTATGTTTATCTGAAAGCTATGTTTGTTTTTTCCCAGGCAAAACCAGAGCCTTATGAAATTGTAAATTATTCCCAAGACACTTTGAACTGATTTTCTTACAATTCAGATTAGTGCACTAGAAAAAGAGTAGTAAAGTAATACAAAAGTGAAAAAACTAAAAATTAAATTTTACTTTTCTAATGAAGTTATTACTCCAAAATGTCCTACAAACAACAATTAAAACACTGGATGTATGATTACAGTGACAGCTACTCAATCTGTCTTTGGGGTATTCTTCTACTCTGTGGTGATACAGAAGATTACTGCTCACCTGGCATATACACAGCATAAGCAAAAAGACCTGGAAAGCTGGTGTTGAATACAAGCTATTAGTTTCAAGAACCTCCCTAGAAGACAAAACTAAATTAAATTGAGAAGCTCTTAATTACAGAGTAAATCAAAGTGTTGTAAAACATGTGGGATTCAGTGATGTGGAAAGGCAATGTTTTCTGCAAAGAACTGATGTCCTAGTGAAGGGGGAATATCAGCCCAAGAGGAAGAAACCATCAAATCCTTTTATTTGTTCCCTTTTGCAAGGTGAGGTTCATTCCTGTCTTGCTCTGGGGCTTAATTTGCAAATACTCCCTTTGCACTTGATACCAGCACCATTAGTAGCACAATATGTACTTGTAAAGTCTACAACCATTAATAGATTAGTAATTTCTTTTCTCATTCTTTATTCCAAGTCTGTGTGTAATTTATGCATATGCAATTGAAATCCATGTATTAACATGCATAAAAAATTGATTCTGTAAGGAATCTTTGTGGCACAAAAGCTTTGGATGAGTTTTCAAGAGAAGAGAGAAAATTGGTCAGGACAGAAGGCGTTTTAAGGAGTCTCATTTCCACTACAGAATTCATGAAGACTGGAGGACAGGAGATCCAGACCACAAACAGCAAACAGCTTAAGAGTTATGTGGTATCTTCACTGATTTCTTCTCCTTCCTATTTGTACCTTTTCTTGCTTATTCCGTCGTAAACTCCTCAGCTGAGGCTGTTTCTTGCGAATTTTTTTGCCCAGGACCTTGCAAGTTAGAGTCCCAATGCTGACTTGGAAATTTATGAAAATCATTATGATCAATATTTTTCTTTCTAGAGGACCATTTAGGGCTTTGTCTAACAGTCCAAATACTAAGTGTTAGTTACTAGACATTGCTACTAAACTGTGAAGTAACAAAGCTCATTGAACAGTGAGGAAAAGTTAAAACACAAATTAATTCTTTCACAGGTGTGTTAGAGATGAAGGAAACAGTTACAAGAGCTTTTAGGGCTGTAACATTAGTAACACAAACAAACCCACACATGGTAATACTAAAGTTAACAAGATAGTTCTGCAGTGACAGAGTTGTCTAAGCATCTGTAATCACCTAACACTAAAAACCTGCTTATTGTAGTTTTGTGGGAGCTGGCAAACATTTCACCTTCTTCACGGACGCTGAGACTCTATAAACCGTGTTACAGTGTCCCCTCCTCTCTCTTCTTTCCAAAAGGAAGAGGGGCAACCTTTTCAATCTCTTTCTATCAGACAGCCCCATTCCCTCCAGTGGGTCAGCTGCTCCTCTCTGCACCTTTTCGATGTCTACTATAGCCTTGCTCAAGAGCAGAGCCCAGGTCTGCACAGTGCTCACGTGTAATCAGTGAGGAAAAAATGGCACCTTCCATAATGATCTCACAATCCTTCTTGAGTATGGACAGTATTTCTGATTACAAGTAATACTTCATTGACTTTGTTGTCTGCCACGGGACATGGAGTTGGGGATTTCAGAGACCTCTCTGTGATCACTGCTTCCCGCTCTAGCACAGCAACACCATAAACACTGTTTACCTTGTGGGCATCACCATACACTGAACTCCACTTTGTGAGCTACTTTTGGATGTGTTTTTTACTGGTAGAGCATCTTTACTATCTGAAAGAGCTTCATACCATCCAAAATCATGGAAATCAACTTCATGCTCCCTGTTACCAGGTCACTGATGAAGACATTGACTCTTCCAGGAATCAGCACAAGAATGCCTTAGCTCCCATGCTCCTTGCATTTTGTTTTACTGGGTATTCCTTTCCATGAATTTATCGAACCATTTTTCAAATGCATACAAACTCGTGACAGCCAGGGGAAACTATGGCAATGCCTTCCAGAGTCACACTCTGCTGTGTATGAAAAAGCACCTACATCCCTTTGCTTGATTTGAGCCTTCGCCTAGTAATTTCAGTGGATTAGATTTATTCCTTTAATGTAAGAGACTACTCAGAGGATGAATAGCTGCGGTTCTCAGCAATAAGGATCTTCCCCTTCATGGTGCCTTCCAGTCAAGAATTTCAAACCACATCTTGGGAACTACATGCTGCAGGATAAGCCAGGGGTTCACTTTCTTAAGCACAAGAATAGAAATATTTTAAATACATTTTCTCCCTTATAATTTGTAAAGGGAAAATTACTCAAATTAGACGAAATTGCAGTACAGAGATACTAGCTGATTTTGAAACTTTGAATATACTCTTTCTATCTAGAGTGTATGTAGAAATAATGTTTCCAGTATTATTATCTTACAGGCTAACAAGGGATCATTTTATTTCTAAACTGCAATCACAAACAAACATGAAAAAAAAAAAAAAAAAACCCGAAACAAAATAAACCCCACAACAGTTTTCCAGGGAAGTCTTGACCAAAACACTGAATAAGATCATGTAAATGCTTTAAAACAGACTAAAGCACTTTGGAATGGAAACTTTTATATAGAATTTGTATAATTCTAGATAAATTACATCAAGGAGTAAAATAAATCACGGAGTCTCCTCCCTCAAGCGTGATTGTCAACTGATTTCTTCTATATTAGGAGCACTGTCATAGGTAAAAAGATCCAGTAGCAGGGCAAAATAATCCGGTTGCAAAGATAAGATTCCATGAGGGAATCATAGGCAAACAGAAGCAATATCTCCTCAAAATGCAAGCAATAAAAAAACACAGCTAAATACATCTTCATCTTTGGCTAGTGCTGCAAACACCAGAACTGCCAAAGGATACTGGAACTAAGTCAAAATACCTTAATCATGGTTAAATCGTAAGATTGATAAATTTAGGTATCAGATTTTAAGACTTGGCATGTTGTGTCATTTTTTCTCTGAGCACGAATTCTTAGCAAATAAACACCTCTACACCTGTAAAGACTCATATTTCATCTAATTATGGCATATTCACTCATGTTAAATAAAATCGTGTTTAAAAATAATGACTGGATGCAGATGCTGTGAAGTCAGAAAGGGGAAAACTCTTAAAATAGGATGAAATGACAGATATAATGGAAGGCAGGAAGGAAAACTTTGCTTTTTATCTCTTTGGGACTTCCCCTCCTTAGATCACTTCTTTTCAAAGTGAAACTTCTAAAAGCTGCACTCAGTCACTTATTTTTCCCCAATAACTAATTTATCACAAGTTCTTCCTGCAGATGACATTGCTTTTAAAAGACCATTTCTAACACAGGTTTCTGATTAAAAGACAGGTTCCACTTCCAGGATATTAAAAAGTGAGAAAAAATGTCTAAAGGAGAGGGCTAGACTGACTAGCCATATCTGACCACATTTGACTTCCATCATGGTCAGACCTCTTATGGTTTGACTTATTTGTTTGCTTTCTGTTAAGAGAAAGATTTTAAGAAAAGCTTCTACCCTCACCACATTTATTTTTCCCCCTTAACATGCTACTCTGCCCAGTTCTCAAATGTGAGCTCTGTGAAAAGACTGCATGAAAATTGTGCAGGGCATTCAGCCATATGGACTCAGGAGAGCACCCTGACCACAGAGACCTTGCAACAGAGGAGGAATGTGCATGGTAAAAAAAAAAAAAAAAGGTGAATAAATAAAGTGAGGAAATGCAAGAAACAAGCAAGCAAGGTTTCCATGCAGGAAAGTGCATGTGAGTATGTCATGGAAACCAGGCCCAAGGGATTAAAAAAAGCTTTCAAAAGAGCTCAAGCAACTCAAAATTCGAGAGCACACTTTCTTTCTGCAGCCATCAGAGCATGAGCACCTCACATCTAAATGAGTTTTCTCAAATCTTCCCACTGCCAAGTTGGTATGTGTCACAATCCCCACCCTCACCCTTAGCACATTGCTTTTCTTTCTACCTAAGTTGCTCACCTTCTACATACACAAAAGTAACATCTGTCAGCAACTTTCCTAGCCTTTAATACCTGGGTTCTATAAAATAAAATTACTGTAAGCAAAGAGCGCCAAGTTCTCATTCCTTTTATTTTTCTGTCTTCACCTCCAGTCTTTCCAGATCTTCCTGATCCAGTCAGATTTACCTTTCCTTTCTTGCCCTTAACCCCTCCTGATTTCTGAGATAGCTTAAGGACCCCATATGTTGTACAGTAACACCACTTCATGCTTACTGTTCAAGCATGGCCAGGAGACCTGACCAGAAAGGTCCATTGTACCACATTCTCACAGACAGGCACCACAAGCATGCTGGGCTGCACATTCATTGCAGGAATACTGCACCCTGGTGTGGGACTTGCTTTCTCATCATTTATGCTGCAGTTTTCGTTACAGTAGTGTATGTTGCATGAATTCACCTGCACATCTGAACTCCTGGAGAACATGGATAAAAATGCTAGTCCCAACATCTTGGCTGTCCCTAACATTCCCAGGTATGTTCAAGGCAGACTCAAAAGTACTGCAACTGTTTTGGTGCTTTTGAATAGCACCTCTAAGTTTGCATCTCATAGAGAGGCTGTTTTTGGACATTTTTCCCCTAACAGAAATCAAAGTGTCATATTAAGATTCTAGCAGAAAGCTAGTATACATTGTCAGTATATACAATCAATATAGAGTATATATTATCTCTTGTTTTTTCATGACAGGTTTGGGTTCTTGAAAATTTCCAGGGTTCTAATTTGGGCTACATTGGCTTAATTTGATGGCACTGGGGTAGGTAATACAGAACTTCTCCATCATTAACATTTGCTTTTAAAGACTTACCCAATATGTAGCATATTAAATACCTTTAAAAAGTTTTAATTATTTCTTTTTTTTCTATCCAATTTGCTGTGTCACTTCACAGTTGTGGGGGGGTCCCTCGCTGTATGACTTTTTGCTGTATGGTTATTACAGTTTTAGAGAGTGAGCTGCTAATTTAGACACTAAATGCTGATGACATCCACATTGCTCATGGGGTTTTTTTCTGCATTTCAATAGACTTTTCTAAACCATCCAGAACATAAAGATTCTCCACAGGTTTTAAGAAAAAAAGTTGCACATGCAACTCCAAACCAAAACTTTGATGTCACATTGCTGAAAACGGCTGTCTTGATGCACCTGTGCACACACTCATAAAACTATTAACTCCAAAGAAGGTCAGTAAAGTAAGGAGGACTCAGGTGTCCTTTCCCTGAAAGAATGACACTGAGGAAACACAGTGAATAATTATGAGCATTTGGGCATTGCTAATCTATGTTTTTAGTATATTTATTTTTATGTTCCCTAATTCATGCTTTTAGAGTAATTGTACTTTCAGAAATCATAGGCGAAGCAGACTGTAAAGCACCTTTCAGGGCATTAATAGCAGCCTGTAAACTTTTAAAGAAGGGACAAAGACACCTGTCACCTTCTAATAGATATACTTCAAGTTTCTTTTGACACAGATTTAATGCAAAAAAAGGAAGTAAAATGTGCTTTCTTAAAAAGTAAAATGTACTTTCTTAAAAAAAGTAAAATGCCCTTGTGGCTCAAGCAGCGTGTCCTCCTGCTGACCCTGGTGCACCACGGGCAGTGCTGATGAGTCCAAAGACGAAACAAGGTGTCAATTTTTATATACATTTGAACATTGTATTTGCAATGAACATACCAAGTCAATAAAATTCTACCAAGTCTCTGCATTGGTAAGAATATACTGGAGTACTATTCAAATGTGCCACTCAGAAGAAAGATTACTCCCCAACTTCTTTTCAATAGATTAGGCTTAGATAGTACACATAACTTCTATTGTTGATTCTGTGCTCAGGTGCCATGCACACAGACACACGTGCTCAAACTAGTAGGAAATCTAATACTACCTATCTGTGCAAAAAGAAATGAAGCACCTGTGCACACACACATAGACAAAGGACCAGCATGGACAGCAACTGAAAAGCAAGAACAGCTGCTTAAATGAAAATTACACAGAATAGTAATACTTTATGCTCCATCAGAGACCTTAATCACGATACAATGTATTACTGTATGATACAATTTTTCCTGCTAAAATTCACATTCAAGCAAGAAAAAACAGATGAGGGAAGAGATTTTCATTCTCATAATTTTAAACATAAAAAAGTTCTAAAATCTTTTTTTTTTTCCCAATGTCATGAGGAAACTCTGTGGCAAAGCAGAGGTTTGTATGAGCATGTTTTGCAGTGTTCCCAGCATGTAAAAAATGAGCCAGATCCATGGCTGTTATACACCAGATTATCTCCATTGACTTTGAAGTACGAGCTTGAATGACTTGCATTAATAGGGCCTTGCTGAGAATGCAGACCAGTGTTATTTTGCTGCATAGTAATTAACTATATGATTATAAATGAGAACATGAATTTAAGTTTTTGGTTTTGAAGGCAAGCTTAAACTTTCAGCACATAGCCAGCACCTTTGCAAAAGGAAAACAACAAAAGCTAACTGTGTCCAGCCTGAGGGAGATAAATCTACCAGGTGCAGTGATGCTTAACTGATACAAGGAGTGTGTCAGACACACAGCCTGGCATAGTGGGAAATGTCCAATGCAGAGATACAGCTTTTGTATTATGAGATAATTTGGGAAGAACAATCGAATCAGGCTTTGAAATGAATCAAGGTGAGAGACACGGTCGCCAGGTCGGTGGTTAAAAACACTTCTGGAACATCTTCTGAAATGGACTCAAACACAAGTCTGCACCAGACCCAGCTGCAAGCCCCTCAGGGACACATGGGCGCCAAGCATGCCCTCCAGTCCTGCCCAGTGACAAGAGCCCCTGAAAGGGAAGAGCCAGACTGAGACTCACAGTAGGCCCATGGCTACAGGAATCTGAACTAAAAAATGGAAACAGGCAGAGGCCCCAGATACCTCTTCCAGGGCAAAGGGGTAGTTGATGACACAGAGGCTACATATAGACCAGCTTCTGCACTTCTCTCATCTTTCTGCACAGTGCAGGAGAACAGCAAAAGACAAACACTGAGCCTTCAAAATCTTCGCAGTCTTGATGAAGCTTTCTGACAATTTGAACCACCCACACAAAAGAACATGGCTTGCAAGCTGATTAACCTCAGCTCTGTCCGCAGCAGCTGCAGACAGGATTTTCAAAGAGTTCTTCCAGCATCTACTGCTGATGATGCTCATCATATATTCATCTGAGATGTTTGTCTCACTAGCACCTACATGTTTGAAGATACTAAACCGCTGAGGCCCTGATTTTATTACTAGAATAATTATCTGCAAAAAAACATACACTGTTTGGCTTTTAAGAAAACTTTCCAAAAAATCACTCCCCTCTCCCCATCAAAGCTTTACACTGCCTGCAGAAATTACATTAATTCTATAAAGACGGAGGAGAGTTTAAGGGAAAAGCAGTCATCACTCAGAACATCATAACTGGACATGCTGGGCTAGCATTTGTCTTTCAATTCCTGCTCTCTTGGTAGGTGATGCAAAGAGGTACAGATGCCAAATCATTCTAGCAACTGACTATATACAAATAAAAGGTTTTTTGAAAATACACTTATTTGAAGGATTAAAAGAGAAAGATTCTTTGAAAGATTAGAAGACAAATAGGAGTAATCTGAAGCAGTGTCACATCCCTTAAGCTGCATGAGTCCAGGTACAGGCCAGGGACTTTTAAAACTTGAGGGAAATTTTACCCAGCTAGAGGTGTAAACATAGCTGGAGTGCGCACTTAAAAAGCGCCTCAAGGGCTGCTCTTGGATGTATGAGTTTTGTCCGTCTTGATCACAACATGGAACTTGTCCAAGCACTTTCAGGAAAACACGAGGGACCAGTCTGCTCCTCGGGCCCAGATGGCACTCTTCAGCCTCCTCAATGTGCCAGCTTGTAACTGCTCAAATTGCTGCTCTGTGCTCGAATCGTGCTCTCACAACAGCAACAGATAGAATAGACAGTGAAGTTCCTTGCAAAAAGAAAAAAACTGTACTGAACGTCAGTGTCCCTTATCCTCACGTTCTTCTACTGACACCGAGGCACTTGGTGAAAACAGAAGGATTTTGTGCCATAAAAAAACAACCAATCAACCGAAAAAAGCTATGGAAGTGCATCACGTATTTATTCCACAGCTATATTCTCAACAAATTTTTCCAAATGTGGGGCAATACAAGTCACATTACAGAAGATGCTGAGGGACATGTTGTACTGAGCAATCCCAAAGTCCAGAGGCACATTGGCCTGATACTTAATATCTGAAAAGATCACTGAGATATTGAGGACTTTTCATTACAAATACAAATTTCTTCTTACTATTTTACTTTATTTCAATTAGCAAGCTGCTCTTATGTCAACCCTCAGATTTTACCTTTTTTCTGATTCTCCTCCGTATCCCATTAAGGGTGGGGAGGGCAGTGAGTGAGCAGCTGCATTGAGCTTACCACCAGCTGGGGTTAAACCACAACAGAGGCAAACAGCTGCAGGTTACAACAATAGAGGCCAAAAACCATCGCATTATCAACATTTACTGAAAGCTCATGAACTTTCAATGGGCCAATGAAAGTTAGCTCAACCTATCTAATAACAGAGAGGAGCTGTAGAACAAGTTTCTCCATGTCTTTGATGAATTCTTCCAGATAACTAAAGACAACCACAAAAAAAATCCCTCTCAAAACCCCTCTACAACACAAATGACTCCTTGTGCTTCATCCTATGCATTACAGACCCAATTCAATCTCCATATTAGTACTACATACGTACACACATGGCATTCTGCTCAGGCTCTTCAATGAGGTAACATGCCCAGTATACCAGAAATTTAGAACATGCAACACAAATTAACCAAAGATAAATCATGCTGTCAATATATGGTCTCAAAATCTGCAAAACACTGACAGATGAAAATGCCTTTTGGGTGTGATAATTTATTCGGGCACTTGCAAGCAAAGAAAACTGAGAAATCTATGCATTTGGACAAATATTTGTTGGGGAATACACTCCTTTTCCTGTCTGTGAAAAGTTTCTATTCATGAACAGTGCTTTCATGATCCCACCTCCACATTCCTAAAAGCACAATGACTGTTACCAAATAACACTGCTGCAAACTCTCCCTTGCCAAAAGGAAACCTGATTTGCTATTTACTGATCCAGTATATAGGAGACGAAAGCAGCAGTTAGAAACAGCTCCTGCAAGGCAAAATCCTCCTGGTAAGGCCAACAAGTTATGAATTGAACCCAGAGCTTTTGTCCTTTCTTAACAAATCAGTCACAGAATTAATTAGTTCCCTTCTGGCATTTCAACATTATTATTCATAGATACTTAAACTTTTCTTTTTTAAATTAATTTAAATAAGACAGTCTCTACCATGCATAGATATATGCTATATATATATATATCAGTGTGCACCATCAGTAAGAATGTATTCATCACTCCTGGGCTACTACTGAGAGGTGATCATCAAGACCAAACCAGAACCTACAAAGAGGCACAATTAAAAAAACAACCCAAAAATTTATCAGGCTATAACAAGTTGAAATTTCTGATTACAGCTCAATGGCTAAAACAGACTGGTGGAGGACACCTATCCTATTAGAAGCATGGACTGAAAAATATTTACCATGTATTAACGGCAGCCTTGAAGTGGCATTTTCTGCTCAGGAAAGCTAGTAGAGAGACCATTTAAAGCAATTACAGAATACCTACCAGGGGACATTTACTAATGGGACTAAGCTGTGATCCTGCCATGAACTTGTTGTAAGTAGATGATTTCATACACAACTTACACTCTCTCCTGGTCAATGAAATACTGTAATTACACCAAAACCCGCTACACCTGCAGGAGTAGAGTTTTCACAACTAAGAATATGTGTATGCACACATATATATGTGTATACACAAACACACATATAACTGTATGTCCGTATGTTTGTGTATTATATAGTGCATTATTGTAAAATGTACTGTACATATAATTACTATATATTATGACATATGTATACATTGCAGAAAGTGTAAAGGGAAAGATAGTATTCTACTTAACATTATAAATCAGAGAAAAAATATACATATATAGTTCAAATCTTAAAATATAGTGGCAAACTGAAGACTGCTGATGACAATAATTTCTGCTTTTACAAGATCTAGATTTCATGTGCCATGCTGCTTTAGAAACAACTGATTTTTTTTTTTTTTCTAACTATAAAGCAGCATTCTAGTTGCAGGGACATGCATGTGCTGTAGCTGCCCTCTAACCAGCTCCAGAAGAGCAACGCCAGACTCTGTGGGAAGGGTCCTCTGGCCCCTGGCTCAGAATGGTTCACTTTAAAGCTGTTTTGAAGAGAGCTCAGCTCTGTCAACAGTCACCTGTCCACAGTGCAAGCTGAATACTTGCCCCTGGATGTAAACAGCCTTGGTTCATCTGGCATGAAAACTCAATGCAAAGGAAAGCACAAAACACTTACAAAGCCTTTTTCCTGTAAGATGAAATTTAAAGCTGTAGGCTTAAGCATGAATCAGTCTTTGTTTTAAAAAAGACCAATGCTATGCTATCCAGAAAACACCAAAACAGAGCTCAGCCTGGCTTACCAAATAAATGAGTGCACAAGCACAGACCTCTTTTCCCGCATAGCTAGCACAGCAGTCTCTCATCCACATTGTGAGAGGTATCTCTGTTTTGACAGTGCTATACTGGAACAAAAAACAACCAAACACACGGGAACGGGAGGGCAACTCAGATTAACTCATTCTTAGTTCTTTAACCACTTCTCTTGAACCTTTGCCTAAGAGAAACTGCAGCTGTTTTAAGGAGCAGCAGATCTACCTGGTTCAAGAGAATATCTTAAAGGTCTGACTGAGGCTCAGGACTAGGATTAGGACTGTCATGCTAGGAAGCCAGAAGCAGCAGTGAAGTCTGATCCCTGAAATCAGTAGAGCTACTTGCTCCTCAAAGGCAAAAATAGGGATAAACTACTACAGAGTAGTATTACTACTGGGCAATTATTGCAGAGATGACATCTGCAATATTACCTGTCCAGAATTGCTATCATCCCCAAAAGATTATTAGCAGAGTTCATGTTCATCTTACATCAATTTTAATTCTTTCCTTCACTTTTAAGGAAGTAATTAGAAACCCTAATGATCAAATTAAAGAATAAAGAATAGTGCAACTGTGACAGCATACTGCATAGGAAAACAGCAGCGTGTGGTTCCTCACCTCTGAGAGACTCAAAACTACTCACTGATATTGAAAACACTCTAACTATGACCTTCATGCAGGATTTGAACATAATAATGCCATGCAAGGAAAACTGCAACGAAAGGAATAATTACTCACAGGCTTCCAGTTTTAATGCTTTGTATTGTAACAGAAATAGGGTATCATTAAAGGGTGTCTGGCCAATGGAATTTCATATGGTGTGCCTATTTCTTACAGTATCTTTTACCAAGCTGTAGAACTGAAATCATTAATTTAAACCCCTAAAATATAGACTTGATGTGTTTACTACCATGTCTTGAAAATAACAGGATCATTATCATTAAAAGCTCCTTAACTGACTGCAACTTGAAAGTGCTTGCGATGGTGGAGATATGATGTCTGAAATGAGCATGTTTTTAATCTCATTTTTAATGCTGTGTGATCTAAACAACGAAGACATCAAAGACTGCACACTTTCTAATAGGGGGGGTTTCAGTTTAATGGCATCCAGTTTTCCACTGCACTTTCCTCTTTGTCCCACGCCTTTCAATTTTCCCATTTATTTTAAATTGCATTAAACCTACAGCAAAGAACAGATATGCAATCCTAAATGCCTGGGTGCATGATTCCTGCCGTGGCCACCCACCCCCCATTCAGAGCAGCCAGCACCACCTCTCTCAGAGGTCACTTTATTCCCTTTTCAAATAAGCATCAGCTTCACAGCACAGACAAACAAGTCAATATATTCTCTAATTATCAGTAATCCAAAGATGATTTGCAGATAAAACAAATGACAACTCTGATGGGCCGACTCTCAGCTGCTGGTTTTGTCCTGATTTCCACCACTTAACAGAGCTTTCACTGACCATCTGACAGCACACCTGACTATCACACTGCTGCATACTAATATATATCCTTTAAACAGCAAGGTGGTTTATAGATGATTTACTTCTACCGTGCACCGCCTGGCAGCCGCTTCCCAGTGCCACAGAGGTTCCTCGGTGAGTGCTACTGGTTGGCTGGGCTTCCTGAGGCACTGCAGCACTCATTCCTTCAGCTCCAGGCAGACGTGCTAATATCCTCTGCAGTCACACTAGATATCTCTTGGTTTCTCCACTGCCAATTGTTTCATGCTACATGAGCTGCTGAGACTAAGCTACAGCCTGTTTTGCATGCTGGGACACCTGGAAACCAGAAGAGGAGGTAGCAGCAATCCACATGTGAAGAGCTGAAGGGAAAGGGGCTCCTACCGCTTTGTGGGTGAGCAGGAGCTTGAAAAGTACAGAAAATTTCTGGCCAAAGAAAGGAAAACCAGAGAGAGGTCTGAACAACTTGGAGAAGACTGGGAAGCACCACAGATAACCTGAAGCCTTGCTTGAAGGAAGGGTGGAGGGACCTCGCCCCAGAAACCTTTCCAAGCCATCCACATCTCAGCTTGGGAGACACGGATTTCCTATGGTCGGACACACTCCAATCAACAGCTTGGCAGAGTTAAACTCATGGGCTGCAGAGGGGAAAAAGAGATCTGAATAGTTCAACATCTTGGACACCTTCGGCACTGAGAAGGACTGGGTTACAAGAGCATCTTCACACACCATGATGGTGCGTGCACAGACTCATCCTCTTCCTTCTCCCGCTCTCCTTATGCTTGCACAATTATTTATTTAAGATGTGAGTTGTTCAGAGCAGGGACCATCTGCTTCCTCACCTCACGGTTGCTTTCCCATTAACAAAAACCCATAAAATAATCCAACTCTGTCTTTATGGTTAAGCAGATGTAATACAGTTACATGGGTCACTTAATTTTAATTTTTTTTTTTGTTTGTTTTTTGTTTTTTTTTTTCTGTGATGAAATTCAACTGTTGATGTTTATTACATTTAGCAACAGAAGACCTTGTCCTAGATCAGGATCCTGCTGAAGTGCTGTTGTCTTTGTGTTTTCTTGTTTTTTTGTGTTTAGTTCATTTGTTTGTTTCCTTTTTGTCCAGAGATACTGTTAGAAAACAGCGGATCCCAATTTCGATCTGTTAGGACTGCATGACCACAAGCCATGCAACACAGCCAAATCAGACTGGGTAACTCAAAGAGCTCTGTCATTGTACCTACATGTCTATATCCAGGACAAGGAACTCCTCCCTTGCAGTTGTGCTAAATAAAATCTGTAAAACTGTTGCAATGGCAATCTGAATTCTCGGGTTCTGCACAACTGCAGAAGCCCATAGGAAACATTTATAAGAGTACACACAAATCAACACCTGCACTGCCCATTTTGAAAACACTATAAATAGGCAATGACCCAAATGTAACCTGGCTATGGTCCAAACCAGTGAGTCTGAAGGTTGGCAATTAAAATTATACCAACCCAAGAAAACAACTTGGAAGACATTTCAGCTTCATTCAGATGTAACTCCTTATATAAGAATATGTCTTGTAGCTTTTGTTTTCCAAATGAAGTGGGCAACATGGCAATACTGATGGCACTAATAAATTGCCTGTACACATATTCTTAATAAATAAACATGGAAGTAAAAAGTTCACCATTTACTTAAATATTTACACCTTCTTTATGGTTTAATGGAAGTAATTAAAGAAACTGAAGTCAGGGTTAAACAAGCAAGCTTATTAAACTGGAACAAACATGTTTACAAATAATAATTAGTTATATTTAAAGGTGTTCTGAAGGTTCCTTGCTTCCTTCATTGGCCAACCTTCAAGATTAATGACTGACACGGTTTTCTATTTTTGCCATACTGTCAAACTTCACTTTGGCACAGGATTATCAACATAATGTACTGAATTGTTCCATTCAGTAATAATGATCAGATTTGTTACCTCCATACTTGATACACATCCCTCAGTGCTCGCCAAATCCCCTATTTTTTGTGGTGATGAAAGATGACATGTGAGGGTGAGAAAAGCACTCTGCATACAGGATAAGCATTTGATAGTTTAGGAATTGATAGTTTGGGGACTGTGGCATTAAGAATTGTATTAATGAAAACAACAACATACTCCTTATGAGAAATGTGCATTTAGACTACATAATTGTTAAACCAGGGATTTGATTTTTATTCTCTACTCACTAATTAATGTAGTTCCTGGTTCATGGATTCAGAATCTACAGTGCTGTTGCCAATATAAGCCAATTGCAATAGCAGTGAAAGCTGCCAAGACCAGAAGTTTCCCTAAGCACAAGACTTTTTTGATGATGTGGTTTGAGGAAAGAAGCATTGATATGCTGAGGTACACTGCTTGATCCCGTCAAGAAACTTATGCTAGAAATCCTTTCTGAGTCACTTACGCAAGCCAACATAAAACCACCCAAAGGCAGCTGAGTGGGAGTCATTTTATCCTAGCAATGAATTTATTATCACTGTCAAAAGTCACATGAGCTACAGGTGTCACCAGACATCAGAAATGTTCATTTCAGAACTTCCTGTTTGAAACGGACGGCATGTCCTTAATATGAAAGAGGAAGAAAAACCAAATCATTCCCCAAACCTCAAATATTTTTTTCAGCTGACACCAGCTTTGATGGCAAAAGACAGAGCTGGGCATCATGGTCCTCCCTCAAACAACATAGCATAAGGGATCTCAGGGACTCATACAGGATGCTCAGGGATGCTTGCTCTAGACACTGAAAATCTGGGAGTCCCTGAGATACATAACACAGAATTTGCATATGATGTTGACCTTAGGAGGACAAAGGAGGACCTTCTCCTCTTTCCTCCACTCTCTTAAAAATCCCAAAACAATTTCCTTGTGATTTTTGTGCTTCCAAAAGACAAAATGGTATCTTTACAACGTGCAGCAGTGAAACCTTTTGCTAGCAATGCAAAGCATCATGTCTGTTCACCCAGAAAAAAGAACTCAGAAGTAAAATCATTCAATCTATCCTTAAGTTCCTCTCTTTTTCACAATTAGTTCCAAGGTCATGAAAAATCTATTATGACTAAAGGCAGTAAGTAATTAAAAAACCTAAACCAAAACAAAAAAAAAACCCCTCTGAAATTTTCAGTGCCTACAGATCTCTACCACCACATTCCTCTTTTTCTTTAATAAGCATTTAGCTGTGCCAAGGTCCCCCTTTGCTTCATACATAAAAAAATAATAAAAAATTTAAAAAATTAAAATCTCCTGCCAAAGCAACAGAACTGTGCTTTGATGAAAGCCACACTGTCAGATGCATGTAAAATCTCAATAAGCTCATCAGTAAAATGGCTGCTTAGCTCCTATCATGGGAGAAAAGTTTTAAGACATTGATGGATGACTTTGTTGAAGACGATTAAAACAATGAAATAAATCTGGTGCTTGCAGGAGTGCAGGATGGACTCAGGGAAGACAGAGACACACACACCACACAGTTTGCTCCCGTCTGCCTCGCAGGGTGATAGCCAGCCAAGCAGACACAGGCAGGGTCTGTGCAGAATATATGGCCCCCATGGCTCTGCTTTCCACGTCTCACACTCCCTAATTCTTCACTTGGCAAACATTTGGACTTGACCCTGCAGCTGGCTATATTCTTCTCCCCCAAACACAGAAAACAATATGCACTGGACTGTGGTAAGAGTGCATCTTGCCTACCTCACAATGGGTACACAATCTTTTTGTTAATTGTGTCTAATTCTCCCTCTCCCATCTTCCTTGACTCCTTCTCCTTTCTTTCTTCCTCTTCATTCTTCTCTCTCTTTTTCCTCATTCCCCTACCATCCATCTCATTTTCTTAAATCACTTAAGTGGTACTTGAACTAAGAGACTGGCAAAATTAAAGACCAGCTTAGATGACCAAGAAATACCCGCACCAGACCAGTGAACCAAACCAAACTGATCACGAAAGGAAACAATATTACTTTGTTGCATATTGCCAAGGTACCACAGACTTTCTGATCTATTTTCAAAACAAATGAATGGTAAGGTTTTTGTTGAAACTTTGAAATTTTCCATTTCAATGACTATATCAGAAAAAGTGATTGCATTTTCATTGCAGCACCAGAAGAGATGGATTTACTCTCTCTCTACAAGTCTGCATGTTGGTTTATGAAGACATAACAAGGGCTAACACATTCCTATTTTACTCATTTATGAAATTGTCTCAAACAGAGGTGGGGAAAAGAAAAAAAGACAAGCTTTTCCTTTGAGATTTCCCTCCCTTATTACAGATTTTCAAAACCTCTACACACCAGCGTGTTCCTGGGATACAATAATATTTTGTTTCCTTTTATCATTCTAGTGCATGTAATCTTTATCACAGTTTGGCACAGCTTTGCTCTGTGCCTCCAGGAACAGGTATAGTTCACACCAGTGGGAAAACGGCCAGTGACAGAATTCAAGCTGCAAACCTGATAGCTACAGAACTATCTCAATCCCACCAGCGGTCTCAAAGCTCATAGAGAAAATACATAGACTGCACACCTGTTTCTGGTTAAACAGAGAAAATTGGATTTTTATCAGTTCCACTGCCACCTTTTACATTGCACTGTTTTGTCAAGAGCCACTAATGAAACAGCTTAGCAACAGATAAAGAACAAACAGTCTTGACTGAATTCTTGGATTTATCCAAAATATTTTCCAGTCAGAATTATTTCAGAGCTGAAATAGGATTACAAAGCATGGAAATGGATGTCTTAAAATATCCATCTATATTATTCTGTATGACTGGGTAGTGTTATTAATAAATATTTCAGTTTTGCACATTGTCTTGGTGAAGGTTTAAATATACTGACAGTAACCCATACTAATTGTGGCTGGCATTTTGAATGGATGCCCTAGGAAAGAATTGAGGGTTTTAGTGGTTTGTATGCTAAGACAATACCCTAGACTTAACATGCAATTTCCTTTTTTATCCATGTCTTGTGTGTGTATGACTGATGTGCTTGGTACTTGCTCCACCAACATTCTTCTCCAACACTAGTTCTATGTGTTACAGAGGCACTGTGTGGCTGAACTACACGCCAGATGGCTGGGCTGACTACATACTGTGCTCCTGGAGGTCCATATAAAGACTCAAAATAAACAATGCCAGCTGTAAGATGTTGCAGCTTGAAGACGTGGAGGTCTTTCTAAAGTTCACCTAATGTTTCAGTGGTACAAGAAGAATAAAAGAAACTTCAAAAAACTAAAAAGAAGTTCTGAACCAACATACAGCTTTTAACTGTCCCTTGAGACCATTAAAAGAACGTGTTAAAAAAAACCCAAAAAACAGGATGAAAATGAGAGTCTCAATAGCAGAGCAATAGAGGAAACTCTCCTCATAAAACTGGAGAGGCAAACTCTTTCCCAGAGTCACATCTAAGGCTACCCTGGGCAATGCAGCTGCCAGCAGATACCTTTCTGTTCAGCTGAGGACTCAGAGCTGAATAAATAACATGCTAACCACATCATTTCTTTGTGCACACAAACTGCAGGAAACTTGTGTGCCTCAAGCGCACTTGCCAGATGGAATAATTAGGCTCAGACAGATCACTGACCTTCCTAATAAAAATACCCCAGAAAGAGAGGCTGACTGAGTAAATCTGTGTCATGTTATCAAACTCCTAAACAATGCATGGAAACCCATCCATATGGACTGATCCAGCAGCTTGGTATTCCTGCTGCATCTTGTGTGGGCAGAAATCACTGGACTTGGGGTATTTCTTAAATTTTCTTTATGGGAAATGGACATTGAGATTTCACTGCTGGAAACTACTCAGTTGTCTTTCTATGAATATGATGAAAGCACATATATATGCATTTATGCTAAGCTATTCTCTGTTTAATTATCACTGAGGCTGGTTTGTCACACTAAAACAATTTTGGAGGAGTCAAGGCTTTGAAACAGCGCAAAATGCAAATGCCATTTTACCTTTCATAAATTGAAGGCATGACACCCATTTAAATAACACGATTTTAGCTGAAATTAGAAAGGTAAATATAATAAAATATCCAATATTTGAAAATAAATTCATTGTTTTAGAGTTTCAACAACCATATGAGATACCATGCTCTCCCTGGAATCAGGGAGGTTTCCATCCCTTCCCCATCAAGTCTGCTTTTCCTTCCTTGATGTGTACCGTAATGTTCAAACCCATACTGATGAATAATCACATTCACACTAAGATACTCTGTTATTTTCTAGGCATTGTCATGTCATATAATTCTCTTCCATGTCCTAAACCAGAAAGGATTAGACACGGTGCCAATCATCACTAACCACAATCTGCTATGAACAAAGCACACACTGCAACCCCAAAAACAAGCAACCTTGCAAGTTCACAGGCAGCAGATAATTGCAACTTCTCAAGAGTCCCATCACACCCATGGAGATTAGGGCTGCCTCACTGAGCTGCAGGAACTGGCAGCATCTTTGCTTGTACTCCTGTGTCCCGGCACTCTCATGCAGCCTAGTATTTCGTTTACACAGATTTCTAAGAGCACTGCCTACAAACATGTTACATACCCCAACAGAGACAGGCAGCTCCACTTGCCCGTGCACTGGATACTTGTGCATGAAAGAATCCATCTTTCTATTTGAGACTTAGACCTATATATGCTACTTCCACAAGGAAAAATTAGGCACCAAGGACTGGTCCTTATTTTAATAAAACACATATATTCCAAAAATAAAAACAACCCAGCACAAGATCTGCCTTTTACAAACCGTGCTTCTTTGGCTGGAGTATTCAAAGTGGATGGAAGGGACCTACACCAAAGATACAGGCAGGGCTTCGGTAAGCAAGTTTTATGTCTTTGATTCCACACAGGATGCACTCATTCACATGGACAGCACTTCCTATATATCCAGCTGCTAATGTGCAAAAAACAATGAATCACAACAGACTCATAACAGTATCTGTGTATCTAAATTTTGATCCCAACCTCTGCCTAAAAATTATGTTAACAGCTATTTAATAGGAACTCTGCTGAAGAACTAACGCACAAGTTTGAAAAGGAACATAGATTTTTAATCATCAAGTGGGCAAGTAAGCAGGGAGGGGAAAACAGAAGGTAACAGATCAAATCATCTTGCAATTTACCTGGAGGTAAATCAAAACTCAGAGGTAACAAGGATGTATGAAGATACCCAACCCAACTATTTAAGCTCTGTATTTTACTCATTTTACGCAAGTCCCACCTGTATCACAGTCTGAATTTAGAGACAATCCACTACATGGTGGGAAGAGATTTGACCTTAAAATTACTTTAACGCTGACCTCTAGTGACAACTGATGTGAATTTACCTTTTCATGGGCCTGCCCATTTGAGAATGCGTCTTTCAGGCTTCTTTTTAATTACAGAGCTTACTCTGACATCTCCAATCCACTATCCCCTCTGCAAGGAGCGTGCAGCCATGGAGGGACCTCCAACTTAAATGGATTAGTTACAGTCACAGGTGAATTACAGGTGATTCATCACAACCTGGAGAAATTTTATGATTAAATCCAAACCTTTGTTTTCACTTATTAAAAAGAGGGAAAGGGAACAAAAAAGAAATAGAAACACTAGATTTCAAGCCTCATAAATGTAACAAATGCATTACCATATAAGCTAGGCACAACTAATGACAACGGCCCACATCTTCAAGCAGTCACCCAAAATGTCATCTTTCATCTCAGGGACCATAATCCCAATCAACCTCTTCTCTAATGCTCTGTAGCAAAAGCAGACCTGCAGCTTGAACAGTACTCCTGCAGCTTTCTCTGCAAAATGAGGGTGCAAGGGCATATGGGGGCAGGTATTTCACCCATATACACATGGCAATATAGTCCAGAAGGAAGGGTGAGAATGTTACAGCAAGTTGCCAACCACCTCATCTCAGGAGAGTGGGGAGGAAATCACAGCTGCCACTCCAGTGGCAGCCCACCTTACTGTCTTTGCATGCAGAATCATAGAATAGTTTGGGTTGGAAGGGACCTTTAAAGCTCATCTAGACCAATTCCCCTGCCATGGACAGGGGCATCTTCAACTAGATCAGTTTGCTCACTGCCCCATTCAACCTGACCTTGACTGTTTCCAGTGATGGAGCATCAACAATTTCTCTAGGCAACTTGTTCCAGTGTTTACTGACCTTCACCATAAAAATTTTCTTCCTTGTATCTAGTCTAAATCTCTTTTAGTTTAAAACCATTACTCCTTGTGCTATCACAACTAGTCCTATTAAAAGGTTTGTCCCCAGGTGTCTGAGAGGCAAAGCAAGAGGGTGATGGCCATGGCCCACTGCAGGGAAGTGTTCCGAGACAGTTCCAAAAGTGGGAAGTGCTTTCACTGAGAACAGTGTTTGATGACCCCTGTACCATATGTATATGTATATGTATATGTATATGTATATGTATATGTATAGCATGTGTGCATACATGCACATGTTTAAAGAA
>JAWWEU010000081.1:82121351-82166875 GCA_035583155.1 Acropternis orthonyx | reverse complement strand
ATATGTATATGTATATGTATATGTATATGTATATGTATATGTATAGCATGTGTGCATACATGCACATGTTTAAAGAACATGTTTAGTCAGTAGGCTAGAAATCTGCCAGCTGGACCTCAAAGGGTGAGAACCTCCTTTGAAGCTGATGCCAGTTTGCAGTAAATGTAAGTGGGTTTTATGTCATCTGAATCCATAAAGTTCCCTTTTGCAAGGGAACATTGCCCAGATGTTGTAACCTGTGCATGTCATTTACACTAATGTGACAGGTGTCAGGGGAGATTTTCACCTTCTGTCAACTTTTAGCCCTATGTCTCTAGCAGCAGTCCTCAAAACCAGAGCCCAGAAAACTTCTGCCTTCCCCAAAACATGCTTTAAGGTCCGTGAAAGTTTCCAGACTGCTTCCCTACTTAGCTGCTCCCACAGAGATTTTTATGGAAGCATCTTCTGGTGTACAGCCGTGGCCAGGTGACAGCACAGACAGCAGCGCAGTCAGGGAGAGAGCAGCAGAGCCCTGAGGGAGTGTGCGCCACAGCAGACCTCAGAGCCAAAGCCTGATCAGTCATACCCAGGCACAAATACAAATCCCATGTATTTCAAGAAAATTGATTTGACTCTCCAGTCATTTTGGCTGAAAGGAATCACCTGTCACAACAAACTTAACTAAGAAGACTGAAGATTAAACACTCAGCTGATGTGAAATTAAAAAGTCCTCTCAAACTGACAAACACATCACCCACTCATAATGAAACCTGCACAATGGTTAAAACTTCTCTGCTGAACAAGCTGCCAGCAAGAAAATCCAAGGAAGCGTTTATTTTTCAGCACCACAGGCATATAAATGGTACACTCAATGAACATCTGCTCGCCAGCAAGCCAGCCAGCCTTTGGCAGCAAAACTAGACCTAGCTTCTCCCAACACTTGGACCTGACAATTCTTTCATGTCTTAGCAGCTTATCTAATCACAGCAAAACACGACAGCCATGTGAGAAGGAAAACATACCTTATTTAAACATACAGAAACCAAAACCCAACTTGCAGATCTAATGTTTAGGCTAAAAACTAGGTAAATGAGACTTCCTCAGGTATTCCAGTTGTATGTATGAGTGCTTAGAGATGTGCATGTAAAATTAGATTTAATTATCTTAGGGAATTGCAGGGGGAAGAGAGAGAGGACGGGGGAGGGGCACAGAGGCTAAATAATGGATGCAGAACTGCCTTTAAGTTGTCAAAATCACCAACTAGCTTGGACATCAGCATGAAATAGCCTTAAAAACAATCATTCACCCATGTTAGTAGCTGCCAAACCTCCATCTAATCCGTTCATTAACAATATATCAGGTTAGCAAGCTGCCATGGCAGGAAAATAATTAGTTTTCCATTGTTAGGTGGCACATTCTCTATTGCACTGACAGAACAAATAACTCCATACACTGCTATAATTTATTTGCTTCTGAGCCTTTCTTTTTTCTCAATTAGTTCTTCAGTAGATTGTATTAAACACACATGAATTATAAATACAGACAGTCCTTTGACCAATCTGAGAAGTCTTAGACATCATGGATAGCTATTACACAGTTTATGGGTGACCTGCCTTTAAGTCATTTAAATAAAGGTTGATAGAATAGCTGAAAGCAGACCATGCCAAAAGACATCCCCATTAGGTCTCATCTCCATCATCTGCAATTTACTGAGTAATGTACTATTGTGGCCCAGCACACAACACAATGATTGTGCGGGAAAAGGATTGCTGCTGTTTTAAGATCTCTGCATTAGGTCTGTCTCCTTGCCTCAACAAGAACGTACACATACTTTCAGGATGTGCTAAAGTCATGATAGCCCAATCCTTTTTCTGCAAAGTGCTTTAAATAAGAGGCAGTTCAAAAAGGAAATTCTAAGATGTGGGCAGTAGAAAACAATAATGTTACATTTCTGCTCATGTGAAAATGGACAGGTTTCTGTGAGGCTCTGCAGCATGTCACCCCAGGCAGTTTTGCTGCAGCTAGGTTAAGGTATTTTATTCCTTCTATCAAGATATGATCTTTATTTTAATCCTAGGAATCTGTGTATCAGCACTGTCTTCTGCAGCGTGCTCATGGGTTAACTACACGGTGCATTAAAGACCTTATATATGATGCCTTTTGATTTTCTTGCTCCTCCCTTGACTCCGCATTGTGAGCAATGGAAGATTTTCATTGGTACTCTCTCCCTCCCCTGGCATCACACTTTATCATATGATTTTTAATTCATGCACTATCACCACTAGAGACCTCATCTGTTCTCACAGGGACATATTGAGCTTTCTTCCTGCTCTTCTCTGTACTTCTGGAACCTCTTCTTGCTGAGTGCTCAGCAAATACGGAATATTATGCAAACCAGGTGGTAGGAACTAGTCTTTGTATAACAGTGTACTTCTAATAAATGCAAGCTTTTCTTAATGAAGCCTGACAGATGTTTACATACAACATTTCACACTGATATTTCACTAAAACCACTTGGCAGAAATCTTAACAAAAGGTTATCAAAATATCCCAGCAATTTCTTTAACTATCTGAAATATGACTTTGCTGAATTTCATTTATCATTGTGCTGCCTTGTTGCTTGGCTTCATAAAATATTATTGATGGTCGCTACTCCTTCTTCCTCTTCTGTCTTTAACAGGACTCATTAACTGTGTATCTCCCGCAAAACTTCACAGCTTAACCAGTGATTTCCCCTTTAATTTCAAAATGCTCAAGAAGGTTTGACATCATACTATCAGAAAGGAATAGAAACTATTTTGGAGTATAACAAGTAACAGCTTTACTTTTTTCCTGGAAAAAGCCATTAGACATCACACTTCAGTGAAACTACCTTTGAGAAAGGAGATAACACTGAAAGTATTTCAAACACAGGAGATCCAGAAGCAATTTCTTGGATATAGATCTTCTTTATTTAAAGCTATTCACCAAATAGTATTTTGAGTCCTGTTACAATGCATTGCTTGTTCTTTTATTCTTGTCAAAGTTCCATCTGATCAATTACATTGGAGAAAAATAATAATTAAATTATATGTTGGGTGAGCATGCAGTGAAGACACAGTTATCTTTTCCATGGATAATAAACAGCATGTGACTTGCTGCTTAAAAGTACTTCAAAGAAAGTGGTCAGTAACCAGCATGCAACAGCAATGTGTTGCAATGCAAGAAGAAATGATGCAGGACAAAAACACACTCCTCATCTACAAAACTGTAAGGTAAATTGAATTTATGCATGCAGTTTTTTAATGGGCCCCTCTCCAAGGGCTACGGGCACAGAAATAAGCAAACAGAGCTGAAGACTCAGCAAAAGAACAGGGCATTTAGAAGAAAGTGATGTTTACCAGTAGGAAGTCATTCCTCTAATGAAAATTTAATGAGTACCAGTGTAGGCAGCAAAAAAAAAAGAAAAGAAAAAAAAAATTACAGAGCTTTCCCAAATGAAAATAGCAATCAAAGTTTTTGATTGCCTATCAGCTTTCAAATGTTAATTATTATGGTAACTGTGCTGGTGAAAGTAAGGAATTACTTAAAATGTGTTATTTTCTTTCTTCAGTTTGTTTTTTTTTTAATCACTGATGCTGTACAGCTGAACATGCCCAAGGAAGCAAACCTGCATGGATAATTATCCCCATGGAAGCAATCCAAAGGTTCACAAAGTAAAAGCTCCTTCCACCTTAAAGATCAAGGTTTTAAATTAGGAAAGTACTTAAGTCTCCAGCTGATAAAGATGTTTGACCTGCTGGGCCAAGGTAATCACCAGGGACTTAATTCAGGACTCTCAGAGTACACAAGGTAGGGGAGATCCCCAGCACAGCAGTTTGAAACAGTAAGACACTACTTAGAGCAACAAGAAAAACATGCACCGCAATTTTACAAATGTTAATAAAAAATATAAGAAGCTTTTGGGCTCTCCCCTAAGAACCCATCACTCTTTTTCCTTCAGAACCCTTTCCAAACAGTGGCAAAGGCATCCAAGTCAGACCCTGGTCAAGCTGATGTGAGGAAATGAAATAGGTTTTCCTGTTCTTCATCAGACCTTGACTTCATTTACCAACACAATTCAAACAGGACTAGAAGAAAATTTCTGAGATTGCTGTCATGCTCATGTAAGACCTACTCAAAAGAAAGAGGGATTACGTTGAGTTAAGACAAACCTCGTATTAACAATCCTGCACTGATTGGAAAGGCCACCGCGACTGCAAAGCGGAACCAGAGAAAAGCAAAGTGTTAAGGAAATCAAGTTTAACGAAATCAGCTAATTCCCTGCTTCCATCAATCAGTAAGTCACTTGGATCAATTCACATCTTCCTTAATGCCCTAAACCTCAACTTCCTAAGGAAAAATAAGCAGAGAAAATTACACTGCACTTAGAAGTAAAAGGATATTTTGATTGTATCATTTATCATCAGAGGGCAACTGTTATTATATCAGAGAAATATGCTAACATACCACAACGCTCTAATATAAGCCTCCATCTCTTCTCAAAGCCAAGCAAACTCTTGGATGCCTCATTTAACATAATCAAATAGCAATGAAAAAACACACAAAAGAGTGTAAAGTAAAACACACAAGGTATGTATCTTTCTTCATTGCTCCTTCTGATCACACTGCAAAATACTAATCAGCTATGTAGTCCTATTACTGCATCACTGTAGCACCTAGCTAGTAAATAGTTTCTATTTACAAACAGGATTATCTGCAAAGAACACAACTAAGAGCTCACACAGACATTGACAGTGGCTCAGCTAACACTGGATAATGAATTAACCTATGGTAATTCAAGCTGGAGCAAATCAGGGTTTCAGAACCTAAGAGCTCACAATTTAATCAAATAGTAGAGTATTCTACTGATAGAGAATATTATTCCAAGGACGGAGCATACAGCGAGATGCACACAAGTATTTCAGACATGCCCCCTAAATGTTTGCCACAATTTAAGCTAGTGACAGATACAAAATTGAAACAGACATCCAATAGCAGAATGGGGTAGCAAAATTAACACTGGGAATATTTTCTCTAATGAACAGCATAAAAAGAAATACCGGATGTAGGAAAAAAACCCACTCCCTTAATTCGTATTCTGAACTTTCCTCAAACAGCAAAGAGTGAATGCTGGGAGCACTGTGTGGAGCAGGAGAGGACCACAATGTGAGATCTGCGATCTACTTTTTCTTTTAACATCTTACCTATCTCCACATATGTGTGTAAATAAACCTGCAATATAAACTCAGAAATTTCTTAGATCAAGAACTTAAAAATACAAAACAAACAAGTAAATAAAAACCCAAAACAACTGATGACTTCATTTTGGAGAGCATGGGCTAGCTGTTTCACTGGAGAACAAGTAAATCCACAAATGCATCTCTGTGTAACAGAGAAGGTGTCAGAAAGGACAAATCAAGCAATAGCACACTGTTTACTCCAATATTCTGGTGGATATTAACACAAAGGCACTTTCCTGTCTGAATCAGTATCCAGAACTACACAGGACAGCAGATAAGTGAAACTCCTCGGACAAGTAGTATAAAGTACATCAGATCTTGTTGGTGGGTTTTTTTTTTTCTTTTTTTTTTTTAATACATGGAATTTGCTAAGAAAGGTTATTTTTCTCCTCTCATCTTTCTGCTCTTGAAGCTGATGCAAAACATCTTTTAAGAATCCAGGTAGCTGTGACACAGGCAAGTTCTGACCACCATGGGGAACTGGCAGTTTGTTTCCCATGCTCACCTGGGACTGTCACTATTAAACAACTGTTTGAGGCACATCATCATTCAACTTTTGCTTCAACCCACAGTGAACTGCAATCCCCTGCAAGCAGTTGCCATGAAAGTGACCAATACAGCAGAATTTAACTGTGATATATGAGTTAAGTCTGTAGTATCAGGTAAGAGACAAAAAACTGACTGCTGAAGAAATGCTTTCCAGGCTCACTGTAGCAGCCTGTAATGAGAAAATATTGCAAAGTGAGTTCTGAAAATCTTATAGGATATACTGCTTTTATAATTTAACAGCCTCTTCTACATCCTCCTACTTAAGCATAAAGTACCACTTTAAATACCAAGGTTAGTATAACTTCTGATTATTCTCACGTGTCTGAGCAAAATGATGGGCCATTATACACTCGGGGACACTTACTGCTGCCTTTTGACAGCATGTGTCCCAATCGAGAGCATTCTGGCTTCTTGGTGAAAAAAAAAAAAAGTTCATACAATATTTATATGCAATAAATATGTATACACTATGTAAGTTGATTTATCCTTGTAACTGATCTAGGCTCAGTATAACTGCATACTTTTGCCATATCTTCAGACAGATCTTTCTCATCCCTCTGACAGGTTTCTCTATTTAGGGAAATAATTATATACCCTGGAAGTCAACGTAACTTGTACACTAAATAGATACCCTTAGAGGAAATAACACCTACCACTACTTAGCAAGATGAACATGAAAATACAAAGTCAAGAGTGGGTTATACATCCATGTACATGCATGCACATATATGTGGAGTTGGTAACGTGTGGTTTTGTAACAAGGTTTTGTCCAGCCCACTTTGCTGCAGTGATCCATGCACATTTGAACAGGTTTAGATCTAAGTGGAAAAAACTTCTGGATCTTCTTCACTACATATAAACTAGCTGCCAAAGCACAACTGAAAAAGGTATTTCAAATGAAAATTGAAAGACAGGACAATCAAAGGCACTGATTACTTAAATTTCACAGCAGTTACATTCCTGAAGTTTGCTACAGTCCAGCCATGCACCTGTCTGAACTTCACCTCTACCCAGACAGCATGATGATACTCTCTTTATTGCTGAGATTAAGACATATATTGTTAAGGGCATATCATATTTTATTTAAACACACTGCAGAAGGACATTAAATTTTACAGGTCAGATTCTCCATGGCGCTTGAGCAAGGCTGGGGCTGCAGGGAAGAGCAAACAGCCAGCTCACGTGAGAGCTGCCAAGGTGCTGTATCCCTTTATCTACCCAGAATAAAGATCCTCATCCTTGTTCTGGCAATAGAGGTCTCTCAGCTCAAGACAGCCTCTCTCTACATGGATTTTAGAGGAATGACAGTTCACAGGGGCAACAGCACTGCCTTGACCAGCAACATTTTTAACAGCCCTGAGTCCCATAGTGAGACAAAGTCCCATTGTACAAAGAGTAGCAGAAGAGGACAGCAGCTCTCCAGCCATTCATTATCAGGGTTCTGACCCCTTGAGAGGTCCTTCTCACAGATGGAGGTCCCCACTTGTCATTCAGAAGGACTCTCAAGTCACCTCATGCCTAAACACTGTAACTGTACATAAAGGTACCAAAGTTTCAGTGAGTCAACCTCACAGCACAAGTACAGAAAACCACAATCACTCACTGTCCCTGGCCATGTCATGTTAGACCTGCACCTTAGTAGCAGCAATCATTTCAACCAAATGACACATGTATTTCAACCATAACTATGAACCCGAATATGAAATGACATCCTGACTCCTCCCACCTAAGGCACCTGAGATGACTGAAACCAGAGTAAAGTCTCCCTATTGCACAGTCAGTGAGAATAGACAAGGCATCTCCTGCAGATGTTACAGCCCTGAGAACACACTTGAGCCTCTGGCCATCAGCGTTTTGATTTTTGACTGCGCAGTTATGAGCCTTTGCTGAAAGGAGAAGCTCAGCTCTCCCTGCTGTAGACAGAGCAACAACACTGACACACATAGATAAATGTTAGGAAGGCAAGAGGATCTGCTTCATCTTATCTGGGGCAATCTTTCAGCCATGTAATGAAATAAAAACCTCTTGGGGACCTTAGATCAAAATGTTTTTTGGTCTAGCCATGATGTTTCTCCCTCCAGGCTCCATGTGGGTTGCAGGTTTAATCTCATCTTCCCGTGAAGACACCGTCAGGAGCAGAGCCAGCCCTGCCTCCATCGGCTGCTCCACAGCTGCGGGCTTCAGGCAAAGCAGCATTCAGCTCTGTGTGCCCGCTAAGGCTCTAATGCTGGAAATAGAAGTGGAACACACAACCAAGGTAACTTAAGCCAGAGCAAGGTAATTCACCACCAGTATTAGCCCCCACCCCCTTCCACTGCCCCAAATACATCAGTGACAAATGCCCATAGTTTCCCAATTAAGGGACAATTGTATGCCTATTATCTTTACCCCTAACTTTGTATGAACTGCAGAACTGTCTGTACCTGATTCTGAGCTTATTGGTATTGCTGTGAACAGGGATGCTTGCCACAGAAGAAACCACAATGCTAATACTGTGAAGCAGGATGGAGATCTGAACTGGGCACCTGTCACTTAATGCAGCTTTCTGAAGTTAGATTTAACTTTCTGGATGCTTTTTCTTGTTGGTGCTGATGGTGCTGATTCAAAAGCATGAAGCTCAGCATGTCAGCCCACATGAGAAGGAAGCGTCTCCTCCATTCCCCTCTGTCCTCACCCTGTTTGCTCTCAGGGCATTTATACAAGATAAACACAAACCAGCTTCTTTAGCTGCAGTTACTTGAGACACAAAAAACTGGAAAATTCCCCTCACTCCAAGATTTTCTCAGTGAAGTGTCATCTTTTATCCCTTCTATATACTACTTTTCAGAGCAGATATTTCTTTAAAGGACTCCCTGCCCACAAGGAGAAGATAACATCTTCAGCTATGAAAGTACCCAGGTTCCCTTTTGAGAGTCAGGATGTGATATAGAAGATTATTAAACCCTACACATACAACTATTCTTTACTCCCCAAGTTTTTCATTTGCTACTTCGTACACTCAAGGCAAGTTGTGTAAGCCTGATGTGCAGTTATGTATCTGTCCCTCCTCATAAGAGTTGCCAGCAATTTTTTGAGAACAAGCTGGAGAAGTCAACTACACACCCTCCTTCCCACAAGAGATAAAAGTACAGTGTCTCACACCTGTCAAGACACTGAATTCATTCATTTCTAAGTAATTGCAGGCTTTCACAAGATCTCCTCCATAATTCTTAATCAGGCATTTGTACGTGGTCTTACCGGTGACAGAGGCAGTTGCTCAGCTCTCACTGTTGGTTCACTGCCAGCAATCTGCAGAGCAGGCAAGTTTGGAAGGTGTATGGTAAAGTGGCAGGCAAGGGAGGGAAATCAGTTTGATTGTGTGCATTTTTAAAACACAAATGCTAGCAAATGTAGAGAACCCAAACTTCACCTCCCACCCCTTCTTGCTCTACACCAAGGCTGAGATGCAAATCCTGACAGCAGTTACCTGACTTGTATGCTTTCTGTAGCTCCATCTGTCCCACCATTCAAGCTATATGGCTGAGCAACCTGTCCACCACCCAAAACTCTTTCGGGTCACTAACGTGATGTTGTTGATGTCATCGCTACAATGATCAACCCTGAAGCACAACACAATGATTGTTTCTCCAACGCACATTCACAGTGCATTTGTTCCAGCAGGCTTGAAAATGAGAGGATGAGACTTGCTAGATTTTTCTGCTCAGTAGGTTTTTACTCCAATCTAATTAAAAACATTCAGAAATTCACTGAAGTTCCTTGAGAACTGCACACGTCCCATGCTTTAAAATAAGCTCTAAGAGCAAACAGCCCTTTTTTTTTTTTTAAGGCACTCCCCAGATGGAGAGGCTTCCTCAGAAGTTTTTTCATGATACTGTACCAAAGCTGCTGAACCAGAAAAGTTGAGCTACTTCTGAACTGTCTTAGTTTTGTTGTTATTGCTAATGTTTTTTCTTTCATCTAAAAGCTAACAAGGAAAGCCACTGTTGGTTCTCTGACATGCAGAGAAGTGACAGTACAGCTCACTGGAAACAGACAGCTTTGGTCACCTTGGTTTGAAACTGGGTCAGAGATGCCAGCTCATGGTAATACCCAAGGAATATGCAAGTAATATTGGGGATTCAGCAGCTAAGGACAAGAACACCCTTTTCTTGCAGGCAGAACTGAGGTAATACAGCTTTAACCCTGAGGAAAGGCAGCTTTCTCACAACAAAAGGTATGTTTTATTCACCATTTTTTAAAAAGGCCTCATTTCTGGACAAGTGTCAGGGAATCCATGCAAACATCCAAGCCCCACGCTGCTTCACCACCTTAATTCAAAAGAAAGCCACCATCAGGAGATTGCCACTGTTGCGCATTATGTTGATGCTTGTGGCAGAATGTGCGCCGATGAAAGGTCCCTCCAGTTCCAAACAGCGTTAAAGACCACTGGGCAAATTCAGTGGGAAAGACCACAGACACCTAACACATTATACTTGTAACGCCATCCCTGATACTGAAAACAGACCTGCTGCCTGCTAAGAGTCACTTCGACCTGGGGAACCGCAGCAGAGCATGGCACACACAAAAAGCTTGTGAACATGTCACAAAAGTTCTTATCATCAAACAAGTGCTAAAGGATCCTCCGGACTGGCTAGCTATCACATCACCAGCTTCCAAATTCAGCCTTTCTCAGTAACTGTCCTTAAATGCCTCGAAAAATGCCTCTACTCATCTCCAAAAACCAAGTGCCCTTAAGCTGTAAAAGCCAAGAACAAATTCCTTCAGGGTTGTAACAACCAATTAAGGGATGCGAAGCAATTACTTTTATATCCATACAAATGAAACTCCTCCAATGCAATTAACTAAGCCTTATCATCTACTGTTGAATTTGTGGAAACCATATGCCATACACTCCCTCCTCCCCCAACTTTTCCACAATTTTAATCAGTTTGTTTTAGCTAATGTAATGAAACCTACCTATTCAAGAGAAATAATAGATGTGTGCACATTATCTGAATATTTTTAAATGCCTTTTTTAATTTTAAATATAATTTCATTTGAGATTTTGCAGCTTTCATTTCTATTAATAAATTATCATTTCTTCTTTATAAGTGATGAGCTAGTATGTCATGTAATTTTTTCCCTCTAAATAGACCAAGACTTTGATCTAATGCAAGCTCTTGCTGGGAGTAGAGAGACTTTCTGTCTAATTTAGTTATGAAAAATATTCAATTAAACTTGGGAGTTTAATTCATTTAGTTATGAAAATTAAATGAGCTCAATAAGGTACATTTGATTCGCCTTGAGGAAAAAAAACCCCACACAAATAAAGAAGAGAAGAATCTTTCTGAAAGGGGAACAAATAAGAATGGAGAACAAAGGTAACTTTTCCTGATCATGTTGAAAGGTGGATAACATGAAGAGCCTTGAATTCCATTTTGTGTGCCCATATAAAATTTAGCACAATGAGTTTGTGCAAAATTTATATCCAGGAGCCACACGAATAGCTACTATTAACATCCTAGTTGTCTCCTGGGTTACAAATATCCCTGTAGGTCATAACTGAGTCCATCCCAGCCAAGGGAAGATCTGACTCCTCCATCATGAAGGCACCATCCACACACAACTCTCTCTCCATGCCCATTCAAGGAAAAAGAAAAACATCTGAATTATTTTTCCAAACCCGAACAGAACAACATGGATCTCTCCAACAGGAGCCTCCTTCCAGTTTTGCAGCCGTCACTTACCATTTTTGCAGATAGGACAGCACTGATCGGGCTCATACACTGGATCCACGCACTCGGTTTGGGGACAGGCTGAGACAGTGCACAGCACTTCACCATTGGCTTCGCAGCGACACTTTTCACATGGAGAAACCTGAAACACAAATCCAGTCATCCTTAAAGTCCTTCGCTTAATGAACTCCTGAAGTGTGCAGTGTCTGCCTACTCATCTGCGCTGTTTCCTTCACATCTTTTTCCTTCCCACTTTAAAACAAATGGGGTTTTTGGTCTGAATAATGCAGTGAGCAAGACTGGGTTCCTGCAAAATTACAGAACCACAGCAGAAAAACCCTCAGATTCTGCACTGAACCTATGCACCAAATGGGAAAGCCAAAGGGGATCCTGAAAACAAGAACACTGTAGACTTCACACAAATAAACCAAAAATTTCCCGACTTCATTTCTAGTGAACTTCTAGAAAATTAAGTTCATAATCTAGTTTAAATCTATTAGAGGTTCAAAAAATAACTTAGAAAAAAAATTGTAATTAAAGATGAAAAGTTTTGCTAAATGAAGTATGAAACTTCCTTTTAGTGGAAATGAAATCCTTATTGTAATTTTTCCAGGTTTTAAAGCATTTTGGTAGGAGGAAATTGTATTTTATTGAAAATTATATTTTTCAAAGAGAAATCAGGAAGAACATATATTTTTGAATTCAGGTATTTCCTACAGGTTAACTGTATTTGGACCATTCTTCTAATACTTGTAACTTTCTGGAAATAAACTGCAATTCAAAGACAGGGGTGAAGCAAACTACAGATAATCCTTTTTACCTAATGAAATGTTACTGGTTTAAGTAACTCTTACAAAACAGGAATACCACAAGATAATTACCTGAATGACCTACTTCAAAGAAATTAATTCCTAACTAAGCAGTATCAAGGCTTTATTTAGTAAAAAATGGACTTTCAAATGTTGGCATTTGCCACATGTACAATTCCAGTTCCCTCTTGAGCATTTCCGACCAGGCACAACATATTGGCTTGCTGACGTCCTCATACCACACAAGGAGCTGGAGGCAGAGGGAAGCAAATTTATTGCTGAAGAGCAATAAATGGTATACAGTAAACCTTATTGCTGTAGTCCAAAAAACCACATGGGCATCCATGCTCTGAACACAGGATGAAAATGCAGCTGAATCTTATTATTAGTGATCCTCTAAAACTATAATCTGTGCAGATTATTGGTTTACTTAAGGAGGAGGTTGTTCTTTTCAGAGACCCTTTTCCACTCCAGATTCCAGCTGATGCAAACAACCACCCATTGCATTTCTACAATAAAAGCACAAAAAACTCAAATCTTGGGAAAAAAGAAAGAAAGCAATTATTCTCTGTGAAGAATCACCCAGATGTCTAACTTGCAGATCATCTACTGCTTCTCCCCAATTTTTAAGCAGCCCATCACATTTTTTTCCTCAAATCCATTCTCTGCTTGCTTGCCTCTCATATCCTTCTCACTTCCAAAGTTCAAACATGCTGATGCTTGCACAGCATCATCTCTAACTAAATGCTCATTCATGCTTTGCTACTTCCCTTCCCACCTGCCAGGGCTGTTATTTGCTTAGGCACTCACATATCTTTCATGCACTCCCCTCTGCTTAGAAAGCTTAAATAGCGTCTCTTGCTGTGTTGCTTTCTGCTTTTATTACTCTTATTTATTTCAGGCTTTCTTTGCTTGATACTCACTTTCTGTTTTCTCTTTGCTTTACACTCTACCAAAGATGACACCACAACACACATTTATAAAATCCTACAAGGAGGCTGACAGCCTAGTATTGCAGATCTTTATTACAGACTTTGGGACAAGATCTTTGTCCTGTAATTTTTTATAAATGGCCACATTCCCTTCCAGAGCTAAAGTGTCAGAGGATGAGGAGATTTCTGATTCAGTGCTGAGCTGAAAGGTTCAGGTATCCCAGGTTATCACTTGAACTGCACTGGAAGTTTTGAGTGATAGCAAACCTGAGCTCCTAAGTATTTCCAAAACAGTAATAAGAATCCTTCTTTCTGGAGTTATATCCAGAAACAATACTTAATAATTTATGAAAACATGCTTTTTAGGGAGGACTGATTTTTATTTTTTCAAATTATTTTTAAGGAATCCTACTTGACCAAACATACCAGAACTCAATTTCAAGGATCTGGGTCAACAAGGCAAAACTGTACTTCCAAACAGTTTTAACATTTTTTTGCCACGACTTGGAAAAGACGCAAATTTGCAAACCAACAAATTTCAATGAGACCAGTAACTACAACAACAGATAATCCTTCTCCCACTACACTGCTTAGTAGCTGTGCCATTCAATATTAGAAATGGTATAAAAACTAGAGCATCTCATGATAATAAGAAACAATGCAGCACGTAGACAATATTCCTAAAATCTCTCATCTGTAAAATTTAAACATTTTCTAATTAAATAACTGACTAGAATTCCAAATTTGACAGAAGCCTAAAATTCTTAGGAAAAAAAGCTACTTAATGAAGCACTTGAAATACTATTAACAAAATTGATCTAATCTTTATCTAATAATGATGGTTCATAGACCCTTTTCCACTCCAGATTCCAGCTGATGCAAACAACCACCCAAACTGAGATTGGACGTGGCACTGAATGCCATGATCTAGTAAAGGGACTGGAGTTGGACCAGGGGTTGGACTCGATGATCTCGGAGGTCTTTTCCAACCCAATCGATTCTATGATTCTGCAATATACATTTCTGTCCTATACAGCATATATACATGAAGAATACATCTTTCATGAACAGAGTGCATTTTTAATGTGATACTGCAGTAATGAATACACTTCCAGGTAATAGATCATGAGATTTCAGGGGAATACTTATAGTATGCCCTTGGTAAGTATCATCATCAGTACAACCCACCAATACGTGTAATGGTAGCAGAGATAAGGAACGTCTCCATGCGCTTACTTCTACAAAGCCCTTTTCAGGCATGCAAATAAACCCCAGGGGCTGCTAAAATGGTATTAATGTCAATTCTTATCTCTTCACCTTTGGACTAAAAACCAGTGCCCTGTTTTTTACACATCACCAGGATGCAACAGGAACTGCAGAAAAAACCCTCATCTTTCCACACCTTAATGGTGTCTTAATACTTGGAGACATAATCCTCACTAGAGAGAAAGACAACAAGACTGTGTGTATGTAACAGCAGCTAAACAAATCAGAATGAAAAGACACATTTGGTCCTTCATTTCCTCTCTTCTCCTGCTGCAACAAAAGCACATTCCCTGCAGCGCAGTTCCCAGTGGCAGCCAACACAACGAGCAGCACACTTGTTCATCTGGGGAACAACCAGCCCGGCAGCTGTCACGCTCAGCACATCTGACACAACCAGGCCGGACTGGAAATAACACCAACTATCAACCTCTCCCTGAAGACTAATGATGCCACGTCTCTGTGGCCTGCAGATTATTAACTCTAAAGCAGCAGTAGTTCTGCCTATTCAAAAACTGCAGGAGGACAACAAGAGGCACAGAAGTCTTATGCATTCACCAGGCAGCTGTAAGACCTGTAGAGAACAAAGAGGACAGATGGCAAAAAAAGGTAACTTCTTCAAAATTGCTTGAAGGGAAGTTTATGAGTAGAGGTATAAATGGAGTTGCAGATACTGCAAAAGAGCACAGTGTTGTGTAAACTGGTAAATTTACCATTAGTGGGCATGAAGAAAACTGTAGCTCATTAGGGGTAGCAGGTTTATCCAGCAACTTGCTATAATTAAGAAGTGATATATAATTTTGTACTCATTGAAGTTCTATTCCAGAGTAATTTGAGCTTTCCCCTTTCCTCTTCCACGTGTCAAACTTCAGTTAAGAAAACAAGACACCAAAACCAAACCAACAAAAAAGCTGAAATAAAACATATCTACAACCTGTACTTGGTTCCTTGAGCCTTGAAAATATCTAAATTTAAAAAAAAAAAAAAAATCAATCATAATCTCCAGCTTACTTTCTTTTGTGCTAGAATTTTTATTAATACTTTCTTGCCACTAATACAACTCAGGTGAACATGAACAGGGTTACACTGACAATAATAAACATACTGGCCATGCTTTTACTTCTCTGTGCCTTCTACATACCACAGATCTTTCAAAATCCATTTGGATTTGTTGACTTTCAGATTTCCAGCTAACTTACCCAATAAAAAGTACAATTTGTGGCAGCAAGGAAATTATAAAAGACAAATGAAGCAACAATTTTCAAATATGTAGGTCTTTCCCAAACATTTCACTTCCAAAGACAATTCATGGCCCTTGTAAGGCCATGACTTTATACATCAGCCTGCATTTTCAAATCTTACATTAATACTGAAAAATGTCTACTGGTTAACGTGCTCAGAAACCTCCAACTTCAAGTGCAGAACTTTGTCTTCATTGCATTTCACCAGCTAAAGCTTTTGCTACCAGTTCCACTCATATGGATGCTGTGATCCCTCTGTCATTCTGCCTCACAGTACCCACAGGGGACCAGCGTGGTGCTGACGGAAACAGCTTTGTGAGACTTGATTCTTCCCCCACACCCGAGCTGTGTTTTGTGTCAACATTCATGTCCTTTTTGAAAACAGAAAAACGAAGGCATACATGTGGCACACATGTGGCACACACCCACAGCCTGCAGGACAGACTATCACAGAAGAAATGCATCAAACCTCCCATTCCCTGGCACACTCAGCTTCTGCCTCTAGTCAGGGCACTTTTTTGTCATGCCAAACCCCAGGAATTTTATATAAGTAAACTCTCGAACTTGTATGCATAATTACACATCTATACAGAAATGTTTTGCAAATAATGTCACTTAAAAGTTAGAAGGTCACCTTTTTCTTCCTTCAGTGATGTCTGGTATTCTTTGACTCAAATAGTATATACAGACATAAAGAAAAATCAGATCACTATCCATTTATACCTCCTTCCCTGACCTTAATCAGGAGACAGCATATTAATAACCTAAGACCATCAACTTTAAACTCACAAAATGACCTGAAACTGTGTGCAATTTCTTGCCTTTTGCAATTGCTTCAATTGAGCAGCATCACCCTGACTACATCTGTACGTTATATCACCAGACAACTCTACTGATTGCAGTGGCATGGGCAAACAGCTGCATTTACAGTTTGTGCTCAGAGTATTGGAACCAACATTGAAGCTCAACTGAAAACCAAGGACCTCACACAAGAAAATAATCAGGTTGCAGTTACACTGCCTGTGTTAATAACTTTCCTTGCTCATCCTGAGCAGACATCCCTTCTCACTTGTGTTTGCAAAGCTGGCTAAAACAAAGCAGTAAGGGAACCGGTGTTTCATTAGAGCAAGGTACAAAGACAAGGGCTGAAAGTTAAGAAGAAAGCTGAAAGGCAAAGTATTTTCAAAACATTTCTGTAAATGTCACTGTTCAGCACCCCCTTCTTACCAAGGCTGCCAGCCATGTTCAAATGTACCAGGGAGCCTTAAGGTTGCTACATATTTAACACAGTATTTTAGGCTTGCTTTACAGCCAGTTATACAACACGGCCACACAAAAAGGCTAGGAAATGGAACTCTGTAGAAGGGTGTAAATGAAGGGTAGCGAGAAGCTTTTAAAACTCTGACCTACAGAGAATGTGTGAAGAAGCTTCATGTTTTGGCCACCCCTGGAGAATTAAGTTTGCGGAAAAGGAAGGCTCTCACAATCCATCTCTGAAAAGGTCACACCAACTAGCTGCTGTTAAAGTAGTTGCTCCCTCTTAAGCAGTAAACTGCCACTCTGAGGCTAAATGCAATCCTTGAAGGTGACATGGAAAAAGGGAGGATGACACAAAGTTTTCTGCCATGTTTTGAAATTCACCAGTGCTCTACACATTATTGCCTAAAGAGAGCAATAGGAAATGCTGTGATTTATTCTGGACAAAGTAGTTCTACTCCTTAATTTATTTATTTTTCAATAAGTTGAAGTACATGGGAAAGACAGTAGGAACCGAAGTTAAGTCCCCATGAACATGCAAATACCCAGAAAGCAGAGGTGGTAAGTTAGTTACAGCCTGCACGAATACCTTTTCTTTTTGTCCATCCCCAGAAGAGGCTCAGCTTCCAGAACCTTGAACTGGATTTCATAGTCCACTCAACATCTTCAGTGTAAAAAACCCTGGTGTGTTCAGAAATGGGTTTTGGACCAGCCCTGTCTCTAACAGTCATTCATAAACAAATTCACAAGTCATTCTTAAAGCCTGCTCACAGATTTCAACCACAATAAAATACTAAATGAAAAAAGGCAAGGTAAGTAATCAGAAAATTGGCCCCAAACGCCAAAACTTTTGTGTGCACTGTAACAAGTTGCATTTTCAATGATAATGACCTTGCATAATAATGTTATAAAGGCCCTAATCTAAGAGGATTTCCCCAAACATAAAGCTTTTCAAGCCCTTTAAATATCACTGTAATTCAGCTTGCAAACCATGCTCTTATTAAAAAGAAGGCCCACAGACACTGTCAGAGAGCAAATATGCAACCTTGGCAGCACCATTTAAATAGTTAAAAAGGAAAAGAAACATGACTGTTCCAAAAAAAGGAATCACACACTGATTACTTGAAATAGAAGCCAGCCCACAAAATTCTGCTCAATCTCTGCACAGCAGAAGTTTAACAGTAAACAGTTAAATAAGAAAACAAATGTATTGCTGAAAATTCATAAAATCCGTAACACCACCAAGTAGCATCCTTCCAAGTAGTATTTTTACTGTAAATAGCAAAGGAATTAATGAAGATCGGCCCCCTCATTTAAAAATGTTGAAGTGTCACAGAGCAAGAAAGGTCATGTTTAAGGGGAATATTTTACAGCACTGTACAAGTAATATTAACACAAAAATGAAAAGGGGAGGGAGCAGGCCCCAGAACACCCTCTGAGAAAGCACTTTAAGACCATAATACCACTTCAAACAAGAGAAAAACCCACAAAATTACTTTTGGCTTAAGTCCTTACCATAAACTCCTCTAGGGTCTGGTAGTTTTTGCCTCGGAACTCGCAGTAGTTCTTCCTCTCCTTGCACTGCGGGCAGCACTGCGTGGTGTCCACATGGATGCAGCGAGGGTGGAGCCTGGGGCACTCGGGCTGGATGCACAGCGGGCCCTCCTCAGTGCAGAGGCAGGGGCAGGCAGAGGGGCCCGGCGCGAACTTCTCCCCGATGGCATAGACGAAGCCGCTCTCGTCCACGCAGCCTTTCCCACGGTAGTCCGGGTAGGCGTACTCCTCCGGGGGCTCGGGAGTGACACTCGCGGCAGATGCTGGGAGAGAGGTGTCTTCAGCCACCTGGGGTTCCTCGGGAGCAGCATCCCTTTGCTCTTGCACTTGAACGCTCCCAGATTTACTGCCCGTCCCCTGGCTGCTCCAAGCCTGCTTCTGCTTAGTCCACGACTCCTTGTTCGAGTAGTTCCTGTTTCCTTTGCTCTTCCAGTCCCTGCTACCCTCCTCCCTCCCGCTCCTGCCGATCTCATTCATTTTCCCCGGGCCTGTCTGGCTGTCCCTTGTAGACATGTGATCCCTCTTTTCCTGGCTCGCCTTTATCTCCTGTTTGTCTTGAGCCTTGGCTAGTTTTTGTAAGGGTATGGTGGAGCTACAGAGGGCAACCATGAGGCAGCAGGTTACGAGGAGAGAACTAGAGAGAGCTCCAATTGCCATTGCAGTAGAGCTGGGCATCACCTACTGCATCCCACAGGGGACACTGCACTCACATCGGAGGGAAGAGCTTCACAGATCCACGGTCCCTAGGAAAAGAAGGATTAGGAATACTTCAGCTTCTGCACTTCTTCCCCCCACCCCCGCCTCGCCTCCCCCGATGCAACATCTCCAACAATATGCAACCTGCCTCGGTAGTTTATGCAAAAGGAAAACAACAGCCGGGTGCTGCATCCCTCCTCCTCCCCGGCTCCGGCAAGTCTTATAAATAGCAGGGCTCTTGGACATGGACTGGGCGCCTTCGGCTCCGAGACAGCACCGCGCAGAACTCCGGAGAGTCGGCATTTGCAAAGGCAGGTGCAGGCAAAACCCAGAGCACTGGCGGGGCTGTTTTCCCTTTCAGATGGCAACACGTGAAGAGGACGGCCGCCCAGTGAATTAAATGGAGCGCCCCAAAACTCAGCAGTGTCCGGAACAGAAATTACCCAGTTGAGTGCTATTCCCTCACTGCACGCGCGATGATTTTCATTAATCTCTTATTCAGTCTGAAGGATGCTGGTTTGGGGTTTGTTTACCTTACCAGCGAGCATATTGCTGTCACAGACAACTAAACCCAAGCACACTAAAACTACCTCCCTTCCGAACCAGGGCACACCAACTCTCCCTCCCCGCGTCTGGAAGGCAAGGCAGAGCCGCTCCGAGTTTCCGCAGCAGAGGCTCATTTAGCCCACATCCTCCAGGAGTTCGGCAGCGCTCCCGACTCCTCTGCCTGGAACACCGCACGCCAAAAAGAAACCAAAACACCCGACAATTTCCCAAACCAAAATACGTACACTACTCCGGCCACGACCAGCAGTGCCGCTCCAGGCTGCCGGCACGGCCCCGGCTCGGCGGCACCGCTCCCCAAAGCCATGCAGGAGCCCCGCTCCCTGCCGGCTCCGCGGGGCACCGCGCTCCGCCCGCGCTGCCCTGCCCGGCCCGGCCCGGCCCTGCCCAGCCCGGCCCGGCCGTCCAAACTTTCCGGAGGGCCGGGCAGCGCCGCCCGCCGCCCCGCGGTGGGGCCGGGCCGGGGGGGAGCGGGGCCAGCCCCTTGCCCAGCCCGGCCCGGCCGAGCCCCCCGGCCCGGCCCATCTCCCGCCTCCCTACCTGCGCTGGCGCTGGCGCCGGGCTCAGCCCCGCGCCCGGCTCCCATGGCGGGCCCGCGGGCGGCGGCGCCGGCCCTTCGTGCTGCCCGCCCGCCTCGGCGGAGCTGCCGAGCCCGCAGCGCGGCGGCCACAGCCGGTCCGGCCCCGCCGCCCCGGGCACCGGCTCCGCCGCGGGCCCGCCGCTCTCATCACATGGCGGCGGGGCAGGACGGGGCGCTCCCTCCCTGCCTGCCTCCCTCCCTCCCTCCGAACAACCGCCGGGGCGGGGAGGGGACTCGCCGGGGGGCGGCAGCGCAGCGCCCCTGCCCGCCCCTGCCGCCGGGAGGGAGAGCGGGGCAAGGCGGGTTCCTCGGGGGTGGGCTGGCACGCCCGCGGATGAAACTTTGTGCGGTGTTGGGCTGCGGGGTGGGCGCTGTGCCGGCGCTGCTGGCACCGCCCCGCACCATCCCGCACCCCCGCGGGCCCGCCCGGGACCGGGCATCATCCCCGCCCGCGCCGCAGCATCCCCTGCGCTGCCGCGCTCCCGCCCGTTCCAGCAGGGAGGGGGTACGGCGCTTAGGAGTTGAAATACTTACGCTTTTGGATGGCCGGTGGACACTGCTGTCATTAAATAGTTACATTTTTCTACTTTATACTTTTTGAAACAAACAGGAAAAAAAAGAGACAGAATGAGCTGTTATGAAGATGACTGCTGAAATGCTGTTGGGGCAGAAAGGCAAAAGAAAAGCTAGAGGTGCTTTTTTTTCAGGATCTGAGCAAGGGCTTGGAACGCAAAGGTTATTTATTTATGTAATTATTTATTTTTAAGCCGCATTAGATGACATACTAGTATAATCTTCTCTGAGTTTGGCTTTACAGATGTTGCAGAGTAATCCCAGCTGCACTAACCCTCTGCTGCAGTAGCTCTTCAGCAGCTAGCTGTGCCCTAGTCGTGACTATGGCTGGATTTCCCAATGTACTTGGCACTATAAATTTTTAGGCTAGGTAAAATTTTCAGGAGTTTTTTTTTTATTTTTCTTTCAAATGGTAGCACTGCAATATCAGTAGTCAGGAGAGCAATGAAAATCTGCTGGATACTAATATTTCGCTGTTAAGTACCTTCATGAACGTCTGTTATTTGTGAAAACCCAGACATTTAAATTCCTCCACAGGAGGATGCAGGTGCTAAACTCTTGGCTGCTGGGTTGTTGATATTAAAAACTATGATTCCGGTCTAGTTTTCAAAAATATTTGTGTTGACACAACTTCATGTCTTCCAGTCACATATTCACCAGCTAAATAATGCTTTAATTCTCTGAAACTTTAAAATAGAAAATTAAAGTTTTGAAGGATATGAAGAAGTCAAATGTTTCCATACACTGCACTCATAAAATGAAATTCCATATTGCTATGGAGATTTCTAGACAAAGTCTTAAGGAGTTAAGATAGACTTTTCTCATTACCTAACTAATAATCATTAAGAAGTACTTGCCTTCAAATTGTCATCTCATTACCTCTGAATAAAGAATTGAGTCTTTTCCTTGTCTAAACCTAGTAATTTAATGCTTTATATAGCTTAAACCCTGACCTGGGGTGAGCAACTAGTACACCACATCACTTATTCCAGAAGAACAACTTGAATGACAGACCTTACTTTGAGTTCACAAGCCTGTGAGCTTTGCTGCGAATCAGTAGCTTGTTGTGGCTAGAGCAAGGCAGAGGGAAATAGGGGTCTTGGGAATGCTGTGTCTGTGATAAAGAGCAGGGAGAAGCCAATTTATGGTTCTGGCATTTTCATGTGTTCCCAGGTGAAACTTTGGTGGAAAGTCTGAGATGTTCAGGATCCAGGATCTCTTTGTAGGAGCTCTGCCTCTCTCACCCCAAGTCTACATGGCATACAGATCAGCTGGAGCTGAAGGTTCAAGGTGCTGCCCTGTGATAAGAAGGGCAATGCCTCAGAGCATTGCTGTAACAACAAACTGCAGCTCATCCTAGCCTGCCGGACAAAGTAAGAAGTAAAGATCCTCATTTATTTTTCTAAAAGATTTCTCACTGGACTTCAGCCTCCAGTTATTTACATTTGTAGGTATGTTAAGTGATGCATTGTACCTGATATTAGGACCCTTGCAGAACTGACACCTGACCACTTCATTTAATGTCATAGTATCAAATTGCAATATATTACAGTTAAATAGCAGGTAGGTAAAAAAAGCTTGGTGTTTTCTTCAGTGTGAATTCTGAACTAGACTGAGAGAGAATAATGAGACTCTATTATCTGAAGGCATCTTCTAACAGTATTTTTAATGAGAGTTGTATATTTGTATAATGTGTGAGGTCCTGGAGACTGAAGTCCTGTTTATTCACAGGACACAGCCTAAAAACACAACTCCAAGTTTCTCCACTCTGCTCTCCCCCTAGTCAACAGTAACACGGACAACTGTGTGTCTGAGAATCAAGTTCTGCATCCTGTTCAAGACTCTTTCCCTTCTGCTGGTTCCTGTCTGCACGATGAGAAGTTTGTATTAGCTAAATAAGAGCTGTTATGTACACAAAAGAGTCTACACTGATTTTAGTGTATTTTCACTAGGAATTAGCCTAATTGTACTAGGAAGCAGTAACATGGAAAACAAAAAGGAATTCAGTAGCTGAAATAAAGTGTTTCTGGTGAGGAATAACTTAAGTTGAATTGGTGTGATGACCATCTCCATTAGACTAGGCTCAACAGTGAGAGTGGGTATCCATGCTGAAGATAGCTGGCTATTAGTCAGAAATATTTAATTAAACATCTAGTCCATGAGATTAGGGGTACTGAAATTTTGATGAATAGTTTTTAAGGGTGATCTTGGTTTGAACAACAAGGACTCAAATGTAGACTCTTTTACCAAGTTAAAATTAGTTGTCTGACTGGTTAATTACAACATAAACTCAAACCCTCACAGATAGGCAGACACTTGATCTGCACATCTAAGAGCACTTAAACCAACCACTTTTAGCCTAACATATGGATAAAGTGAGTCCTGGGATATGCACATACTCACCCTACTGTAAGGCACGCAGCCCTCACCCACCAGGGAATCACTTAACACGTGCATCCCTTCCCATGATCTCATGCAGGGATCATGCCCCATCTCTCTTGTTTTATTTTAAAAAAAATGTCCCCTGCCTTCAATGAGGAGACAGGCAGAGAAAAGAGGCAGAAGCTCCATGGGACCCTGCAAAGCTGGGCAGAGCAGAAGGAACAAAAGAGGAGCCCCAGTGCAACTGGAGAGTGGGTGAGGGTATTTAGAAAACCCCACACAACGGCAGGATTGGCTTTGGTGACAGAGTATCTGCCAAGTCCATGGAAAGGGCAGGGTGTGCTTGGGGTGAGCTGTGGCACAGGAGGTGTGTGCTGCATGTGCCCATGTCAGTGCAGCAGCTCAGAAACTCTGGAAGGTGAGGGGGCAGAAGATGTCCCCAAAGCACGACTCCTCCGGGAAAAGGGATAGTTGTGCCTTTTTTATTTTGCTTCGTTTCGTTATTCCTCCTGAAAGGAAGAGAGTTGTTATATGAAAGGTGTTTTTTATTGTTGTTCTAAAGTGGCAGTTGTTCAGGCAGGTTCAGATCACAGCCTCCGAAAGGTAGCAATTTGCACAGTAGTATTAGTCCAGCCATATAAAATAAGGCCTTCAAATAGCAGTCACTCTGAAGACAGAAAGAGAGAGACAAAGCTGAAGTACATATTACTCTAACAAATCGTGTATTTGAAAGGCGCAATTATAAATAAGCAGTTTAAACAACTCTGAAAAAAGAAAAAAAGGAAAGAAAAGCAAGCTTCCATAACTATTTTTGAACTAGGTTGGCTTTCATCTTTTCATTTTTATTTATTTCTTCTGTTTTCTTTATGTCACTTGTCAAAGGATGCTGAAGATGTTTTACAGTTCTCTTTTTTCACTTGTTTGATGTCTCTTTAGTTGACTGAGAAGTAATTATTAAAGAAATATTACGCAGTATTACACAAGCTGTAGTTACAATTGTGTCTCCATTAATTGCTCTTAAATTATTTAGTTTTTCACAAATACTGATATGTTTGACAACAATTTTTCTGATTTGCATGCATGAAAACAAAACTTAAAAAACCCTCTGTTATTTAGAGTTTAGGATCTTTGGTACAATGACCCTCTTTACACTTCTGTAAATTACGGTTTGCGTGCTGGGAAATGAATAATGATTTTTGTTTTAAGTTCTTATTACTTGTTATACAGAAAAAAGTCTCTGTAGACCAAAGGGAGATTTGAACTTTAGAAGTCATGTTATGAAATATCTTTTAAACCAGTTTTTTCTGCTACTGATTTATGTTCTAGGAGCTCCCCCTTTAGCTTATGATTTGTCTTATTATTAAGCAAAATATAAATATAATGCTGTGCTGGTTTGACTGGGGTGGAGTTAATTTCTTTGCTGGACCTGCTATGGGACCATGCTTTGGATTTGTCCTGAAAACAGTGTTGGTAATTCTGGGAAGATTTCATTGCAGCCGAGCAATGCTTGCACAGAGCTGAGACCTTTTCTAGTCCTCACCCCACCAGTGGAGAGGTTTGGGGTTCACAAGAAGCTGGGAGGAGACACAGTTGGGTCAGCTGAACCCAGCTGACCCAAAGGATGTTCCATACCATATGGCATCATGCTAAGTGTGTAAAGCTGGGGGAAAAATAAGGAAGGGAGAGGACAGGTTTGGGGTGATGGCATTTATCTTCCCAAGTCACCATTATGTGATGGAGCCCTGCTTTTCCGGGGATGGCAAAACACCTGCCTGCCCATAGAAAGTGGTGAATCAGTTCCTTGTTTTGCTTTGCTTGTGTGTGCTGCTTTTGCTTTACCTGTTAAACTGTGTTTATCTCAGCCCGGGTGTTTTATTACTGTTACTCTTCCAATTCTTTTCCTCATCCCACCAGAGAGGAGTGAACAAGTGACTGTGTGGGGCTGAGCTGAGAGCTGGAGATAATCCATGACAAATAGAAATAAAATACTTAGTTTAATGTAAAATATTCTAATTAAAAGTATCCACGATGGTGCTTTGTTTCAAAACATTGGAAAGAAGACTGGATTTGTTAAAAAAACCCTCTGAAAATCTCTTTCTTTGACAAGGTCAATTTCTCTCTCCTGCAAGCTCTGCGGAGAGTCTAATGGATATATTTCGCCACAGTAACTATTCTCTTCTAGCTCCATGAAAGAGAGAGGGAAGTACAGGTTGCCTTTTTGTGTGTGAGATGTCTACAATTTCTCCCACATTTTAATCACTTTTCTCTTCTTACATGCCTGTTGCATCTCTAATGGAGGTTTTGCCAGAAAAGTGTTACTACTATCTTAATTGTAATGCTTAAATAATACTAAAAATTGCATAGTGAAAGCTTTGGAGAGTGAGGAGGATTCAATTCAAGACTTGTGCATAGGGACTCATTTTGGGGGAAAAAAATTCTATACAAAATGCAGTATTTTGTGCTTGTAATTACAGGACATGAGAGACATTCAGAAATTAATTTTGATACGTCTATTTTCATTACAATTTCCATAGCCTGGGGAAAGTCAATGTTCATCACAGCTTACCAGGTTTTTTGATATTTATGCCTTTTTGCTCAAGAAGTGGTAACAAAACATTTTTTGCATGCATATACACATGGACATGCACAAAATAACATGAAACATTTAAATACTTTTGTATAAACAAACCTTAATACTACACTTTATTCTTTCCTTTTGCAAAGCTAAAGGATGCACTACCAATGTTTTTACTTTTTACATTGTCATTGTGATGGAAAAGTGAATAAAGTATTTCTCAAGTTGTGTTTAGCTCTCTTCACATAGAATCTGAAATTCCATTGAAAGTGCACATCAGTGTTACTTTTTCTTTTATTATTTTTATTTATATTCGTATTTTATATATTAATAATATTTAAGTTTCTCTTGATACATTTTTGTTTACAGTAAAATTCTTCAATAAAGGCAATATCAACTATCAGAAGGTTTATTAAAAAAATAAATTGATTCCTATGTTGTTCCACATTTTAAGTTAATAGATCTCATCCTTTCACTGCTCTTTAAAATTACTGGAGAAAAACAATCCCCTAAAACTAAAACCCCAGCATTGCTTTCTCTTCAGTTCTCATAGGATTTCTTGACTTTTACTGTATTAAACATTGACCTAAACTTAATGAATAAATGGAATTGAAGAAAAAAAATTCTTATGTACCTTAGAGGAAGACAGGGAAAAATAAAAGCTATTATTGACAAAATTGATTCCACACTGTAACTCACACCAATATTTATTTCCATTCTTTAACTTTAGTTGAAACTTCCATAACAGGAATTGTACTGTTTAGTATTTGCTTTCCTTTAAATTATTTTAAAAACAACATATGTTGTTTTCTGAACTACATATGTATATGAAATAAAAGTGTTTTAAACCACATTTTTTTATTCAAATACTTTGTTGATGTTATTAGTATGGAGTAAAAATATTTATTGTATGGTTGGTAATTATAAACTCTTGTTTTCTACAAAACAAAGTCCTTAAAAATAATGAAATTAAAAATAGTGAAATTAGTTTGCTAAGTCAAGAATTGGAAAGTTAAGGAATTCACAGTATCTGTGTAAAAGCCTACCTTCATTCCACAGTTTATAGAATAAGTGCATAACCCCCAGGCATCTGATCCTGTAATATAAAAAAATCCCCAAAAACCCCAAAATCCAAACTCAACTGTCTGCAGACTTGGACAACCATTATGCCTCTTCAGGGATATTCTCCAAAGCCTACTGAGCATAAACCCCTAGATACAAAGCCCTCAGTTATATGCTTTCCAGAACACATCTTCAACCTTTGCCTGTTCGTTGCCTTCTTCTTCTCTCATTATTACTATCCAGTTTGTAAAATTGGAAACTTTTACAATGACACCTCATACATAATGCATATACATCTGATCCTGTAGCCCTCCTTACTTTTTAAACCTACTGGCGAAGTTCAACCAAACTTGATGAAGGAATTGAATTCTGAAAGTTTCACAGAAGGAGGTGGATTGATAGAGAAGAGCAACCTTATACTGGTTGTCCCCAAAGATGTGCTGTGATCTCATGCCTTGTTACCCACCAGTGACTCTGCGTGAGATAGTGCCCATATAAGTGCTCAGGCTGCACTAGGCACGTAGAGCGGAGTTACCAGATTTAAAAACACCAATCTGTAAGAAAATTCTGCTAATCATGGTGTTCAAATGCTTTTGCTTTCCTGTCATTACCCTTCCCCACACTACTGTAGAAGTCCCCATGTCCCTTAGCAGGTGCCTGTGATACAATACCAGGTAAGAGATGGATTATTTTATTCGTCTTCTAAAATTAAAAGCCCAGTGAGGCCTTTAAAATAATTCATATACATTTGATAGTGTCATTGTTTTAAAAACTGGGCAAATTATGATTTGGGACATATTGAAAGTTTCATGAATTCCAGATTCCCAAGTGCTCTGTCTTAAGATCTAATTACCAGAGATGATTACATTCAGGACCTTCTGCAATCACAGAGGTTGGTGATACAGTTTTCTCTTTAATGAAAAAAGCTCCATGGCTCAGAAATCATGATTTAGGCTTCAGGCTGTCAGAACAGAGCGGAAAAAAAATAATAAATCAGAGTAGTCAATCTTTGGGCTAGAACTTGAGCTGGGAAACAGGCAAAGAGAAGGATTATTTTGCTGTGTTTGCACACGGGACCAAGACACTCCAGATGCACCTGGGTGCCCCTATATAGGGACTGCACAAGTTGGCTGGTGTCTCTGGAGTGACACATCCTTCAGTGACCAGGAAAGAAGGGAAAGGAGAGCAGAAACGAGTGGCCTGAAGCATGTAGCAAGTCACTAACTGGACTGAGAAGTTTATGTAAACTTTCTGATTCTCATCTTCTCTTTTCGATTCACCATTTACTAGTCCATGTTGACTCTATTCTCTGGTAGAACATTGATCACACTGCTGCATAGCTGGTATACTATGTCCCTTATACACGTACAAAAATTTAGGTGCTCATTCGTGCAAAACACTTGGAGCCTTTTTCACTTGCTACCACCAGGTCTTGATGTACCAATGTCCTTAGGTTGATAGACGCAAGCAGGGTACTCCAGCACCATGATGCAACGTTTTACATGAAAGAAATAGAGGTATTCTGTAATTATAAGGAATGCAAGCTGGCCATGCTTGTTGAGCTTACTGTTTGTTGGAAGAAGATAACAAGGAACCACGCAGTGTCCCTTGCTATTCACAGTACTGCTTGAGAGTTATTACAGACAGGGCCTCCTAGATAATTGACTTTTCAGATTAGGTACTTGCAAAATCAATGAAGAAAGTGACAGTGTAGATACTCACAAAAACTTCCCTATGACACTAGTGACAGTGAATCAGGGACCAAACACCATGCAGAACTACAAGTTTCCTCCCTCTCCTGCCTGCAGACATTTAGCCCCATAGTCCTACCTTCCCTAATCACCAGGCTACTGGCAATTAATGTCTCACTTAATACTGTTATACTTTATACATATGAAATATTTTCTTGAAGAAGAGGTCAAAACTTGGTCATCACCATTGTCAATGTAAACAACTTCAGCAGGAAAAGGTAAGCAAACCTCATCTAATGCTGGTCTACAGCTTTGATCAGAGCTCAGAAACAGATCAGATTCAAGATGTGATCTTAGAGGTCTTTTCCAAACTTAATGGTTCAATGATTCTATGTGTTTTCTTCTAATAGTTCTATGATATCTAACCCAAATCAGAAAATATTCTATAAACACAACCCAAATAAGTTTTCATGTGAACAGGGCCTTGCACTCTAAGGTGTCAGGCCCTACTTCTGCAAAGCCTGTTCTTCTACTTGGTTTAGAACAAAAGCCATAGACCAAGGACTGGCAAAATCTCTGACTGAAAAGAAAAAAGAAATTGCATCTTGCTCTAGGGGTAATATGGTTGTTGGAGACATATAGGGATATTAAACTGAATCAGCCATAAATCGGTTTGCCTGAATCAACCATTCCTATCTTGGCAATCCTTGCAGTGTTAAACTCTTACCTTCAAAGCCTTTCAAAATGCATCCTTCCTTCCACCATTATTGAAATTAAAGCAGATTTAACATGATTACTGATTCCTAAAGCAGATTCAGGCAGCTGAGCCAATGCGATAATTCCATAGAAAGCTAAAAGCCATACCTCAGCTTCTGCCTAAGAACAGCAGCAGCAGCAGACAAGAAGAGAATGAAGATCAACGTATGTGGTACCTTCAAGGCTCAGTAGGGACTTGGCTAGCTAAGACTTTCCGCAGCCCTAGTTAGTCAAACAATTGACTACAATAACAAGGATCCTGTTAGTCAAAAGTCCTCAGATGATCACAGATGTCCTGAGTTGGAAGGGACCTTAAAGATCATCTAATTCCAACACCCTGCTGTGGGGAGGGACACTTGTAATGGAGGAAAGACAATAATCAAATATCATGACTTGCTTTTTTCGTCTTTTGTTTCATTTTAGGCTAAAAATAATTTTGCCATTCCTACATTTGAAAAAAATCTCAGAACCCCATGTAAAAAAATATTTACAAAAAAAATTTTTGCTTAGTAGTAACTTAACTGATATGTCAATTGCGCAAGAACTAAAGTTGTATAACTCAGGACATGACAGAAAACACTCAAGCTGCAAATAGTGGAAAGCAGTATTTCACAAATATGTCCATATCCCTCTTCAGAAGTCATAAATAATGTGGGAATTAATATTACACTAGAAATAAATGAATATCCAGGATTTTGGAAAATTTAACCCTTAGCATGCCTCATAAGTGCGCTGTTTTTAAAGTTGGTTTCTAACCACAGTTCAGGCCCCATCATTATTTCTCCAAAATAGCTATCTGCTGATAAAGTAATCTAGATTTTGACATTGAAATGAGCTTTGTTTCACTAGACAGTTGATTTCTGAAACTTAGGCAATTGCAATTCTTTTTGCCTCATGTCCTCTTTTGCCTTCCTTTTCTTACAAGGCTTTAGTTAAATTTCTCTTTCACAACAGATTCAAGAACAGGTGTTTATGTGCACATTTACAATTTTCATGTACGATTGGAATGAATTCTTGATCTTTTATTCAAAAAAGTATTTTTTGTTTTACACCAGTAACTTCTACATAAAGATCATTCAAAGAATTTTGGGAACCTAAGTTATTCCCTAGTACTAAAGCTAACATATCATTCAGATTGCGCCCTATATTCTCTTTGAGTTTAATTTGCCTTCTGTATCTGTTGGAAATCAATCACTTCCAATTGTGAGGGTTGTTTTGTTTGGGGTTTTGATGGGGTTTTTTGTTTTGATTGGTTGGTTGGTTTTTTAAATTAAGGAGAGTAACAATTGCTATGAGTTGTAGCCACAATAGTAGATGCCCTTGCCACTACTCCATCAAACCCTGGCTCAAGCCTTTGGAGAGATCCTTACATAGCAGCTTGCAACCCCCCTAAGCAGTCATATTTCTCTCTGTAAATTAAATTTCTTTAAAGCGTCTCCTTTTATCCTGAGGCTGAAATTCTGTTCCAGTAAATTCTGATCTACAGAGACATCTACTTCCCATTGAAGTTGATGAGAGCTGCAGGTGACTGGTGCCTCTATAGCTCAGACCCCTAGGCTGGATTTCTCCCAGAGTACGAATATGTTGTTAATAAGAGCTAGCTATCTTTGGCTAAAAGCCTGGTGAAAAACACTTTTGTGCTTTTCACAGAAGTGAGATGGTTGATTATGGTACAAACTTCTAGCTCTCCTGCTCAAAACTTTTTGCCTGACTTTATTTTAAAACAATTTTTTTTCCGAGTGAAGCCGTAAGTAAGAAGTAAACATAAGAACAGGCTCTCAGAACTTTTCTACCTTTCCAATTAAACAGAATTGAATGAAATAAAGAAAAAAACATCCCAACCTTCTTCAATCTCCAAAGCTTTTTTTCTCAGTTGGGATTAATTTTTCTTTAGAAAAATAGAGGTTATAACTGGTTTTGGAAAAGGAATATATCAAGCGCACCTGAGGTTTTAAACAAACAGTTCCTGCTGTTAAACAAATCCACGGTGAATTGTACATGGAAGAAAAATCCCTGAAGCAGAGGCAAAAAATTCAGGAGGAACTCAGTGGATCTGTATCTAGGCTCTTGCTTTGGTACTAATGGGATTTCTTTGATAGGTTGACTCAGGCTTTTGATAGAAGCAAGATTTAGTGAGAATATGTTCACAGCTTGCTTTACTGCCTTAGTTCATATGTTTCATTTCCAGGTTTGGTGTTTACGTTGCTTTTTAGAGTCTGCCTTGCACAGATCACAACTGTAATTTAATTTCTGTGTTCTTTTGCGCTGCAGTGCTCAGATGATCCAAGAAAAAGCTGCTCTGTTCTGATGCGTACCTGACAGAGATTAACTTGACAGGAAGTTGGGTTCAAATTTTGCCTTCATTCTTAGCAACTCAAGATTGTTGAACACACCACAGGATAAACCAAGATGTGTGGATATATGTTATTCTTTTTACTTTCCAGCTGGCAGCTGAATGATCAAGGGCTCTTGAATTATTAGAAATGTTTTCTTATCTGATTGTTGAACTGTGGCAAATGAGTCCCCCAATTCTTCTTCGTCTTAAACAGAGGTTTCAGTAGGTAATTCAGGAAGAAACTTGCTTCAGATAATCCATTAAATTCTTGTCTGGGGAAGAGAAATTGAGTGGTGTGCTGATGTGAGGAACCCTCAGTCACCAGGGTTAATTGATACCATTGCTGAAAAGGGTTGTCAAAGCCAAACAGTCAATTATATCAAGCCTGCAGGAGCCTGATGACAAGCCTCAGGTCAAATCTCTCAGCACAGACCCATGCCATATTTTGTCAGCTGCATCGATGCTGCATCAGGGACTGAAAGAAATAGTAATGCTGGCAAAGTGAAGCACTTTGCCCAACTTCCTGGAGCATCCCAACTTGGAATTTTTATGCTCAGAAAAGAACTAGCATAAAGAAATAATTAATTATTTTACCTCTAGTCATCTAAGAAGAATTTGTAAAACAGACCTGAAAATGTCATCCCAGAATTGCATATTTTAAACGTTAGAACAAAATCAAACCCCCTCAACTCCACAAAAACTGAAACAAAAAATCCTCTTCCTTCCTCAGATCTTTTCTCTCTTCACATAATAAAGCCTCACTGGATAGGGAAATAAAAGATGTCTTAACTCAGCCTGTATAATTGCTCTGGCAATGCAGCAAGTGGCCTGCCTGGAAAAAAGGCAAGGAAGCAAGAAGGTAGAGGGCCAGTGGGCAGGTTTCACTGGGAGGGTTGGGCTGGAACTTCAGCATGATCACGCTGCATTTGCAAAACCCCTTGATTTTTGACAGGTATGTAAATTCAGATGAAAATATGGTTAGAAAGTTTACTGACCTAGCCCAGTCTTCTGGTTTACTCTCTATGTTTACAGTTTTGTTTGAGATCATCACACCATGAAAGATAGAATATGAAAGGATATGTTCAGGAGGGAGAACACATTTGAGAGAGATTTCTGTGGTGTTTCTGGATCACTGATACATAAAAAATAAAGTGATTTTTAATTTTTTTTTAAGAAATAGACAGTTAGGTTGTGATCAAGTTAAATAATTCATATTAAATGTATTTGATGGTGAAGGGCTGAATGACATTCCAGATTATCTGATTTTCATTCTCAAAAGTCACACTTCAGTAACACTCTCACTGCTGCATTTTCATATTGTCCAGAGCCATATCTATAATTTATAGATCTCAACATCTCTCTCCAAATCAAGGCTTATTTGCTTAAGTGTGGAGAAAGAAATATATGGTTCAAAGATCACACAATGGGACTGACTCACGAGCAACTTGTAAGGCAGTAAAGACTAAACATGAAGATTTCCTGCTCCTCTGCAATTGCCCCAACCCCCAAGTAACAGTTATTCACTGCCACCCAAATACTGTCCAATGAAAATCCCAGTGAAGCAGTTACACTTCCATGGCTGCATTCAGTCTGGCTCAATCAATCAGAACTGTTTGACAGAATATATCTCATTAAAAAGTCTCCATCCATCAGAGTGCAGAACTCTATTGTAAGACTTTCATTTGTGGCAGAAAAGAATCTCTTCAATTTCTTGCTTTCAATTCTGGCTCAAGATAGACCTTTTCTCCTTTACTGTTCTTCTTTTACTTAGTTACAATATTGGTTTTATTCAGCTGCTTCACCAGATTTACTCGTGTGTGTATAAAGTAAGAATAGAATGAATCTTCCCATCTTTCTCCTTTTATGCCATACACCCTCCTACTGCTCAGTGTCCAAAACGTAGGTGCAACCCAAGAGTGCATGGATGTTCTTAGAACTGACCGTAACAGGATGATCCAATGTATTCTATTCCTCGATTCCTCTCACTGGAGAGTAAAATATTTTAGTTTTGCAAAGGAAAGAGAAACCTAGGCATCTTTTTGAAACAAACTACATCAGAAGCTCTGGGAGGAAATGAGACCGTAACAGAAGCCAAATGAATTTTTCATACCTGTTCACTGTGAAAGAATCTTTCTTTACAGGGCTGCATCAGAGGTTGTATATCAAACAAATCTTTGTTTGAGAACAAAGTTGATATAAAGTACAGGAAACATTTCTCAGGATTAAGCCAAGGGTTCCAGTCTAATACTGAACTTTAACAGCAATGTTCAGTTTCTCACATCAACCTTCCTGTCAGAAGATTGTAATGTGAACTCTAAGGTTTTTTTGGGGTCCCAGAGAGAGCATTTACCAGAAAAGCCTGACATAATGTGAAAACCTGTAGAAGAAAATCTGACTAATGTCTTGGCTAAAACAATGCTGAAGAACAAAAATAGTAGGTATATAACAAAATAATATACTATGGGAGAGTCAAGCAGAATATTTATGCCTCACAAATCTGTTTGTATTGTTTGGGGAAACTGAAAAGGGTGTAGATGAATGTGATCTGGCTGATAATACTAATCTGGAGGGGAGAAGTTTTTTAAAAGTCTTCCCCAAAAGACTTTAACTAACATGGGTAAAACAACAAAGTGGAATGGAGCAAAAGAATACAGTTAAAACCTTAAAGAATCATGAGACTTTGACCATACAGAATCATTACATGTTAAAATTCCATACCTAGATGCAGTCAATACATATTAAATGTGTTACATAAAGTATAATTGACCATCCAACTAGGACAATGGTAAAGAATGCATAGTGGTGAAAACTATTATCTATACTGTAAGTGTAGAAAATTCAATAATAGTAGAACTCACTTATCGCCAGTGAAAAGCATTTGGATATATTTCACAAGAAGTGGTGGAGAGACTTAATTTTTAGACATTACAATGACAGAGTATGTTAGACTATTTGTTGGAACAATAAGAATTTACAAAACCAAAATTTAATCCTAAGCAACATAGAATCTGGTAAATGTATATCTAACAGTGATCCACCCTGTTAGTGTAGTTAAAAAGCCAAATCATCCCCTATGTAATATTTAGGTTCTAAAAAGGGAAATTAAAAAAAAAAAAAAAAAGGCATGAAAAAGGGAAGGGTAAAATGCTTCTTTATATCAGGATAGCTATTTAGTGACATCTTTTGGATGGCCCAGACTAAATCAAGATTACCTATCAAGAAGAAATTGCTAGAACAACGTGAAAAAGACAATGTACTTTTAATAGCAAAGTAGAGGAGGTTAACAGAATTAGTAGGTTCTTCAAAGTTTGAATATGTGTTCAAATGAAGGAAATATGAAACCAGTGGTGTAAATGTAGAACTTCAATAAAACCTAAAATAAATTGCAGAAAATACTGAATGTATTATAGGGATATATTAGCAAAATATATTTATATAATATACATACACTGAGATGTAATGAAATATAAAAATAGAAAACCATCGAGTTAAATTTAAACCAAGAACAAGACAGACCAAAAAAGGGATTTTTGTGGAACGCTTGATAAAGCAAATCAAATATGTTAAGGACTTTTTTCAAAACATCAGAAAAAGAAAGCTAGTAAAATTCCAAATAGAAAATGAGATACAATAGAAATAGTCAGGGGGCACAAGACTATGGGGGAAAAAAATCAAAGTAATCTTATTTTATTGCCATGACCTTAGGTAGATTTCTCTGCCAGAATTCTTCTTTACAGGATACTAATTTATGAAACTTTGGCCAAAACTGAAATATCAGTAAAAGAGCCTTTACAGCAAATATATATAATTCTTAATAAACCATCAGAACAGAGTTCCAAGATTTCAAATGGAATTCCAGGAATTCTAATAGAATTTAAATATGGAATTGATAGCAGTTAAGTACTGTTTGCAGTATACCAATTATATTGGTCTTGCTGTCAGATAAATGAAAGATTTTTTCAGAATGTCAGTTATATGTTTTTTAAAAGGCATCAAAAAGTACTTATGGATCAGAATTTCTATATTTCTTACATGCAAATTATGTGAGGTCAAAATACATACATGAATATATAAAGAGAAGATAAATGTGTTATAACAAGGAATAAATCATGCCTCACAAATTTCGTAAAAGTTTCCAAAATAAAATTTTCATGGAAATATTGGAAAAAATGATCCAGCTAGTGAAATGGAACAAATGACAGTTTTCCTTTTAATTTCAGACAAAGTTCTTCACCAGAAATTGGGAAAAAATAAACTAGTGCGGTACACAAGAAAGGTCTGCTTGTGTGTAGAAAACTGGCTAAGAGGAAGGAAACAACATAGACAGACAGGAGTGGCAGCATTCCCTAGGGCCAGCTCTTTTTTCTTTTTTTTTTTTTTCTCCCACCATAGTATGAGACATCTGAAGAAGAGGTGAAAAAAGGAGTGACAAAGTTTCATATAATGTGACAAGCAGCATTAAAACAAAGGGCAAACAACTGATGGACTCAACATGAGGTATATTATCACTTAGGAAAGACTCCTGAGGCACTGTTGGTAGGTATTCAAAATCTACTGTACAGAACTGTCAGAAAGAAAAAAAAATTTAGGAACTATTAGAAAGAAACAGAAAACAAATACAGACCATCGTTATGATACAGTATAAATCCATATCCTAAATGTTATTATGGTACCAAAGTACTGTAAGAGCACAACTGTATTTAGAGTAATCGAATGATTTGTATTTCAGACCAAACAACATTTTAACAGGGAAATGGCTTTTGGACACAAGGAGCAAGGGGAAACAGAAGTCTGTTGGATAACCTAGACAAATTAGAGGGCTGGGCAATCACCAACCATATGAAATCTAACAAGGGCAAGTGCACCTGGCATGGAACAACATTGGTACAGACTGGAGAATGAGAGGCCAGAGAGCAGCGCTGCAGAAAGGGACCCGCGGGTCCTGGTCGATGGCAAGTTGAATCTGAGTCAGCAGTGCCCTGGCAGCCAGGAGGGCCAACAGTGTCGTGGGGGGCATCAGGCACAGCATCGCCAGCCGGTCGAGGGAGGGGATTGTCCCGCTCTGCTCTGCACTGGGGTGGCCTCACCTTGAATGTTGTGTGCAGTTTTGGGTGCCACAATATAAGGAAGTTATTAAGCCATGAGAGAGTGTCCAAAGAAGGGGCAATGAAGATGGTGAAGGGCCTGGAGGGGAAGCCAGAGGTCACAAGGCTTGTTCAGTCTGGAGAAGGGGAGACTGAGGGGAGACCTCATTGCAGTCTACAGCTTACTCGTGAGGGGAAAGGGAGGGGCAGGCATCAATCTCTTCTCTCTGATGACCAGTGACAGGACCTGAGGGAATGGCCTGAAGTTATGTCAGGGGAGGTTTAAGTTGGATATCAGGAAAAGGTTCTTCATCCAGAGGGTGACTGAGCACTGGAACAGGCTCCCCAGGGAAGTGGTCACAGCACAGCCTGAGTTCAAGAAGCATGCGGACAACACTTTCAGACACATGGTGTGATTCTTGGGGCTGTCCTATGCAGAATCAGGATCATTGTGGGTGCCTTCTAACTCTGCATATTCTATGATTATGTGATTCTGCGAACTGTGGAACTGTATGAGGAAAGAGGGAACAATTTTTCATCATTTTTTGTGTTATGGTAAGTAGGGGTACCCAATGAAAAGTAAACAAGTTTAAATCAAATCAAACTCACTAATTTTTAATATTATACATACTTAAATGGTGGGGATTTTTTGTCACAGTACTGTCTTTAGAAAACAGTTAAAAATTATGAAAGTAATGTCAAAGACTACTAAATAGGATGATTCAGATGCAACCTCTGGTTCAGAGTGTCTCTAAACTGCATACTGCCAACAGCAAGAATCAACTGGATACCATGAAAACTTTATTCCATTTTTGGCCTGATTTTAGTTTTTTTCCATAGCAATCTCTTATGTGCTACTGAAAGAGACAGAAAAACAAAACTAGAAATGGATCTCTGGTAGTTTTCTTAGGTAAACCTGTCATGTGGATTTGGGGATTACGTGTGGTCTCGCATTTGCTATACTTGTCTTTTTTAAAAATTTCATCTATTAACATGTTTTCTTCAATTTTCACAGATTCAATGCAACTGGCTACCAGTTTATTTTAAAATAAAAACCCCAACAACTAGCCTCTACTTGATATTGCTTCCTTCTCACGACGTTGAACTTTTGGAGTTTGCTCAGGTTTTTATTACAGAATGATAGCTCTAGATCATCCTTTTCTAAAAGGACACTGGTAACTTATATTAAATAGTTTTAATTCCCTCTAACTGTTCCCCATTGTCCAACATATTTTCTGAGATCCTAGGAAAGATCATTTCTTTCCTCATCGATTTTTTCTTTACTATAAAACAAAGCATTGATTTTCTTCCTTCTGTCTTGTGTTTCTAATGGTACATAAATTAACATGGTTCATTTGTATGCCACCTTACCAGAACTCCTTGTCAGACCAGCATCACCAATAACAGAATGTAGGACCCTCCACTTAATCAGCAACCTGATAAATGCTGTACCAATTGACAAGAGCAATGGTTGGATTTGGTCTTCCTCTATGCCCTTGGGCAAGACACTTAATCTAGCCTACCTTTGAATTCTATGTGTACAACACAGCAAAATTGTTTATCTATCCTCTATATGTTTGAGGATGATTCAGATCCATTAGTGAATGTTACATGTGCTCAAATGACTCTCTCAGAGGCACAACACACAATCCCATTATTTGGATTCAGAAGAATGAACATATCACAGTTTCACTGGCACAACCTCTCTCATCGCTGCAGTAATCAATACATTCTTGAAGCTGTACTATTCATCCTCTCTAGCACTTTACAGGTGCTATTCAGCATCACAAAATAAAACTTGATTTTACAGAATAAGCATGACTCTTAAACTCTTGAAAAGAATTTGTTACTCCTTATTTTGCTTCTTACAAATTTCTTGCAACTTCCTTGCTCTGCAACAGCTGCTGAATAGACCAACATTGCAATTATGCCTTGCAGAATTGTTAGATATGCTCATGTAGTGCCTGTTTGCCTAACAGTTCTGTGACTTCCAGATACAAAGTAAGGCTTAACTAGCATTTATTCAATTGCTCTATGTCTTTACCTCTTCAGGCATCTTGTGGCTTTTGAAAGGTTTTTTTTGGCCTTTTTTCCCCCTTCCTTAATGTAAGGTGATCCTGATGTATCCAGATGCAGAGCAGGCCAAAACCCCACAAATGTGAGGGGTTTTGAAGCAGTTATAAAGACTACCCATGGCTGAGGTATTTGGCAATAAAGTAATGACCTTTTTATATCTCAGGACAGTGTTCCTCAAACTGAGATCTCAGAACTGAGAGGAGAAAAAAGTGTTCCCAATAATCAAAGTGCTGTTTCTGACAATATGTGCCCTCCCAAAAGAAAACACCTGCAGAGCTGGATTTGCCTCCAGCCAGTGCTTAGGTCCTGAATGAAGACCTAGAGCTGTAGTATTCATTCATTCAACACAACTCAAAACCACAGGGTAAGTGAAGAAATAAATAGAATCTTCTTGCCTTGGCACTGGAGGTCTCCCCTTTAAAAAGAGGCACTGGAGAACTCCCCTCTAAAAAGACTAGTTTCCTTGGTGAAGGAAAACAGGTGTAGAACTATATGGCCTAGTTATAACAGCACTTGGAAATACATCAGCAAGCAGGACCTCTGTCAAGCACCGCTGGCCTGAAACAGTTCCTGAGCAAAATGCCAGGACCAGATTTTACAGACCCAGACTCCCATATGCAATTTACTTAGAACTGTATGTTCTTAAAGGTAAATATTTTTAGAGCTGTATTTTCCTTATGCTTGCATTGTGCTATACTGCTATGGCTGGTGTTCATAAATGTAGGGGTAAGAAAAGGATCCCATTCCTATGGATGAGATAGAAGTGGATAAAATGCTCTATGTGATAGAAGAAAGCTTGTTAATGTATTTCTTTCATTGAATTCTGTATCAATTCAGAAAAGAAAATATTTAAATAAGTAAACCACATTCAAAAGAAATCAGTGTTAGAAGTAGACTGATCCATTCATGCAAAGCTGCAATACCATGCATGTTGTACATTCAGGTAGTAGTTCATTTGTACTCTTCAAGGACAACTTTGCCAGTAAAATTGAGCATCAGAAGAAATGATCACCATACAATAGAAAAATAGAGAGTAAGTGAATCATTTATACTTGTCAGAATTTGCTGATTCTGTGGAATGTCTCCTGAGTTTGAAATGTGTTCTTAAAGAAATGAAGTGTTCAGTGCTGCACTCTGATTGACAGACAGCACATTATCTCTTTTTTTTTTTTCCCAAGCAATAAAAAAAATGCTTAGAGCACACAAGTACTTACTAAACAGCTAATGAAAAAAGGCAGGCCTAAAAGTGAATGAATCTCACTTACAGGCAAGTGTTGCAGAGAGAGGTGTGCTCTTCAGGGGTACCTGCATGCACAAAGGGTTGGGCAGGACAGAGTGAAATTCTTCTCAGGATGAGAACCATTCAGTTGAAAAACTGTTTATTAGTTGAATTGTTTACAGCTGATACTGAACCAGGAAACTTTTACAGACCGCTTAATTTTTCATGAGTTGATCCAAACCCATGAGAAAACCTATTGTTAAACTTGTGAAACAGGTTGGAGACTTTCCTTGTGGGAATTAAAATTAAATAAACCACCATTCACATAAACCATTGCTGACATTAACTGGCATCTTTAATTATAGTGCTCAAAAAGATAGAAGGGACTCAACTGGCATCAAAAAGCTGAACAACCTTCACATTCTGTGTACCTCAGCTTCATCCAGCCAGAAGTACAGGGAGAGCTGTGCAGTGGCATGTTGATCTGTTATGCAGGTTAAAAGGATTTTTCCATATTATTCTGAAATGTTGTACCAATACTAAATTCCTATTGATAATTAATTAATAACAAGCCATATATGACAACTTTGTTAATGGGCCATGAAGTACCTTTTACAAGTGACTCTGGCTGCTGTGCATAAGCCTTAGATTTTCAAATGTTTGTTGATACATAGAAAGCAGCTGTGTTGATGGAAATGTCTCAGATATACAGTTAAACTGTTTGAAAATTTATAACCTTGTGCCTGCAATGAACAAAGAAACAGATCTTTACCTGTTTGCATCAGCACATAAACCACATCTCAGGATAGTGTATAACTTAGATAGTTGTGGGTGTAATATTACAATGAGAGAGGAAAAAAATGCAGATGAGTAAAGAAAGTAATATTCCACATGTCAGCAAGCTTACCTAAGGAAGTCTCAGTCCTGGAGCGGAGACAGTTCAGGCTAAATGATCTCCTCTGATGTCTCCCAAGCAAGAAGAGTTTTCCCCATTCATACTATGGATAAGCAACACACAACCACAACTTCAGTCTGGTTAATACTGAAAGCAGTCAGTTCACTTAAAATGAATGAAGTCCACTGGGAACAAACTTCCCAGATAAAGTGAGAGAATGATGTAACAGAGAGAAAGGATCAGATTAACATGGTAGAGCTTTGTAATAAAAGCAAGGAAGCCAGCTGTGGGGAAGCCAGCATGTGAAGAAGGAAAGGATCAACACTTTTTCATCTGAAGGAAAAAAAAAAAAAAAAAAAGTTATGTAACACACTGCAACAGCTTGATTTTTTTTTCCTCTTCCTGGCCAGAAAATTCCTATGGAGAGAAAAATTCAGAGTGAGCTTCATTCTGCTGTCCACAGGTAGGCAGAACAACAGGACTCTGAAACTAAGATCAGGTCATTAAAATAGGGCATAAATACCTGTGCATTTCACTCTGCCCTGGAGACCATGTAACAGCACTGGCAATGTTTGAACTCCAGTCATCTCCCTGGGGCTGTCCCATGTAAAACAGATTCACCCTAAAACGCTCTATTATCTTTGATACCTGTCTCTCAAGTCCTACAGTTATCATTTCCGTGTTTAAGCTTGCATGAAGTACTCAAAGAGCAATTTCATGACTGCTGTCTGCTGTGCATGGTCAGAAAAGTCCCCCTGTTGCTATTATCAGGGACTTTTGAACATCTTTATACCTTTTTCACTTTGATTTTATGCAAAGGGGTCAGAGTAAAGCTGCAGATTAGCATGGGAGCTCTAACAGAATGATGTCTCCTTGAATTAGGTAGAGTGCATGTATTTGCATTAATGTTCAGTACAAACGGCACACATCTTGCTATGTGAATGTGTTTGCAAAATCAAATAACTTCCATCTGACTGACAAACTCTATCTCACAGAAAGTGCTCTGAATAATCCATTGCATAAAAGGAAACAAAAGTGTAGCATACAAAAAGCGATGTATTTAAAGCTTGTTCATTTAAGAGACATTGGAACACGAGCAGATATCTAATACTCTAGCTTTATATCCAGTCAAAGGCATTTGTGCTTTAATGGCAGTAAACAATTTCAGGATGCTTTTGAAATGTCATTGATCTTGGTTTGTTGTCCTCAAAACTGCAGTTGTCTTTTACTGCCTAGCTGGTGCTAGGAACTTGACTTCTTTCATTTACATTTTCATGTCAGGTGCCCACCCTGCAAATTCACTGGGTAGAAAGGAGTTCCATTCATGGAACAAGAAGTTATAGCCATTCATGTGACCAGCAAGGCTAGAAGCAGTCTAATAAAGTACTAACTATTTGCATAATAGGGGGATTTATCAGTTATTGAGCTTTAGTTTAATGACAATAGATTTTACAATGCAATGCTTCCCACTTCTGATAGCTTTAGAAGTCCCTGGGGAAATGCTTATTTTCCTGATGTTTGTGATAAGTCCTCAGTCAGGGAGTTCAGAAGAAAAGCAGAAATTAAATAATTACTGAAATTAACTTAAGTAGACAATAATTTTAGTTCCTGATTATTTGCAGATTTGTGTTCTCTTAATACAGCATGCAGCAGGAGGGCTAGTGATATTTAATGGATGGCCTGATCTGTACCTTTTGCAGCAAACAACAAAGCTTCCCCTCACTTTTGCAGTACACAGGCATGTGAAATAATACTCTTTTCTTTACTTAACTTGCTAAAATTTCCAGCTATCAAGTAGAAAATCCCTGGAGTTTCAATTGTTTATCTATACTTTTTGCATTCTCAAGTCTGAAAATATCACAGTTTCAGCCACTGGTGGACAAGAGGTGGAAGAGAAAGTATTTCCTCATGCTAGAAAAAAATAAAAAAAGCTGTGTTCTTTTTTTGAGCGGCATCACAGACAAGTTGTGGCTTGAAGCCCAACCTTCATAAAGGTGAACATTTTTATTTCTGCTAAAGACCAACTTTTGCCATGACAATTAGGAGCTTGTGAGAATTGCTTGCTAATGTTGCACAACGGATCAATACAGTCCCTTCTGCAGCACATTTTGAAAGCATATGGCTGGCTATGACTTCCAAAAAGATAATGATGGTGTTTAGTACCCAAATCTAAGTGCTGTCTTCCTGAATGAAATATCCAGTTCCTTCAGCTTTCTTTGAAGGTACTCCTCCTGTGCTAGACACATATGGGTGACTTGCCTGTGTTCTGTGCTGCTCCTCTGCTCATTAGAGCTGACACAGCCCAAGACTAAGAGCTGGATTTTTCAAAGCCATATGCTCGTTTCCTGAAAACTCAGTGAAATGGGAGGACTTTGGGACTGTGTGTGAACCAAAACAACGTTGTTTTCCTCCCCATGCCTCCCCAAACACCCCAACCAGCCCAGCACTTCAGGCCATATGCAGCATATGAATTGGCACCAGTCTTGCTTGGCAAGATTTCTATGGATGCTACTTAAAATAAAACTGAAAAGAATAAGCACAGTCTCAGCAGGCAAAGTCTTACACACAGCCTGGTTGCACAATCTGCTGTAGAGGAATATATACCCTGAAGAAATTCTTATACATATATTCACTTTCAGCATTTTTCAGTTCATCTTCTTATCTGAAATAGAAATTAACCCCGTGTAATCTTGTTCCCCAAAAAGAAGTGAAACTAGATTTGCTTTTACCTCAAAACTCACCAAATTTGCCACACAAAACCTGCAGAAAGATGGCAAAGGGGGCCTTGCTTCATGGAAAACATTGCTCTCCTGATATCTAGCCAAACGTTTGTTAAACTGAAGCACTGACAACTTATTTTTCTCCTCAGCAGGGCTCTGAAATCACTGAGGGAGAAGCCATATTTAACTCTTTTTTTCTCTGCTGGGCAGAGGGCAGAAAGGAGGCTGTGCTTCTTTCATCAGCCTGCCCTGTGGTGTAGTCCACACAGGTTTTGGTACCTGATGACCTCATCTCATTCCTCCCACACTTGCAGGACAGCCTGCCTCCAATGTGTGGTAGGGCTATAAATCTCTCCCCTGCTGCCATCACATCCAGATTATCAGATTTGCTCTTCCAGGAATCCCAGTTTGCCTGTATATTTTCAGCCTATGTGTGTGGGTTACAAACCCAACAGATCAGCCAGTGTCTCCACAGTGGCCCCTGAGGAGCTGAAGGGTGCCAACAATTTCCTTGTGTGTCTTGGGGCTAGAGGAGCAAAGAACTGCTTAGCTCCTGGCTCCCAGCACAGCAAAGAGCATGCCCGGTGAAATCAGAAGATGTACTGTTTTGCACATGCAAAAATCCCTGTGTTCCGTAAAGAACCATTGTGAGAAGCCCAATTTTGCCTTTTTTATACAAGGAAGGAAAAAAAAAATTGTAAACAAGTTTACCGTTTCCGTCTCATAAATGTAAACTTGATCTAATCTGTGTGTTTTTGAGTCTAGAGAGAAATCCTGCCCTCTAGAAAATGGGGCTCATTTGCCCAGGGTAAGTTAGAAACAAGATAATTTGCATTCTCTAAATGCTGAAATGCTTTGGCCTCCATTTCATCTTAACTAAAATATTCTTTCATGTTTGGAAGACCAAATGCTATATGTTGCTCTTGTTTATGCTTTTGAATTTAATATGCTCATGCTATTTGAACTGAAAACACTGTGTTATTCCTGGATTTCCGTATTAAAAATCTGCCCATATAATAGAGTTTTCTCCATGTATGAATATTATGAATGCATGCATTAGAGACATATATATACAATTTTTAAGATTAATTATTAAGATCCTTTTATTTCTTAGTCATGTAGAACATTCTTTCTCTAATGAGTGCTTTTGTGCAAAAAAAGTTTTAAATAATAGAAATTAATAAATATGTCCCAATTCCAAACAATTGCAAGACTTAAAAATTATTTTATTAGAAACTATCTATGCTGTAGCTGTATTTATGTATGTAGATTGCAATCTGTGTAATCTGTTTTAGAAAACACTGACTGTGATTGTACCTGTATCCAATCAGTTACTACCAGAACAGTGAGATAGATGACATTTTAGGTGGCAAAGCTAAGCACAGCACAGTTACATTTGTCCCCTGGTAATGTGTATGGAAGCAAATATCTTTCAGTGCTTCCCAGTCATGATTTCACCAAAATCCAAAAGTTTGTTTAAATTTCCTGGAGACAACAGACATCCTCTGGTCCTTCAGCTTGTGCTTTCAGACTATGCTAGAAATTATGAATACAAGATACAAGCTCAGAGTACACATGTATTTCCCCACTCTGCTCAGCAATATTCAGTGCATGAATCATAGAATTGTTAAGGTTGAAAAAGACCTCTAAGGCCATCAAGTCCTACTGTTAACCCAGCACCACTGCGTTTACCGCTAAACTATGTCCCCAAGTGCCATATCCACAAGACTTTGAACACTTCCAGGGATGATGATTCC
>JAWWEU010000081.1:82020009-82121251 GCA_035583155.1 Acropternis orthonyx | reverse complement strand
CACTGCGTTTACCGCTAAACTATGTCCCCAAGTGCCATATCCACAAGACTTTGAACACTTCCAGGGATGATGATTCCGTCAATTCCCAGGACAGCCTGTTCCTAGTGCCTGACCACCCTTTCAGTGGACAAATTATTCCTAATATTTAATCTAATCCTCCCCTGGTGGAACTTGAGGCCATGTCCTATTTCTTGAGCACAGCTTCCTTTAGTTGTCCCTGCCTTACATCTCCCCTTCCACAGATTCTCACAGCTACTCTTGTGGTCCTCAGGGAATAAAGAAATTGCATCCAAGGGAGGGAGTTTCTCCTCATGGGGCTTCCTGGTATTTCTAGCAATGCCTTCACATCAGACAGCCCATATTGCAGCATTACTCACTGCAAAGGTGTGTACCATGGGGGTTAGTGCTTAGGAAGGCCTAAGTAGAGACTTAAAAATGCTGATCATTTAGCTAGTCCTGACTGGTGACCTCAGGACAGCAATTTTGCAAGCATTCAAAAGATGAAAAGGACTATTAAAGGTGTTTGGTCCCTAACGCTCTGGGGTAATCTGCCAAGGAAGACAGAGCTATCAATTATATTTTTCATATTTCTTCATTTAGTGATTGCAATGTTATGAACAAATGGTTGATTCTGCATAGCAATTGTGTGAAACAGAAAAAGATAGTGGTATTATTTGAGGCCACCGATCTGCTAGTTCACCTGGAGGAAACTGGTGAAAGTTCATCATATGTCATTACTTATGGCAATAATTAGTCATTAAATAGTTTCTGATGACTACTGACAGAAGGAATACAAAGAGGAGACAAATTCAAACACAATAATTTCCTAGGACTGTGGTGTTATCAAGACTTTTAAATGAATGACAAAAAATAGATCTAATTGGTAACTCCAAATATGTCACACTTTGTTTATTTGAAGGCTGAGGAGCTCAAGGCAAAGGCACTCAAAGGCAAACCTGACACTACAGACCAAAAGGAAGGTGGTGAGTTGCTGCAGGATGAACCGGCATAAGGCTAGCAGGGCTGGGTAATTCTGATCTTTACGCGTAAGCCTCAGCTCTCGGGCTATGCAGCTTGGATGCTCTGAGCTGCATGAGCTCTTGTTCTATCATCCCAGGGCTGTATGTCCTTCTTCACAGACCCCCACCTTGTCCTGTCCCCTGTCTTGTCATTCCGCCTGAACTGGAAGTGAACTGCACTGCACTGCACTGCTGTAATGCAGCACAACCCCTTCACTTGGGCCTAGCCTGCAGTGAATGAGAGGGGGAAAGACAGATCCTGATAATGCTGAGAATCAGGGTAGCAAGCCAAGGTTTAAAGCAACAGCTGTCATGGCTGACCTGCCAGCCCAGGGGATCCATCTGTGACTGACCAGCTGCCACATACCCTGAGAACACGAACACAAAACAATGCTTCCCTACTTTTCTTATACTGTCTTTTTCTCTTTTGTGCCTGTTTTATCCGGTATGAGGAAATTGCTTCTGTTCTCACAGCACTCAGCTTGAAAAGTCAAAACCACAGCTTTCTTTCCAGCTTTATTTTGCAGCCTAAGAGACTGTCTGGCCCTTTGGACCACAGGGGCTTGTGTAGGCTTCAGTAGTTGGGCTTGTGTACTCCTCAGCCCCAGTTTCAGAATTCACTGTGACTTGATTTTGATTTTGCATTTCTTGTCTGTTGTACTTTAAATATTTCCAAAGGGAGACATGTTTTCTCGCAACTTCTAATGGAAAAAATAAATTGAAAAATTTATACTTGTAGGCTGAGCCTTGTTGATTAATATTTCAGAAAAACAGGCTTTCACAATTTTAGCTCTCTACATCTTGTTTTTTTCTTTGAAATTAATTCCTAATTAGTTTCTAGAGTGTCAAGGAACAATCTGTTATGGAAAATACAACCTCAACTTGCAGAAACACAGAAACTATTTATTTGAAAAATAAACCACACCACTTACCGCAAGGAACTTCAGCAGTAATTTACTCCTTCTCCCTTTGCAGTTTGCCTTTCAGTGGGTAAATGTCTTCTTGCCATTTCATTTCTCTTTTGCCTTGTCTGATGATGTCTGCTGACATGTCTCCATCAACAGGTAATTGCTGCACAGCTCCACAGGAAAGGAGAGTTGCTCTACAAAGCTTACTGCATTAGCATAAAGGAGATGCAAAACTACAGTATGACCTGTGTGCGGGTAGGAAAGGTATGAACTCCAGCACATAAAGAGAGGTCCATAGAGGCTTACTCGTAAAAGGCAGAGCAGAGACCTTTGATTTCTTAGCTCTGAGCAACTAAGCAGTGCATCCTTTTATGAGTTCTCCAGGACCGCTGTAGTCTGTTCTCCAGATTTCAGGTGCCTTCTGGAAAAATGATCTCCGGCCCCTTGGGAGAAAGGCTTAGACCAGCACTCATAATTTCTTCTTTCTTTAGCAACCAAGTAGGGAACACTGTCCCTGAATGTGGGGACCAAAAGGTGCTGGTATTGCATGTTGTTGCAAAGAGGCATCACCTTCACATAATTTCTCCCTTAGGGATACAAGACCAAGGCTGGAGTGCAGGAGGTACTGCTGGCAGTATCTTTCCTGCCAGAAATGGGATCCCTGTTTTGCACTTCTTGTATATGCCCAACTGTCATGGGAGGAATTCTGGATAGAAATCTCAGGCAAATAAAGGTTTTTATTCTTTTTTTCAAGCTCAGAATTTCCCTTCCCGGTATCAGAGAATACAGTGATTTCCTTCTGTTTGGAGAGTCAGTTTGTTTGTTTGGAGTTTTAGGTGAATAGTTTGGGTAGTTAAAACAGCTGTGTAGTAGCTCTTCCCTTGTTGGCTAATGTCATGTAGCAACAAGCCCTGCACAGAGGGATTTGCCCAGGCTCAATAGCACATAATTTTATTTCATGGCTTTTCCTTTTTTTTTTCCCTCTTTTTTTTTCCCCCCAATAAACAGAGATAGTATATAAAATATATGAAGGACTGATATCAGTGTAAGCTATGAGGATTAGTATATCTACATTACTAAAAGTATTCATGAAAACTTCTTTTAAATTTTTTGCTAACAGGTGTATATTTAGTGCTGGTGTGCTCCTCTGCAGAAAACATGCCATGCCATCAAAAGAAAATCAAAGGGATTTGTCAGTTGCCTTGCTTCTCTCCAAATAGTGCCAGCCCCTCTCCTGCTGCTGATCTCAGGCGGCCATGCCCACAGGGCAGTGCCGTGGCACACAGGTAGGGTGGCAGCTGCACAAAGACAGATACTGGCATTATCCCCACCCTCAGAGGTGCTGCCCTATACAGTCTGATCCTCCTTTGCCCTCCACTAAGCTCCTTCTCAATCAGAAGGCAGTAGGTGTTAAAAAAGTTAAAGGCCTGCAGTACTATTAATGTGGAAAAGTCCATGGCACACTCAAAAGAAGTCCTCTTGCCTATGGAAATGTTTTATGGCTAGCAGAGAGCAAAGACTGCATTCCCTAGAAATGTAGCCTTCTCATAGTACCCCTGGTGCAGCCTTTATGCTTTGCAATCATGCTTAAATGGAAATAAGGATCCAGACACTCAGGATCTATTTCTGAAACTTTCCCCCATATTGTCGTACTGCCAGTGGCAAACTGATAAAATAGCTATAAAATTACAACATTTAAATACATGTTATACTATGTTTGCCAGCTAGGAGACCAGACCCATCTAATCTGGTTTTAAGGTCAAGGCCTCTTTTGGACTAGTTGCCCAAGCAGGGCATCTCCCATACTGACATCTACAACAGCTCTACTGACAGGACCTCATCTGGAGTTAGGCTTGGTTACCTTGGTTTGGTCCAGGCAGATTTGACTGATCCTGACTATTTTTTATCACAGAATAATTAATTAATTATTTCATAATCATTTTTACAACAAAGACAAAAGTTGCAGTGTATTAAGCATATTATTAGTTAGGTTATTGACACAAGTTTTAGGTGAATTTGATATTAATTACTTATGTTACATCTTTTTTCCTGTTCATTGCAAACAATCTATTTCTAGAGGAGCATTGTGACTCAGAAAGGTCCTGCTTCTGGTTTATCTTAATTTTCATATTTTCATAATCCTGTATGTACTCTCTGATAAGCCTTACCCAAGACAGTTTGCACTCTGTACCACAGATAGATTTCCCTCCTAGTCAGACATTTTCCAAACTCTATGCATTTGAAAAGAGAGTGAATTAATATAAAAAATATAAATAAAAAGAATGATTTTAATAAAGCCTTAATAGAAAGCTGAGAGAATGTAAAACAAATGAGAGCTTTAAGAAATGAGTTGTTAGCATACCAAGCGGAAAAGTTACTCAGCTAGGATGTAGGGGACATGATTTCAAATACCTGCTTATTTCATTTTCCCAATGACTGTTCATGTTAAAGCAGTAATAGAAATGGCAATAGGGGTTGATTAATAAGACATCTGAGAGGGTGAAAGCTCACATTCAACTCTCAGTTTTTAAAATATAAATTGCTTTTTCTTTTTGTTCTGCACTTTGAATTAATACAAATTCTTTAACAAAAGCATTGCCTATAGGTTGGAATTGTTTTTCTTAATGCAGTGAAAACATTGAAACAAGTAGCCTACCACTCTATCTTTCCTAAAATCTGTGTATGAGCATTTGCATACTTTATGTACATGTTTTTAACATTTATGACAATATTTTATCCCAATATCACTGCTGGTTCCACCTATGTAGAAGGGCCATGACCAATTTATTTTCTCTGACAATTTTGATAGAAACTTAATAATTTTAATGTTCTGTGAAAAACTGAGGTTAAGAGACACTGCATTATATTTAGAGTAATTGCATTGTAAGCGCTTATTGAAAATCTGAGAATTCAGCATATCATCAAGGTAGAATACGTAAGGAAAAAGTACAGCCATAATCATCTAGATAACAAAATAGATGTGTTCTGACAAGAGGAATGCCCCATGGCACCGTATTTGTTAGAAATACCAGCTAAAGGATGACCCAACTAAAGCCATTTTCATACCTTCTGAATACAAGCGATCAAATTGTTGTAAAGTGGTAATAGAAATATGCCTGGAAATATACTTAGCATTTTTTACAGAATTTAATCAAGATATAAGCATTCAACAGAGAGGGTTTCTTCATAAATGCTGCACAATACTCACATACAAATATTGATATTTTCTCAAATATCTTGTTCTACATTTATTATCTTCAAGGCCTTCAGAAGCTACTGTTATTGCAAAGCACACTGTTTTTCTTTGTGGGAATGCACCAATAAGATTTTCTTCTTCTTGCCCAAGAGTCATGATCATAGCATTGGTAATTTCAGGAAACTGTAAACACATTTCGTGCACTAAAATTAGATGTGAGTTTATGTAAGTGTTTGGCATGTACAAATAACCAAGACATACTATTTTATCACAGGCTTCACCAGACATTGCTGACTATCAGAGGAAACCGTCAAACCGAACATATATGTATTTCTGTAATTTTCTTTTGATAGGAATTCAGGCCTGTACTGTTCTGCCAACAATTTCTAAAAGCATATGACTTGTAGAAGTAGTTCATAACTGTAGAAGAACTCTAAGGAAGATAGGGATTTTTATTACAGTGAGATGAACATGTTTCAGCACTATTTATTAGGCACCTGTATAGCAAAAAGTTGAATTGATCTGTTCAGAAAAGTATTTGTAGAGCGTGAGAGTGAGCTGGGACAGTTGGCTCTCTGGCTCATTTAAATTTTATTTAATGCAGAACCATTCCTTTGTAGCTTCTTAAATAACCTCTATTAAACTTATTCCTTCAATCTTTTGTTAATTATTACAGTTTTGAGGCTGTCTCCTGTGCCTGGAGTTTTTGCTCTAGAGTTCATGGCTCCCATACCCTCTGTGCTGGGATTATGCTGTTTCACTGTGCAACCATGATAAGTACAACTATTAATAGCTCGCTCCTTTGTGCTGCACTTACTGGGCAACTTGTGAACAGCCAGAAGTGCAGCAGCTCAGCACTACGTGTCCTTCTGCTACAGCCTTTTACCATTTCTCTGTTACTCAACATACTCGGTTACACAGTGCTTTTACTGTGCTCTTCCACATACCTGGTGGGTCCTCACAAGAAGACGCACACTACTCTGAAGAACACCTGTGGGAATGCAAAGCCACGGCCCCATGTTTAGTTGCTATGCCTACCTGTAGAAAAATGCTGCTTTTAAAAAAGAATTATTTGCTTTTTCTTGCTTGCAACTGGGGCTGTTTCCAAGCACAATCAGAACGGGCAGTAAGCTCTCAGGAGCAGCAAAATATCTGGGACTTTGTCCTCCCTGCTGCTCAAGCACCCTACAAAGCCAGAGCCACCACTGCTTTGCTCAGGTAAGTGACAGGAGCAGAGATGGGAAATGAGATGGCAGCCTCCCTCCAGTGCTTCCCGGCAGCAATCACAACCTGTCTCATACCCTCAGGTTGACAGGAGACATGGAAGGCTCATCTGCTCTGGAGTTCTCCTGAATTTGACTGTCCAGAGCAGTCTTAACCAGCTTCCATATGATCCTCCAGCCTTGGTCATCCTGCCCAGCCCATCCTCATGCGGTGGTTGAACCTGTCCTGCAACTAGAATTCCATGTTGCCTATGTGCCTAAAAACACCCGAGCTATGTCTGCTGCTGACCCAAGTCTCTCTGGGTCTTCCCTTTTTATTGTGCCAGCTCTGGCTTTGCAGGCCAATGTATACACACAGGGAAACTTGCTGAAATCCACTTTTTATTTCAACTGGCTTGTTCAAGGAATTAGAATGTAATCTCTTGTTAATGACCTACAGGGAGTACCAGAACTCAGTTAACTAGCCATTCCTCTCAAGATCATTTTGCTTCAAAGCTGAAACTCAACTGTAGGTCACTTGGTAGGAGAACAGGTGATTTTTGAATACAGATAGTGAGGGATGGGTGTCCTTTTGCTCACTCTCAGCAGGAGAGATACTTCCCTGCTGGAGTCCTCTTGCACCACATGCAGCTGGATTTACCAACCTGCTTCATAAAGTGGGGAAATCATATGGTAAAAGGGGCTAAAGGACGTATAATCCTGGAGGTAGAAAAGCAGGAGCAGAATGTGCAGCCTGCCCTCCCTTGGTGGGACATAATGGGCCTAAATTGGTGAGTGGGTAAACCTCAGGTTTTCTCATTATTTTGAGCTGATGTAGTCAAAAGATATTATTATCTGTAAAACAAAGACCCCTTCATAACAGAAATAAAAAATAAATCTGTGATGGCACAGAGACTGAAGAAACAGGGATGTAGAGAGAAGAATTTTCCTTCAACCCTTTTAAGCCCTTCCCATGCTTATCTATCATCTCTGATTCCCTCCTTTCGCACACATCCTCCCCGTCCATTTTACTATTTATTTATTTGGCTTGTGTGCAGAGAGGTAGGGAGCCTTCTGAAATGCAGGAAACACTTAGCTGAAGAATCACAGTGAACAATACACCACAGCCTTCCTTTCCTAGGAAAGTCTTCCTTGCTTTGGAGAAGCCAAGTGTGCAGAGCAGCCTCATTGACTATTTTTTTTTCCTTTTCCAAAGACAAGCTTGGCAGGTTCCATTCTGCATACAAGTTTTTGGTCTTTCCTCGAGTGAGCCTCAGCATGCAGCCTGCTGGCGCTTTAATAGGAATAATAGTGCCAGAAAAGAGAGTTTACAAATCATTCTTTGGTGGATTCAATTGTTAATGCCAGGTCTCAACACAGGGAGTAAATGTTTCCTTGTTTTTGACTTAGAAATGTGAGAAATGAGGCACCAGTGAATCTAACCAAACCAGACACCTTTTGTAACTTATTTTGAATTAATATCTTTCTCTCTTTCCCCTCCTCCTCATGTTAGCTTCTTACTGTAGTTAATTTACAATCTTCAGCATATAATAAATATGACTATCTTCAGAAAAAGAGCTGATGTTGCTCACTGAAAGAAGACTTTTCTTGACCCTGGGGAGAGAAAGGGATTTTGTGTGCGGGACTGTGCGGGAAGATTCGGAGGTGGCTTCATGACTGTCAAGAGATGTTTTTCCTGTTCTTATTCAAAGCTTTTCTATTCACTGACGAAATACTCAATTAGGAAGCTCCTATGGAGCAGAGGGGGAACCCAGCAGGTGAGGAGTCAAAATCTCTGCAATCAGCACTGATAAAGGGCTGTTATTTTGACAAATGGGATAAAAATAAAAAGCATAAAAGGCGTCAGCAGGAGGCCTGAAATGGACACTGAGCACTCTCCTTACTCAGTGAGGATGCATTTGCCAATGTAAGTCATGCATGAATGTTGGAGGTGATATTCTCTGGTTTGTTACTGCTTTTTTCTTATTAGCAGTTACTGTAGTTTGAGATGTGTTAATGCTCTGTGCATGAAATGCTTTCAAGACTTTGAATGAAGCATTTTGATTAATTTCACAGGCCTTCTGTGTTGGAAGAGTGACCAATGGCTCTGTTGTTTTTGTTTCAATGTCTGCTCAGGTCTAAATGAGCGTGCAAACCAGATACAGAAGGTGTAGGCTCAGTTCAGCACACACTGATGGATGGTTCATGGGTCTCATCTTTGTTTGTCTGATGCATCATCAGTCTACAGGGCATCACTGATGTTTGACTCTACTCTCTACCATATTTCAGAGCATGTAGGATGGCAAATGGGTTGCCCAAAGCCCTTTTCTGTGGCTCATTGAAGCACGGTGACTGGGGAAGCACACTCCTGAAATGTTAAAAGGCCACACTGGGCAAGATCATCACTTTGCATTATTGGCCCTGCAACATGTAAACCTAGCACCATCTGCCACAGAGGAGGTGTACATGCTCCAGGAGTTTTTATAAGCCAAACCAAACTAACACTGTGTATGCACAGAGAGAATGGAGAAAGGCCAGGAGGGTAGATGTAGTGAGCTACATCTGAGACATTTGCAGCTATTAGTATGCTGAAGTAAATTGGATTAATTTCTCTGCCAGAAGTTCTCAAAAGTTGTCTGGATAATTAAATAAAATGCAGATCCATCTTTATCCAGCTTTTTTGAGAAGGCCATATGTTTCTAATGGTTTGGACATCAGAGTATCCCATAGCTGCTTTGCTTGCTTCACTTGTCCTGTGCTGCAATGTCTGATAAATCTGTTCAGCTCTTATTGTTGAGGTTTTTTATCTGTAAAGCAGGATTAAAATACTTGCTGCCATCCCTCGAAGCACATGATGGATGTATGCACCTCAGGATGGAGACAATGATGAATTGTCTTTGTGAGCCAATTTAGAACTGAAACAGCTTCATGCGGACTTACTATGCCCAATAACATCAGAGTAGTATCGTGTACAAATCAAAGACTGTCCTAATCTGCAGAATCAAATTGTTTGGAAAACACTAGATTTTTCTAGTCAATGTGAATGCCTTTTAAAACTTCCCACATTCTTTAATCCCAAAGAAGTTAGTCGCACTAGTCTACTTAGCAGACTGTGATACAATATTCATTATAAAGTGATCAAAACCAATCATACAGATCTAATCTACTGCGGAGACAAAAGCCCTGAAAAACAGTAAGAGATTAGCAGCACTGCTATATATGGAGTATGATGATGACAAAAGCCAGCTAATTATTGCAGTTATGCCTCAATAATTTATAAAGTCGGCAATTTCCCCAAAAGATCTATAGATCTCTTTTGACTCCTCAAGGGAAGAACAAATGTATCAGAAAAAAGTGTCTAGATTCTCCACAAAGGATTTCAAATGCATGGTTAATGCAGATCTCCAGTCCTTTGAGAGAGTAACTGAAAAGTTCCATGGCTGTTTGAATGAGCATCCTGAATTTTGGGGAATGTGTCTGGGCTCTAAAAGGCTGACTATAGAAAACAGAATCATTTGTGTCCCAAAATAGTTTTCCCCAATCCACTTACAAGCCATAGATAAAAATTATAATAATACCATGTCATACAAATGTGGCCTGAAATTTTCCAAACTGTTTAGTGTTTAAATATTCAGATATTAAAGTCTGACCTTTCAGAAGGTTCTTTTTCCTGTAACCTTCTATCCTTATCCTCTTTTCCATATAAAATTATAAAATTATTACTAGGGTTTTTCTTTGTTTCTTTATTTTTTAACTAAAATAAATCACAAACTAATTTGAAGGGTAATGCAAAGATAAGCCAGTCTACAAAGTCCCTAGGTTTAAAATGGTTGCACAATTTCATTTCATACTAATCGGTCATCTTTGCTATCTTGGAAAGCAAGCAAGAGAATTAATTGAGCAGTTACCTGTCAGCTTTTAGGACAATATTGAAACAATTAAAATCATATACCAGTAAAACGTGTATGCAGACATTCAGGTGAATGCAGTTTGGGACATTAAAGTGTTATAAAACCCCCAGAGAGAAAGGCATTTGATTTCAAGAGTGTTTATCATAAAGTTGCTTCCAGGCTCCACCTGGTGCCAGATTAGGCTTTTTTTTGTCTCATGCCACTTGAGTGCAGTGGGCTGATAACTGTGCATGCACATGATACTCCAAAGAGACATCAAGGATGCAAAGAATAAGCATTTACATCCTTTTCTGTGTGCAGTTAAGGCCTTCTTGCAGCAGTGTGTGGTTTGTCGTGATACTTCCCTTCTCCTCCCCATCACTGCACTTCAGTGTGGTAAGGAAAGGCCTCTCTGGCCAGTTTACACTCCCCTTCACCCTAGAGGCATCGTAGATTTAGGCGGGGAAAGACCTTCAAGATCACTGAGTCCAGTTGTTAATCCAGCACTGCCAAGTCCACCACTAAACCATATGACCCAGTGCTACATATACATGTCTGACTCCACCAATTCCCTGGGCAGCCTGTTCCAATTCTTGACAACCTTTTCAGTGAAGAAATTTTTCCTAATATCTAATCTAAACCTCATCATTACAGTCTGTTCACCACTGGAAAGGAATTTATTAGCTTTGGATGAAGACACTTTCTTCAAAGTCAAAGTCAAGAAGTTTTCACTGAATTTATTGTCAAAACAAATAATTGTGGAACTCTATTTAAAGACCAGTTTCAAATTGCCCTTTTCCAGCTACAAGTTCACTTAGGAGATGGTGTTGTGGTTTAGGAATAGTACTCCTCAATTTAGTGTTCCCACTGAAGCTGCAAACCACACTGCTGCTTCCTTGTTTCCCCCCCTTCCCTTCTCTTCCCCCGGTGGTGGGATGGAGAGGAGAATTGGAGGCACAAAAGGTGAAGATCGCAGGTCGAGATAAGAACGATTTTCTGGAAACAGCAATGAGATAAGAAAAATTGAACAGTAACAGCAACAATACTAATGACAGAGCGTACAAGAAAAGAAATGTTATTGTTCACCGTGCAAACCCTCAATAGGCAATACCCGCCCACAGCCACCCTAGCCGGACTGGAAGGGACCCCTTCTCCTCAGAAGGGAGTCTCTTTCCCCAGACCCCAGAAATGATGTGAGGTGGTATAGAATAACTTCCAGCTCCTAGCCCTGCTCCCTCCTGACTACTGCAGAAAATTAACTCTGTCCTGCCCAGAACCAGGACATCTTTCTCTACTCTCATGGAAGTCTCCTCTTCCTTTCCCACAGCAGCAAGTAAGCAGTAAACTTCCTCTTTCAGTTGTCACATCTAAGGAGTTACAAGAAAGAATGTCTTTTTATCCCCTAGGCTAGGAATACTATATTTACATCAGAGAAAATAAGAATTTTAATTGTAAATCTATTTTCATGCAACATCTAAGAGTATGTACATTACTGATTACTCAAAGAATTAAAGTGACAAAAAAATTCTGTCACGATGGCTATGAAGAAGAGTATAAACTAATAAAATATGTGTGATGGATGCAAGAATTTATACTAACAGACAAAATATAGACTTGAAGCCAGACAGCTTGAAAATTCAAAATTCCTAGCAAATGCATCAATACATCCTGTTAGTAAAATAACTCATTAAGAAATGGATGTCAGGTTATGGAAAGTACCCTCAGGTGAAATGAACATGCACGGATTTCCCTTTTCTCAGCTCTGCTACAGCTCTCCTTTGATAATTTATTCCCACCCAGTCTCCAGCACATTGTGCCCAGTCATCCATACAAACCTAAAGCAAACAGAAATAATCACACCATTTCTCCTGTCTCCAAGGAAGAAGAAAGGGGAGTAGCTGTTATCTCTATTTCAAAACACTTGGGTGACAGCCACAGAAGTATTTTAAGGTAAATAAGTGAAGTGCAGCTTCATTAAAGGATTGAAACTCTATTGAAATATGTGGGTACAGCCCAGAACTTTGCACACTAGGCATAGTTTTATTCAAAGTTTGCTATAAGGAACTTTTGCTGCAGCTAGCACAGGCAAGCTTACACATTACTTCTCTTCTGTCACAGTTATCTGTCTCATTTCTACCAGGCACCATTAATAGCACTGATGTTCCACCAGTAACAGAGGATAAGTTGCTGGTCCCTAAGGATGCCATACCATCGCATACCCTGAAAACCAGCCTGGAGAAGCAGAAAAGGCAATCAGCACAAGCAGAAAGTAAACTAACTTATGTTTTGGCATTGTTCCACTGGAGGAAAAAAAAAAAAAAAGAAAAAAAATGGCAACAACAAAGACCAAACCAACACCAGTGAGAAAGAGAGTTATAAAAGACCCCAACTAATATTTGTCCCAAACATTCAACTGAGCAAATTTTTCAAAGCAGCACTAATGAGAGGACCATTATGGTCAGGGTTGTGCCTTCACCTGCTTCTCAGGCATGCAAAAGCTGGCAGTTTTATGACTGCAGCCTGCTTAGCCCCTGCAGAGGGAGCAGGAACACCTCATTATCAGAGATGGGAGATTTGCAAGAGGGAATCTTGGACGAGATACACCTAATTAGACAAGACTTTTCTCTCCCTCCATCATCAGAAAGTGAGGACAGACTCAGATTTCTACCACAGGCAATGTGTTCTGAATGCAAACTGCCGAATATGTATTTTACTGTAGTATTTTCTTTAGGAAATGCATGTGAAAGCCATTGCTGGCAACCAGTCCTGAATGTGCAGCAATTGCATAATCAAGACCAGAAGCCCTAGGGGCCTGACAATCAGTGACTTTCACAAAATCCCACTGTTTCACTGCAATTTAGAGAGGATTTTTGTAACTTTTGCTTTGATTACTTTCCTAAGGAAAATCACGTATCATTTTTCCATTGTTCATGATCTTGCTGTTTATTTTTTTTTCCACTGAACTTGGCTTAGAAAGTAGGCATTCATTTTAAATAATTCAATTACTCCTACTGCTGTGCAGTTTGCCTTCAACTCCCTGTTTCTATGCCCAGAGCTATGCCCAGGGCAAGAGAAACCTTCTAATTATTTGGACAGTTTTGCTCTTTAATTATAGAAGATCTTTGGCTAGAATGACATTTTCAAGAAACGATGAGAGGCTTGTTAAAGAAAGATAACAGAAAACCTCACAAAAGCCAAAAGCCTGAAATCTTTATGTATTCCTTGTTTTGTTATAATGCTACCCATTGTGATAGTGTTGAAGCAGGTTTAAAGCCTGGGGGGTGGGAGGGAGAATAGATAACATGATATGTTGGAGAGTGTGAGAAGTACAGCTGCTGTCAATACTGATTTTTCTATTCTCTGAGCTCAGTGTTAGGATACCCTAAGAACTGTTCTCAGTTTGTTTAATGTCCTTGAAGGTTTGGCTAAATCCTTAAAAAAATAGAATCATAGAGATCTGTGGAAATGGAATGGTGACTAACATATTTTAAGAGTCAGCCCTACTTTCTTGTTTCTCATACAAGGGTGCTTGCATTTCCCAGGAAGATTCCCTGCTGACTTACTCTCTTCATCTGTCTAACTAGCATTTGGGCATCCTTCTCTTCTTCCTCCTCACTCTCTTCAGTTTATCTCTCAGCGGCCTGCCATTGTCCATTCTGCTCCACCTTTGCAGTGCCTTCCTACTGTGACTTCCTTCATACTGGGTCCATTCCAGGTCCTTTGCTCTTCCTCACAGTGTGTGTCGCAGGATGACAGCACTGTGCCCTAAAAATGGTTCATTCCTTTTTGAACACAGATGCACAAAGTGCTCCCAGCCTAAGCTTAGCACTTCCAGCATCACATAATTGTCCTACTTCTTAAACTGAAGATAGCGCTGGAGAGGGAATCATCCTATGAAACAATGACTTCTCTTAGCAACTTCAGAATGAGTCAGCTCTACTGGAAACACTCCCTCCAGATTGCAGCTTGAATCAGTAACTCCCTACAGGTTAACTCTGTGCTGCTGGGAAGGTGTCAGCAGTTCTGGCACTTGGGAAGGTTTTCAGGCAGAAATGGTATCATGCAGACACACACAGGTGTGAAGTGGAAGCTTCCAAGCCACAGAAGCTTTGGCACCAACCCTGATGCCACTTTTCATGACATTGCAGGCACTAGTTGTCAAAAAAGGACCAAGGTGGATGGTGCACATAGCTCTGAAAAGATAATACAATGATGATTCCTAACATGGAAGAATCACCAAGCTCAATTACCACAGAAATATGAGCATGTTCTGCCACAAAACATGTTCACATAAGGAACCAAATATACCCCTCACTGGATTAAGTAGGCTGAAATTGAATATTGCTAGATTCTACCAGTTATAAAGTGTTTAACATTGTCTTACACGTGCTGAACTGAAGGCTGCATTGCAACACATAGTCACAGTTCTGAAGACACAGTTAAAGCGGCTGCAGAGCTTTGGAGTTACTACCATCGTAGCTCAATAATGTCTTTCTGTGTGCTATTCTGTGCAGGTTTGTGAGAACGGGGTCTGTTAGTGAGTCCAGCAGCTCATTACATTCAGTACAGCTGCTATGTGAGGACGGTGGCACTGCACCTACTGCTGGAATGGTCCCAAGAGCTATGTGCCTACCTTAGTGTCTGGACAGAATGATGTTAATTACATCTGCTACCTGAGATCATCCCCTGCTGTCCTTTGGGATTTTGCTTACAATCTCTTTTTAGCAGATATTCCTCAAATTATAATCTCTATCTCTTAGTCAAAGATGGTTATCAGTTCAGAGAGTGTCTCTGTAACTTCTCTTTCCCCACAGATACATTCTTTTCTCATCTAGAAACTTTTCCTCCCAGGTCTTGCACACTTACCCTCATAATCACTTGTTGACTTTGTTGTCTATACCGAGGGACTGTGCTGATTCTCAAATATATCACTTTGCTGACATTAAGCATGGCTGGAATTTTTCCCAGTTACATGTCGTGAATCCTTTACTGCTGTTTTTGCCACAGTGTATGCCAGCAACCGATTATATTAAACATAGGCAATCACCAAGAAAGTAGAATACAGGCAGGAGTTCTCCAGAGGCTGCCTTCAGAGTCTTCTGCTGGCTGTTAAATTCTAAGAGTAAATAATAATTAACTGAAACTATTTAATGCAATAAAACTGCTGCAAGTGGTACCATTTCATATCTGCATAAGCATCCTGTAATGGATCTGACATTCTTCTGGTGCAGTGATGGATACATAGTCCAGAGAAAAATCACTTATGTTTTCTTCTAGTTTAAAGCTTCAATTTTAAAGGAAAAGTTTTAAAAAGTTTCTTCTGCATGATTAATAAGTTAACACAGAAATAATTAAATTTAGCTGGAACCAAGCAAAGCTGATCTCATATATAAAACTATAAATGTAGTCAAACAGGTTGTCCTCTCACCCCAAACTTAGCCCAGGAATTTAGTTCTTATCCTTAATAGTAGATCACGTCTTTCTACAGATTTTTCATTTGAGATTTTGTTGTTTGTAAATCCAAGATAATCTTTTAAGCAGAGACTAAGAAAAAGCAGAGGAAATGAGATAAAGTGAGGTAACTGACCCAAGATTCAGCATTAAAGAAAGCTGATAACTACTTTTTTCCTCTATCATTCCCTTCATCATCAAGTGGCAGAAAAGATAGGAAGAGATGTATGCAAGGGAAGAGAAGGAAGAGGATAATTTCTTCACTCCTACAGCCAAATCAGTACTTGCTGGTACAGCTCCTTGGGGATTAGAACTCGATCAACTTCTCTGTTGCTTATTTTAGAGTCAGCTTTTGCCAAACTGCTGTGCTGTTTTCCCATGGTGCTGTTCTCCATAAAATCCTTGCACTTTCCTTTTTTTTGGAGACCTGATTTTGGAAAATCATGACTCAGCCAAAATGCTTTAGAAAATCAAAAATTAAGGACCTTGGAGTATTTTGACTAAGCCGAGTGGGTCATTATGGAGGACACTTTAAACCAAAGTCCTGCCTCCAGCATAGCAGACCCCTTCCTTGTCCCCTCCCTACCGATTTTAGCATCATTCACAGAATTGCAAAATTACATAGGGTATAAAGAAAGACATTAAACACTGTTGGCCTCAATATTTATCCCTGAGGGATGTTTCTCATAACAGAGCATCAGTTGAATTTTGTGACACTAATGAATACCCTTGGAGCCTGATGGTTCAGCCAATTTTCCATCCAACTTATTGTCCAATTCTTTTGACAAAAGTTCATCACTTGGGCTATAGGTTCACTATGAAAGACCATGGCCGTCTAAAGTCAGAGTATACAATACCTAGGCAATGTTTCTATGTTGCTCCTGGGCAATCTGCACATTTTCACCTTCTGTGTACTTCCATTTTGCATAAGACTTCAGCAAGGTGTTCCCTCTTTCAAATCCAATAGTTTCTTGTGGAGAAAAGATGAGTTAACACTATACCAAAGAGATTTAGTCCCATAAAGCATGACAAAGGCACTCATACATTTCTCATGGAGTTAAAGGTACTACAGTTCCCTTTATAGGACTGAGGGGAAACCGATGACTCTTGAACTACTGGAAGAGTAGTCTGTGAGACTTGAATTTCAACATTTGTCATGGATATCTTGTTCCAGAAAGACTGTATACTGATTTTGTATATGATACGAGTTTATGTATCATATAGTGGTCTGGGTGTTAAGCTACTTTTAGGCAGTATGACTTCCATTTAAAATATTCTTTCAGCTTTCTCTGAAAGTTCTTTTTGCTTCAGGGTCCTTGAATCAGCCCCACTTGGTTGGTGGATGAGATCTGCTAGCTAGATCTTCACCTAGCTTATGGAGACCCAGAGCAAGAAGGGGCGTAGTGCACCAGAAGCCACACAGAGGGGAAGCACAAGGCAACAGGTGGAAGTGAGTCTCCTGCTTATACCTCAACACAGCATGTTGTGCTCTAGAGTTCAAGACTACTGCTCTAACACAGAACTTGGACTTTTATCTCATACAGAGTCCTAGCAAAGAGAAAGCTCAAAAAATGGAGCCAGTGTTGTAGCAGTAGGTTGTGGCTATTTGGAAAGAGTCAATATCTAAATGGAAGGGATGATGAAATGTTTAAAAAGTATCCTGAAAGCAGGGCCAAGAAGTAGCTGTTTATTTAAAAATTCCTGTGAGATCTGGAATTATTCCTGTGGAAGAGTCCTGCAGACCACAGAACACTATAACAAGAGTGCTTTGTTGGCAGCTTAAGATGTGACCAAAATGTAGGAGAGAATTTTCTGTTAGAAGTTAATGAAGTTGGACTGTGAAGCATCTGCAGGAAAGAAAGGCACAATGGAAGGTGGAAAAGAGCAATTCAATTCTTAGAGATTTTATGTAGTACTGTTCCTTGTTGGCAGCCATGAAGGATATGAACCTGCAACTGCATGTCAAGGTGAGTCAGAAGAATGTGAACACAGTTTTCCTACTGCCTTTAACAAGTCAACAGTGTATGGAAGTAGAGTTTCTTTACAGAAATGTCACTCATTTTTACAAAAAAGAGAAAGGCTCACAAGCTTATGAAGGACCGGTGAGCTTACAGAGGTTAATGAGATTAAATCAGTGTTGACATTCAGATCCTCTTTTGATTTCTTGTTTGCTTTCCTAGTGCTCTCTGGTTCTGTAAAGGCCATGGAAGATCTGTCTTTCTTTGAGGTATTTGAAAGTATAAACAAGGTCAAGTGCAGAGAATTGCAATGTATTTATTTTGTTATTTCCTGAAACACAGATTGGATTGACTTCTATTTCACCTCAAGCATTTCACCAGTGCTAATGTAAAACACAAAATCATTCAATCATATCCAGAGAGACTTAAGAAAGATCATGACTTGCAATAAGGAGTTAATCAACTGTAATAATAACTATAGGGTTAGAATTACATGCTTCAATTTTAGATTCCACATTTACCATTATCAAGAAGTAAAATTGCATATTAAAAAACATTCATCTGTTCATTTAATTTATTAAGGAGCCAGTGGTCCTTACATGTTCTCTTGACATACTGCTAAATTTCACCCGTTAATATGATTACTTTACACATGTAACCAGGTAGCCCTGGCATACGGTACTGCCAGTACTTTGCAATGAATTTTCAAGGACTCAGGATTGAGACTTGTCATGTCTGTCTTTTTGAAAGGTTTCTTGACCCACGTGTAGCTTTGTTTTACTTGCTTTAGGTCTGACAATTTTTGTCATTGACCAGGTGTTTGTTTTTAATTGGTTTTACTATTCTTTTTCTTCCTCTGTTATAGCCACAGTTTTATATAGATTGCAGTCACAAGCAGTTATTCTATGCAGAACGAGATATTTATGACTCTGCAGTGAAATTCCCTTGCTCAGTTTACATCCTTTCCAGGTGATTGTTTCATAATGCATGGATCTTTGGGATTCTTGGTTAACAGCAACATCTGCTATGAAGAAATTTTATAAGCTGTGTTTTCCTGAATATGAAACCTCTATCACAAGCATGTTGAGAGGGAAGGGATTTTTTTATTGTTGAAATAAGCAAATTTTAATTATAATCATATATTCTGGCTATAATATGAGGCAAAGGACCCAGTTCAGACTCCTGAATGTTTGTACAGAGGCTCTATTAAATTCCCTAGAGAACATTTACAGCAGAGCATGGTTTTCTGTTAAATTAATATTGATCATGTTCACAGTCTGAAATTAAGTGGATAATTCTTTCCCATGCTTGTGCCACTCCCATCTATACAAAGCAATTTGATAACGATATTCAAAGAATGAAAGCAAATGATACATGTAATCAGTACGGGGTCAAATCGATGTTCAGCTATGGGCACTTCATTCTCTTTCCCAACCTGTAGTGTTTCAAATGAGGGGCATGTGTGGAAGTGCATTCTGCTCTGAGCTCTTGTTTCAATAGCATCATCACTGAAACACCAATGACCATCTTATAATCTCTACACTTCTAAAGGTTCAGTTCATACAGTCAATATAAGAACTCTCTGTTCCTTCAGATTACTTCGCGCTCTAAAGAATTTTGTAGGACTACAATTCAGAACAGTTTTACAAGACCCAAGGTGTCTGCAGGCTGACATAGACAGACACAAACTGTAAGTATGGATAGCTTACATAGAACCATAGAAACATAGAACCAACCCGGGCTAGAACCATAAAATTATCAATGTCAAAAGGAACCTCAAAGGTATAACATCTAAGATCATTCACTGATTTTGCATGGCACCGCCTATTTGAGGACTTAAAAGTGCTCACTGATTTTAGCCTTGCAGCACTGCTGACTATCTTACTTTGCTGTAGTTTAGAAGAACATGCTAATATTCAGAAGCCATGTGACATCTGTTAATTTTAAAGCTACTGCATGTGTGTTTGTGAGCAGAAACATTGATTAAGACTGATTGATAAATGAAGATTTTCTTTTTTTTCTTTCATTTTTTTTTACCCAGCCTTACATCTTTCAGGTGTCGATGATTCTGTATGCATTTACTGTGCTACCTGCCCTTCTTTTCAGTGTGGCTGTATTGAAAAGAAGACTGTGCAGTGCAAGATAGACAGTATAGCATACTAACTTTTGAACTAAACCCATAGATATAAAATTAACCCTTTCTACAAGATAAGTGGAAAAATAATTTACTTTCATTGGTTTCATGCTATAATTTCAGTGTCTATGAGACAGAAAAATATCTATGTACATATGTATATAGAGACAATCAGGAACATTAAAAATGGTTTAATGTGCAATAAATAAAGAATGAAAATTATGAAAAGACAATTAAGATGTTACTACTACGGTTTTGCAGAAACAGCAATGAAAGCAATGGTTGGACTCAATGACCTTAGAGGTCTTCTCCAACCTAAATGATTCTATGATTCCATGAAAGGCTGTCCCATGGCTAGTAAGAGCAACACACAGGATGCTGGAACAGAACTGCTTTTTAATGTTAGAGCCATCACCAGGCACTGCAATGCCAATAAGAGTGAGCTGGGAGACACTGTCACAGAGGAAAACTATGCACATTTCAGCATTGACTGCCATAGCAAAATTTAGTTCATGCTGACAACACCTTCACTGTAAGCAGACAGAAGTATGTTTGTCCTGCAAGACTTAAAAAAAATAATCTCTGGTTGCAATACTGGGCACAGAAACCCACAGATTTACTTCTGTATGTCAGGATATGTTGTGTTGACATCAGCTACTGTCATAAGGTAATGGGTCTTACTACACATAAAATTAAATACTGACCACAGTACGTAGCACAGACAATCTATAATAAAGCCTTCTTATGTTGTTTGGGTTTTGGAAAGAACCTACTAAATCTTGTGTGTGTATTTCCAGCCATCATAGATTCCCATGCATCATAGACCATAAATGGCCCAAACACAGCACTACAACTAGAAAAAAATTAACTCACCCGGGATTTTCATGTGTAGTGAACAGATGTTTTTCTTTGTTCTTTTATATCAACAAAGTAGAAGATGAAGAACTTTTTAATGTATGTGACAGCACAATTTCATATTGCTTCTGCGGTGTTCTTGAAATTATGCTTCTCTAAAGTCATGAGAACAAAACAATTCAAAAATTGGAGTAAAATGGCACTATGATTTAGAAAAGAACTGACATTCAAACGCCAAAAACATTTTTCAAAAGAACATGTCCATAATTTGTAAAGGGTTTAGAGCTAAAATTCTGTTATGCTCATTTTGAGAAGAAAAAAACACAGTGGGCAGAGACAGTGTTATCTCAAAATAGAGTCCCAAATACATTAGGACATATAATTGTCATTTTTTCAAGGAGATTTACAGAAATGTTAGATGTGCTTCTGCAAACTGTCCCTTTATTTGGAGTGTTAAATTTACCATGAAATAAAACTGACATGGTCAGAAATCATTTAAATTAATGAAATTACATAGAGCACTGTCTGCTAGGTCACAAGCAAGACCAGCATATGGGCTTGGGAAATACAGTGTGTTACATCAAGATTTCCATTTTATTTCTCCACAAAAAACAATACTTCTTGACTAAGTGCTGTTTGTTTTCATGTTTAAGTGATCAGTACAAAAACCTTAGTCAGATCTCTGAGGCAGTGGAATCAATGCATAATGCAGCACAGGCCATGGAAACAGAAGTTAAATGCTGTCGTTCAGAGGTTCAGGTTTAAATCTGGCAGAGGCTAGTGCCTAAAGAAGCTGTCACAGCCGTTGTGTCCTGCAGCTCCTTCCCCATGTTCCCATGTGCCAGGGCTGGCATTCATGCAGCCACACTTCTTCACTCTTCTTCAGGAACCACTGCTCATCTGGGAAAAGCTTCCCCCTGCTTAGCTTTCAGTTTACACTATTTTAATCAGTTCCTACTGAAGCCACATGAACATTAGCTCCAGCATAAAGGCAAGAGTAGAAATGACCTTTTCAGTAGCAGCACAAACATAACCCAGATTAAATTTACTGTGGAATTTAAGTCAGTTCTTCTGACACTTACCAATTATTTGTAATGGCTTAATAAGGATATAATCCCCAATCAAAAAAGACTATAACTGGGCCTGTCATAGGGTAGTACATATAGCTCTGGTGAATAAAATTCTTAATTATATATGTTTTGAAAATCAAGATTCAGATTAGTTTCAAAAAGAAATGTACATTGGCTTCACAAAAACAACCCCTACCCTGGTTACAGAGTCTGTTACTAGAAGATTTACAGATATCAAATCTGTTTGTTTTAACTTGCTTGATCTTGTCGACTGTCTAGGAGACATAGTTTGAATTGCAATTCAAAATTCATCAAAGCATCTTCAAAAACCTATTTCAGATTTCTTAATATAATTTAAAATAATGTTGCACACCTATTTACATAGTTTGCACCAGATTTCTGTGCTGTGCACCTTTAGCTCATTTAAATATCTACGGACCAACTTTAAACTCGGTTGGCTGTGGTTTTGCAGAAAACAGAGATGAGTGTTGATTACTCACCTGAGAGCCCACTCAGGTTTTACAAAAGGATTTAATAAATGATTCAAAGTCCTACAATTCCATCACTGAACTGCTGACTTCACCTGTGCTCTCCTGCCCTTGCTTGCTAGAGTGCTCAAGGGATGTGTGTGACCAGGACTTTGCTTTTAGCTGCACTTAGAAGAAGCATATTTGTAACAAAGTACATTAAGGAGATGATGTTGATGTTGTTGATTTTCCTGCAGACATTCATAGTTAGTGTTTTCGGTAATCTAATTCAATTGAGCTCAATCAGTGCATTCATATTTTTAAGGGCTGTCTCTTTGTAGAATTCAGTTTTATATAATTAAAAAAAAATCCCTTAAATTAGATAACCAAAATAAAGTGGGCAGACAGGTTTAAAACTTGGTCTTCATGAACTATACTAAAAAATTCCTGTAACTTTCAAGGAACTTTAGACTTTCATCCTGAAACAGTGTTGCTTGCCGGGAGGGTCTAATAGAATTCAAGGTATTATTTCACATTGTCTTAAAAAAACAATGAAAGAGTTTCTCTTCAAGTCTGATTCTCAGAGTTATATTAAAAGACAATGTAAACAATTGCTGGCAGGAATGTATATGAGCTACAGTGGCACGAGTATTACATACACACAATCCATCCTTTCTTTCCTTTTGAGCACTATCCATCCTAATCATCTTCAGATAATGTAGATATTTATTAAAAATGTTCAAGGGTTTTGTTTTGGTTTTCTAAACTGGTAAACTCATAAGCAACAAAACATTTACATTTTAAAGAGGGAGCTCTACTAGGTGAAGGTTCTGTTTGAATAGTTGCATTCACTTAATGAGTCTGTTCTGAGGCTTTTTCAGTTTTTAGAAAAAACATCATGTACTTTTTTTTAGCTATGGCAAGTTGCAAGGCCTGTCAGATTCTATTCTGATCTCACTGGAGAGAAACATATTTTAAAATGGACTATTAGAAAGCTTGAAAAAGAGGAAAAGTACCCATTTAGTGAAACAAATGAAAACACTTCTATTGATTTAATTAAAATTGAAGTGGGCCCTTTTTACTCATTATCAAGTTTGTACTAGACACTGTTGTTTGCCTCAAATTCTATTGCAAACCACAAGTACTTTCATTGGGATCTCTATTTATAATAGTCCTATAATATAGGACTATTTATGTTGTGCAATAATCTACTCCACATGAATAAAGGCATAAGAACTACCTTGATCATTTGATCAAAGGCTGTGTATACTTAGGGACATTTACAGAAGTTCTGAAAAAAAGAATTTTTCATATTATTTTTAACCCAGTGACTGAAATTTAGGACTTCTACTTCTTAGAACTTTGCAAACACTAATTACCAAAAACGCCTTTTCACCCTCCCTCAAAAAACCAGACAAGAACTCATTATTTCATAGGGTGGAACTGAAAACAGAAAAAGAGGGCCATAACTTCTTACTTACGTAAAGGGATTAAAAGTATACCATTCTTAACAATGCAGACAAAAAGCAAACAGAACTGGTGGGAACTTGGTTTTTCTGTTGTAATCTGTACAAGTTACATAAAATAAGTTCCTAGGACTTCATTAGCCTGAAATATACAGTTGTGTTACTGTAGCAGATCTGACTGTGGTAACCCACCATCCTTGTGGTCCTTCTCTTTCTGCCATCAGAGGTGTTCAGCCAACAGTGCTGAAACCAGCAGTTGTTCATCTTAGTGGTTGTTGTGACGGGCAACACTTTAAAGGAATAACCTCTCCTATTTAACCTGATCATTGCATTAGGGGAGAATAGTTTATCCGATGTTTTGCTAGCAATTTCTGAGAGCTGTAGAGCTAAATATTTCCTGCGTCTAGATATGCCACATCATCCCTACCTCCCAGGTACCAACTGATAACTCAGTTGTTTTTGCATGCCCTCACTGAATACTGATACAGTGAGGCAAGAAGCCTATATTTGATGCCTGATGAAAGTCTACTTCTCATCTGCCTCTAGAATTCTGCAGCTTTTGTTTTCTCCAGCTACAGATAAGAATACCCTATTTTTCCCTTTTATTTATTTATATATTTGGTTTTTTTAAAATCAGACTCAAAGAGCACACTGAAAATCTGAGACAGATATAAAAATTTGAGACTTCTTTGGAAAAAAATTAATATGTAACTAAACAACATGGAACCATTCTGGACCAGAGAAGAGGTTAGGACACTATGTTTTATTATCTTTGATTTTTTGATAAGATAATCAACAATGCCCACAGAATACAAATTGAAGGATATGTGTGTGCATGTACTTGCGTATGTTTGTGTGTGTCCGTGTATACATGTTTTACATCTATGTGTGTCCTGCTGTGTCAATAAAGATACCTCAAGTGTTTGGCTTTCTTATGTCCTTCTTTTTTTCTTGACTCTTACGTCTAACTCCCTGGGTCCACTATTCAATTTTTCTGTCTGAAACTAATCCTTCTGATTTTTTTTCAATAAGCAGTATTTTAAATACAAATTCTTTGATTGGTTTCAATATCCACGGGCAGGTTTCTAAAGCAGTTGTTCCTGGAAATCAACCAGAGCTATAATTAATACATGAGAAATGCCCCAGGACACTTTCTTTTTCTTCACTGCAAACAAGGCATTAGGTGTTTTGTTTTTTGTTTTTTGTTTTTTTTTTTTTTTAATGTTCATGTATCTGGGATCAGAATAGAATGTGGAATAGAATAATAGGAAAGGATGCAGATATTAATTAGGGTGAGAAAAATTTGAATACAAAACCCCCCAAACAAAACCAAAACCAAAAAACCCCAAAACCAAAAAGGGAAAAAAAAGGATCAGTAAAGTTTGGAGCTTGAATATTCAGAAAAAAAAAATAGAAGGATACCCTTTCATTTTATTAGTTGGTAGACCATTCTGTGTAATTTACTGAGAAAATGTGCTGGTAGGTGGTCATGGAATGATTCTTATACTGTATAAAATTTACAATTATAATTTTAGAATTACTAATTAAAGAGAGAATATAAGAGAAATACTAAAATATTGCAAAACTTTTTTTTTTTTTTTCTGGAAAAATCAAATTATGTTTGTGCTCTCCCAAGAATGACTACAAGAGAGCAGAGTCAGCATTTTCACCATCCAGTGAGAAATCTCTGGTATTAAAATTCAGCTGATACTTTAAAGGAAGATACCAAAATCCTGCAGTTCTCAGTTAAAGAGAAATCTGCTTTAAGGTTACAACTTTTCTATCTTTGAAAGTATTTCTCAAAAATATCTTCAAAATTAAAAGAATAGCGTTCTAAATCTGTTTTTTAATTTATCAATTTAAATGTCTATTTAAACACCAGCAATGACTTTGCTTATTCTACTAAACTTATATCTTTTGAGCATGAGTTGAACAAGCAGTGATATTTTCATATAGTTAATACAAACCTCAGACAATTCATATCTTCTTATAGGTACTGGAACTTGATAATAAATTCTTAGCAAACCTGTAGCTTCTGTAAGCTGTTTGATATCGTATATAAAATAGCAGGAAGAAACAAAGATTCAGTAAGCAGGAATTCTTAAATAAATTTCTTTTCATCCTACCTCCACATGCATATCACTTCTACTCACACGGGACTGCAGGATGAAGGTAAGTATATATGTATGTATCTACATAACTGTAGCTATACCTATATCTATATCTATCTACCTATCTCTCTTACTATATATACACAAACACCCCTGGAGAGGCTGAGGAGTCTCTGTGGATATATTTATAATATGACTGGACACAGTTCTGGAAAACCTGCTCTAGCTGACCTTGCTTGAGTAGGGGACTTGATTGATGATTTCTAAAGGTCCTTTCAACCTAAACTATCCTGTGATTCTCTGTGATAGATGTTAATGGATGAATCAACTTTCCAATTACTCAATCTTGATGGCATAATGTCACTTCACAAAACAGTTTTCTGTATGTCACACACCTTATAGTTCTCATTTCTTGTTTCTGAACACTCTTTATTTGTTTATCCTTTTCAGGATCGACTCTGAGGAGAGCGTTCCATTGATTTCCAATGTGATACTTGTGTGCTTTATATCCTGTTCATTATCCATCATACCAAGTTTGCTTCCTTTAATTGTTGCTGTGAAGAGCAGAGTTCTCTTCAGCCTGAGCTGTCTGCAATGATAATTACTATTTATTTATTCTGTGAATCTTTACATGTAGCTACCTTAGAGCAATTTACCTTAAAATATGTCTTAAACAGCAGCTTTGCCAATTTGTAGGTTTTAAACTAGAAGGAAGAAGAGATTAAATGATTTTTCATCATGTTGGTAGCACATCTTTAGAGCACATCAGGATCTTTTAAGCTAAATGTTTCCTTTTTTTTGTTTCTGCCTCCATCAAAAAGAAGGACAAATCTTAGAAATATATGGTTCAAGTGTGACTTCTTTTATACCACATTTTATCCTAATGTTCTTGTCCTCAGAGGCAGAAATTCATGGGTCTCAGTTAGTTTCAGAAAGTTTAGACCTGTCTGATCTGACTGTCTGCTTATCAAGCAAGGACAGGATAGATGCTGGTTAACAAAACTGATGCCAAGGAAAGCCATCATAACATAAATGAAAAATGCTTCTTAACACCAGTGAAAGGGCCAACAGAAATTTCACATACTAGCTGAGGGCAACATGACCTTACAACAGGAAAATTTCTTTGCAATCAAATTATACAGAAGGTTAGTAAAGTAAAACACTTAGCTTTGAGCTCTTCCACTCTTTTTCCATTGGTATAAGAGTTGCTTTGTGAATCTGATAGAGGCCTCAGCCTTCTTTGCTAAAGTCATTACTCAGGGCCTGTATTGAAGACTAATCACCTCTGAAACTGTACCAGGCTGGAGGAATATATTCATATTGATACTAAAAAGAGCACAAGCCCCCATGTTCGTACATTGGCTCTAATGGTAAAATAATGGAATCTTATAATATCATTTATTCTGCAGAAGCTTGTTGCCTATTGGAGTGATTCTGTTCTGATACCAACTGCAACACAGACATTAACAACAGCCATAGGAACCCCTCTGACAGTATAGAATTGCACTGCAAATCTTACAGTGCTTCAAAAAACTATACTGATTTTCCTAAACCAGTTCTAACATCAGTAAAGTGGTTTGAGCATTTCCTGAAAACAAACAAAACTTAATCATTTTTGTATAGATTGACTGAAGGGTTGAACTAAAAACTACAGAATTGATCATATCAGCACCTAATCTTCAGCAAGTAAGGATCCTAGAAGTTTATATAAGTTTAGAGTGATTGAACAATATTATATAAAATTCCATAGAGGGTTATTAAACAGGTAGTTAAAGTGTCTAGCTGAAGAAATTTCTAAGCATAAATATTTGAAGACTGCAGAGTATTTTCAAGAAATATAACTGCTTAGTTGTCCTGTTCTTATCCTTAACCTCACATATTGACCATGGTCTTAGCTGCTCAGCTTAATAGATCTTTCATGTGATCAATTCCTATATTAGGAAAAAGGTATTGACAGTTTTCAAGAAAATGATTTATATGTCCTTGTTTTCTTCTTCAAACAAAATGATAAGAGCATTTCTAATAGTAGAAATTTCAGGGTATGTCTATTCCAAGTAATGCCAGAGACAACAAGACCTGAGTTAGTAAACTTGATAGCACAGAGCCCTCTCTGGGCCAATCAGTCTTCTTCTATTGTGAATTAAAGCCGTAACATTGATGCTACTCATTAGGAATACCTAAATGTTGTTTTATCGGTAGAGTTTTGTTGTTGTTGTTGTTTTTTTAAGTAGAATTTTCAGCTTAGCCACCTGATCCAATTCATAGTAAAAATTATACTATTAAAAGAATACTTACAGACCTAAGGCCTGAGTCTGTACCTAGTAGGTTAGCCAAAATGATGGTTACTAAGGGTGAAAAATAAAGTGTCTAGGACATAATGAAAGAGAATAAATCCAGCATGGTTTCTGCAAAGGAAAATTTCAGTTATTACTTTTTTTTTTCTTTGAACACTTCTATAAAGTGAGAGGCAAAAAAACCCCTAGTTCACATAATTTAGTAAAACTACTTAAGAGCCTTTGATGTGATCCTGAATAAGATTCAATATAAAAAAAAAAAAAAAAACCAGACCAAAAGGACCAACTATATCCTGGGATGCACCAAGCACTGCATTGCTAGCTGGTCAAGGGAGATGTTTATCCCACTCTTCACTGCACTGGACCAGCCTCACCTCAGGTATTATGTGCAGTTTTGGGTGCCTCAATGTAAGAAGGACATAAAACTATTAGAATATGTCCAGAGGACAAACCAAGACCTCAAGGGTGAGACTTACTGCTGAAGTCACTTGGCTTGTTCAGCTTGGAGAAAAGGACTCTGAGGGTGACCTCACTGCAGTCCACAATTTCCTCAGGGATGGCAGTGGAGGGGAAGGCCCTTCTCTTCTTTCCCTCATGACCAATGATAGGACCCTAGAAAATGGAATGAAGCTTAGGGGAAGTGCAGATGTGACATTATGAGAAGATTCATCACTGTCAGCGTGGTCAGTCACTGTAAGAGGCTCCCAAGGGAAGTGATCATGGCACCAAGTCTGTCAGAGTTCATTAAGTGTCTGGATGATGCTCGTAGTCATATCTTTTAGTTTTAGGCTGTCCAGCAAGGAGCAAGTAGCTGGATTTATGGGCTCCCTCCAACTTGAGATGTTCTATGAAACAAAATAATCTCAAAAGGGATGGCAACATTGTCATGAAGAAAAGGACAAAGACCACTATTAAATGACCAGTTAAAAACCAAACAAAAACAACTAACTGAAGACAACAAACACTTTACTGCACTCAAACCTTTATTGTTTAATGTCTATTGATAGTTTTGAAAGAACTGTAGGACAGTGGTGGCTCTCCTTTATTAAAGTTTGCAGTTATTACTAAGTCATTTTAGTCAGGAAAGGTCACAGAGGTGGAAAGAAACTTTGGAGAGGCTTATTTCAAGTAGTTTACTCATCAACTAATATATATTTGATTTCATATTGAAAAGGAAAGTTCACGCTTTTCCAGTGTGTCAGAGGGCTCCAAATTTATGGAAGTAACTCTTACAGCAGACCTAAAAGTGCTATAGATTCCTTGATATGCAGCTATAGCTGTGAGTTTAACAAGAAGTTAGGTAACATGAAGACTAATAGTGTAATTAACATTGCCATGTGATGATTTTCTATAATTAATATTATCTCATTTAGAGTTGGATACCTGACCTCACTTTTGCTATGGGGATAGATGACCAAGTGATGGTTATGAGCAGAGGTGGCCAAGAGTACAGTCCTCCCAGGCATCCTCACTTTATCCCTTGGTTCTAGACCAAATAAGGCCCCTTTCTGAGGTTGATGAGGGGACCCAATAAACTGAAATCCCAGGTGATGGATCCCTAGACAATATCCCTTTGGCTGGATGCACAGCAGAGTTAAGTAGCGCAAAGGGTGTCTGTATCCGTACCGAAAAGGGTATCTATCTGTATTTATATGCCTGTACAGGAGCAATGGCTCACAATACAGAGACAAGCAACAAAATAAGAAACTGGGGTCTGGCTGCCTAGAAAGCAGTTTTGCAGAATAAGAAGTCGGGATTCTGACAGGCCGCAGGTTGGACAGGAATCAGCAGTTCTCCTTCACATGGAAGATGACAGCCAGCAGGCTGAGGGAAGAGATTCTTTCTGCTCTGCTTGGTACCTGTGACACCAGCTTGTTTGGCTAAAGAAAAGGCAATGTCATCAGGGTAAGTAATGGTGTTTACTTTGAGTTTAGCAAGACATACCAGAGGACATGGCTAATTTCATGCTAATGCTCAAAAGTAGTCTGGTACTGTTTTAATTTCTAGTATAAGTGAGATCATTCAAAATGTCTGACTTTGGGTGAACCTGAAGAAAATTTCAGCAAGGACATGGTGCCAAGTACTGAACTTGTGCAAATGTATGTTTTTCCTAGAAGTGCAGCCTAACCAAATCTAGTTCAAATATCTTACCACTTTCTCTAGGTTTATGTTCATGTTGGCTTCAAAAGCATAACTCCCAAGCATGGAGTCACTTGCCTTCTTCAACGTAAGAGCTAAGGAAATCTTAAACTTTGACAGAACTTTCACAATGGACAAAGTATTCCAGCATATTAATAAGAAAAAACCCCAAACCAACTTAGTGCTATCATGACAAGTTTTCATTTTGAATAGTTACTATGCTTGTTATAAGCAATTCAGAAAGAGCTTACATGATGAAAAGTGTTTGAAGTTACAGGGTTTTTTTTTCAATAAGACCAGCTGCCTAATTTGTTTTGTGGCTGAATATTATACCTAACAATGGAAAAACTTCATCAGTTATAACATGATTTTTGAAAGCTTAGCTGAGCTGCCTATTATCTATAGAATGCCCTTGGAAGTTTAGCTTGCTAAATAAGCAGAATTGGAGTGAATGATTTTTTTTTTTTTTAAATATCATAAAACATAAACAAACAAGTAAACTGAAAAGGGATTTATACTACACTGGAGGGATTTGACCAAAGAATGAGAAACAGGAACTGAAGTATTTGTACTAGTCAGGGAGGAATTGGGCTTAACTAACTCACATAAAGCATTTGCAATTTTCAGTGAGTGACTTTCAAGTCTGTAGTACACTTGACTGCATCTTACTGGATTTTGTGCTTAAAATGTTTTACTAACAGTCCACTGAGGTGTGAAAGTACAATAAGTTCTTACTGTGGGAGGAAAGGTGCATTTCTTAGGAGTACAGCTGAACGAAAAATAGATTGCTATTTCTCCCACATGAAATATGCTACTCCATACAACAGGACTGAATTTATTTCTAGGTACTAAGGTCCTATCAATGTTCCTCCTTATCAGCTGTGTCAAGCCTTTATCACAAATGTAGTTGATAAAAGAAATCACAAAAACTTTTATCTCCTACTGTCAGATACACTTTAAGGAATAGTTTTGTGTGAGATTTAGTACATAATCTAAAATAAATATATATATATATTTCTGTTTTCTAATTTGCATCTCACTTTGAGAACTGATCATCTTCTGAGGTATGGCTTCATGAATATGATTATAAATTCTTTCCTTCTTTTTGTTTATATACAATTGCTTTTCAGGCTCTATTCGATTTTAGACAAATAGTACTTGCTAAGGAATACCCATACCAAATAATCTGCCTTTGTTTAAATCAATGAAAGATTTCACTGCTTGTTGACAAATACATGACGCTGGATTGCACCTAATTTCATCATTTTCTGTTTTCAATGAGGAAAGCAATATAGAAGTTTTCATCAAATTATGAAAGCTGGCAAAACATGAAGCTTTATGTTTTATATTTCACATTTCAAATGTTATTGCGAATAGGAGTTATTTGGATCTGTTTAAGCAACAGAAATAAGTGAGCTTATATGTATTTTTGAAACACTAGATACTGTGCACATGAAATGTAGTCTTGCCAGCAGCAGGTCAGCTAGTCCAATGCACAGATTTTCAAAAGCAAAGTACATTTTGCTGAATAAAAATGTTTCTGTGACTTCAGATAAGTGACACATTGGAAACTAAGACAATTATTTGTTGTCTCAATTAGAGCTCAGAGAACTTGGAGGAAGCCCAGATGGATACCAAAGCTGTCAGAGGGGCTTTAGCTGCTTTTCTGTAGCTGGCAGCAACAGATATATTAAGAGGCCAACACTTTCTTGTGGTCTCAGCTGAAGGTGAAAACCCCCACTGTCAAGTATAATGTCATTTGATTTAGACTTGCAGAACCCCTTATTTTTCACTCTGTTCATGCCTTTTGCAAAACCCATACAGTTCTTTTCAACTCTTATGAGTGAAAACAGTCAGTTTGAGTTTATGAACTTGAAGTTCCTGAAATTGATGATGTCCTAACACAACTGGAGCTTGCTGGTAGTACAAAAGTGACAAAAGCACAATAATAAAATAGTAACACAACCATATTTTAAAGTTTTGGTTGCTTGGTTTGGTTTGGTTTGGGATTTTTTGTTTGTTTTGTTTCATTTTTTAAAGATAACAGAATAATAGAAAGCAGTAGATTAATACCTTGCATAGAAAGAATTCATGTACAAACCCCATACGTCATCAACTTGTTACATTCTTCGCTGCTCTCCTTTTGTATAGGTCTACTGCAAAGACGCTTCATTAATTTACACCCATCAAGAATCCATCCAGCCCTTCTTTTCACTTGGTTTCATCTCACAGCCCCAGGTTTCAGATTACTTGACTAATTCTTTCACTGAATTGAAAGTTCCGTTCTCACCTGTTGTGAGTCACATCCAGAAGATGGATTTCACATATTATTTTAGTTGACATCAAAGAAAATAGACATTGATTTTTTTTGAGTACTCACACATTTTCCCTAGATGACACTTTGTAAGGTTTGCATACATGAATGGCAGACCAAGTGAAAAATAAAAAAGGATTCTCAAAATTCAGGTTTTTTTTTTTTTTTCTTATTTTGACTTTAAATGGAAAAACATTGAAAAATCATAATATTTAATTTTAGCAGGAGCTGTGGCTCTCTCTTGTCCAGGGGATCCTCTCAGGCCTGCAGAAATGTACTGGTTTAGAACAAAAACACAGACATAAACAAAACCTAAATCTGTCTCAATATTGCAAGATGACAACCAGCTAAGGAGAGGTAAATAAATAAACCATATTCAAATTTGCAAACTACCGACAGTAACAATAACAAAAACATTTATGCAACAGAGTCAGTCAATAGATTTGCCTAAAACAAGTGATCAAATGTCTTCTTCACATGTTTGTGGTGATGGTGATTTAACTGAGCCACAGCCATATCACGATGTGATGGCCTTTAAGTGCTCTGCTTCAGACTAAATGATAGCTAAAATGATGTGTTTATTTCTGTTTATGCAAAAGATCTATAGGATATATATGCAGAAGGTAAGCTATGACAGCCACAAATCATCATCTGTGTTGATACACTCACTGACTATTTTTCTATTTTCAGTAGTTATATTAATGAGATCATATTTATGTCCTTACAATAAAAACTTGTCTCATCAGCAGCACTTTTCTTGTTCTAATGTTATTTTTTTATAGCTTGGTAACTACTGAAAGGGAGAAAATATTGCCATTTTAAGTCATCAGGCACTCTGACAGACAGCAGCCATTAGGGCCTAAATCTATATTCAAGAGCGCTGCTGTTGCTGAGAGCAGAACTTGACCTTTTCAAAGAATATCTGTGTAGTTTTCTTTGTCTGATCTTAGTTTAAAAGTGGGAGAGGAGAACAGGGGCATACTGAACACTTGCGAACAAGCTGGTGTAATTTTGAATATGCAGAGAAGGTATCCAGATTTGAGAATAATAAAGTACATTAGAATTATCAAATAGATTGACTAGACTGCATGCAACAATTCCGTACAAAAACTTAATATGAAAGTGTGCTGGCATTCAGATAGTTTCAGGGAAATGTCTTTACAAAGCATAGTCACATAGCTATGCATGTAGCTAGCACATGAGTTCAAGAAAACAGTCAGATCTTAGGTTTATCACAGATTTGTTGCCAGATTTTGGGAACTCTAAACACAGACAAAGAGTCAGGTTTAGGAGGGAGACATTGTTTGCCCTGCGCAGGGTGCAAGAGGAAAGTTGTCTGCAAATCAGGGACACCAGGGAGTAAAAAGCAAGAGAATTTATATATCAAAATTTCTGTAAATCTGCCTATCTAATACATAGTTTGCTGCTACCTAATGCATGGTCATTTAGCTTGAGCAGCCTGAGGCAATACTGCTTACTGTGCCTGCGTGGGCCTCTCGAGGGTCTCTGGTGGTCTCTGGTGGTCGTTTGGGGATGTGCCCCCTGCTCAGTTTCAACCAAAGTTCAGTTCAGCATGCACAGACCACAGGATTGTGTATCAAATAAGATGTAATCTGCAGCTCCAGCATCTCCTGTTCTTAAACAATTGCCAAGCAGAATACAAAAGCTTTCCATTAAGCATTAATTAACATCTGTTTAACACATCTGATAATATCTATTTGCATTCAAAAGAGGGATTAAAGGTGAGAATGATACTATCAACCTCCATCTATGGCAGAGATTAAAGAAAGGAACAGAATTCTGCTGTTATCTGAGAAGGGGATTCAAATTTGTGTAGATCAATACTACAAACTGATGATCTAATTAAAATTCTAATAGATGAGGATATTAGTATTTTAATTAAAAAGACTGCTTTTACTGTGATTTTTTTTCCTGCTTCTCTCTCTCTCAGAGATGGTTGTTATTTCATATTATCATGGACCATGAGGATGGTGAAGGGTCTGGAGGGGAAGCCTTATGAGGAGGGGCAGAGGTCACTTGTTTTGTTCCACCTGGAGAAGAAGAGACTGAGGGGACACCTCCGTGCAGTCTTCAACATCTTTATGAGGGACTCTTGTGTCCAGTGCCAGGACTCAGCAAATAGCAGGAAGCTGAGTCAGGGGAGGTTTAGGTTAGAGATCAGGAAAAAGTTTTTCAGCCAAAAGGTGGTTGAACACTGGAACAGGCTCCCCAGGGACGTGGTCACAACACCAAACCTGACAGAGTTCAAGAAACAGTTGGACAATGCTCTCAGGCACATGGGGTGATTCTTGGAGATGATCTTCTGCAGGGCCAGGAGTTGGACTCAGTGGTCCTGATGGGTCTCTTCCAACTCAGCATATTCTATAAGCCTGTGATTCTATCAGCTTACACTTGAACTAGGCTTCACATGTGCTTATCTGAACCCACACAATGGCTTTACCAAAGTTATTCTAGATTACTGGTCCTGTGAGTAACATCAGTCTTTACACCAGCCTGGGGTTTTGAGACAGCAATCATATTACCTGTAGAAGAACTTTGGCCCTTAGGTATAAAGTAGCTGTGTTATGCCTTATATCTGTGGAAGGCATTAATGAAGGTAGGACATGTATAATCGTACAATTTTTTACAAGCCTGCTTTGTGTGATAACAAATTCTCTGGAAGAACACACTTGATAAGCAAACCTCAAATGAAATTCTGAGCATGTGGAGTGTAATCCATTCTAAATTCCCATGGCTTCTCTTCTCCATTATTTTGCAGCTGCTATAACCACACATCCCCTTTTGTGCTCTGCCTCTGTGGAGCAGGCATATGGGACTATTTCACTAGAGCTGAGTTTAAAAATACATTGACATCTTAGATTTTGAGATATATTGTATCGAGAATTTTCCAGTTAACCTGTGGGTTGCAAAAAAAGCCTCCAATTTGGGTCCCCAGATAAATACATTATTCAAATTGAATATCCCTTCCCGAAATGCTGCAAGGCTTAATTAATTAGTGATTATTAACTGCTCAGGGTCTTGAGATGAAGAGTACTCTATAATTGCTTGGATTTACCATTGTGTTTATTGATGATAACTATGTTTTCCCTCTTATGAGAGTGGAAACACAAATAATGATTACAAACTTGAATTTCTGGCTATGAAGATGGAGGTTTTTCCTTGCCTTTTTTTCATTTTCTTCTATTTAACTTCAAGTTTAAAAATCTATTTTTCTTCAACAAAGAATGAAAGGTTTGATTTACAGGACAACCAGGGGATCAGGCCCAGCCAACATGGGTTTAAGAAAGGCAGCTCCCACTTGACCAACTAGATCTCCTTGTATGACCAGGTGACACACCTGGTGGATGAGGAAAAAGCTGTGGATGTGGTCCACATTGTTTAGAAGGCATGTTCCATCAGGTTTTCAACCCAGCTTTTAAGCTACCTGCCTGTCCCTAGCTTAACCTAAACAGAGTTATTCCTAAAATGGCACTTCACCCCTCACTACTTTCTTCGCTTAAGGGGAATGAGGTCAGCTTAATTTGCTGGGCTCCACCTTGCATAACACTGTGCAAGCAGGTTTTGTGAAGTACTGTGCCTTAGCTTGAAGCCAATGTAAAATAACAATACTTCATTGTTAGTTCCCAGGGAAGATACATTTGAAGTTTGGAAGAAGGAAATTTGAAAATCAATGTGCCATTTAATTGCTTTTATTTCCTCAAATGACTGACCAATGAAAAAGCCATTTTGTTTTTAATGTGGATTTTGGTGAACCATATCCTCAAGCAGAAAGAAAGAAAAATAACGGGCCTTTAATTTTCTCTTCCTCTGGCTTTGTATTGCTCTGGGACTACTAAGTCTTGTAACATCCAAACTGTCAAAGTGACTGTATAAAATGTAAGATTTGAAACCCCTTTAATAGTTGTAAATCAAAGTTGTCTCATAAATTACAGGACATTTATTTAAGGAAATATTATTTAAATAGTATCTTTCAACTCAAATGATATAATAGTGGATTTGCTTCCATCAGCACTGAGATTCAGTCATCTCTGAGAGGTTAAGAAGCTGGCAAAATGCAACTTGAGCTATCACAGGGGCAAACTAACATACTGGCTAATACTGTTAAGGTAAATTCCCTCATGAAAACAATGTCACATCATTTTTATCTGCTGAGAATGTGGGGTTTTTTCAGTGTCTTGGCTCTTTTTCTTTCCTGATCTATTAGGATTGTGTCATATAGTCTGTAATTTATCTACATCAGATAAAGTGATGAACAGAATCTGCTTCCAAGGAAGTGAATTTGCCAAACTGTTTTGTGACCCAGTGGCAAAGGATAGTGTTGGAGAGATGTATGCCCCAGTCATGTTCATCTCCTACTCCTTCTTCCCACTGGATTTTTCTGAGCTTCCCTATTTGAGGATCTGCCATTTTGCACATGAAGAAACTGAAATCTATATCTCATTCCTATCACTTCTTTTCTCTTTGGGGTAAACAGAGTCAGATGATACAACACACAGACCAAACCACCCCTTTTTTTAATATCAATTAAATTGTATAATTATATATACAGTCCAAGCAATTGTAATGCTTTTACTAAAGAACAAGGATACACATGTCAAGCAGTTCATTCATCTTATACTTTGATGTGAAAAAAAATGGAGTAGTTTTAAAGAATGAACTGTGATTAAAATGAAATGAAACTTAATTTTACCAGATCTGAGTAGCCATGTAAGTACTTCCACTTATTTAGATAGCCTCAGTCAGCAACACTGATTTATGTAAGCTGTACAACAGGAGACATTATATTTGAAATTAGGACTTTCCAATATTTTTTAAAAAGTCTTTCAAAAGATGTTGCAAACAGCATGCAGTGAATTTCCCTGGTTAAATTCAGCATGTTTCAAGAATAATAGCACAAATAATTTTTCATCTATTAAAGTTGGTGTTAAAAAAGGGTATTTAATTGCCTGATACTTGTCATTCAATATTTGTTGTTCTTCTGTTTAAGACATTTCAGTCTCTCTAATAGGAGCAAAAATAAACTGTCAGATTAGAGGATCACACCATGCATAGCAATTAGTGAAAACACAACACACAAATAATTCACAGACATAGCTTGTATGAAATGTGTAAAAAATGCAGTAACATAAATCTGTGAATGTTCTCCTTGTTTTAACAATTCATCTAGTATTAAAGATGACAAAATTAGCCATATACAAGGATTGCTGGAAAAGTGATTAGCTCAAAACCTGTGGACAGGTATCGTTTCAAATGTTGTCTATGGTTAATATGTTTGTAGGAAAGTTTTGGATAAAGTGTAAGAGTGCAAGCCCCTTTGTTGAATGGAGATAACTTTACGTTCTCTAGGGTTTTGATCTAACTTCCATGCATAGTAAACTAAATTTACCTTTGTGTCCTGATAGTGATAGGGGATTTTATGCAGAACTGTTGAAAACTTGCTTTATGAAGAGGCCATTAATATATTAGGAGATATTTAACACTACAGCTGAGATATGACTTTCAAAAATTTACTTAGACTGGAGCACCAACTAATGGAGACTTTCCAATCAAACCTTGTTTTGCTTGGTGTTTAGTAATATAAATTTGCTTGGCACTCCTCAGTTGGGATTGAAGGACTCTTTTCTGTATTTGGGTGACCAATGTTTGTATGTTCTACAGAATCCTCAGGGTCTTCTCCAGGTTGGATCTCTTGACTTCTGCATCTGCCACATCATTGACAGCTTCAGTAATTACCCTCCTGCATCCAGCTCCATGCAGAGACCATGGCAGCTTGCCTTCTCTGAAGTTATTTCTCAGGTTTCTGTCTCTCAGCTCTACAGCTTCTCAGGTTAAAGTAAAATTTTCACAGAAGATTGCCTTTGTTGCTCCTCATCCTGCACAGTGAGTGGTACCTTGCTGACTCTTGAACTTTTAGACCACTGACTGCAAACAACTAGGGCTGTTTACTATTACCAACAATATCTGCTTACTATTTTAAGAAACCTACATACTTATATGCCATGTAACATCTCTCCTGCGTTGTTTTGTAGGGTTCATTCTGTCTTTCAGAATAAAAGAAAATAAAATAACTAAGCCCAGATACTTTCCCATTTCAAACAACCATGAATTCATGCAGTCTTCTAGTGGAATCCAACCCTGCCCGTGGTAGAGGGGTTGGAACTAGATGATCTTTAATGTCCCTTTCAACCCAAACAATTCTGTGATTCTATGATATTTTATGCAGAAAATTTTCTGTCAAAAGTGAAATTCTCTTTCTCAGCACTTACAGTCTCAGGTATTTTTTCTAATACTTTTAGCATGTGCTTCCTCCTTGAGATAGATGGATTTTCTAATAACACACATTTCTTGAAAAACATTAATCCAGAGATTAACTATTTGCAGTTAAGATTGCTGTGTCATCTCACTTGTGTACTTGCTCAGATTACTTAAGGGCTTGTTGTAAGTTTTTTTCTGAGATCTCACCCATATTGTCAATTTGTTGTTTGCCACTTTATAATTCAGTGCGTCTTTTATCTAATTATTTCTATTGGTTTTCTAAATCACAACACTCTTGAGTTGTAGTCTTGCTTTCTGTCCAATGTTTGTTTGAACAAATTCTGTACACTCAGTGAAGAATATTTCTTTCAACCTAGCAATGTTTTTCATGCCCTTGGGGACATTTTTAAGTGTGGATCTTGTGATTGAACATTTGAGCACAAGAACCCAAATTTTTCAAACTGAGTGCATTGTGAATATTTCAGGTGAAACATATAATATTTTCAGTGTTTATAATATTATGAATGAATGTATTTATAATTTAGAAGAAAAAATCTCTACAGAAAATACTTTCAAAAAGCTTTAAATTCATGAAGGAATTTAATAAATAATCGCAAGTTACAGTATTAAATTTTCATTTGCCCTGAGAAGGATTTTCATGTTCTTAAGTTTACAGACACCTAAATATCTTTTTAAAAAACACTTTTCATCAAAAAGCTTATAAGTTTTATGTGTAATATCTGATATTTTTGAATAGTCTTTTGCAACGTCTTTATTTTCCTTCCAGGGTGCCTAATTGTTATTCTGCTAGTTCTTTTGTTAGGGAAAAGTGCTGAGAATATTGACATTTCTCTTGTCCCATCTCCTCAGTTCTAGTTGCCCTGATTTCTTCCTCTATTTCTGTTGTATTCAATGAATTACTCACAGTGCTGATGCTCAGCAGGAGAGAGGCGGACTCTGTGACATGGGGGAGTGGAGTGCTGACAAGGAAGCCCTGTGGGCTACTGTTGTCACTGGGCTCTCTATTGCCCTGCTCACCTGTCTCCACAATGGGAGGATTTGCATGGAAAGAGTGCTTCACTTAATCTAGATTTTTAAAGTGGAATTTAGTGTTTGCAGAACATGTCAGATTGAAGAGAAATGGTCTGAAGTTCAGCCTCTTGTTGCTGTTGTAATCCTTTGTCTCTCTGTTAAACATGCGGTCCAACTTATCAGTTATGACAAGGCTATCTGTCCGCAAAGAACTGCTCGGAAACTATCAATATCTGAGATCTGAGGAAGAGACCTTAAAGATGACAGATTCTCCACTCTATCAGAATGCCAACAGGCCTCTGTGCATTCAGTTGTATGTGACTAATGCCACAGGATGTCACAGGTTAATGTCAATGCGGACAGATGTGGATATCAAAAACAGTGGACCATAATGTCCTCAAGGGGGAAAAAAAAAAAAAAGGCTTTCAAAATATAAGAAAAATCCTATTCCACGTGGCTGGGAGACAGCGCACTACTTGCAGTCTGGTATGTGGTCCTTCAACAATGATTAGCAAAATAATGTAATCTGTCCTTTTGACCAATATCACATGTGGAATGATACATTGGAGACAAAAGCAAGGCTGCTTTCTTTGTTACCTAACATTTTTGTGTGTATTTATTTCTGGCATATGCTGCTAATCTGACAGTTTTTAGAAGATGAAACCTTGTTCACAGAATCTATCTGGTATCATCCTCTGACCTTGGAGAAAACAGTTGCCACATGCATCCACTAATCCTCACCTTCTCAAATAAGTAGACATTTTGGAAGTAGAGAGTTATTAAAGAGAAGTGTGACATAACAGATTATAAGCAGAGGTCTCTTTAATTTTTGTCTTAAGTGTTTTACATTATTGTTCATCCAGTGCTTTATAAAGCATAAATCCTGTTCTATGCCAGTTCAATATGGAAAGGAATTAACCCCTCATTCTCCAACCTCACTTTCAGACTTCAGTCTCACTCCTAAATACTGCATATATTGCTGTGAGGAGGCTGAACACAGTGCTGTATGTGGTACCAGCCCTCAGTCTTAACAATCTAAGCAGGTCTGTCATCTCTGTGTTTTCCAGTTTCAGCAGAATTTGACAGTCACTTCATCCCTGCAGTCCCCTGATCCTCTAGCATTTTGTGATAAGCCTTAAGTCTTACATAGTACATGAGCTCATTGACAGAAGAACTGGGAGGATTATTCATTGTTCCTGTTAGATGAAAATCCTTTAAACAATAGCTTAGCAAAAAAGCAATGTTAACTTCACAGGAAAGTTTACTTTGGACAGATGTGCTTAAAAAGACTGCACTTAATTCTTTAACTGTGCTGAATAATTCCATTTCTTTCTTTTCCCTTCTCCTTCCCCCTCATTGTTAAGGACCTTGCTTCTCCAAAAAACCCCAGTAGCATTATCCTGGTTTTGCACTGTGGTGACTAAAACTATCCAGACTGTCAAGGCTTTGCTTCAGGAGTTGCAGCTGACAGACTTGGGAAAATATGTGGATCGTGTGACACTGACACAGGTACCAGTAACTCTACAACCACGGTATGATGGGTTGCTCCCACATGGATGGCTCCCAGGAGAAACTCAACCATCACGGTTCTGCTCTGTAAGTATGACAAGTACTCTGATCATTCACTTTGAAGTCACACTCTGGAAACACTTTTAAATCCATTTCATATAGTCTTAAAAGCCCCCAAAATAGGTCTGGTAGGAAAAGTATATCATATCTGAAGAAGAGAAGATTTCTATCTAAAGTTGGAAAACCATGTAAACATTTACTAGAAAATGAGGGCAGAGTTTTAAGACAGGGTTTCTACAAATCTTTGACATTCCCTGTCATTATAATTAGGAAAGAATGACTGCTGTATTATACACAAGGATTTGCTTTGGTTACAATTTTCTGCTCATTCTTCCTAACTATTTATGAAAAAAAAATTGCATTCTTTTTATTAGCCTTTCCCCTTGACAAGAAGTGGACTGAGTGGACTAATAGGTTGTTTCCAGTTATGACTTCTGATTCCATGACTAACAATTCTTTGGACAGAAAAATAAGGAGAACATCAAAAGATAGAAAATAGGAATATCAATTCATATTATAATAACCATATATGAAATGGAACATTAAAATATTTTCAGAATAGATTTCTACTAGTGTATTTCAGAAGGACAGCTTGCTGGTTGGCTGCAACTTAAAACAGACCCAAATACTAACTGAGATGAAGTGCTCTGCTTTCATTGTCAAGTAGGAGAGGAGGCAATGGCAGATGGTGCCCTGAACCTGGTTTCCTGACTCAGTTAACGATGTCCTCTATTGTTGCTTTACATAACCTCTCATCCTTATTTTCTACATCCTTTTAAAAAGTGGGCCAAAGGAATGCCTAATAAAAGCAGAAATTTCCTCTCTATTCAACGGGATTGACAGCTTTTGCAAAACTCTGCAATTACCGGTATTTTGCTGAACAGTGCTTGCTGCCAGTTATGACATTCCTCACCATCACCATGTATTTCCAACTCTATTTCAAAACACTGTGTGCAACTATGGTTAAAGAAATGGAAGTCATAGTGGGTCTTACCTAAAGAAGGCTTTGCAAGAGACTTCTCACAAGAAGTTACAAATAGACCCAAACTTGAACAGTTTTCCAGGTTTGAAAATATAGGGCTGAAATCAACTACAGCTTGGGAGAAGTAGATGACAATGCCCAGTGCCTGAAATAAATCAAAATGAAATCATAGAGGTGTAGCTAAGGCTTGAGTGGCCAAAGTCTTGTTAGTTCATTTTTTTCTCTTTGTAAATGTGCTCCCTCTTTCTATCTCCGTAACCTACTTTTTTGTCATTGTCTCTTGCTCTTTCTCTTCTAGCTTGTTGGGAAAAGTTGATTTGTACTGGGCTGCTTCTAGACTTATTTGCTAGGAAGAAAAGTTTTCAGCAGGATTACACAGATCAGAGAGCTTAAAGATTCTGTGCAGACACTGGTTGCCATGAGATCCAGGTGCTCCTCAACAGCACCTCTGTATCTCCCCAAGACCTCCCTACCTCCTTTAGCCAAGCAGAAGGTTTGCAAAGAGCAGGGTGGAACATGCACAGCTGTCTTCTCCAGTTTGTGAGTTTCACAGTTTTCCCATGTTTTCCATCTTTAAGGAGGGCCACTACAACTTTCTAGTCAATTTACATGCAGAAACAAGTGTAAAAGACACACACACACACACACACACACACAGTGAAATGTGAAGCCATGTAAAACTCACTGTATCACAGATTTGAAACTCAAACTCATAAGTGTATTCATGAAAACATCTGCTTTCCTTGTTTCTTTGTGTGACCTTTTTCAAGTAGGATGATTTTCTAACATACATCAAATGTCATAGTCTTTTGAAAGACCGAAAATGGTTTTTATTCACAAAGGTACTTAAGCACACCTTTAATGGGACTGTGCACCTACTTCAGGCAGTACATGCACCTAAATACTGAACTGAATCAAGGTCTTCAGACAGAAGATAAAGCCCAGTTGCTCAGACCCTAGTTTTCTTATTTTATTTTGAAAGCTGAGCAATTGAGAACTGATAAAATAACATTTAAAGAGAAAAAGCCTTCATATGATTTATAAGGTATTCTAGAAGATACATTAGAAAGCATTATGAGATGCAATCAGTCAGTGCCTGGATTACTCAAGATACTAAATGCTTTTCTCTTTTCTACTTTCAGCAAGTAAGAGGACAGACCAAGTATTAGTATGGCACATTTTTCTAACTGATGGCGTCATTTTCTAGCACCTTTTCTTGATTTATATTACTGTGTTTATCCAATTTCCTTTATAACATGATCCAAAGCAGAAACATCGGTATTTTTTATTTAACCTCTATGATACCTTCAGCAATTGGCAGAACAAACTGGACTCATATTTTTATTGTTGCTTTAGATGACAATTTGGCAAAACTGAAGGACTGCGACATTCAATTTATTTACTGTTGTTATCATGAGAATAAGGACAGTACATTTCTGGCCTTAGAAAAAATTTGATTTTCCTTACTAGCAAGAAAGATTGACTGAAAAAGACCTCCTGTTCCCAGTAAAATAAATAGGAATTTTGGCACCAACATGAAATGTGAGAAACTCTAGTTCCTAGTTCCTGATTTCCTGGTATCAGACTGAGTTGCACAAGAGGCTGGGAACTGTGGGCCAATGTAGCTCATAATGTATTTAGCAAACTGTGGAAATTTATACCGGAGAAAAATAATTCTGTTCCCTAGCTGAGGGGCTTCTGGTTATCTCACAGGCAGATCAGAGATCAATAATTTCACTGGAGTCTGTCCCTTACAACTTCAGTTTGCAATAAGAACAAATAACTGACTGGCAAAAAGCTCACTGTGCACACTAAAGTGTTGCAGTTTCCACAGAATCAGCCAAATGCTCATGCTTGTTTCCCAAATTAATTTTTCCCTTCCTTTTCAGTGTAATATATTTGATGGCAACATTGCATAACATATAGTATTGCCAGAAATACCTTGCAAACTTTGGGACTCTGACAATATAGGTAACTTGATCCATCCACCCAGCCTGGCCAGTTTGAAGTCTTGTCTTTGCTTTAAAGATGACTCAAGTTACAGCTTGAGGGCTAGCTCTAGCTAGGGAAGTATTGAAAATATTGTCTCTTTTACTTGGTCTGTTGCCTGTCCAGGGATACAAGTTGAATATTTACCTCATTGCAGTAAAGGCCACAGTAATGTGTTAATGAAGATGAAAGTTATCAAATTCTATTAGACTCCTAATGCCTTCTCACAACTCCCACATGTAACCAAAAGGACAGAAACTTTTCTTCACTGTACTAGCACAAAAGAATTTCCAAAGTAGAATGTATTATTGCAGCAATAAAAATGATGAGCTGTGTCAGTAGAAGGTCTTAGAGCTGTAAGTGAACCGGTGATGCTACTTTGCACCTTTTAGTTCAAGTATTGTCGCACTGTGGTGCAGCCATTCAGACCAGATTACCTTAGCGTAAGCAGAAAAAACATAACCTCAGAGACATATCCGGGGAAGGCAGAATATGTTGAATTTTCCTGTCACATTTTGCAGCAGTGGTGACACTAGTGCAATGGTACATAGGAAACACAGATGTGTTAAACTTAGACTGTACCTGACAGAGCCCCAAAGCAGGAGTGCTATGAAATTGTTATCTCTCACTCCCAATATCTGTATATACATGTCTCCCTGAGCCTAAACCAAATCTCACACAAGTCAGAGAATTCCTTTGATGCAATGGAAGTGTGTGTTTGACCCAAAAGAACACTTTGTTGGGAATCCAATATGGTTAATATTTATTTGTTTCATATCTATTATTCTGTTCCAATATATTCACAAGTGGAATAAAAGTTATTAAAACTCTTAAAAAATTAAAAAAAAAAATTAAGATGTTTCTTTGCATTTGATATTTTGAGTACATCTGAACTTTCTATTCTGACTGTGAGGGCTAGACCCACCAATATTTGTAAGACCTCCAATAAAATTGACAACATTGGCACAGGAAATCTCCAGTGAGAATTACTCATAGAAGGTGACAGAGATTGGGTGTAGACGTGGCCAGTATTTTGGACTGACCCATGGAAAATTAATTTTCTCTTATTACTAAATACAGGGTAGGCAGTATTCTGGCTCTCAGAGTTAAGTGGTGCCACTGCTAGGGAATCCCATGAACTGTCTTTAAAATATGTTCCCAGCAGCAAATTCACAACACCAATCAATCATAATTTACTCAAGAGAATCAATAAGATTTGCATATGAAAAAGTAATGTACTAGACTGTGTACTACTGGCTAGGAAGCTCACTAGGACAAGACATAAGAAAGGAATAGTAAGATCATACACACTGGATAAGGTGTCACTCTCACTGAGTGAACAGCTTTAGCAAATAGAAACTACTGCTGAGATGACATTGCTGCCCTTCACTGCAGAAGAACTTTCAGGAACATATCTTGTTTTTTTCTTCCCTACCTCAATGAGCTGGTAATTGCAGCCTGAAAAATTTTCTAATCTCAGTCCCAAAGGGATATAGAATGATTTAAGGGATTTATGCAAGTTAAGCCTGGCACAACAGTGACTAGCATTGCAGGCACGGGAGAGAAAAAATAGACTTGTCCCTGCAAAACTCTTGCTTTCTCATGAGAAAATTTAGGGTTGTGGATAAAACCTCCTGCCAGATCTTTCCAATCATTCACAGAACACTAAGAAAAAAAAAGGAATTTAGCAGTCTTCTCTGAAAGGTATGAGCTTTACCAGAGAAAGCCATAGCACACTTCAAGAAACAGGCCAATTCTTTGGTTGTGACAGACTTAGTTTCTCTGCTTCACTAGTCCAGGGATGAAATGAGAAAGGTTCATTCTCTGTGTGCCTGGGCTTGTCCAAACTCTAGAGGCAGCTGAGGGTAACAGTAGCAGCAGCATATGATAATGTACATTTTTCTGATAGACCATCTTTTGTCATGTCCTACATAATGCAGAAGCAGAGAGGCACCCTGCCTGGTTTATCTGCATCTATGCCAAATTGTGGTAGAGCTTGTGCAGCCAGAGGATGCAATTTTACTACGTTCCTAGTCTTATAGCTCGGGCAGCAATATCTTGTAACATATTTAACTTCAGGGAGCATTTTTTAATTTCCTGTTTCAGTATTTGGCTCTTTTCTGGGGACGGAATGAAAGCTATCTCTACCTCATTACTGCCTTTCTTTGCAGAAAGAGAATCCTTCCCTAGAAGTGGTTACAAATACCCCTATAAAATTTAGCCCAGTGTTCTGCACATTTTTTGTAAAACATAGGCTACTGAAAAATTCAGATTATTGTGGTATAACAAAAATCATATTGCATGAACACTGAATAAATTATTGTATCTCTTATAATACTTCTGTGAGGACAATAAGCTGTTTGTCTTACAGTAGCCTTCAAGCCATGCTCTTCCTATAGCACTCTGTTATCAGAAGTCCAGAGTTTGGATTGATGTAATTTGACATGACATGATGAGATTCTGGGAATCTAATGTGACAAACAGACATGAACAACACAACCCTTCCAGCTAACTAATTTTGAAAAGAACTACCTAGAGAAAAGCAGTATCTTGGAAAATAAATGATACACTTAAAAAAATGGTAAATATCCTAGCTCAAAAATATCTGTATTAAGTAATGAAGAAAAAAGTTAAAATTCAAAAACGCTAATGAGATTATATGAATCCTCTTAGCTGTGACTATATCTTAGATATTTGTTAATTAATATCCATATAAGGATTAACACCAATTTAAAAAAAACAAGCTAACAACATACTAGTTATGTATGTGTATAGACCCAGAATCTTCCCTCTGTTTTGGACACATATCTGTCAAAGCCAATAATAACAACCTTTGAAACTGCTATTTTCTTTAAAATAAATAGTTAGGACATACACTGCTTTGTAGAATAAATATTTGCCCTTAAATGAAATTACTATTACCTACTTTGAAAATATTCACTGAAAGATCTCTTGAAGGAAAAGGACTTAAATTATAATTTTGCACATATATACGCTAACATCACCCTGGTTTAAATTATCACTTGTAAACTACTGGCAGAGTGAATTTCTATCCCCCAATCACCAGGAAAAAAAAATTTTGTTGTAGTAAGTGGGTCCTAGAGACTCAGCTTTCGCAGAAGCAAAAATATTCTTACTGCTTATGATGACACAGATAACCTTAAAAATAAGAACTGAGTATAGATGATCACAACATTTTCATCCAGAAAGAAGCCATTTATCTCAAAAAGTGGTTAACTCTGTAGCTGTATTCTAGCAGTTTAGATGTCTCTATTTTTAACCAGCTATAGAAGGATTCAAGTGTAATGCATAATTTTCTATCTACTGATATCTGTGTGCTTCCCAAAAATTTTTTTTATGGTCAGGTATGATGAACAACTCTAGTGTTCTCAAACTCACTCTCTTAATATCTTCTGTATTGGTGTTATGCATTGCTAAGCAAAATCTGTAATACTTTGAAAATGAGAGACATTGGAATAAGCAATAGAGTAAAACAAAGTACAGCAAAGAACAGAGTTTGGATTCTATTATCTCCTCCTGTTTGAAGCCCTACACAGACTATGCATGTATGTATATATATGCACACCTACATCTATATATGCATACATATATATCTATCAATAGACATAAATCTATATAGACAGTTGCAAACAAGGCTGTAGTGCTAGAACTAAAACAAAGATAAAGAAACTGCCACAGAAGGTTCATTTCCCTGCAGTATAGCATGCCTAGTACAGGGTTTAGGTCACAATTCAGTCAAAAAGGTAAGGAAATGTGGAGCTCAATACACTTTCTGAAGAGCTCTTCAGCTTCCTCTTTACTGGTCAAGTCACATATTCTTGCAAGAGAGTGGGGAGGGTCTGGCTGTGATGGAGTTCGTTTTCCCATAGTAGCCATCACAGTGCTGTGCTTTGCACTGGTAGCTAGAAAGGTGTTGGCAACATACCAGTGTTTTGGCTGCTGCAGAGCCACACTGGTACAGCTTCGGCACTGCCTGTCCAGCATTCTGCCCCCTCTCTCAGCAGGCTGGGGGTGGGCAAGATCTTGAGAGGAGACATAACTAGTCCCAGCTGACCCATCAACAAAAGGGGTATTCTATACCATATGACATCAGCTCAGATACCAGAGTTAAGGAAAGGAGGAAGAAGGTGGGGTCTTCTGGAGCAACTGGTAATATGTGCTGAAACTCTACTGCCCAGGAACTGACCAGATGTCACTTGTTGATGGAAAGTAGAGAATAAAAATTTTTTTTTTTCCTCTTTGCTTGTGCTCAGGCAAATGTTTGCTTTTGCTTTAGTAAACTGCCTTATCTCAACCTACGGGTCATTTTCCATCTTATTTTCTCTTTCCTGTCCATATGAAAAGGAGTAGTGATAAAACTGTTTGGTGGGCACCATGTGCTCAGTCAAAGTTAACTCATCACAGTGGGACATGACTATAGTATTTTAAACAAATGTGGTTTTGTGGCTTCACAGGATGATTCAGCTTCTAAACAGTCCAGGAAATGAGCAAAACAATTTTCATTTATTGTACATGTTGTAATTAATTTTCTCATTTTATATGCATTTTTCAGGAATAAAATTGTATTGACAGACAGATAACAGTGGTATGACTAGAAAAAGTAAATGGAAAACAATATTTAACCTTTCTGTTAGTCAGTTATTCATTTGATGGAACAAGGTACAAGAATGAGCAGTAGTGGAGAAAAATGAAACAAAGGAATGTGAAATACAGAAAGTCTAGGTGAATTTTATTAGAGGTTGCACTACCAGCAAAACTCTGTAAGCTATACAAAATTTCCCACAAGATTATAGATTTAAGGTTTTATTCCCTTGTACGTCACTTTTCCACAGCTGATCATTTTTATTACTTTTTTTTGTTTTTATTCTCAAACTATTTGTTTTCAGTAAAAACACAAAAAAACCCCAATGGCACTTGTTCAATATTTAAAGACTAATGAAGATTCAGAAAACTTCATATTTGAAAGACTGCACCACCATGCTTCCACTTCTCCTTTCCTACTGCAGTTTGTAGCAACCACTGGCCAAAAGAAGAAAGGATGTAGCCAACATTAAACTATAGCTCAAATACTGGATATTCTTGGAGGTCTTTTACTGAGGAAATTTCAAGATGTAAAAGTCACAATTGTTTTATACCAAGAAATAACTGCCTAATACAAAGTTAAAGAAGGACAATAGATAGACTTTTTGGGGGCTTGGGGTAGTGGTTTTTTGGAGGGTTTTTTTTGAGTGGCAGCAAATACTGGTTTTAAGACAGACTTTTTTTCCCCTCCCACTTTTCTTTAAATGGTTTTGCCACAGTACTTGATAGAGATGGTTATGTTTATAAAGATAAAATGAAAGGGGTGATCAGAATATATAATGTCAGGCAGACAGACCTAACAGGAAAACTCTGTTGTAGAAATAAAATTGTAATATTTCCAGTTGGTAAGCAATCATCTTATTCAATACATTTTAAATAAGTCTGAAATGAGTTATCTTCTCTCGAGAGCACCTTGCATACAGCAAACTTCCAAAAGTTCCCTGAATGTAACACTTACAGCAAAAACATTTACTCAAAAAAGAGAGAAAATGTATGCAACCTTTAAAAGAAGCATATTAAAAACATTATGGCTTTATAACATGCATTATTCAATAAAAAAAATCCAGCCCCTCAAATGGCAAAAACTCCTGTCCACTCTGCAGCTGGACTACATTTAATTTACATGGTTAGTGAAATTGTTAAAATACCTGCTTTTCTTATCAAAATTATGTACTGCAGGTCAAAACATTTCCAGAAATCATTTTTAGATTCCAGAATGCAATGTTCTAAACTTGGGAATGCTGCATGTTTGTTGAGAGAACAATTTGGTTTAAAAAAAAATTAAAAAATCTAAGGTGATCATTCTAGTTTTTTTTTTTTTTTTTTTTTTTTTTTTTTTTTTTTTTTTTTACTTTAGGTGTGTATACGTGGGTGGAGAGGTAATGCCAGCTTTGAGGATTATGAGATTTAATATAGTCTTCCAGATGGATACAATCCCATGACCATACTCCATTTTTCTTTTTTTTTTTTTTAAATGATTCATAAATTTTAAAGCATGAACATGGAAGCAAATATTTAAAGGGAAAATGCTAAGTTATAAGGTATTTTGTGCTTACAGAAACTTATCAGACTGCTTGATTTCATTATTACATTAGGTCTGCCTTAGTACACTCACCCCCTGACAGGGGGGTTTATGTTTATGATGCTCTGTTTATTCAACTCCCAGCATGACCCTAGACTTAATCACTTCTTCAACTCCATCCTCATGGATATTTTTGCCTCAGGATGCGAAGTGCTAGAGTTTAGGGTTCGATTTCTGTGTGGGAACAGTAAGGAATATTACTTGTTCAGGTTGTCTGTTAGGTCTCTCCAAAAAAGTGATAAGTTAGCACCAGCAGATGTGAATGTTTTTAAATACAGGACCCTTTCTAAAGATGGTGTTGAAACAGAGTTCACCTCATAAATAACATATTGGTACTAGTAAGAATGCTTTCTAGAGTCAGCAAAAATTCACACATGCAAAAAACCAATCCAAATCTGGCTCTTCAGAGCAGTGTTCTATCCTAAAGCACCTGTCCGAAACATGAAAATTACTTCAGTGTTCAGCTCACAGGATAATCCTACAAAAACCTCTTAAATTAGCAAATCTGAAAGGGAAATGCAAATCACACTCAGTTACACAAATATTCACCGGTAAATTATTTGTATTTGATTGTCTAGAGCTGATGATTAAAGCAAAACTCAGAATAAGAGACTGCTGGGTAGCAGTTGGAATGAACAGACTGTAATGAAAACTGATCATTAGTGGTGTTAGAGAGACTGTTTTCTAAAGTCTTCTACAGTTTCTTATAAGTCTTTATTGCCATCAATTATACTTTTGCCAAATCAGAGCCACAAGCACATTTCCCATGCTAGACATGTCCTTTTGATTAGTGTTGTTATACATATAACATTATAACATAAATTGTATGTACTAATAGCATTATTATATAAACACAATTTGAATGTAATGTATTAAAATACTCAAAAAAATTCAATGACCTCAAGGAGAAAAAAGCAAAAAAACCCACAATTTTTTCATGCCTATAAATTTCATCTATTTTAAAATCACGTTGAAAAAAACCCCACTTTAGTCACACCTGTTGAAGAAGTCTTATCAGTTAGGCAAACTCATCAAAGATGAGTGTTTTATTAGGAAAGCCCCATTGTTTGCCTGCTGAAGAGCAGGACTTTCCTTGCAGATCTTGAGTCTGGCAGTGGGTGTATCATGTACCTGTTTCAACCTGTATTTTCCCTGATGTCTCAGGGGGCAGTGTAGAAGTCCCTGAAATGAAATGCAAAAATAATTCTTAGAATATGAGACATTGAAAACCCATGCATAGACATGGAGAACAAGAAGAAAGACTGGCTGAGTAAGCTGGAGCAGGAACCCAGTGTAAGAGCCCTCAGAATGAGGTGAAGGCTGAGTCTCTGATGTAATTAAAGACAGCTTCTTATTGCATGTGTATAGAGAGAGAAATTTATATTGTTCTAACAATCTTAATTCTGCCCCTACTGAACTCTAAGACTTTGCCTCTGCTTGAGTTTTTTGTCTTATTTTTAAACAAAGAGTCTGAGTTAAACTAAGCTGATATTTTTGCACGACTACGATGTTGACACAGATAAAATCCTTTTGTTTAGGGCTGAAGATGCCGAGCTAGCTGGTAATAACTGAACTTGCAGGAGGCTGTGGAAATTGTCATAGACGCCTAGCAAGCCTAGAATAACAGCAAGTTATTGAGCTTTCTGACAAGAACTACAATGACTGCACATCAATGAGTTCATAACAATGAAACAAGCCACAACAGGAAACTTTGTTTTTTTTCAGAAAAGAGAACTACCTTTTATTTATGAATATCTAAAATGACATTGTTTGAAAACACATCCTGTTTTTTAGTATGGAAATCTTATTGATAACAGCTTTCTTTCTGCTGACACCTTGATTCTCTTTAAAAGCTGGCAGTTCTTTGGCAGTTTTGTTTTTTATGCCCCGGTATTTCAGATAAACAAAGAATTCAGCTCAAGGCATTCTTCTGAAATTTGACAGCTCTTCCAGATTTCATTTCTTTGACAATTTTAAACTAGTAACCCAATAATAAGAGAGACCAGAAAACAAGGCAGTTCTGACAAAGTACACATGATATTTGAACCTTCTGTAAAAGCCATTTTGAAATAGTATAGTGCTGCTGCACTTAATTTTGAAGCATTTTGTTAGTGTAGCTGCAAATGCAAAACTACTCCATCTGACTTGAGAAACCATACACACTATGCTGCATAAATGAAATTTCTCCCTCTTGTTGTTCTTTATTTCCTCACACGCTCCGTACTTCAGAAAGATATGTCACTGTAATGCATATTGAAACAGAAATTATTATTTTTTCTTAATTTGAAATTTAAATAAAAAGGTATGTTGTCATTTGACTTTTTTTTTTCTCTTTTTTTTTAGAAAGGCATTTGAGCTGAAAGAAAGGTCATGAGATGACCTTGAGGTTTGTTGTTCTTTTGAATATGTGATTTTGCACCAGAGTTCTTATTTCCTATGAAGAGGCACATGAGAGGCTCTAAATTAACACACTCCTCATTTTAGGGTAATCACTGGCCCTTTTTCAGCCATTTCACTTTATGAATTATATGTCAATTGCTTTGGTGAGGTTTGTGTTGCCAAAAACATGGTTGGTATTTTATCTACCCTCAAAACACACAAAGTGTTCCAATCAAACTTGGTATATAGACCTCAGATGCAGTTAAGTTGGTCTTCAGTCTCTCCTGAAGTCTACAGAGGTTGTATGAAGGCAGACAAGGAATTAACCCATTTACAGATGAAGACTGTGAGGTAAAAATCAATTAAAGGTTAGAGGAAAATGAGAAATCATTGGTAAAATGACTAAGGAAATTTATAACCCAGATCTTGCAAGGAAGCTGGAGCTAGTGCAATGCTGCTAAACCATCACGAGATAGGCACATCAGTTCTTCCTAAAATCCAATTTTCATAGAATCATAGAAATAATGAATCATTTAGGTTGGAAAAGACCCTTCAGATAATCAAATCCAACCATTAACCCAAGACTGTCAAGTTCGCCAGTAAACCATGTCCCCAAGTGACACATTTGTACATGCTTTAAATATCTCCAGGACTGGTGACTTCACCACTTCCTTGGGCAGTTTGTTCCAATGCTTAACTACTCTTCCAGTGAAGAAATCCCTCCTGATGTCCAACCTGAACCTGGGTCCCCTGGCACAGGCTGAGGCCATTTCCTCTTGTCCTGTCCCTGTTTGGGACAAGAAGATGACCCCCATCTTGCTACCTTTCAGGTAGTTGTACAGAGCAATAAGGTCTCCCTGAGACTCCTTTTCTCCAGGCTAAATAACCCCAGCTCCCTCAGCTACTCCTCATAAGACTTGTGCTCCAGACCCTTTCTCAACTCTGTTGCCCTTCTCTGGACATGTTCCAGCACCTCAATGTCTTTACTGTAGTGAGGGGCCCAGAACTGAACACAGGACTTAGGGTGTGGCTTCACCAGTGCTGAGTACAGATGGACAATCACTGCCCTGGTCCTGCAGGCCACGCTATTCCTGATACAGGCCAGGATGCCATTGGCCTTCTTGGCCACCTGGGCACACTGTTGGCTTATGTCCATCTGGCTGCCAACCAGCACCCACAGATCCTTTTCTACCAGGTAGCTTTTCAGCTACTCTTCCCCCTGTCTGTTTGTAGCACTGCATGGGGTTGTTGTGACCCAAGTGCAGGACCTGGCACTTGGACTTGTTGAAGTTCATTCAGTTGGCCTCACGCCATCTATTCAGCCTGTCCAGATTCTTCTGTAGAGTCTTCCTACACTCCGACAGATCAACACTCCCACCCACATTACTGCAGACTTACAGAGGGTGCATTTTATCCCCTGGTCCAGATCGTTGATAAAGACACTGAACAGAACTGTTCACAGTACTGAGCCTTGCCACCACGAGTGACAGGCCGCCAACTGGATGCAGTGCCACTGACCACCCCTCCTTGTGCCTGACCATCCAGCCAGCTTTCAGCCCACCAAACAGTGCACCAACCATCCAAGCACTGAACAGCCACTTTCTCCAGGAAAATGCTCTGGGAGACAGTATCAAAGGCTTTGCTGAAGCCCAGGTAGACAACATCCACAACCTTTTTCCTCATCTATAGGTGGGTCACCTGCTCATAAAAGGAAATCAAGTTGGTCAAGTAGCTCCTGCCTTTCCTAAATCCATGCTGATTAGGCCCAACTGGCTGATGTCCTTTAAGGTCCTTCTTTTATAACAACTGAAAACAAGACATTAGACCTAAAAACATTATCATGGCTTCTGCTTTTTAACTAGGGATGCATTTCAGTCTCCTAGATTTTTTTGTATGCTCCATCTAATGAGGATAAACAAATCCAACCATGTTCTATGCTGTATTTGCTTATGTCTCAAAAAATAATAAAGAATCCATGCCCCAACAAACCACAAAAATTTTACCTTTTTTTTTTTTTTTTTGAGAGTTGAAGCTCTGTTATGAAAACCTTGAGCTTAGGACTCCTTTCTCACTGAGATTCTCAGTATTTTCATACTGTGCTCTGAGATAGCCTATTCCTTGTTTTCAAGCTTCTAGACTCATGACCGTCTAATCCTCAAAGATATCTGACTGACTGGAAGGCAAATGGTGCATTTCCCTAGAATGTTGATTTATTCTTTCATGAGAGACAAAGGTATACACAGGCCTTTAGGTTGCATTGTATATGTTAGACTCAGACACATAAAAAGATACAACAGAACACCAATATTTTATTAAATGTCACGGTTCATGTTATACCCTTTTCAAAGAAACCATATGTATTCTATGTCAGAAAGAAGTCAGTTTTGGCATCTTTTTTAGAACATTACTTGGTTCCATGAAGGTTTTCTTCTCTCTGCTCATTTACATACACCAATGTGATGTTTTTCCTTCATTGTGTTTACTTGAATGAAAGATGAAAGAATTGTACAGATATGGAAGAAACAGAAGAGCAGGAGCCTTACACAAAGGGATCAAATGTGTCTACTTTCCAACAGTGGGGTGTCAGTGTTATTTAGTCTCTCTATTTGAGTAGGTTTTGTTACTCTTTTGTTTGTTTGTTTGTTTTTGTTTTCAGAAGTATCACTCTTGCCTTGTCATTGTTTGGACAGCTAGAAAAAAAAAAAAAGACAGAGATTCAAGAACTCATCAATTGTACCCAAGAAACAATTCTGATGGATGCTACAATTGATCCCGAGTGAGTGATTAGTACCTGCCCAATAACCAATTTTTGGATGGCTTCCACAGTGTTATCTTGCAGAATTTTTATTAAAAGGAGTACATGGGAGGCAACAAGAAATTGTTCTTTGGGAATAATATGTTGATATCGGCAAACTTCCACTGAAAAAGGGAATTCTGGAAGCTCCCTTCTGTCTCTCTATACTTCACATTTGGATGTTAAAGCTTTCTGAACACTGATATTTATTTCCTCTGTGACCCTTAACTAAAAGCATTTTCTAACATTTAGCATTTGTTGTAGCTGATGTGTCAAACAAAGTGTAAACTTCCGTATGTCTCTTACATTTTAATACTTCTAATGAAATACTGCAATTTCATTTTAGAAGAAGAGACACAGCATGACAACAACATAGTTGGTAGCAATTTCTGTTGAATAACAAGGCTGATTTCATACTTTTACAAGAACAAATAATGGAAAAAATCCAATGTCATCTCCAAGTCACCATGGGTGAGATATTAATATTAAAAGGGTTTTTCCTTTATTCCTGAAAAGGACTTGAAGTAGTCAAATTATTATATTAAGCAACCTCAATAAATCATCCCACACTTCAAAAACAAAAAATAATTTCAAAATGTTTCCCCTTGTGAATTCTTATAACTATGAATTCTGAATTTTAATCCTAAAACTTCACAATTTCTTCTTAGGCACGGGTTGTTTTAATGAACAAAATAGGAAACAAAGACATTTGTTAACATATCTGTGATAAAATACTAAAGAAGAAGCAACAGAAGGGTAACTGAAACCAAGGTCAATATATTTAAAGGTACTACTGAATATTCACAGCAAATATCTTGCAGCACGTACCCAGCTCTCAAGAGATAATAGTAATGTTTTCCCATTGTCACTCCTGTAGCAAATAATTCTTTTTTGTATTGAACTAACATGAGAAACAATATTTTATCTTTTTTAATAATTACAATTTTTAGTACTTTAACATGAAGCAGTACTGCTGATAGCTGCTCCTTATAGTTTTGTTTTGTTTTGTTGTTTTTTTTTTTAAATTTAAGTAAACAGAAAACTAAAGTAAATATCTGATCTGAATGGGCTTTCTTTTTGGCAGCTTCTGTTCAGCTGTGGAAGTAGCTGGTTATAAACTTCAGATAGCTGCTCCAGCTATCAAATAGAAGTAGAAAAGAAACACAGAAAGAGCACCAACTATGAATAAATTTCTATGAGGAGAAAGTAAACACTGAGATTCCTCTTTCTGGAAATAAATGAGCTGAGAAGCAATATTATACAGGTCTGTAAAATCATAGTTGGCTCAGAGATTGCCTTTGATATCATAAATCACTGCGACTCCTAATACGAGAAGTTGGAAGCACACAATGACCCTCTTACCAGGTCTAGGACAGGTATTTAACAGCAAAGGGACATATGTTTTCATACAGCTTGTACTGTGGAATTCAGTGCAACAGGAAGTTTTAGAGGTAAAACAAAAAATGGGTTCCTAGGGGAAAGGTGGAAAAAAATTAAAGTTATTGATGCTCTTAAACACAATGATCCAGCAGCATTCTTTGATTCAGAGGTCCTCATATTGATGCAGAAATGTGTTACATTGGGGAAAGCCTGAATATTAAACTCCTCAAACATCTGCTTCTCATTGCTGTCAAAGGAAACTTACTGATATGGGTAGGCCTGTGGTCTTGTCTGTCTGGAAGGGCAAAATACGGTTAAGACTTAAATTTTGAAAGCCACATGCTATTTTCCTATCATAGGAATGTATTTTTGGGTGGTTAAGAATTTTTTTCTTAATAGAACCTAAGAACCTTCAACCTCCCTTGTGACAGGAGGGAGCAAGACAACTTGAATGGAAAAGATTTTGCTCTTTATTAGGCAATTTATATTCTTAATCCTTATCTTATCTAAAAATGAGACAGCAACCCTGCCAGAGAAATTTTGCTTCTTAAGCCCCCAAGTCAATTATTAGTTCCTCATGAAGCCATTCATATAACCAATTTCAGTTCCAAGAACACAAAAAACAATGCAAATTTATTCGTGCACCTCTTTTCATGTTGTAATCACTTGAGGAAGGGCAGTGATGATACACGAGTTTTAAACAGCTTTTCATAGCAGTTCAGTGTTTTTCTTTGCCTGATGATAGAATTTCATTATATTACAATAAAGCTTTAGTGCTGGTACAACTTGTTCCTGCTGTAATCTGCTTGTTTCAGTTTTGCTGCTTCTTCTGAGTGTCAAAGAAGCAATTTTTAAGGCTAGACAGCATAACCCAACTATATGGTGAAGGAAAACGCTTTCAGCCAGAAGGAAGGGTATGTGTAATTATTGGTTAGCCTCACTGAGAGGTGGGCTACAGAGTGCAAATACAGTGTTGTTGCTTGGTGCAACAGCACTCAGGAAAATCATGGGGGGAAAATGACATGTTTCAAGCAACCTGCAACATTTATAAAATGTGCCTGATCGCACTGTATTATACTGAATATCTGGTACACATGTGGCAAAAGGAAATCTGTACAGAAATGTCTCAGAATGGCTTTTGATGGTTTGGATGTTTCATCAACTAGCGAGCTTCAGGACTATCATGACTTCAACAGAATCACGATTACAAGTCAAATTAACTCCAAAATAACAAGGTTGCGTTAGCACCTATAACACACAGATAAGATGCCCTGCACATTGTGTGTGTGGTCAGCAAGCTGGCTGTGATTCCTCTGACTGCACTGACAAAACAGGGGCTTGTCACATCCTCCTTCACCAGAATGCCTCTTACCACTTCCTTGATATATTTTAGGGTGTATTTTTTTATGTTATACCATTGGAAAAGTATATATGTCTTAGATGAAATATTATAAGGAAAACACAAACAAGTATTCCACTCCCATATAAGTTTCGTTACCATGAGTTTGTTCAATGGCTGCAGAATTACACAGTCATTTTCAAATGTGCTGAAAAACTGATTAGCACCTGTTTTTGGAGGCACAACCAGCTCTTCACAACATGTTGGTTTGTCAGAATCACGAGGCTGATTTGACTTATTTTACTATCATACATATTGCAAATTACCTTATTAGACTACACAGCCGGGACAAAAACTGAATTAAGTGGCTCTTCAAGTTGTGGCTCCTGTCTGAATTATACAGCCACAGTCTTTTTGCAAGATATCAACTAATCAATGATGGAATTAGAGTCAGGGGAGCTCAAATCAGTAAAAATGCCAAAAGAAATGTCTTAAAGCATTGAGTAAAAAGCTTAGTTCCATAAAGGCCAATAAGAAACAAATTTTAAAAAAACCTCCAAATTTTATATTCCTTAATGTTATTAATAAGGTTATTCTACTCAAAACAGAACTGAAGCTTTATAAAGCAGATATATTAATTTTCATGTTCCTAGTAGATGACTATGTCTTTCTTCATAGGCACCCTTCCATTTGCCCCTTTATATCAACTAAAGCTCAATTCAAGTAGCAGAATAACAAGTATGTTCAAAAGCCTAGGGTTCAAAGTGAGTGACTGGTGAGACTGTAAAACAAAATGCAATAATACTTACTGGCTCATCCTTCACATCGAGTATATTTACATATGGCTCATGAGCACTATTTGTTTTCAAGTTACCAAAATGTAAGTAAATCTCACAATGACAGTTTACTTACAATTGTGGTGAATTACCACAATACCTGAGCACTTCTGGTATGGCTGTATGTATCTTTCTAATTGCTGCAGAAGTTGATTTTATGTGGAGATTTAAGCAGCAAAAGGAACCTGGCCCTCTGCAATAGCAAGAAGATAATTTAAAATAGGTATTGATATTAAAGAAAATGTAGGATCCTGCAGCAACATACTACAGAAGGCAAAAATTGATAACATGCATGGAAGTACCAGAATAGAGGTAAATACAAAGCATGAGAAATTCAAAAAGGATGGACAGAAATATGGTGGGGAAAAAAAATCCCAACCCAAAACTATATGTAATTACAAATTGTTTGGAGAACTATAGGCTTTGTTTTTCCCAGCTGCTCAGGTACTTCTTACCAATCATATCTATTTATGAAGTGACTTTAACATGTATAATTGGCTAAGCTTGGTCAGAGCGGGTCCTTATTAAATCACTAAACTCACCTGAAAAAGAAGTTGATTTAAGAGGAACAGATTGCCTTTTTTCACTGGAAAGAAAGAGGAGAGCATCATCTCAACAACAAGCAATATAGGAGGAAAGAAGGGAAATCATTGAAAGGAGGCATTGTTTAACTCATAAATTGTTAATATAGTTAAACCTGTAGTTTGACTAACATTACTCTAACAAAAACAACAACAAAAAAATCATTTGTCTGCCATCAGCTTCCAGTTTTGGATTAGTGTTATGTGATGATTGATAAGGTTGATGTGCAAACAAATAAAATTAATATTTTACCCAAAAGCTAAATTCAAGAGGAATGATTTTAGGCATCACATAATATTTGCTCGGAGCTCAAATTTTGTCATTTGGATTGTAAAATTGCAAAACTACACTTAAATATCTCCTAAACTCTCAATTTTTAATGATTTTTAGTTCATTTTGGTAATGTTTTTTCCTGCAGAAAATATTACTTGGGAAGCACAGCACTGCAGCATTAAAATATGCAACTACCTTAAACCATGAGTCCATAAGTATCAACTGTTAATCTCAAGTAGTAAGGAGATAGGGAATGTTATGTATGAAAGAATACCTCATAGCTAGTGTGAGCAATACATTAAAAGCAAATTATAAAGTGTTATTACTAGGTTCTCCTTTGTAGAAGAGAGATCAAGTGCAGTTAGTCCTCAGCCACAGATGGCCTGATTCATCCTGCTTAACTCAAGGTACTTTGAAAATGCCCTTGTCTGTGGTTTCTTTTATAATCAGTGGTGGGAACCCAACACCTCCAGAGTGAAATGTTGTCCAATTAAATATTTAAATTACCTCCTGAGGGCACCTGTTCCTTCTCATTGATTAGGGTGACTAAACTTTTGATTCAGATGACTCAATTAACTGCTTAAAGTTAAGTAAGGTAAATCTAGGCAGTAAAGGATCACAGAAAAATGTTATACTGTGTTTTGTATAGCAAGTGCAAGAAATAATTCTGTTCATATTACTGATGCTCCTAAAGCTTCATCTTTCTGCAAAGGTGTTTGAGGGATTTTCTGTCAAACCCTGGGTGGCTGGTTAACCTTGGCTAGCTGCTGAACTCACCCAGACTCTCACTTGCTCACCTTCCTGAAACACATTAACAGGAGAAAATAACGGGTGAAGATAAAGATAGGAAGAGTGATTGAACAGAGCAAAACAGACTTGACTTGGGGAAAATTAATTTAATTTATAGACAATTAAAAATATGTAGATGGTGAGAAATAAAGAGACAAGACACTTCACTCACCCTCTTTTTTCCTAGGTTCAACTTCATTAATTGGACCACAAATCCTATGAGGAGCAGATAAGGGAGCTGGGATTGTTTAGCCTGGAGAAGAGGAAGCTCAGGGAAGATCTTATCGCTCTCTACAAACTACCTGATAGGGGGCTGTAGCCAGGTGGGGTTCTGCCTCTTCTGCCAGGCAACCAGCAATACAGAAGAGGACACACTCTTAAGCTGCACCAGGGGAGGTTCGATTTAGACATTAGGAGGAAGGAAGTTCTGCACAGAAAGAGTGATTGGGAAGTGGAATGGGCTGCCCAAGGAGGTGGTGGAGTCACTGTCCCTGAAGATTTTTCAGAAAAGACTGGATGTGGCGCTTAGTACCGTGGTCTAGTTGATAAGGCAGTGTTGGGTCAAAGGCTGGACTCAATGATCTCAGAAGTCTTTTCCAACCTAGCTGGTTCTGTGATTCTGTGATTCCTTCATTCCTGACTCCTTGTCCTCTCCCCACCCTGCCCAGCATTGCAGAGGCAAGGGGGAACTGGAGTTGCAGTCAGTACACGACAATTCCTCTCTGCCACTCCTTCCTCCTCCCCCTTTTCCTCTGCTCCAGGGCTTTCCGTGGTCTGATACTCCTCTCAGGGCGTGCACACCTGCTGCAGTGTTGGGTCCTCTTTGAGCTGCAGAGTGGTTATCTCCTCCTCCTTCTCCTTCTCTGATCTTGGTATTCGCTTTGCAGTTTCTCACACTTTTTTCCCCCTTCATCCTCTGTCTCTACAGAACTTTCTGCCCTTTCTTAGAGATGTTTTCTTTGAGACACCCACCCATGGTGAGGGGTTCAGCTGTGCCCTGCAGTAGGGTCTGAGGGAGTTGACGGGCACTGGCCGTCTCTGACATGGTACAGCCCTGGTTGCTCTTCCTGCAGGCTGCTTCTACAGCCCTGCACTGTTCAGGCTTTGGCATGCAAATTCATTACATGCTCTTTTTCCTAGCAGACACAAATATAATTTGTGAGTCATTATGAGGTTGTAGATAAAAGCTTTGTATTACTCTAGAAAGGAAATTAATGAGTCAGGTGTAATACTTTTCTCACAGTTTATTGTAAAGGTAAGAGTTTTCATTCTTGCAGGTGGGAGTTTTTAGTTCTGGATGAAATAACTACCTAATTTCCCCAAAGGACAGCTCTCTGGATGTAGCACTGAGCTCTGTGCTGTTAAACAGGCAATTACTTTCATCCTGTGCTTCCAGAACTGATGAGCTTGTTTCTTTCAAAAGGCAGTTCAGATACTCCAGGGATTCAGCCTTTTGTGGATATTGAACCACAGCTACACCTGAACCTGTTATGCTGCATGTCTGAGTGTTTTTGACTACAGAAATACTAAGTTTAAGCTGATGTCTAGGACAAAAGAAGGTGCTATCTAACTTTTTGCACCTGCAGTTATAAAGAGCAAGTAAGATGACTGAAAAATATTTTAGGAAATGAACTGAAATGTCTCCAGTAACGCATTTATACAGGGGAAAAACAGAGAAGGCAAGTTCCTCACCAAGACAAAGTACGCAGCTATGCAGGTGAAATGTGAGCAAATAAGTACCTATTCCATAAATAAACACTGATTTTGCTGTTGGTTTCTTTTGGCTTTTTTCTAACATTTGTGTGGAGGGTTGGAAGCAAGTCCCTTGCTCCTCTCTCCTATTGAAAGAAACAAATATGTCCAGCCTTCCTGCTGCTTCTGTTGGGCTCAAGACTTTTGGAAGAATCTAAAACTCAGTGTCTTGCTTGCTGTTGATGTGCACAAACTCCAGGTTCTCTTCCTAGTGTCATTCTCAGACTTCATGGTCCTTCTGAAGTTTTGCAATGCTCGTTTCATCATACTAGAAAACATCTCTGAAGATCTGTGACATGTGAACATCTCTGACCTGCATACCCTAAGTTCAGATGAACTTTAAAAGCAGTAATGAAAAGCCTTTTGCTCTTAAACTATCATTGCCAGTATTGACAAGAGGCCCTGATTTTTCTTTGCATTTGTGTCCTAACTCATTGAGGACCATATTCCAGAAGAGTGAGATGAGACTAAGGGAGCCTAATTTAAAAAATGCTGATAGCTTAATTTATGCCTAGTAGTTACATAATATGTAATTAATGCAGCAAAATCAAATAAATGCTTCTAGGAAAGAGCCAGTTTTGGTTTGACATGCAAAGTTTTTTGTGATCCTTAGTTTATTACAAAGACATTCTCCTTCCAAGAGGAATTAATGCAGATGCACAGATTTCACAGAGTTAGCAAACACGCTTCTCAGATGTTGCACTACAGTAATGACTAAGCCTCTTTTACAAGAGTTGGCTGCTATCAAGTGCCTCAGCTGAAATATTTGTCTGGTAAGCTCCTGCTTTTAGATGCTGAAGTGTACGGTATATTCCTAGGACTTGGAACTGTAGAAACAGTCAGAAAATACATACCAGGTAAACATGACTATATGGCTATTTTTGTTAAGTCTTCAAAAAATATGTAGATGTGGTGCTTAGGGGCATGATTTAGTGATGGACCTGGCAGTGTTATGTTAATGGTTGGACTTGATATTCTTAGAGATTTTCTTCAGCTGTAATGATTTTGTGATTCTATAATTCTATGACTAAGTAAACTGCAGCTCTGGTGCTTTGATACCTTCTTCAGAGCAGTCCTTAATTCTCATAGTTTTTAACAGATGCAGTGGGAGCTGCCAGGAATTTTCCACGTCTGAAAATATTGCTCAACTCTCACTGCTTTAGAGGTCATAGATAGGATGAGAAAAATAATGAAGACTTTTAGTTTTGCTAGTTTGCTGTTCATCTGACTATCCTTGTCAGCTACAATGGCCTTTAACCCTTGATAAAATTGATCTGATTTTACTCTTCTCTGAAAGTTTATGTTAAACATGGGTTTCTTATTGTACTTTTTTTGCTATAGCTCTTTTTTGTGATTTTTCAGCATCCAGCAGAAATCATTAGGTAACTAATGGCTATCCAAAGAAGCTTTCTTCATGTGTATTTACTCTGACCACCAGGTCTTTGAAGCACCAGACACTGGGATAGAAAACAGAACTATTTGGCAAGCATTTCAGAAACTTGTGTACTGACAACAAGAGAAAAACAGAGATGCCAGAGCTCACTCCAAGGCTCATCCTCTGCCAGCTGGGCTTGTAAACAGGTTACAGACTTCTTGAATAAATAGTGTTGAGAAAATCTGTGAACCAAATGTCCAAATAACCTGAGGCTCAGTTTGACCAATGACCAAAGATAAGTTCTAAAGCTCTCTTCTCAGCTGAAAGATGGTATGAAACAATTTTCCTGTGGCTTTAGCGAACTGTGAGCACAGAAAAAGTTCTTATTAATTCCACTGACTGAGACAGAGGCAGATCAGATTTTTTAATGTTGTCCCTAAGAAAACAGCTCAGAAAAGCAGTTGACCACTGACTGCATCACCCAAAAACTGTGACAAATTTTTCTGAATTAGTCAGGTACTAATCTGTTGTTGAAATAAGACTGTATAGAACCTGTTTTTGTAAGTATGCTTATGTTGGAAGCCACTTTATGAGGGCTCTTTAATTGTTTCCTTTCTCCTTACTAATTGTCTGACATAAGATGCACTCCACCAACCTTGATTTGGTAGAACAAGTGTCTCACTGGATTTTTTTTCAGTTTTAGATACCCAGAAAGAAATAATTTTCTATACCATTGTTACAGATGGGAAAAAACAAAGGGGAAAAAATCCCCACAAACCCCCACCCCTTGACCTAAATAGGGGGAAATTGAAGTACCAGATGAAAAAGAACAGCGAACAAAAGTACATATAAAAAATAGGCCTTGTAATTTAATGTACCCCGGGTTATTTCTCATGTTGCCAGAAGCAAAGAAAACGAACTGTTTAGTGACAGGGATTATTTTCTGATTTATGCTTTTTGGAAGGGAAATAGCAGAGAGACTGAATGCACATGCTACCTCAAAGGAAGTGACTGATGTAAGCATTCAAAATTTCACTGGTCTGTGATTAGGATTCACATAGGCAGATAATTTAAAGAGATGGTATTTGCCCTTCAAGAAGGGACATCACTTTGGAAAGTTAAGCCTCAGTCTTGTTCTACTGGCTTGGTTTTAATTTTCAAATTAAAACACAAGTAAGAAAAAGTGTGTTTTTCTCTTGGCTGTCTGAGTGCTGATATTTCCCACTGTCACACAAAATACACTTGCCTGACCTGAAGTCAGACTAAGGTAACAATTATATGCCACAGTGGCTCATTTTCTTGAGGGCAGGCTGCTAAACAATAGTGTACTCAACACTTGTTAAAGTAACTTGTATTTTGTGCCTCAAGACATTGTTGAATGTCTTAGCAATACCTCAAGTCATTACCAAATGAACAGTGCTTTCCTTCTTGGTTGCTTTTGACAGAGCAACATTTCTATATTTAACATTAAATAATAAAAAGAGCATTTACACCTCAGCCTCGTCTGTTCATTACAGTATTTGTTTGGTAATTAGTATGTGATAGACTTAAGACAAAAAAACCCCTACAAAACAAACAACAAACCATCAACTTTTTATGTTTCAGGTCTTCTCATTTTCATGTGTATGCGTGTTTGTTTTTTGGTTTTGGTTTTAAAAAATATAATTTCAAAGTTTTAGAAATCTTGGAAAGCTTTTATAAAAAGCAAGAGGTTCAGGAACAGATAGAAGAAAACAAGACAAAATCAGCTGTATTAAAATGAGAAGCTAAGCAGATTCCAGATTACGTACCAGAGTGGATGGCTCTTGATTTTTACTTAGAGCAAAAATCTTCACAAAGCTCTTTTTCATCTTGGGAAAAATGCTACTGCTCTGAAAAGTCAAGTTGGATCTTGAAACCTACTGAGACCTTGAATGCTAGATAGATTCCTAGATCCCTGATAAGGGTGAAAAAAAGAGAAGAATCTCTAAAAGTCTGGAAAATCCTGATTTTGTCAAAAATATGGAAAGTTCTTTGGATGATACTGCTATCTAAACAGTAACATCAAGTCAAAGGAGAGGATAGAATGTCTACAGATGTCTGAAGTTTATTTTAGTCTGCATATTAATGTGATTTTGTGTTACTACAGTTACTACACTATACCTATATCAACATTACTACATTGGTCTTGTCTGAAATTCAGTTATTATGCTGAAGAAGAAAATCGTAACTTTCCAAGCTAATAAATTGCAGGCATTTTTGGCAGATAAAGGTCCTCACATTTAGGTCCATGGGTATTTTAATCAACTTGCATTCTTCTCAGAAATTTTTTTATGTGTCATTATTCAGATTTTATGATGTCCCCAAAACAAGATTTGCTCCTGGATTGATGTTTTTCAGATGCATAATGTTTATGTCTTTGAACAGAGAGATTAATAGCCTTAGATCAGAGATCAGTTTTACTGCTAAAAAAGAACTCACCACAGAGATCCAACATGCCAGATTCTCTCATATAAATTCTCAAGGTCAAAAATTAGGAGAGAGGAAGTTTTTTAATTATTGCTCAGCCTCTCTGGCATTATGCAGAAGTGCTGAATTGCCAATGACAGCTGATTTGGTGATGTTTGCATATGAGAAAAGTTATTCTGGAAAATCAGATTATGAATATTATTGATCCCAAAGTCCCTAGGTTATGTCAGTGTTAAAATCACAGTGCAATGAACTGAATTTGACATGCAATGTTTTCTATTTTATCTTTTCCGAGCAGATGAGCCGTTTCCCTGTTTACTAAAATATGTCAATATCTTCAACACCCTTTCCTGCATGTGACATTAGCATCTCCTTAAAATATGACACTCAAGTTTTCCCTCAGAAAGAAAGAATAATAACCCATGCAATTTTAAGGACAAGAGTAAATATCAATCATACAAGAATTTGACAAATATCTTTATATCCAGGAAACCTTTCGTGATAGAAGAGAAAAATAATCACTGAGAGATTCTCTTGGCAGGTTGTCCTGAATGTATTGTGTGCATTGAAACAAGTGCAGAAAAGTGTCTTCTTCGGTGCCCATCCAGGAGCAGCTGCAGAAAACACGGATGATCTGAAGTTACACAATAAAATAGAAACATATTCGTGCTCCTTCCTGAAGCAATCACCAGTCATGGCTTATCCTGTATTCATTTACACCACAAAATTGATTGGTATAATGTTAAATCTCTTGTCAAATCACTATCAAAATATTTGAATTTTTTCTCCACAAAACTGCCTGTGAACTGCCTTTAACAGTTCAGTGGAGATTCTGTCTGTTCGAAAATGAGAACTTCACACACTCACAGAAAAGATGAGAACAGCTCTAGATACTTTATCTTGCTTCTGTTATTCAAGAATTATGTTGGCCTTATGACAAAACAAAGCGAAGAGCAGAGCGTAAAAAACCTGATCTTCATATTTTCAAGCTGTGAACTAAATGCTTTCTCATTTTTTCACACATAGTCACAGAGATTACCTCTTTTCTTTTCCTGAGGACAGTGAAAGAACACCTTATTTCAATCAGGACAAGCAAAGTCAGAGAAGGAAGGCTATTCAACAGAGAAGAATATTTCAAGGAAAGGTAAAAAGCATTGTTAGACGTTCTGGGGCAGTCTGAATTTCATAATAAAACAGAAGTAGAGTCACAAATTGCAGGTAAACAGACTTCAGATACCTATAGGATTTTCATTGTTGAATTTAGACAGTGGATAGTAGCCCCAGCTACCAATATAATTATTTTGTAAATATTTTTATTATGAACAGGCTAGAGTAGGGTTATTCATGGCTGATGATTTTTCTCTCAGGTCTTGTGAGAAAGCTAGATTTCAGTCCAGTATTTCAGGTAATGCAAATATAGGTGTAGGTGCAGTATTACATAATTTAAACTGTCGTATTAATCTAGCAAATCTAACTGCTGTCTATGGAAGCAGTTCCCTGCTATGGAGGAAAAAACCCTTCAGAAACACTTTTAAATAGATGTTGAAAGGCTATGCAAACTCATGAATAAGCCATTGAGCTTAAACTTTAAGGAGGTATGTCTTCAGAAAGTGTTACCTTAAGTCTTCTTTCAAAAAGGGTTTATTCAGCCAAATCCATACATGCAGTTCTATGTGTAGACATCAAATAATTCTACATTAATAGCCATACAATAAGACTGTATTAATTTATCAAGTATATATTTAATGATTCAGATACCACGTGTCAAGCACTTTAGAGATTCTTTTTCACTATTGGACAGCCGTTTGACTTAAAAAACCAAAAAACCAAAAATCAAAGGACAATATAACCTATCAGTAAACAAACCATTCATCCTGGAGACCTTAATGATGACAATTTCCTCTGCTCAATGTATGTACTGCACTTAAGCATCTGTAGATTGTCTCAAGACTTCATTATATAAAGTAAAAGCCAAGGTACATGGTTAAACAGAAATCTTTACACTTGACAAAACTGACCTTCAGATTATCTTAGAAATACGTGCAACGCCTGTGTACTCAGTCTTAAGTCATAACTCCTCCAACAGAACTGTGTCTGCACTCAATGCATCTGTGGCACAGGGGTTGAGCTGACTGTAGCCCGTGGCCCTGTTTTGTAAGGTGCAGTTGTGTGGCCTTGGCTCAGCTTTACTGAAAAATTGCTGAGCTGTGAGAGAGGATGTAGGCTACAGCCAAGATTTTCTTCTTGAGAAAAACAGAAACAAAAACCTAAGAGAAATTGTTGAAATGGGAGTAGCAACTTGGGAAATCAGAGAAAAATACTGATACAAAAAGTGGTGAAATGCTGAAAAGAAGCAATGAGTCAAAAAATGAGAACTCAGAAAGACCAAGAACTAGCCTGTTCCAAGAACCAAGGGATGTCTGACACTTGTCCACATGAATAATAATTCTCTGGGCAGCAGAGACTCATCTGATGCCTGTATAGGAGATACTGAGCATACTCATGTTTAGTCTACTTACTCCTAACTACTTGTTCTGTGTATTTAGTCAGTGAATAATTGCTGTATATTTACAAACTCTGTGTAGTACTACATATAGAGCCTCTATACATAGTTAAAGGGACCCAATAAATTAAGGGTTACATTTTCATAACTTGAATGTTCAATGAATATAGTGACATCCCTAGAAGAAGTACACTGGCTTCTATAAGAAAAAAAACTGCTTTTTGTGTTAACAAATAGCTACAAAGTCAGAGCATTAATATTATAGACAATGAAAATACTAATTTTACACTTTAAACCTTGGTCTCTAAATCTGGATATTGATATACAATATCCAGTAGTTGTAAGAATTTTATTTATTTATATAAATTGCATAAGAAAGTAAATTAATATTCAAAATAAATAAATGTGCATGGGAGTAAAAGCCAATCCAAAATGCAACTCTGACTATATATTGGGTTACACAAAACTAAACTACAGAGCAAGTGTTTAGAATTGTTAATATATCAACTAATTCCCTCCAGGGAGTCTCCAACAAGAATTCAGTAAGACATAAATTGATTTAAACAAAGGTCATTTTGAAACAGAGGGATGCCAAATAAATGCACAGTACTTGAGTGAAGATTGCCTGCACCTTTCAGAAGCCATTGTTAATATGGCATAATATCATATTCTAACAGCTCCTAGTCATCAGTGTCAACTCAGTCTAATGTCTTTGGGGTAGGAGCTCTTGAGTCCTGACCACAGTCTTCTCTGCTGCCTAGTCATTAGAAATTGTCATGAAAAGCACATAAGTACCTCTTCCACCTATTCCAGTCTTTGAACTAGTCTTCACAGGATTTTGAAAGTCGTGTGGTTAGAAGAGGGCTTTCCCTCCCTCCCCATTACCTTTCTATGTAAAGTTGTCTATATATTGTTATTGTTCACTGCTAAAGTCAGCAGTGTTTAAAAACACCATAAGATTCCCAAATAGAATATAGGCCTTTATTAGCAACTGTTTTCAGGTGGAACAGGAATGCATTGTTGGTATTTTTGGTATCATGACCTGAGGTCTGAAAGCTGGAGGGAAAGTGTTCAATTTTAATGAAACAAAAGTCATTGTCAGCATTATCTGTACTTACATTTAAGAAAGAGATACAAGCAAAGAAAGAAACATTTTAAGCAGCTGGTACTTTGCCTGGTCAGATAGCAACAATTCTATCATTCCTTCTTTTTAAGTGCAAGAACAAAGCTGTTAAATTCCGAGACTTTGCTTCCTCCTGAAGGAATATGCCAATATGCTAAATAAGCTTTTCCTCTTCCTCCTTCCCCCCCCCTCCCTGCCCCGACATAATTTTATGAACAGGTATAATCACTGCAGAGATCCTGTCAAGTTTTTCTTTTACATTAATCAGTCTGCAATGACCAGATAGGGCCAGGACAAGCCTGTACTACTACAAGGCTCTTGGACCATCCTTGGCCTGTGTAGGACCACTTTGGGCCCAGTAGGGTGCCATTATTTTGGTACTTTCATTTCCATGCTCAGTTCCTTGCTCGCTTTAAGCACTGTCTGTTATTCTTTCTCAGAAATTAAATCTTGCAGCTAGACCCGCAGAACCATGGCCAGTTTACTCTTTTTTGCAAGATTCCTAGAGAGAAAAAAGTTAGCTCTCTAATATAAATTATAAATTCCTGGTTTCTTGTCTCAAAGACAGACAGCCTTTGAAATTGAACAGCTACCTAGATTAGGAAGATTTGGGGGAGAAGATTACTTTGTGATTTATAATGCATTTCTTCTCTTCATTAGGTTCCTCATCATTCTTAAGTACCTTGAGCCTTGGCAAGGTTGCCTTAGGTCAGAATTTACTTGGGGCAGTTTCTTCCCTCTTTAAGAGAACTGAAGGAAGTTTAATGACTCTACATTTACTGCTAAAAACTCTCCCAAGACTTTTTTTTTAAGACCAGACAGAATAGCCAGCATAAATCAAGGGCAGCTGAAGTTTTCCACAAGCCACTTAAAAGGTATGATCTAACCTTTTAATAGTGTTTCAGTCCTGCTTATTTCATAAGACGCTGTGTACTAGCAACTGTTGATCTATCCAACATTTTAAAATATAATTAGTATGAAGAATATTTCTATTTCAGGAGGTGAAAAAAAAAAAAAAGTACCTTTTATTATGAGCCTCTAGGGCTTTGTTGGAAATCTAAGGCTTCTTTGATATTGTCAGATCAAAATCTTTTCATCTTATGTACATCAATATTAAAGTTTTTATTTTTTTTTTTAAATTTAAATGAGAGCCTGAGCTCTCCAGCATCACAGATCTAAAATTTATAGAATGGATTACGTTATGTTCTGTTTGGATTTTTTGTGAAGGATGAAGTAGACCTCTCTGTCTAGGCTGTGAAATCACAATCTGACTAAGTAAAAAAATGGCAGTAATAATTATTTTTTTGTGAACAAATGGAAAAACAAAGGAAACCATACCTGTTCTTATTCAGAGAAAAAGTTACTAGATTAAATTCATACACATGGCTGTCAGCATTCACATTCAAAGTACTAACGTCATGTGGCATCATTACTCCTCAGTCACCAGAGTATGAAAATACTTACCAGATATTCTAAGTGAGAAAAACAGACAGAAGGAAAATATTATATTGGTTTCTGTGTACATGGTGGGGAACATGGGAACTTAACAACAGTTATGGAAAGATATTTTTTTCTTGAGGCTAAAACAGACTAGAATTCATCATTATTGGGTTTTCCACATGTGGCTGTGTTTCTTGGTAAACAAGATTTATTGTTTCATAACCTTTCTCTGAGATTGTGTCTTCTAAGCTGTGGTAACATATAGGCAGCTTTCCTTGCATGCTTTAACTGATACCCCTAGCTCCATAAAAATTCTGTCAGTGCTGCTCAAAACCACAGTTTTAGGTCTTCAGGGAAGAACCATCTGTTACAACAGCAACAGTAAAGTGCCATGACCCCAAGTCACAAGACACAGTAACTCCAGTTACGTGCTTTTATTAACATCCATTTGCCTGTAAATAACCTGTTTTTTAAAACAATGCAGAGTATCTACAATTCCCTTTCAAAATGCAATATGGAGATCATTAACTACTCTTCATGGGGAAGGTACCCTTAACAGGAATGTGTTCTTGAATCATATCCATACTATGGAACTATTCTTGCCACACTTCAAGGCTGCACATGATACATCACAATACAGTAAAACAGACACCGTACAGCTGATGGCAATCCTAGCTAATTTATTTTGACTGAGCTGTACCTGTGCAACAAAGGTCAGGACCTGAACAATAACCATTTGAAGCATAAGACACATTCATGTAGGAACATGAAACAAAAAATATATTTCCTGAAGTTAGCCATAAATTGTCCTTTCAAATCCTCTCACATTTGCTTGTATCTGAATTAATGTCTGACAAACCATTAGTCCAAACTGTAAACTGAGGAACATGGTCAGCAACAACTGCAGAGCACATCTGGCCTTAAGGACTCAGACAACACTGCTCACATTGACTAGGTCTTTTAAGATGAGCAGATTCACACAGCCTACAATGTCCCACAAACTTAAAATTATGTATTCTGAATCTGAATCAATTAGGTATTCAGATACTGGAAAATAGGAGATCATGAGACCTAGTCACTTAATTTTCACTACTGCCATTTAGTGAGGAAATGACTCAAATCCTGTTCACATTGAAAGTACTGGAAAAGCTCTCACTGATATAATATGAGACCAAATCCTGGCCTCATTAAAGAACATTTCATTAAAAGCTTTACAGAAAGCAAGTTGCTGTTGCCATACTACTCCTTCTGGGTCACGTGGAAGGAGTTTGCATGCATCTATTTTGCACAAATTTACTTTCTTCCCTCTTCCATTTCCGTTCCAAACATGGAAATCGCTTTTATTAAAAAAAAAAAAAAAATCAGATGAAAGATGCATTATATTCTGCTAATACTTCTTTCAGTGGAGCAGAAACATAACCTCCCCTAAAGCGTGGAATGTACGTGACAAGATACTTTCATAACTAAGGCTGACTATTATTGTTGATACTTTTAGGGCTGTTCAGAACTTTTTCTGCTCTTGCCAACCGCAGTGTATTTAATGTACATATAAAAGGTAGCTCCCCTTTTCATCCCCTCAAGTTTTTCTTAGGTCATGAAGACCAAAAGATTACCTGATAAGTTACATATCTACTTTCACTAACCTTTATGTGCAATTTAGGTACTCTGTGATGATCTCCCTCTACATTTAGTACTCTCCAAATACGACTTCGAAGGCTCTTAATTTTTTTGTGTTTGATATGAGAGACCATATCAGGTGTCAATCAGGTATCAGGCTGGGGTTCAACAAATTGTGAGCAGCCCTGATGAGAAGGACTTGGAGGTGCTGGTGGATGAGAGGCTGGACATGACCCAGCAATGTGCACTAACAGCCCAGAAAGCCAATTTTGTCCTGGGCTGCATCAAAAGCAGCGTGGCCAGCAGGGCGAGGGAGGAGATTCTGCCCCTCTGCTCTGCTCTGGTCAGACCCAATTTGGAGCACTGCATCCAGCTCTGGGGTCCTCAGAACAGGAAGGACATCAACCTGTCAGAGTGAGTTCAGAGAAGGACCACCAAGATGATTAGAGGGATGGGGCACCTCTTTTATGAGGGAAGGTGGGATTGTTCAGCCTGGAGTAGGGAAGGTTTTGGGGTGTCCTATTTTTGGCCTTCCAGTACCTGAAGGGAGCCTGCAAGAGCATGGCTTGGGGACAGGACAAGGAGGGAATGATTTCTAACTGAGAGTAGGTTTAGATTAGGTGCTAGGAAAAAATTCTTTAATGCAAATGTGGTGACGAAGTGGAACAGGTTACCCAAAGAAGTTGTGGATATACCACCCCTAGAAGTGTTGGTGAAAGACTGGATGGAGCTCTGAGCAACCTGGTCTAGTGGAAGGTGTCTTTTGCCTATGACAGGGAGGTGGGACTAGATGATCTTTAGGGTCCCTTCTAACCCAAACCATTCTATGATATGAAAATTGACTTGATACCTCTGTTCCGACCCATTGGTAGGGACATGATGTTTATTATAAATTCTCATCATGCTGAACAAAGACACTGAACAGGTGTCAGAGAACTCATATTTTATTATACAGTCTTCTATAACTCCGGCAACCAGCGCAATATTTAGACTCAAAAGGTATTGGCTAATACTCCCTTAAACTCACACAATACACTTCCACCAGAGTGGGGGCTAACAAGCCCTAGATTTTGTACAGTACATTTCACAGTCCCTACAACAAACTCCTGAAAGGTGTTCGTTCACAAGACACAACACAACTTCACAAGCTCTCCCCTCCCACAACAAATTTTAATATGGATTATGGGGTAGAATATGATAACCATGCTTTGCCCAGGCAAAACCAAAGAATATCACCAGTCCTTAGATCCTGCATTGGTGTGCCGTGTGGATGGTCTGGAGCTGGGGTTGTGAGGCAAAGAAAATGAAAGAGGAAAAAGAGGAAAGGAGAAGAGAAAGAGAATAAAGGAAAAGAGAAAGTGAGGGGGCCTAATCCGTGTCCTTTTATAATTAGCCCAGGCCCTTTACATAAGCCTCTTGTGTCAATCAGACTTTTTACACTTTTGTTCACGTGTGCACAGCCAGCTCTTCTCCAGAAAGTGAGTGGGGGAGGAGGGACCGAACACGGGTCTGAAGGCAGAGCAAGGAGTTGGCTCAGAACAGCTCTGCCCCATCTCCATGAGACTCTCCCTTCTGCTCAGACCTTTCCTGTAGCAGCACTCAGAATTGCTTGAGACAAAGTGTGCTTAGGTCTGGTACTCTACAGTATCCCTCTGCTTTAATTATCCTTACAGATCTCTCAGCAAAGAAGATCCAGCAGCAAAACTTGATAAACACTTTTTAAGAGAATATGAGATAATATAAGGTGTATGGTTCATACAAGTCATAAAGGAAATGCACAGATACGTAAGGGTGTTTTAACTTTAATTAACCTTTTAAGTCTGGTCATGTAATTAAAAGCATCCTAGTAGTTTAGCATGGTTGTTTAAAATTGAATTTGTACCTTTAGAAATTACTAACAGCATAACAATTATTTTTAAATAAATAACATTAAAAAAATTCCAATACAGTTTAAAATTCAAGCAGGGTTCAATAAAAATATTTAATTTTGCCTATATTAATTTCTTGATTTTTCAACAGATGAGACAGTGGGTGAACAGCTGTGCAGAAAGTATACATGTGATGGGTCCTGAAAAATCATAAACCAGTTTTCAAGGTCTCCCTCAGCTCCTAATGCAGACAAAAGTAGACTGCTTTCACATGGACTGGGAAGAAATGCCTTATGAAGGAAAACACTAGTGTTTTATGAAGCAAAGCACTTTATGGAGGAGTTGAATGGGAAACTACTACATTCATAAATACACATTATTTGCAAGAGGATTCAAGAATTGCATAATATGGTCATTTGTATCGAGTGGGGAGAACTATTTAATGATGTAAATTTAGATCTCACTAACTCTTTGGAGAAAGTAACAATGTGAAAAATTAACGTGGGTATTGTTCTGAGCATCTCTTTCATCAGTTCTCAATAAACTCAGCCATTACTGTATTAATTTAGCTTTACAACTGAGATTGCTCCAAAAATGTCAAGAAAGAGGAAAACATTTCTGAAACAATGTGACAACTCATAATGTTAACCTGACTATAGAGGCACGTCATTCATTGTTAATAAAACAAAACACTGCTGTTAGAGGATTACAGAATAGTCCTAAAAACCTGTTGATTAAAAAAAAATTAAAAAGAAGAAAAAAAAACACCTTAGAATTTTAACAGTACAACAGCATAATAAACAATCTCCTTTCTTCATGTTTTTAGCATGCCAACAATTTCCAGGATGTAGATTTTGGTGGAATGAATGTCGGAGTCCTGCAGGAATGTGCAAAGCAAAGTTAATGATTTGTCACAGAGATTAAAATATAAACAGTTCCCCAGCAAAGTGCTGGTCATAAGACTGATCTTATCTAAATTAAGCCATCAAGAAAAAAAAGCATCTTTAAAGTTATTGTGGAATCTTGATTGTGTTGAATATACCTGAATTTTGAGTAGTAGAACCTATATTTGTGCATGTGTTATTTCTCCACCAGCCTGCTCACATTTGCACTGACATTGCAGCACTGACCCAGAGTGAGCACAGATGCAGGATAGGATGGATTTATTTAAAGCAAGTTCAGCACTATCCACAACCATGTGATATTTTTCACTGAGAACATAACATCCGTTAGGCAAACGAGATAGATCAGCACTATTGAATATAGCAACCTTTAGGCAAATGAGATGGATCATCATTATTTTCTCACTGGCCCTGCATTCAGAGTGATTCTCTTGAAGGACATAGGCTTGAGGGCCTTACATTTTTTGCAGTGTCAAGAGACAGCAAGAAAAACTGTCTATAATGTCCAGTTTGCATATGGCCCTGTAAGTGTATTGTGGAAATACAGTGTTTCCATCACTCCAGTGATGAAAGGAACATCACCACAGTGAAACAACAAAGACCCCTTAGTGAGTACTCCCTCGTGGCTATTGCCAAATATTTGCAAGAAATCCCAAAAAGGGCATCTTGGAATTAAATGAAACATACAGGTGCCACATTATGCTTAATTTCATAATACAATACAACACATAATTGCAGCTTGTCTAACTAGACACTTTCCGGTCAAGTTCTAGAAATTATTTACCAACACAGATTTTGTGATGGTTGATATAGGACCAGGATTTTTCCTCCTACAACACCATACTGGATAACAACAGGCAGACTACATTGATGCAACAGAGAATTTATCTAAATGTGTTTAAAAAGGGACTTGATTAATTGTTACGTTGTGCTTTATTAGTGATCTGTTCAGACAAAATGATGCAGCAGAGTTATATCAGAGCTGCAGTGGAGCTAAATCAGAAATAACATCGGTTTCAATGAAATTACTACTGGCTTATAATAAGGTAACTAAATTTAGGACTCTCTGTTGCTAAAAATCTTTATTATTATATTATAATTTACACAAATGAAATAAATCTTTGGATGATCAGTCTAGGATTTTTTTTTTTTTTTTAAGTAATGCAAGTAAAAATAGGCTTCCTTCTCTTCAGGGGCACTTGTTACTTGGTCTTGTGGATGAGACAGAGTAAAGGATCCAGAGCTGTCAAGCAATGACAGTTTGTACGAAAGATTTCAAAGAAATGGAAATACAGAAAAATATCTCAGGGACACAGAAAAGTAAGTTGTTTAAGAAGCAACTTCAAATTCGTGCAAAACTAAAGCTTTTCCTGCCTTGTCAAGTCTACTAGATCTCTTAATTAACTGGGAACATGAAAGAAGCTCGCTTCAAGGTATTCAAGTTTACAGGCATCATGGTTAGTTCCTTTTGCAAAGAATATAAAATGAACAATGCAATTATTAAGCTCATAAAGCAGCCTTGGTGAACTGGAAATATAGATGACTAATGAGGGGAGAAACTACTCATAATGAGGAACTTTCAAACAATGGGGAGGAAAGGGTTAAAAATAGCTGGCAAAATTCATATTTTTAGTATACTGGAGGGTAAAAAATGACTCCGATATGTCATAACCAACCCCCTCAAAATCCCTTTCTTTCAAAATTTGCAGGTCTATACTATCTGTAAGAGATCTTTGCAAACATTTTTCATAGGAATCAGAAACCTAGGAGTCTCATTATTAACAAAATAAACCTAACAGTTCTGCAGATGATTTGAGTTTTTTCTAGTAGTCCAATGTTGTTCCACAAACCACTGAGTTGGAAAACAATGACATAATTAAATACACTTCTAGTAGCATTAGTTTGTTGCAATTTGAGGGAATTATGTCGAATAAACACACATAAACAAAAAAGCACAACTCCCTCACTAGGACATGTCTGTCTTCTTTCTCCTATGCATGACAGAGGTTGCTGGCCAAAAAATTGTTGGCTTTAAAATAAAAAACAAAACCCTCCAAAACCAGTAAGCAGCAATTCTGTTTGTTACAATGTTGGCCACAAGTTTGGGCCCTTGAAAAAAATCCCCGGAGGTCACATTTTCAGCACTTTCTGAAAAATGGGTTTCTTTTAAACCACTGATCTGAACACCTGAACTGCTAATCCGATCAAAATTATTAAGCTTGAAACATCCAATTCTCAATGAGTGAAGGATTGGAAAGTACGTCCTTCCTCAGATGAGATGTTTCTCCCAGTGGCAAATACAGAAGTAATCCTTAGTGCATTGCTGTTCCTTAGATGAACAAATGACAATATTGACTGTGAGAGCAGTCTCAATCAAGAGCAGTCTTAAACAAGAACAGAGGGCGCATGTTAACAACAGAGGCAATCAAGAGAGTCAAGCAAGGACAGCGGGTGCATGATAACAAGTTTGTTTTGGTCTTTGCTAATCCTTTCTTTTTTGATTTTATTTCTTTTTTTTTAATTTTAAATTTTAATAATTAAGCTCCATTCTCATACACATCAACTGTTAAATGTTAGCTGAAATGAAGCATACTTACTAAAGCAGATGTTGCCCTGGGTCTTTCAGTCTCCAAAACAAAAACAAATCCCAAAACCCACCCACAATGAAAGAAACCCCAAATCAAACCAAACCAAAAAAACAACCATCACCACCACAAAAATAATAAACAAAACCCACCATAAAGAAAAAACAAGCAAACAAAAAATCTAAAACATTTGGAAGTCAAGGCTGATATTTTAATGTAAAATATTCTTTTAAACTATACTGAAGAGACCAATATTTCCCTTACGAGAAAAAAGAATTGGTCTGGAAACAATTTCAGTGGGGCATTTAAGTGAACAGAAAAATATCTTTATAGTGTCTGATGAATCTGCTCATTAATAGTCTCTTAGCTGAGCTAAAAGGATGCAGGCAAATGTTAGACTTGCAAAAAATGTTTTCACTCCCATCTTAACATTAAAGGATTTGTGAATGCACACACTTCATATGTTTTAAAGACCTAGAACTGAAAGCTGCTTTTCTCTCATCCCTGAAATACAGCATTTTAAGTCATTACAAGGCACTTAAATCTAGATGTCAAAAAGTTTATCAGAGTTCTTCTAACCCCTCTTCTGATTCCAAATGGAAGAATAGATCCTGTAGAGCGTGTGAAGGCCAAACAAGAGCAACATACTTCGAATGAACTTACTTGTTATTTATTGGACAACATTCTCAGACACATGGTGTGATTTTTGGGCTTGTCCTGTGCAGGGGAAGGAGTTGGACCCTCTGATCCTTGTGGGTCCCTTCCAACTCGGGATATTCTATGATTCTATGATTGACTATGAGTAGCAAGCCAGAAAGGATCCCAGTCCAGGAGGCTGTGCTGACTGTATGAGTAGCCTTTTAACTTTGGTGCGCTCCTCGGTGCTCAGGGATACTACAAATTAACTGTATCAGTTTATTACCAAATAAAAATCTTTTGAGCAGCTAATACTACTGAGAACGGCTGTAATACTCTTCATGACTTTTATTACTGGTGGAAAGTGAGAAAGCAATTGCCTCAGAGAACTAAAACTTTGAATATCAGTTGGTTGGTTCAGCTTTGTATAAACTCTGCATGCACATTTGGATTTGATCAAGCCCAGCCAGGCAGGTCAGTGAGATTAACTCAAACAGAGTTTTCCCTCCATTGCTATGATACTGTTGCTACTGGTTTATCAAATGTCACTTCTATTCTGTAGCAGAGAGAGGTGAGCAACACACCTAATACCACACATCCCTGTGCTGGCTCACTCGCCAACATCACTTCTAATTCACCTATTTCTACACCTGGACAGTAGAGGCCATCAAAGAGCAATTAAACACAACAATTCCTGATCTGAACTTGTTTTGAGGCCTAAACTCTCAGAAGCAGCAATTCTAGTAGGAATTTCAATAAAATGAAAATGAAATCATGTGAATTATTTAAACTTGGGGTATTTAGGCAAACATAGGAAATTTTCATGGGGTTTAGTAACTAGACACTTCCAAATGAAGATGTGAGAAGAGTCTCACTTCCCAAATTACAGAAGATGCATTAAATAAAATATGCATAAACTGCATGAGCAGATGTAGTAAGGAAAAACTGCCTGATCTTCTAGTTATGGGGGATTTGGGGACTTCTATATCTTTACATACTATATCGATGTGGTATTTGTAGGTTTTAAATTACACTGTCATTTATCAATGCTGTTTCTGCTTTTTCTCAGGACCCTTGCTAAATTTCTCTGCTAAGGACAGCTTGACCCTAGGCGAAACTTCACAGGAATTTTCCAGTTTAGTTTCCATCAAAAAATGTCTTACCTTTAAAAAAGTCCCTTAGCTCCACAGTAAAGAGGCTCATGCAGGATGAAATCAGATAGATGTTACACCAGCAACTGCATTTTGCCTCTCTTGCCCCAATGACTGCTCTTGCATGCAGCAGATTCACAGGTGTCAGGGATAACTCAGTGGTTCCTTACACCACATAGATCTAATCTGCCTAAGGAAGTTTTAACACCTCTGACTTGTGAGATGGTGCTGCCTCTGGTATGGGCTAGAGGAAAATTTTGCTGGAAAATTAGGCCCCAATTCCCATGCAAGTGGAAACACTGCACTACTCAGGAAAAAACCAGAATGTTACAGAGTCTCGTTGCAGCAACAGAAATGCTCATTATAGGGTGCTTCCTGCTGTGAGCATTTTAGCTCAAAGACGAATGGCTTCAAGCATGTACCAACACCTTTTCTTGTAAGAGTTTTCCGTATCATAATCACAGAATTTAAGTCTGAACAAGTATCCAACAGCTTCTAGGGGCTTATCACCATTAAATGAAATAATTTACTTCATTTACATCATTAACAACTATTTTACTTACACAGATTAAATTCAAATAAGACAATACTATATTTTACAGGACACATTTAAAGACCTTTCAAATTCCAAGAAACAAGGCATTAACAGGATTAGCAAGTCTTTTGGTGTCCCAATGTACAAGCATACCAGGTTCAGTAACACGAAAGCATTTAGTAGAGGAAAAAAAGTAGAATTCAAGTTTGATATCAAAGTACTTTATCACCCTGGGAAGAAGGAATTGAAATTGTTGAATGAAAACAAAATAGCCCTTCCTGCATTCATTTCTGTAATGCCATGGATCAGAGGTATTCATGTTATTAAACCCCAAAACAAACAAACAAACAAACAAACAAAAAAAAACCACAACCCCCCCCCAAAAAAAAAACGAAAAACCAAACCAAACCAACAAAAACCCCAGACAGACATCATTTGATGTACCAGGTGCATGAGCTTTTGCAGCTCTGAAAGGATCTTTGCAGATTAAAGGATCTGGAGAAAACACAGATAAAAAGCATGGAGTTTTCATTTATACACAGTAAAAAAAAAAACAAAAAACCAGTTACTTTGCCTACAATACATAGAGATAAAACTTTAATGGTCAAGGTAGCTATTGAAAAAATTACTCCTCTAAATAGGAGTGTAAAGAAGCACTTTTAAACAAGGAGATACATATTCATTCTATGGTTTTTATAATACAGGTCCATTTAAAAAATCTCAGATTCTTAGACTGGGTTTGTTCAAGGTTGGAAAATCACAGGTTAATGCAGTAAAGTGCTAATACCCTCCATGGAACCAAATATGGGTTTATAGGATAAGCAATGAGCCAAATGGATTTAACACAAGGGAGTCTGGTTGGGCTTATGATGGCATTATAATAACATGCCTCCTTTCTGATTACTGGTGTTTAAATATTGGCCAAAAAAAGGCTGGTTCTAAGACTAAAGACATCTCAGGCATGAGAAACATTTACCAGAAAGTAAAATAATTCATATGCAGTAACCCTGTAACATGAAATATCCCTGGGGATAAAAGGACATATGCAAGCAATACCAGTACACATATTTAAAAATGTAAAGGTTACAGTATAAACAATAATTATGCAATTTCTGAAAGGCACGTTCCTAGCAAAAAATTACACAGGAGATGACAGAACCCTGAGAATATCTAATCACTTGCAAGATTAATGAAAACTCCTGGAAAGTTAGAGATTTGCCTGCAGTCCACAGCTGACCAAAGTTATTCTAAGATGGGCACAAGTCTTTCAACTTCAGTATTTATGGATTTTCATAAATAGGTGATGATATAGACTACTGTATTACACAGTATAATATAATTGATTTTTAGCCAGAAATACTGTAACTTGCTGCCTATTTTCCATGTTTTGACTCGTGCATTTTGAGGAATGTAAGTAGATTTCCATCGTGAAACAATAGAGTGATTGTGATCTTACTGTGAAATTGTTAGTAAAACTGGTACAACTTGAGTCCTAAAATGATTTGTTTTACAAAATATAATGATGAGCAATTGTAAGAAAAGCCTTAATCCTTGAGTTCTCTTCCCTTTTTCCTGCTGTTTCAAGTTTCCATCCTATCATTTCTTCTTTCTCTCTTAGCTTTCTCCTTAAACTCCAAGTTAATATCTCCCTCTTTCAAAATCCAGCTCATGAGGAGATGAACGAACGACACCCTCTTATCATGTAACTTCTGTTAGAAGTCAGGAGGCAAACACATAATACATACGAAGAATTTGAAACCATACAGGGAAAACAGGTGAAATTATGGACAAGTGGTAGAACAATAAAAATTCTGCTCAACCCCTTTGAGGACTACTAGCAGAATCTTTCTGCTCTTCCATCTGCAGACCACAGTACCATGATTTCAATTTCCCCTCATATTTTACTTTCTTTTTTTTAAAATTTATTTTCAGATTAGTACCCTTTTCTTTCTAGCTCCATGAACTGCAAGAGTTTCATTAGAGATAACTAGGAAAAAACTGCCAAGCCAGCCATGCTTAGCATTCTGCTAGGAACAGTGCAGGAGAAAAGCAGAGAACACCAAATCAACCAGTGTTTTTTATCCATTTCCATTTTCCCAGGCTGACTACTGCTTTGATTTTGCAGAACACAATGAGGAGACTTAGTGAACACCAGTCTGGAAAAAGTAATTCGAAAGAATTAACCTTAAATGCATCTTTCTCCTTTATTCATTCATTTCCCATATACTTGATTAATTCTATTTGGTAATATATAGTTGTGCATGGATTTAGACCACCTTTTTTTACATCAACCATATTAATCATTTGACTGAAGTGAAGTCTATCATAACTACACTTTTATTACAGCTTAACCTAATTAATCCTTCTCAAAAAAGTGATTTTGAAAAAAAAAGTTGATATACACTTTCCACCTGCTATCGTTATTAGGTGGTAGCTGTTATACATCAGCATACTCAGACATTCTATATTTCAGTCAAGGGAAAATCCTCAAGGCCTGATTTTCATTGCTTGTACTTTTTACAAAACTAAAAATCTCTTAATATGCGTAATGGTACATAAAAGTAATTGCCAGCTTGAAGAGAGGGAGCTGTACCTTGCAGTGCTGATAAAACACCACGCTCCAGGCCTCCACTTCATGTTCAATTTCAAAAAAGTACAGGCACTTTAAGATCATTTTATTACAGACTCCTGTAAGCAGTCAGTCCATATGGAGGAGTTCAGAAGCAACTTGAACACCTGTCTTGAAAACACCCACTTATTTAGTCTTACCACAAAACTATCCTTAATTTCTATATATACGCTCATTTCTGATTACAAATAAAGCGGTGAAGCTGAAGTGACTTCGTCAATAAAGTTTAAGCTAAAATAGGTTTCCAGATATGATTTTTTTCTCAATCCACTCATGCTGCTATCTGTCCCTATTTTATCTCCTTTGCTAACAGGAATACTGAAAAAATTGAACTTTAATGACCTTAAATCTGCTATTTCGTTACAAGCTCTCCTTGTGTACCAAAGAAAGGTGATTTCACCACCATAGCATATAGGTTATGTAATAAAACTGATATAATGCAGTTAAAAAGAAAGAAATTATGTGAAAAGACTGTATATACTGATCTACGTATTTAGTGGATATAGGGGTGGAAGTTACTTTATATATTTCTCCACAGCAATTTTGATATTATAAAAGTCCTAAAAATCTGACTGATGAAAACATTTAGGTTGCCTTCCTCAGTGTACCTGGAACCAGCTGTCACCTCTGGGATATCACTCCTGCCTAAGCTTTGTAATGAGCCTGATTTTCCCTGGAGCTTTTATTGAGGTGTAAGTTAAGTGTGCTGTATATTTTCAGGAATTACCCTCCAACAATATACTTTTCTGTTATCATTTCTTCAGAGAAATCTTGTTCAAAGTTTGAGCAGCTTTACTCCTGTGTGCCAAATTTAACTACAAAATCTAACTAAAGAGCCATACCTCCTTTCTGTTTCCTTGTCCCCTGTCTGAAATCTAAAGATCAAGGCACTTTTTTTTTTAATAGTTTAATTTTTTTTCAAGATGACAAATTATCTCATATTAAAGAAACATATCAGGTTTTAAATTGTAATGAGTACTTTGCATGAATAATACCTTAGAGTTAAGTCTAAGTATTCATTATCTAACCTTCATATTGCTATCAACAGAAATAAGAAAAATTATTTTCTATAGGTGTGTGTATTATGGTGGATCCAACTGGAATAACGTTGCTGCTGCTCCATGCTCTCCAGTCTGCCAGTATTGATACTGAGCACATGTTCCCAGGAATCACACACACAAAGCCTACATGTACCCTACATATATACATGTCAACATGGCTGTTGACACAGATCACAGAGAACACCCACAGGGACAGAGACAGCACAAATGACCTCATCCTTCTCCCCTCTGGAGCTAGGCAGGATGGAGGCCCTACTTGTGAGAATATGTGTGTGCATATATTTATATATTCATATATGACTGGTTCCCCACCTGCTGGCTGGAGATTATGTGTCCCCTGGAACAGACCTGGGTGGTGGACATGGCAGTTATTCCTTGGGAGACCTTCATTTGGGTTCCCTGTGTATCCCTGTGCTCTTCTGGGCTTCTGCAGATGGACTGATGGCCCATGTGATCTGCCTGGGAGTAGAACAGCAGGGGATTATTTGGGCTTTCCCTCCTACCATTGTCTGCTTCTCTGTGGGTGTGCAGATAAGCTTTATCACATAATCCAACAGTACTGACATGGATCACATCCAAAGTGAAAAGCTCTGCTGAAGTCCCTTTTTTTTAAAAAATGTATTTCTACCTCTTGTGTTAGCAACTGCAAACATCTCTTACATGTTGAGCTGATTTGGGCTGGTGTAGAGGTAATTTTCTTCACACTGACTCGTATGGGGCTCGGTTTTGTGTTTGTGATGGAAACAGTGTTGATGATGTAGAGATATTTTTGTTATTGCTGAGCAGTGCCTACGCAGAGCCAAGACCTTTTCTGGTTTTCATAGTGCCATGCTGGTGACAGTACAGAAAGCGTGTGGGATTGGGAGGAGATGCAGTTGGCACAGGTGACCCCAGCTGACCAAAGGGTCATATACTATATGATATTATGCTCAGTGTATAGGGTGGGGGGAAGAATGAGGAAGTGGGGGAAGCATTTGGAGTGATGGCGTTTGTCTTCCCAAGTCACCATTACGTGTGATGGGGCCCTGCTGTCCTGGAGACGGCTGAACACCTGCCTGCCCATGGGAAGCAGTGAATTAATTCCTTCATTTCCTTTGCATGCAGGTGTGACTTTTGCTTTCCCTATTAAATTGTCTTTGCCTCAATCCCCAAATTTTCTAGTTTTTGCCCTTCAATTCTCACCCTATTTCCACTACAGGGCAAGTGAGGGAGCAGCTGCTTAGTGCTTGGTTGCTGGCTGGGGTTAAACCATGACACATGTCCATAATATTTCAGTCCTTTCTTTAATTGTAACATATCTGGATTGACTTTTACCCTGAAAGTCACCCAGTGTTTTGCATTTTTTTTCTGTATCTGAAATTTTAAACTTCACTCTGTCGGGTAGTCCAATTTCCTTATGACTGTGTTTTATCATGAGTTCCTGGGGAGGGTTGGGGAAGCTTTCCTTCGGCTATGAAGATTTCTCTAAAGCTGGTCACTACTGCTTCAGTAAATAATGGGATCAGAGCACCAAATAAGGGGAGCAGCTGCTGACCCCCTGTGTGCTGCCAGCTGGAGCCCCCAAAACAGCTTAGACAATGCAGGAGATAGCAGAGAGAAATGACAGTGAACCTGTAGCAGGATCTTTGAGAAAGATTCATGTTTTAACTAATATTTCTTTATGACTTTAGGAAAGATACTTTTGTATGTCTGAGATATGCTTAAGAACCAATATTGCTAGTAGATTTGGATGCATGATAAATAAATAATGAGAAATAAGTCCTTCAAGTTCATTAGATACTGACAAAGCCTACTGAATTATACAAATATATTCAAAAGTTGGAATTCCTAAGAATGCAAGATAGCAAATAAATCCAATGTGTTCAGGGTGCTGAAAGGCATTAACTAATCAAATCTCATATTTGGTCTGGAAGAGTAAACTTAACATGCAAAGTTAGGTTGTCTCAGACAGTTTCCTACAAGGTGCATAAGTAATTATGTCGTGACTAAAGCATACTGATTTCTGCAAAAGTATGCCTAATCCACTTTCTCTCTGAAGGTAAAACACTGTTTCTCAATGAGAATTCCAAAATGGTATTGCTGATAAGTTTTTTTCCTAGGGAGCTTCAAATTTCACCATTCATTAATATGCAGGGCAAAAACATGGAAACATATACAGGGTTTGTACACCCAGTGAAATCATAGAGTGGTAAGGTGTATAAAAATATGTATATATGGAATACCTCAACAAATGACTGGCTGCCTCAGATTTCTCTTTCCCTGAATTTCTTTTCCTTGAAAGCATATTTGAATTTTGAGAAGTAAACAGTGCTGTTATTTACATCTTCAGTAAATACCATTCAGAATACTTCCAGCTCCCAGCTTTACATCTAGTACAGATGGATGTTCTTTTATTTTGTGCTTAAAGCTTCTTTAAGAGCAAAATCATGTTCCCTGTGCCTGCAGTGCTTCTTTTGTGGTGAAGGATATCTTTATCTCCCTATTAAGGAAATTCCTTCTGGAACTAGTAGTAATTTCATACTGTGATAAATGTTAAGTGCAGAGAGAGGTTGAGGTATTCCATGGGGTTTATTTATTTAGACAAACTGGCTATATATACATGAGTTATAGAGTCTGTACATTATAGTTCAACTTGAGCAGTTCTGTAGAAGAAAGGAGTTACTTCATATGCATGTCAAAGGATTTTGTTTTAGGGTAACTCTAATGTGGTGTCAAGTTAGACTAGTCCTAATAGATAGAGTGCATTAAGTGTGCATGTTCTGATTTAGACACCTCTTAAAGGAATACAGCACATGCAGTGGCAAAGAATACAAGCAAAGACAGTTGGTATATTGGCTTCAAAAGTAAACTCCCAATCTGAGTTAAAATGTGAATAGCAACACTCCCTGTAGCATATAAACCCCAACTTTAGGAAAAAAATTTCACTAAACTGTGAGTATAAGAATATAGAAACCAGATAATGGTCTGCAGGGGCAGAACAAGTACAGGATGGTCTCTACTCTCAGTATTTAACTGGTTATAAAAATTTACCAGCTTTTAAAAATTTCATGGAAGTCTGTTCTTCTCTTTGTTTACATCTGTCTTCCATGAACTTTACTCATGTCTCACTGGTAAATGTATAAGATTTAAGATGGAGACCTCTCCTTCTTATCCCAAATCCAAAATTTCTAGGAAAGGTTTAATGATTTGGTGAAAACAATCTTACCATGGATTTCAAATGGGGTATTCTGTAATGACTTTAAGATTAGTGTCTACAGAAAACAGAATAAAAGGAAAGTAGGTCAAAAACTGGCTTTAGAAGTAATGTGACTACTCTGCAATGACTATAGAGATATTTTTATATGGATGATTTAAAATATACTGCTAAAAGAGTAAATTACATATAACTCATATAATATGCCAAAGGCTCCAGTTTCTTAAATAGAGCAGCTCTGTCTTTAGTGAGTATCGGCAAATCTCAGGGCAACAGATGCTCCTTTACAAGTTGCCTTATTTAAATCATGAAGTATCTAAAAAAGTACCTCCCAAGGGCCTATTTTTCAAAACTAATTTTGGAAAATGTTCTGTTTTGAGGCACAGTTGCCTCCAGCTAAACGCTTGTTGACTGGAACACCTCATCTAGAACTGCATAGCTAAGATACAGCTTTTCAGCTGGCTGGATTATGCCTTCTAATTGCTCTGCTTGCATTATTTGAATTCATGTATGCATAATGTGAAACCGTTCTAGTTCTTTTGCAATGTCCCTGCTTTCCAACACAGTTTTCAAAAAGCCAGGAGCAATTTTGTTCATCCCATCCTTCTACTGTCAAGTTCAAAATCAACAGAGGCAACAGTACGGGTCAGGCTTGGTGTTTGTGTAAAGCAGTGTCTGCCCTGCTATCACCACTGTTGTACTTGTTTGTTGTGGCTTTCTGAACCTCTCTGTTAGAATCAGAACTTTCCCTTTTCTTCAAGTTTGCTTTAGGACAAGTGATATTTTCTTTAAGAAAGAACTTCATGTTACCTAAAACAGTGGCTTCTAGACACAAAAAACCTTTGAGGATAAGAGCTATTCCTGGAATTAGAAGCCTTTAAGGGTTGTCTTAGTTCAAAAACGTGGGATGAAATTTTTTCCTTTGAAGACTTATGCTCTATTTGTGTTCAGTCTACACATCTGTTCTCCTTGCTTCTCTTTAAGTATACCACCACAGACCCAACCTTCCATATGGTGGAGACTTCTCGAGTGTTTGGAATAACACTGTCTGACACTTTAGTCTGGTCTTTGGAAATAATACTCATGAAATAAGCTGCAATCCTTACGTCATTATAATTTCTCTTGAAGTAGAATTAGCCACATTTTAAAATCTTCAAGACTGTTTCCTAAATAATATAACCTACAGAACACACAAATATCTATTTCTATGTATGTAAACATATAATTGTAGTAATTACAACTTCAGAAATGGGAGCTTTCCTTTCAGAACTAGTTATCATTTCGAAGTCTGGCTGATAAAAGGGTGCATACATTTATTTACAGATAGCTCAGCCTAAAGCAAATGCAGTATTTGCAAATAGTTAAAGCAGAAGTTTTTGTCTGACATCTCTATTATATTGTTTGATTGGACAATGATTTTTTCACTTCTTGCTTGCTAAGAAAGCCTTCTCTCTCATTTTACTTCCCACATCATGATCTTTATCCCAGCTTCTGTAATCCAAAGGCTCCAGTCCCCACAATCTTGCTAGCACTTTGGGGTGCTAACCTGATACTTCACATCTTCCATGCAATTTTTCATTTCCATAATTCACACGAGTCTTAAAAACAGCACTTCCTGTTTAAGTCTATACTTGTTTTACTTCAGTTCTTCATTCAGATTTGAAACACTGCATGCATGTTTCTTTCCTTTGTTTCCTTTTTCATAGACTGAGGACAGATGCTCTTTTACATACCTTGTGTGATATGGTTTGACATGTCTATCAGATGGTATTGCCTAAGTAGGTACTCTGAGCTTGGTGGAGCTCTGGGCCTATCAGTTCAGAGCTAATTAGGACTCTGCCTGCAGTTTATCTTAAATGAAGTATCAAGGAAGAGAACATAAACCAGAAACATATGCTTTTAAAATAAACACGTTAACATGTCTGAAGTCAAGCAAGGGGTATTGACAGAAAAGACAATAATGGGCCTAAGATGTGTCAAAGAAGAATCTCATTAGATGCTGGACCTCAGCAACCATAATAGTTTTGAAGAAACAATAGTAAAGATTGCCTGAGGATAGGCTCCTATCTCCATTTCTGGAAGTCTTTACAAAAATATTAGAAAAGCACATCAGGAATGACACTATGAAGAATTGCTCTAGGCAGGAGGATGGACTTGAAATTTTCTTTAAGAGCCATCTAACTGTGAGAGCAAATAAATTTTTAACTCCTTCCTGCCCTGATCAAGGAAACTGTAACAGTGCACAAATGCAAATATCCCATCACTAAGGGTTTTCAAAATCACAGAGCATCAGACTTTACGCAGATGATCCTGTAAGACTGAAGTATGTGGGAAAGAGGCAAGAAAAGATAGGCATCAGTGGGCTTTTCATGGCATCTGCTCTGGTATTCTAATCTGGCAAGTCTTGTCTACACATATAATTATGAATATTAACACTTTTGTGGAACCTCACCTTTCATGGAACCACCACATTTATGGCAATAGGTCTATTAGCCTCATACTGAGTCTCATCCTTAAACAAAGCAGGCCAGCAGTCATTTTTAGCAAGTTGAGGGAGGTGATTCCCCCTCTTTGCTCAGCATTGGTGAGACTATACACAGAGTGCAGGGTCCAGTTCCAAGCTCCTCAGAACAAAAGAGACATGGAGCTACCGGAGCAAGTCTGGCAAACGGCCACAAAGCATCTTCTGGATGGGGAAGGACAGAGAGCTGGGACTGTTCAGCCTGGAGAAATGCAGACTCAGGGGGATGTTACCAATTTGTACAAATGATGGTTGGGATTGAGGGAGAAGGAGGTAGACTCTTCTCAGTGATGCCCAGTGAAGAACAAGAGGCACAGATTTGGAAAAAGGCCCCATCGAAATACAAACACAGGAAATTCCATCTGAACAAGAAAATCCCACTTATTTTTTACTGTGAGGGCAGTCAAACACTGGAACAGGCTGCCCAGAGAGGCATGGAGACATTCAGAAACTCAACTAGGTTTCCCAGAAACCTCTGGAAACCCAACAGTCCTGGGCAACCTGCTCTAGCTGACCTGACTTAAGCACTAGGTGATTTCCAGATACCCCCTCCATCCTAAACTGTCTTGTGATTCAGCTAGCAGTTATTATTGGTAAAGATCTCCTGGACAGAGCTGGTGGTGCCCATTTGATGTCAAGCATCTGAGAAGATGATTGGGTCAGTGGTTTTATGTCCAGCACAATGCTATCAAACACTCAGCCCATCAGGCCAGCAGCACTTACAGCCTCTGTTCAGTGCTGCTTGGTAGAACCCCAAAGCAGCAGTTTATGCCTTCCAGAATACCAAGAAAAGCATCTGCTTAGATTAAGCTGCAGCCATCCTTGCACTCACAAAAACTTCTCTGCACAGTTCACTTCCATGGCTTGACATATCTTTTCAGGAACATGTTTAGAGAAAGTATTGCAAATACTGCAGCATGGACTGATATTTCCTTTACATTATGTGCTGGCATGGTGTAAATGGCACCATAAAGTAGCAAGATGGATGTTACAGCAAAAAGGAAAGAGTTGTACAAATTAACAATTTTTTAAAATAGCTAAAATCTGTAGTTTCAGTACTTTCCATGAAAGATTATCTGTACAGAAAGAAAAAGGACTAATCTCTAGACACATGCAGATTAACATCTGAGCAATGCTTTGTGAGATCGCTGCTCAGAATTCTGAAAGTTAATTTGAAACACAGTGTTCTGCAGGTACTGTTCAGGCAGGGGTTTAACAAAGAATAACAAGGCTGAATTAATGAACTGTTTTATTCTCACATGAATACACAGGGAACTTTCAAGAATAGTTGTGCTGCAGGTGTCTTGTTTTGACTTAAAGTTAATTCTAGATAATAAGACTTCAGACAGCGTGACTTCTTCCTCAAGAAAAACTCCCTCAGGGTGTCTGTTGCTTCTGATTGGGGGAGGTAAAAACTATGGCTATAAAAATGAACACAATGCAAGCATCCTTGATTTCAGCAGTACAGTATTTGGATCACTGTGTTTTCCCTCCGAGCTGACTGTCAAATCAACTTTACTCCAATGTTCAATGCAGTGGCTTCATGTGATTCATAACTCCAGGCGTTGCAAAAGAAAAGACAGCATTTTCACCAATAAGTCATTGGCAGAATTAAGAGGAAAAATATTTCTTAATGTCCTGGAAATAGGCACTATTTCTACACTTTATCTGCACAGAAGCATAAGTTCACATTATATCCAGCAAGTTGGAAGCATCTTGGCATACCTGAATGAAAGACATGTAGTTTTGTTAAATGGGAACACAAATTGCATACAAGTCAGACAAGTCTAAGAGTCACCAAAATGTCATATCTGGTCACAGATAACCCTGTATTGTCTTATGTAGAGATGGCAAGCCTCTGAACTGGCTGGAATTCTTTGATGGACCTGCCTAAGATTTTCTCATTACAAGTCCTCCAAAGAAAAGGCTTTTAAGCTCAAATGCAAAGTCTTATCAGAGTACGAAGTGACAGGAAAAATTAAACTGGGGGCAGGGAATAAACCAACAAGAAGAAGAAAGACAATATAAATGAATAAAATTTGTAACTGTCTCCCTTGTACCCTGAAGCAAGAGAACTTTCTCTCAGGTTAGTTTTCTGCCCAGTTGGCAGCTGGTTTGGAGAAGCATCTGTTGTGCTGTCCACTTCCCCCAAAAGTTCCTCAGTGTTTAGGTCACCACTCTCCCTGCTGCCACATTTTGGGGATTACAGGTTTTCCTCTCCTTCACATACTCAGCATGAGGGTTCACCTGACCTGTTCCCTCTCTTGCTCGGAAGCGTGTGGCCAGCACCTGCTGCTACTGCACACACAGCTGCTCCAGGAAAGCTAACAGAGATTAATCTTCTTCTGTAATCCATGGCTTTGCCACCACACCACAAACTGTGAACTCCCAATGTTATGCCCACAATCTCACTGACTCCGTATCAGATGCAAGGGTCTGGAGAAAAATAGTTACAAGAAATATGACTACTCCCTCCCCTTTCAACTTTGAAATTTGGTCTTTGAGGTAGCTGGATAAACTACCAAATAAAAGCAGTATTTGATTCCAAATAGATCTACATCTAATATTTAAACTTGGTATTTTACAGGGAAAAAAAAAGTTCCTCAATAGAACACAGCTGTATTATCAACCATTTAGGATGTCATTAGGAGTATATCGTTATTTGTGAGACTGTACTATTTCTGTCTGAAAACTTATTTTAGGCAACAGAATTTATCCAAGGTGAAAAATGTCATATCCTGCATCTTTCTAACTTCTTTCTTTTGGGGAAAACAGTTCAGGCCTCAGCTTCTGTAGCATGTGAAATCTTTTTGCTTTATAAACAGTGATAGAAATGCAGTCAAGAACAAAGTAGTCAGAAAACAAAAGCAGTAGCATTACTTTTCTCATGAATGTATTTATTAGTTACTATCTTTACAGAAAAAAAAATTATCCCAGTGGCTATTGTTAGTTCAAGGAGAAAAACACAGGAAAATATTGACTACTCAGTCATTGATCATAAACTTTTTACAAGTATTTTAATGTATATTAAGATTGCTATAAAAGTAACATAGCCAGAAACACAGAATCACAGAATCACAGAATGGAAGGGGCCACAGTGGGTTATCTGGCCCAATGTCCCCACTCAAGCAGGGTCATCTTAGTGCACATTGTACTCCCTTACAACAGTATCTCCACTGAGGGAGACTTCACACCCTCTCTGGGCAATCTGTTCCCATGTGTGGTCACTTGTACAGCAAAGAAATTCTTCCTCATATTGAGGTGGAACTTTCTGTGCATCAGTTTCTGCCCATTGCCTCTTGTTTTATTGTTTGGCACCACTGAGCAGAGCCTGACTCCATCCTCTTGACACCTAACCTTTAGATATTTATACACATTAATGAGGTCCCATCTCAGTCCCCTCTTCTTGAGGCTGAACAGGCCCAGCTCCCTCAGCCTTTCATCATAAGACAGACTCTCCAGACCCTTGACCAACTTAGTAGCTCTCCACTGGACCTGCTCCAGGAGCACCATGTCTCTCTTACACTGTGGGCCCAAACCCACACATAGTACTCCAAATGGGGTCTCAGCAGGGCTGAGTAGAGTGGCCGGATCACCTCCCTCAACCTGCTGGCAATGCTCTTCCTAATGCACCCCAGGGTTCTGTTGGCCTTCTTGGCCACAAGGACACACTGCTGGCTCATGGGCAGCTTGTTGTTCACCAGGATTCCCATGTCCTTCTCCCCAGAGTTGCTTTCCAGCTGGTCAGCTCCCAGCCTGATCTGGTGCCTGGTGTTGTTCCTCCTCACGTGCAGGACCCTGCACTTGCTCTTGTTAAATTTCAGACAGTTCTTCTCTGTCCATGTCTTCAGCTTACCAGGGTGCCTCTGAAGGGCCACACAATGCTCTGAGGTGTCGGCCAGTCCTTTCAGCTTTGTGTCGTCAGTGAGCTTCATGAGGAGGCATCTACCCCTTCATCCAAGTCACTGATGAATAAGTTAAACAATACTGGGACCAGTATAGAACCCTGGGGACATCACTAGTGACAGGTGTCCAACTGGACTCTGTACCACTGAGTACAGTCCTCTGGGATCTGCCAGTTAGACAGTTTTCAATCCATCCCACTGTCTATTCATCTAACCCAGATTTCATGAGTTTGTCTGTGAGGATTTCGTGAAAGACAATGTCAAAAGCCTTGCTGAAGTCAAAGTAGACAATATCCACTGCTGTCCCTAGTCACAAGGATCATAGCAATCTTAGTACATCCTTACAAAGACACGGAACACTAAACTTGTCTATTCAGTTTCCCACGTTTTCACATGGAGTTATATCAGGCATCTAAATCCAAATATTTGCTTTAGGAACTGAAATATCAGGAATGTTAAATCTCCTTCTTTTAAATCAATAATTTACTGGTTGTTTACCCAAGGTAGATATTTAACCTGAAAAATATAGATGCAGTTTGAAATAATATGGTTTATTAGGATGAAAATTAGAGTTGAAACTCAAAATCTGTTATCTTGAGAGATATTAGAATTTAAAGAGGTTAAAGAATTTAAAATTTTGCTAGATTTTCCAAATTTCTGTAAGACAGATTTTGTCTTGTAAAATTATACTTTTTATCTGAAAAGTTAAATATTCTTTGGGAACAAACTTTTCTGTTTCTCACTCTCTACCAATATTTTAAAAATAATTGTATTCGACTTTAAAAAACAGAAGAATATGCAGAAAATTCTTAACGTACTTTAACTAGAGACACATCTGAACTGTAACTGTACCTATTTTCAGTTTCATATATCTACATCATATTGTGTCAGTTAACAATACTGATTACCAGTAGACTGTGCCTGCAAAGCCCAAACCCATTATCTGCTGAAACAAGCCTTTGAAATTTATGTTCAAATATTTTCTGTTCTACAGAGCAGTTTTATTTCAAAGAAATCTCCCTCCACACCTTTCTGTGTTACACACACCTCAGTTCCTTTAGATAGAGCACGTATTAAATCCGTCATTTCTCAAAGGAGGTGGTAAAAAGGTGATTCATACATTTAAGAGGCAAGCAGAGATGGAAATTTTTTTAAATGCAGCTTCTAGAAGTTTCTTTGTCTGATGACTACCCAAACGGTTTTCATTATCTCCTTCATCAAACATTAACCCCCCTTTCCAAGATGAAACAGAGAGTGATAAAAAATCTGTCACTTCAGGAAAATAAATCCAGTGCACGGCCAACTACTTCCCCAGTGACCAAATGTTACTTGCTTTAAAGGGGAGCTTTGTATCAGCATTTTATTGCACCTGCAACCTTATACTATGCCGTTCAGGATAGTAGTTTAGCCCCTAGCTCAGGGGTTGTTATGACCCATGTGTTTTCAATCCTTCCAAGCCATCAACTTTGTTCATGCTGACAAAAAGGAAATATTTTTCAAACACGGGGTGCCCTTGACAAGCATTTATGTCCCTTTTAAAACAATTTTTGTATTCTGCTAATACAAAAGAACTAAGATCATGGCCAATTACATTAATTTTAAGTGTCTGACATAATGGTCACAAGTTGCAGTTTCATAATCTTTACTTTTAGAATGATTTAGGTGAGAATTTTAGCATACTTCCACAAATTAGGATCTTCCACATTGCTCAAACTCAGTGTGAGGGTGAAAACAAAGCAGTTCCCTCCAACCTTACCTCAACATGAAGCTTGTGTAACTGTGCAAGAATACACATCACACATCAGTGACATGGAGATAATGTCTGCACTTAACCTGTCTTGTGTCCTGGTCATGCAAGATGGGATCAGTTCATGTCACTGGACCAGGTCAAGTTGGGTTCTGGTTAGCATTGCTCTTCCGCAGATGTTAACATACTTGGCTGGCTTCACAGAATGGAAAGCACATCTGAACATGCTACTTGGATCCTGAAAAGAAAGAGAAAGGTTGTTAGGTAAACATTATGGTCTTGCTGATCCCTAGCCAGTAACTATGAGAGAAGCAGTATGTTCTTAACATATAGAAAATACCTTTTGCAGTTGCTTCATTACAATCATAAAATGATTTATGTTGGAAAAGATCTCCAGTGCCTATGTGGTCCAACCCCACCACTCAGAGCAGGACCTACTTCAATCTTGTTGCTGAGGCTTTGAATATATATATGTATAGAGGAGACAAGAAATGAACACATGAACTCTCCTTTTTTGCATGCTCTTTATTCTCTGACCTCCATTCTCTTTCTCTAGACTCCCACTCTCTTCCTCTCTTGGTTTTTTTTTTTTTTATGTCTTTTTGCTGCAATCATAAATCAAATATGACACCACTGATCCTAATGTTCCTCTCACAGTCCCTCTCCCACATTACTTCCATCACCAAGGTTCATCTGTTTTGTCTTTTTATTTTTCTAATATGCAAACATTGAAGAGTTTTTCTGCTTCTTATGGCAGAACATACATGATTTACTTGTATGAATCTTATTTGTAGGTACTTGCTCTATGCAAGGTTTCCCCCAATTGTCTTGTCCAGGTTTTTCTTCCCTGAGTTTTGTTGAAAACTCTATAGAGATGAGGAGATTGCATATCTAACTGAGCAATTACAGCTCGAGAAATTCTTCTGGAGCACAGACTGACACAGACAAAGAAACGGCAGCTGTTATGAAGACTGGGAGAATTCTTGAAAAAAAGAAAGCACCAAAAGCAAAATGCATTTTCTCATCACATCCTCTCCTATTTCAAGCAAAGTGCCACCTCCAGCCCTCTCTGTCAGATGAACAATCCTGTCTTCTTTGATGAGTCTCTGGGCTTGTTTATCTTTGCTTGTTTGTCTACCACCTCCATATTCCTCACCTCTTTGTAAGTCTCATAAATTCTGTCACACGTTGGGAGAGATCTGTCCTTCCTTCTTGCCAAATCCATTGGCACGACTTAAGACGCTGCCGCTTTTATTCTCTATCCTATTGGGGGAATAAATGTAGCCTTTGTTTTGCAGAGAAAAAGCAATGAATACATCCCAAATTTGCAATTTCTGATTTGTTTATAAAAGTCAAAACTTCTGCAAAATACTTAAAGGCATCAAAATTTTGCCCCTCCCTGCCCCCCCCAATACTGGAAGGGACAATTGTAATCTGTGACATCCCAGAATTTCCCTCCAACTTTGGCAGGTTGGTTTCTGCCATAAGGCAGAGGTAAGCTTGTAGCTTGCAATAGTAATCAGGTGGAAGAAGTATAAAGGAAAGGGAAGAAATAAAAACTGGGTCCAAGGAATCTCAACTGATCAGCAAGCCCATTCTAGGGCAACAGGATTTCTGGCAGACTTCTGCAAAAACTGCTGTTAGAGAGCTTGAGTGACAGGAGTTCTGCAGCCCCCCAGGGAAATGGGTGCTTGGTCTTCAGTGTCTGCACCTGAGATGATCCCACACAGCCCAGTGCCTGAACTGCATGAACTGGTGTGGCCAAAGTCCACGGGTTTTTTTGACTGATCTAAAGCTTACAAGGGAGGCTGATCTTCACCATTTTGCAGCAGCCTTTCTATAGTTCATCCCTCTTTCAGTCATCTCCTTTTTGTGCCAAAAATGCCCTGACTGAACAATGAGAGTCACTAAGTGATGCCAGAGAGAATTAAGAGATGAGTTTGTTCTCCTTGAGACACTATTCACATGCAAAATAATGTAAACCCACTGCAAAACACTTTCTGCTCACTGTTTTTCCTTTCTTTAACACATATTTGCATAAATATTCATGATTATACATTTTATAATAATTTGATCAATAATAGTAATTTTCAAAGGTGTTTATTACATTAATTCTTGAAAGATGGTTTCAAGTTTGTCTCGTAATGAGAACTAAACTTGTATATTCTGCCTTACCATCATAAAAGAGATTGTTTACAACTAAGTTGCCTAAACACCTGTGGAAGTCAATATACTACAATTTGGTCAAGCTCAGGCTTTTTCCTCAGAAATATTGATCTATTATAGTATTTAGATTTATTTGCCTAAGAACTAAAATAATCAAAGTATAGGAGGGAACTGAGTCAAGACAGAATTTAAGTCATTTGGGGAAAGGACTGTGCTAACTCTAGCATTAAAGAAATTCTTTTCTACAGATCTTACCAGAAGAAAAACAAAAATCTATCACCAGAAAAATTCTGCATTTCTCCTTGGAAAGTTAGAGATTTCTTGGAATTTCTCATCCTCATGAGGAACCTAAATCCTAGAAACACTTAAAAAAGTAGTTTATGAATCCTGTGAGGTTTGATACTTTTTACTTCAGGCAAGAGATTTCATTCTAAAATAAAGTTATACAAATACTTTTGGTTTCCATATTTACTGTTGTTGCCTTTTTTTCCCTCAAATTAGAAATAACTTTCCAAAATCTACTATGGAATTGCAAGTTGGGCTGCTCGAGACACAAAAATCAGCATGTATCTGGATTACGTGGCACTGTTTGTAGAGAAAATTTGAGCTAAATACCTACTGAACCACTGCACGATGCTTTGGGGCAGCTGTGATTTAGCTAGCTCAACAAGGTACATCTGCTTTTATACTTTGCTCTGGAGCTTGTGTCCCATGAGACTACAAGTACTTTCAAGACATTGAAAAGTCAACAAAAATGCAAAGCATTTTGTAACCGGTGGGATGTGTTGAGAACATCACAGAGAAGAGCCCAAGGAGAAACATTCATAAATACGGCCATAATTTGTAAAGCAGGAGGGAAATACAGTTGAATGAATATAGGCATCACAGAGGCTAATGATGCATCCTAATTATCTCCTTCTCTGACAAAATTTTGCAGCGTGTTCAATTAGCATCAAGGAACCTAAACCTGCTATACTAGAAAATGGTTAGTTACTAATATAATGGCATGAGTGTGCATAAAAAAAATAATTTAAAACCGCCAAGGCCAAACCCAATATTTGGTATATCATGTAAGTACAGTTCAGGCTTCATAGAATCATGGACTCATACAATCATAGAATGGCCTGGGTCAGAAGAGAACTTAAAGATAATCTAGTTCCAACCCTACTGCCATGGGCAGGGATATCTTTTGTTAGAACAGGTTGCTCAGAACTCCATCCAACCTGCCCTTGAGGCTTACTGGGAGTTAGATTTTCAGTGGTAACAGAGTTATTCTACACACTTTGTGGGGTTTGTAGGAGGTAAAGCATAACCCAAACCCATCAACCCAACCACTTGACATTTGAGTTCAGATCAACAACTTTCCAAACCTCATAGAACTGGATTAGCACTAAACTAATTTCTCACTAACAGTGCTGCAATCAATTAGTCCCCATCTATATTTTTTCACTAAGACAATAAGTTTTACTATCTGTTACTTATTAGAGAGAGAGATGCCATAATTTGTTTAGTTCCAGAGTTTGCAAAGAAAGAAGAAAAGAAGGAAATTAAATTTTGTCAAGTCTGAACTATTCTGAACCTACCTTTCTTCATAGGAACATACCAGTGGAAATCAGCTGAAACTCAAATAAAAACTAGGCTTTTCATCACAGATTAGCCAATACCTTGCTATTGAGGCCATTTAAATACACAAGATTGAGTTTAGAGGTCTCTGACAGAGGTAAGAGTTGTATGGAGCAGTCTAAAATCCTGACTGCTATTTTAGCACAATCCTATTAGCCATGATCAGTGAATTGTCTTCCTACCATGTGCTCCCTGTCACCCTACTCTTGTCCACCACCTCTCTTTGGTGCTTGTCTCCCTGGCTCCTAGAAGAGCTGCTGAAGGTACCATCTATTTAATTAATGGGAGATACTTAACTTACCTATGCAGAGTACAATAACTTGGAGCAGGGACTACATACTCTGAGCTACCCAGGGAAAGCCTGTCTTGCACAGAATAAATTAGCACACACTTTGGACAGAAGATGCAATTGTGAGGCAATGAAGGAGTTAAGGCATCGCTGTCATTAACGTTATTCCTGCAAGGGACTGAAATTTCTTTGAATTGTCATCAGTTTTGAAAGGTCAGTGCAAGCTCACCCTTACCACCCTATTTACGCTGAAAGGACAATGAAAGAGGAAAAACATTTTAAAAAATAGTTTTAAATAAAATCAAGAATTCTTCAGTTCATTCCAATTTTTGAAGATTTTATTGCTTTTTCTACTCTGTTTATATCAACAAATCTGTCTCCTCTCCCTTAAATATCTGTATTCCCTGATTGCTGTCATTTTTGAAGCTGGCAGGAGAATTTTCTGACGGTGGTAGAAACATGATCAAGCAGACACTAGTTTCCTTTATCCTCTATCATTTCCCAATACCTCTCTGCTTAATGAAAAACATGCATTTCAAAGAACTCCTCAGTGCTGCAAATGACCACTTTTACACAAGCAATGCTACAGACTGCCAAAGCACAAACTTGTGTGTTTCCTCTCATTTTTTTTTTCAGTGGCCAGAATGGGAGAGGTCTCTTCCTTCAGAGATCTTTGCACAGCAGCTCTACATTCACTGCAGCCCTGGACCTATAGCTTATAGCTGCTGGGGTGAAAAATGACATAAAAGGGAGAAGACAGAACTGTTTGGGCAATTTTGGCTGGCAACCTTTGGAGAAATCATGTCTCAGTAGTTACATACATCATCCTGTAAACAGTAAGACTGTAGCACCAGGAATATCTACTAGATGATATTGCTAATACATAACTCCTATGCACACATATATGCAAATATGCACAGGCTAAAGCACAGTTAGATCATTAATTAATTTTTCTTGCATTTAAAGAAACAATATTAATGTACAATGGGCAGGACAGGAAAAGAAAGAAATGAGCTTGAAACTGGAAAAGGAACAAAAACATGGGAACAAGTACATGTATTTTCTTCTGAAGATAATGAGCCCTTCTCAGTTTTATTCTTGCATTCAAAATGCACTGCCTCTATCCAAGTGCATAAGCCTACATGTTGGCTGTAGTAGTCGTTAAGGGATTATAAGATATCTTGTTGAAATATCCATATACCAAAAATAAAATAAAAAGGAAGAGAAAGAGAAAGAGAAAGAGAAAGAGAAAGAGAAAGAGAAAGAGAAAGAGAAAGAGAAAGAGAAAGAGAAAG
>JAWWEU010000081.1:82005644-82019909 GCA_035583155.1 Acropternis orthonyx | reverse complement strand
GAGAAGAGAAGAGAAGAGAAGAGAAGAGAAGAGAAGAGAAGAGAAGAGAAGAGAAGAGAAGAGAAGAGAAGAGGAGGATGGTGGCAGAAGACAGTGCTGAAAAAAAAGAACATGAAGAAGAGGGTTGAGGGGGGATGTAAAAGCAAAGAAGCAGAAAAGAATTGAATAGGATATCCAGACAATCACAATGCTATCAAGATAAAAACAAAAAGCCAAACAAAAATCCAAGCCTTATCCATATGTGAAAGAGCAGCCACAGTTGGGCTTAAGGAAAGTAAAGAGTTCACAAGAAACTCCTAAACACCACTGAAGGTAGGGTGTGCTAGTTATTAAGAATAGTAGTAAGCTGTCCCCTACTCTTCCATGTTTTTATTTCTCAAAAAAGGACGTAAAACATCTCAGAAAATTTCTTCTGAGATGCAACACTCCGAATAACACAGAACCAAAAATATTCAAAAAAAGCGACACCGGAAAATGATTTCTACTTATCAGGTGCTTACTTGAGGTAGGACAGGAACTTCAGTGTCAGCAAATACTCAGTCTTTCCTGAGGAAGACAAGAAAGAAGCAATCTCAGCCGATTATTTTCCTGTTATCCTAAAGGTCTCCTCAGTATCTTCAGCTATCAGTGACTTGTCACATAAAATCAGGTTTTAGAGAAGGCTACTGACAGTACAGAAGCACACCTTGCAAGCAGGTGTTTTTTGTTGCTTTCATGCTTGCTTAGAGCTAATGTAAGGAGTTGCTTTTTTCCTCATCTTCAAAGGATCTTTGAATCTTTATTTTTAAGTTGACCATAACCCACCTGTGGAAACAAGAGTTTTTTTGGTGCTCTCAGAAAGAGGACTTATAAGGGTAATCAATTTGAAGCAAATAACACGACATTCTTGAGCAGAGGTTTTGAATAAAAGCAGTAAAAAGTCATATAAACCTTACATATAGCAGTGACAAGATTAACATGATCACATTGTAAAAAACAAAAAATACATTGTGCTTTTTGTTCTAACTAGGAATAATTCTTTTCAGCAGAAGCAGTGAGAGACAGTCCAAGGTCCTGTGGTAAATGAAAAATTGATGGCAAACCATGAGTACAGATTTTAATGACTGGTTTTATTAGTGCTGTTATGACCCACTGTATAATCTGTCCCTGTAATAATTTTTCTGTGAGCTTTCTGGGAATTAGGCATGCACAAGCCCGTTTGACTCGAATGAAAACTGTGCAGTAAAATCTGGTGCGACCCTGAAAAATATATGCACCCCTGCTATATGGAGTAGAACACCTTCTATGCAGACTTTCTCACTTGCCTTACATCTTATTGAATAAATGCATTTCTAATAGCCTTCAGCATTTAAAGCTGTTTTCTGATATGAACTAAAGTTATTGTGTGCCTGAGAAAGCCATGTAGTGCTTTTTCTGAGGTCTGAGCAGCAAAGACAATACACCAGGATTGCAAAACATATACTAAGTTTTCATTAAAGATGAAATCTTTTCTTCAGAAGATACAAAGACCTTCTCAATTTTATTCTTGCATCCAAAATGCACTGCCTCTGTCTGAGTGCATAAACCTCCATTTCAGCTGTAGTAACTTTTAAGGGATTATAAGATATCTTGTTGAAATATCCATGAATTTAAAATTAAATAAGAAGGGAATTTAAAGACCAGCCCAGAATTGTTTGGAGGCCAGGTATCTCCGTGCTCAGATATCTCATAAATTGAGTAATTTAGTAAACCTGATCAGAGAGAAAAGTCAGACTCTCACTGCACAAGTACTCTGTGACTCGTGCACACTGGACAGTCTCATTAAAGATTGTGGGTTTTCTATGTAGATAACAAAGAGGACTGTGCCCCTAATGGTCTTTGGCTAGCATAAAGATATTGTAATAAAAATATCCTGAGCAACACTATAGAAATTTAAAAATAATGAACACCGCTTAAGAAAATATTTTATAAGGATATTCTAGTTAGTACAGTAAAAAAACATGTTGACAATCTGTTTCCTTTAAGAAATAATGAAAAAATAATCCTTTATCTCATATTTTAAACTCTCATCTTCTACTAGCAAAACAATTCTCCCACTCTTTTCCACTGAAAATGTTAGGGAAAAAGATAGTGAAGAAATAATAATATGCCACATTCACTATTTATTTTTCCCTCTGTAAAAGTGGAAAATCTGGGTGGGGTTTGACTGAAAGACAATGCTTAACTTCTTGTTCCCAAACTTCTTATTCTCTTATCCTACAGGAATAAGAATATTCAGAGTACTCAGAGATACTAAAAAAAAAAAAAAAAAGAAAAAAATTAAAAAAAGAATACCAGCATTTTCAGAATGTCATACTAAATGTATGAGTGCTACATTCATAATTATTCATTTTCAAAAAAACTGTTGGATTTTCTCTTGAGATGGTCATCTTCATCTTGCAAATATGAAACTCTTTATTTGAAACCGAGGTTTATTAATTCTAGGTTCTTGATTCTTAGTAATCTGCTGTTCACATTGTTTTTAATTCAAACAGCTCTGATACATAGGAACAATACTTTATCAAAAAATGTGCTTAACAGTGCTCATATCTAAAAAAGGTAGTGATTTCACTTAATATCATATTGACTTAAAATATAAAAGTTAGCACATCTGGAACTCTAATAAAAAGAAACTGGATGTTAGTTTTTCAGAGAAATGTTTTCCGAAGAATGTATCATTTTCATTAAGCTAACTTTGTCTTAAAATCTAAGCCTGCATGTTTGGCTAGTAATTAGGAAAAGAACACCATGAAAAAGCATGTTTCTGTCTCAATAAAGAATTTGGAAATTTTGGGTTGAGGGACAAGATTTCCAAATGTCAGGCTTTAGCAAGCGTTCTGAAGACACCTGCAAAGACATTTTCATTACAAGAAACTAAAAAGTCTGTCTTGTTTTCAATGTCAGGAAGGAAGAAGGAAGTTGTTGATTTTTCCAACCACCTGACATAATTTAAAGAAATGGGTTCAAGTAATGAATTTCAGATTTAAGGTGCTTTTAAACATAGTTCAAAAAACCTTGGAGCTGTGAAGCCATGCACCTTGCTATAGGCTTTGATTGATTTTGTCATGTACAGGACTTCAGTCTATTGTTCCAGGTGACACCCCCTATTATTTAATCTATTCTGTTTTACAGGGCAACTGGCAGCAAGCATCTCAAAATTCCATGCATTTTCTGGGTCTTGTTCTTTCTAACTCTCTGGCTGTCTATATTTCTCTCTCCTAAAATACATCCTTACACTTAGAGATGAACACTCCTGGCATTTCTTTTGGAAGGCAGCAATTACATATCAATCCATATTTATATATCAATATGTGGATTTGCCCTTATCCCCAGAAATGGGCTGTTGAGTCTCAGATGGTTTGCAAGATAATCTAAATCTATCATAAAAGAAACATACTTTTCCTTTTCTTCTAACAGAGTCAAAACATCGTGTGTGTAGAGAAAGAACCAAGTGGCTGTGGAATGTGAGAGAGACAGCAGGACTTTGATTTATGTGGTAAGCCTATTAATGATTTAAAGGCTGGTCACCTATATTTTGAAACTGAGGCCTGATGAAGGCATCACAGATGACAGGCTAAGTTGTGATTTTTCTCATTTCTGTGCAGATCATGTTAGAAAATGACACAAAATTGTACAGATCTGTTGCCTAACTGCAGCTTTACAGAAGTTCAAGTCTTTTGAAACTGTGCTGCAGTCAAGCAAAGTTCTAGAAGTAGAGAGCAACAGGCATAAGGCTGACAGCAAATCACTGTTATTTCATCTCAACAGCCTGATCAACTTATCACCCATTTTTAATAGGTATTTCAGTATGGCAATTTCTTGTAGCAATCTGGCTAATTTCTACAATTGCTAGGGGGTTTTGTGTGGGAGAGAGTTAGAATTTGCCTACAGCATGGCTGCAACTCGTATTGCAGGTTGGCCTTTAGCTTATGCAATAAGAGTACCTGTTTGGACTATTTACCATAGATCACTACAAAATTTTGATTTTTTTTTCATGTAACAAGCATGATTTTCTTCAAAGTCATAAAGTTTATATTAAAATTAAAACTATTGTTTTGGAGGGGTAATGAAGGGATGAGAAAATTGAAATGAAAGCACTAGAAAGTGAATGAGGAAATGTTGTGGTTATCTGTCTCCTGGGAAGAAGTTGAATTGATACATCCGGTAAATTAGCAAAGTTTATTTAATGTGAGGTTTTAGCCCATTGTTCCTACTAGCATATCTGATTTGTATGTGGGACTATGCCAAGGACCGATCAGGCTACAAAACCTTTACCATTTTATATTAGTACCTTAAAAAGACATTGTGGATTTGCACTGTACTGCTGGAAATAAGAAAACATTGACAGTTCAAAACAGAATAAGCATCTTAACCTTGTGAGAGCTGTAATACACTATTTACTGTTTTGTTATTACTCAGCCCTGGGGCAAACTCTAAAAGAAAGTCTAAAAAGCAGAAGACTCAAATTACCTTCTTGCACTATGGAAATAAATTGTTTGACCTGATTAAAAACAAAAACGTAGGTAGCTGTGAATGGGTAGGGAGGACCTTTAAAGCATCACCTTTAAACCATTCTATTGAGAAAACATCATTCTCCCAAAAGCAAATGAAAGAAAGAGTGCACTTCAGAGAAGTCCATTGTTCAGTGCGTCTCAAGCAAATGTAAAACACAAACCATAACAGACGTGACTTTTACCCAAATGGCAGGAGGGGAGGAGGGAGCACTTATCCCACAGCTTCTACTTTGGAAGAGACAATATTTTCTTTTCTACTTACTCCAGATTTGTGCTTGAAGAGGAGAGGAGTAAATAGAGAGGGGGAAAAGGCCAAAGACAAGAAAGGTCAATTTTAGCTTCCAAATGCAGCTGTATGCAACAGTGACAGCAGGCTTAATCCTCTCCCCTCTGTGGCAGTAAAAGGAATTGGCGAACTGCAAGGCAGAGAAAACTAACAGCCAGGGATTAGTGAGAACAGGACTAATTCCTCCAGCTAGTCACATCAGGAAAAGACAGAAAAACTCTCTGCATAGGTCTGGGTTAGGTGGGAGGAGCAGAGAACACACCAGCAATAAACACTAGTTCTGATCTCAGCTGTAAAAAGTGTTAGACTACAGTTAAAGATTATAAAATATTTGCTGCTGAAATTAAAATCAGGAAAGCGACTGAGGTGTCACCATAGTTTGTTCTCTGGAATGATCAAGTCCATGTGGGGCAGCAGCCAACAGAAGATGGCAAAATGTTGAGCATTGTCAGGATGGACTTTGAGAACATGGCAGAGAGTTGTGTTTTGTCTCAGTATAAATGTTGGCACTCATGTCTTTAATATTTTATGCAGTTCTGATCTCCACATCCCAAGGCAGATGCAGCAGATTTGGAAGCAGAGAAGGGCAAGAAGCAAGATCAAGGGATAAAGCATTCCACATATTTGAAGAGTTTGAACAATCTGGGATCTTAAATTTGTGAGGGGAAGGTGTGTAGGCAAATTGACTGAGGTTTACAAGATGATGAGTGCAGCAGATAGGATAGTTATCCACTTCATCTTTCAGGATTACTGGTACTTATTCAAACAAGTAGGACATCAGCTGAAAACTGATAAGTTAAACACCTTTTCACAGAGAAATTGATGAACTTTAGGAGTTGCTGCCACAGGAGGTTGTAGAGGTAGAAGAATGAGTGGTTGCAAAAGAGTTTGAACAAACTCATGAACAGATCTATAAGCAGATAGTAAATGGAATATGGAGACACACACTACCTGATGTGCCTAATTCATTGACTGTGGAAGCTGGGAAGAACAGGTGAATGGATTTGATAAACTGTCCAAGCTCAGATGTTTCCCTCTGGTGACTAACAGGTCTTTTTGCTACTTTCAAGGCAGAATGCTGGGCTGGATGAATCATTGTAGTACCATCCAGTAGGGATTTTCTTGCTAATTTTAACAGATAGTCTTCAAAAGTAGTGATATGTTGTTTTCTTAAGCAATTTCTTCAGGCATTAATTTGAAAATTACATGCATTTCAAAATCCTGAGAATCCTTCCTTTGTTATTATTTTCATCTGTTAGCTAATTCACATAGTAATGGGCACACATTTATTTTTTTTTTAAACCCTAGACATGTCCTTCCAGATAGATGAAGGACTTAATCAGCCCATGTCTACTTTATCTCATACATATGCTCAACTCTATATTATGTATGGCTACGTTCCTGACCATACATGTTTTCAAAGAGTAATTTTGGAGGTGACAAAGTGGGCACTAAAAAAAAAGCAGGAGAGTCTGTGAATGCCCTGTCTGCCACAATTGTATCTCTGGCTTTTATCTGGTCTTTAACACGCTAGTCAAGCTTGTGTAGTTGCCTCTGTGCAGCTCCAGAATGATGGAGCTGAGTCTCCCTCATAGGAACTACCAGTCCTGCAGGGCTCCCCTGTGGGTTCTGCCTCTTCAGAAAACTTGAGTGTCAAAGATATAACACAGGGAATGAGGCAATTGTTGCAGCCTTTTCACATTACACCCTGCTTCAAGAGAAAGCCTGACTTCCACAATGTCACATCTCTATTTCTAGAAAAACATGGTCATTAACAGATAAAATGAAAACAAAATAGAACTTGTGTTGGCACATTAATAGCATTTTGTTCTTACTGTCTATCCTGAAAGTTACAGCTTATGTGATGTTTCATAACTCCTTTGTGAGATAAAGAAGAAGGGTATTCATATTCTCATTTTACATGCAAATAAGCTACAATTAATTTTCTTGAGGCTATATCATATATCTAGATTGCACAAAAAGTAATTGGATGAACTGGAACTTCAGATTACTAATTCTCTATATTCTTTTCTATCCCCCTGGTGAGTGTTGTTTCCACTGGAAATTATGATAAAATAAGGAATTTCTTATGCTTAAACAATACTCCTACTTGCTTTATGGCTGCAGTCTGGTGATCTCTTGACTGTTGTCCCTAGTCATCATGTGAATGTCTATTTTAATTTCTTTTACCGTGGGTATATCTGCCTGGAAATTTCCATCCAGCTTGCTATAAAAATGAAGAGGACATTGTTCCCAGAAAATATGTTCTTTATACTGTTGGAAAAAGTTTCCCCTTGTGGTGTTAATGTGCCTATATACTCTATTCCTTTTTAGCTTGATTGTATTCTATGCAGGTTCTTATACCTCAGCCAAGACTGTGGTGTCTGAATACCTCGCACAGCTAGGTACCCATCAAGGTGAGCTATGGGGACCAAGTTTCCACTCCATTCCCTCTCCTCACATAAAAGGATGTTATATTGGATCTAGGTGCACATATTCCACGGATACTAATTGGTTTTGAGCTGCTGCAAATGAAAGTAAGGTCAAAAAAGCTTTACAGCAATGTTGAAAAGTTGGTATTTTTGGTCATTCTTAATTCTAATTTCAGTATTTCAGGCTCAGAGATGAAAACAGAGGTGAAATTATGTATCCTGAATTCATGAGCAGCACTTCTCAGGTGAGGGAGAGCTCAGAAAGCACTGCTGTCCAGATTGGCAGTAACTGAAAGTTCCAAAAGATGTGGGAGTACTTGATCTTACTGTATGGAATACTTATTTGCAAAGACTTGTCATAAATACTGATTTTTATGATTTCATTCTGTGGCTGAGTAGGTAAATTGCTGGTACCAGAAGAAAATCTCAGCTTCTGCTTTCTACCCACAGAAGCACTTCTGTGCACTGCAGTTTGGGTAGTATTTCTTCAATTAAATTTTGGGCAGATGGCCTGCAAGTGCTTTCAGGTTTTATTATTTGTGGCCACATAATGTGACTTGTTATAGGTGACTTCACAGCAGTGAAATGTAATTGGATGAATTCAACAACAAACATTGTCAAAGAAGTCTCAGCCAGCAGGTCCTTACCAGGTTTTCTGCAAAATGCTGGAGAACTACTTTACTGCAGTCTGCTTACTCTGATGTTCAGAGAAGACACTGTCATTTATGGTATCTGAAGAGCTGTGTCTTCACCTACAGCTTCAGTTGCTAGTGCTGCTGCACAAACAAAGTGGATGAAGCACATTATGGATTTTTCACTTGCCTGGAAGAGGAAAATCAATTTCCATCTAATAGAGCAGGAGGTCACTAAATACTACTAGCTGCTCTGTGACACTGTAGACTTAAGCAGTTCTCCTATGAGAAAGACACGAGTAGCAAATAGGATCCAAGAGTGCATTAGTACACAGATAAATAGAGAGGAAAATTAAACACTGAGAAAAAAATTAACCAAGAAAAGAGACTAAGCTGCAATTTTTTAAAGAACATCAGGGCGTAGTGCACAGAATCTGGAGCGACTTCATCTGAGTCAGACTTGCTCCATACTTTTCTTATGATAGAGGGCTTGAACTCACATGCACGCAGTCAATCTACCACAGGTGAGACTGGGGGTCATTCAGTAAAAGACAACTTTGAGTTGACATACAAAAGTGACATAAAAAATTCTGCAATTGCAATACAATTTAAAACGACATAGGCACCTTGCTGCTGGGACATATTTAGGAGAGATGGGTATGAATAAATGAACACATTAATAAAGGGTCTCCACATAATGTCTTAGAAGAGAACTGAATGAAGCTGTGCCATTATCCTTGTGTTCTCTAGCAATTTTTCTGTTGAGAGGAATGACCAAGGGAGCTGGTGGGACAAGAAGGACCTGCATACTTCTGTGAATAAAAGGTGAATATACTTTCAAGCTGTCATAAAATAATCAGTTTATATTTGTGCAAAAAGAGGGCTTTTTTCCCTATGAGCACATGGCCGAGTGTCCTGTCCTTGTTTATAACTGCCAGGTGACAAATTCATTATAAGGAAGATACACATACCTCAGGTTTAGTGTTCAGGCTACTGTTCAAAGCTGGCAAGGTTTGCTGGTAATAGGTATCCATGTGTACTAAATTTTATCATGTCATAAACCTGGAGGACAGGCTGAAGCTACCTGGTGAGCCTGCTCACACAGCTTCCCTGATGGGTGGTGATGACAGCTGTGTGTTCAGTAGCTGAGAGAGGAGAGACCCAAAACCAAATTGACTTAATGAGGAAATGTGAATGCCTCAGGAAGTGTTTTTGTGGGATACGTATTATCTGGAAGAAAAACATTGCATTGGAAATTGCAGAGAGATGCATGAAGACATGGTGGAGAAGCTGAAGGACTTTTGTTTGCAGGTGTAGGGTGAGCTGCCAGTGCAGCCAGGCAGCCAAGTAGACCCAGATATTTGAGAAGAAAAGTCACTGTGCATGTCTACATTTCCATGTTCCATACCTGGACATGGCATAAAACCAGTAAACACTAAAACCAGACCACAAAACAAAACCCAAAAAAGCCATCTCTCTCATCTCTCATTTATTTTCCAGATACCCTCAATGAGCAAAGTATGGATCACTGTACTTCACAGAAAGGTATTTAAGAAAGAAACATATACCTAAGCCAGAAGTGCCGCTCAATTCAAACACTCCCGTGTTTGTGCAAATCACTCAGTTGACTTTAGGAAGGATACCACTTCCAGTCAATGGTGTCAGAGTAAAATCTCAAACAGATCATCACTGGATAAAACAGAGTTATAGTGCTGTTGCTCCAGCTCAGGTTCAATTAGAACATGCTATGGTTTTACTAGAAGGAGTTTACTCATTACTAGCATTTACAGCAGTAGATTGCCATGGAAGCAAACACTGCCAAAGCAGAGTCAGTAAATCAGAGATTTTCCTTGGGAAACAGGCTTTGTTTTTCCTTTCTACCTAGAAGTATCACACAGTAAGGAAAAAAAAAAACTATTTAAAAAAAAAAAAAAAAAGGGAAAAAGAAAGAAAGAAAGACTCCCTTAATTTAATTGCATTTGCTCAGTACTTTAGAGAATTTATGAGAGTGAGACATATATATCTACTAAGCATCTATTCCATCTTGAATTATACCCTCTTGGGTCAAATTTTTTGAGTTTCATTGCACAGGCAATGAAGCAAAGAATGGATCCAAATTGGTTTTAAATTAATCAAATTCAGAGTTAAAAAGCAGAGCATCATCACTTAGGTCGAATGTCAGTTGTTCATCTCCAGTTTCATGTATTTTTTTGAACTTACCATAATTGACCTTTTCAAGTGTAACACTCAGTTAAAACCTGAAGAAAATGGCAATATGATAAGAGAAGGACAATTTCAGTTATGACAAAGTCATTATATATATGATGAGGTATGAAGATGTTAATTAATCTCTTCTCACCATTTTCCACAGCAGGGCAATTGCACTTTCGAATTGATGTTATTTCTAATGGATGTGATATCACAGCTGAATTAAAGGTGGGCAAAAAAGGTATGAAAATGAGTTTAAAAAGAGTGAGAAAGGCTTCATTCAAAGCTATAGAAGTCAGTGAAAAGATTATAATGGATTGCTGTGAGTTTTATATCAGGCCTTTAATGCACAATTTTTTTGAGTTTAGATAACTTGAATAAAACTGCTACCCCTTTGTCTACTGCATTTCCTTTGAATATCCATCTTTGATCCTCTTTTTTTTCCAGTCACAGACTGTTCCTTGTTAAAATAGCACAAACTTTCTTTGAGAAGAAGAATGAAATCACCTTGTTGCGAGGCATCCCTGAGTCAGTATACCAGCTGAGGAAGTTTCTTATACTCCACTCCTGTCCATGCCACTGTAGTTTGGCCTCTTCTTGCTACGCCACTGAATACAATTAACATCTGGCAGCAGATACATTTTTATTCCATTTTATGAGAAAATTAATTTTTTGAATTAAGCTGTGAAAGTTTAGGACAGAATAATAGTGTGGCTTGCTTGAATGGATCAGACCATGTTGGAAAGTAAGCTGTGTGCTTGTTGGGAGTCAGGAAGCACTTGCATGGGCAAGGTTTGGGCCAAGAAGTTGTTGCTTCCCTTAACAATTTGTCAGACAGACAGCATTGGTGAAGTCTAGGTCTTTTCACAAACTTACACACTTTTGCAGTTTGGGTTCAGTCTGCTCAGCTGCTGGGCTGCTAAAACAGAGCTTAGGCCTGCTTCAGTTAAACCAAATGACAACAACCTCACTTGTTTTAGAGGGACAAAATGCTAATAAATGAAAGGTGCTAGATTGTCACAATGAAAAAAGTGTTGATCAGGTTCTATTTCCAAAAAATTTGTTGTTGGCTTGAGACCATGCAAGTTATTCTGTGATGGTACTTATATTTGTAACACAGACAAAACTCCTATCAGCTTCACAATTAGTTTTACTAAAAGTAGCATTGGTTGAATCTAGGTTTGGGCTGCATCATTACCTCAGCTTTCCCCATTGAGCTATGGTTTGGTTTTTAATTGGCATCCTGTATGTCAATCTTTTAGTCACATTTGCTACTTAACAGATCTTCCTAAATCATTCATAATTTGTTTCTGAACTTTCAATAGTTTAATAAAATCCTTTGAACTGAATGATGACATTAGCACTACAAATAAAACTGAGTGATTTCATTACACTTCACATATTTTATTTTGACTTTCATTGTTATGAGAACCAAGCAGCTTGGTACATGTGGGAAACAAAACCAGTTTTATCTGGAAGACTATTTAATGTTTTATGAAACTAAAATGAATTTGTGCTTAATAATGTGTGGACTCAAAATGAAAGCACTCAATCCTTCTTGGGTGTGAGATTACAGGCAGTTTCAACAAAGAAAAACAGATTTAAGAAAAAAATACCTAGTTTTAAACAAATCACACAGTTTAAAATCTCCAATCTAACACAACATTTACAAATTAAGATATACCATGCAGAACCAAGCAAAGCCCACTAAGGGTGATGGAAATCTGTCCACTGATTTGAACAGGTGTTGACTTTGCTTTTAATGACAATTAATAATTTCACAAGAATATATAACTGGGTATAATCCCAACCCCCTCACCTATACCATGACCTTCACCAATACAGTCTTTCACCCCATGCCTATTGAAGGTTTCTCTGTAAGCTCAGTTATTCATATGGAGGACAGGAGAGTTTTGGGCATGTGACCATTCTTGATCTTGACACAGGGTCCAGACAATCTTCCAAAATTTTATCATGTGCATTCATTTCACCTGGTCTTTAATAAGGAGAGACTTTGGGCAACTTGTGGCTGCAAATATAGTGCCATGCATTTAGCCTACCAGAGGGCTTATTATGCAAAAGGTTGTATGTGGGAAGTCCTGACTGATGTACTGGGTTGACCTTGCCTGGACACCAGGCACCCACTGAAGCCACTCTATCACTCCCCTCTGCAACTGGACAGAGGAAAGAAAGTATAACAAAGGGTTCATGAGTTGAGATAAGGACCCAGAGAGATCATCACTTACTGATCATTATCATGGGCAAAACAGACTCAAAATGGGGATATTCATTAAACTTATTACTAACAGAATCATAGCAGGATAATGAGAAGTACAATAAATCTTAGAAACACCTTCACCCCACTCCTCCCTCCTTTCCATGTTGTACATCCTCCCCCACAGCAGTGCAGGGAGATGGGCAATGTGAGTTAAGGTCAGTTCAACAATGGTTGCTTCTGCTGCTGCTCAGAGAGAGGACTCCTTTCCTTGCTCCAGCGTGGGGTCTCTCCCACAGGAGACAGTTCTGCATGAACTGCTCCATCGTGAGTCCATCTCTCAGGCAACAGTTCTCCAGGAACTGCTGCAATGTGGGTCACTTTTCCATGGAGTGCAGTCCTTCAGGAGCAGGTTGCTCCAGCATGAGTCCCCCACATGGCCGCGGGTCCTACCAGGAAAACCTGCTCCCGTGTGAGCTCCTCTCTCCACAAGTCAGCAGGTCCCTGCCAGAATCCTGCTCCATCATGGGCCTCCCATGGGGTCACAAGCTCCTTTGGGCTTCCACCTGCTCTAATGTGGGTCTTCCCCATGTGCTGCAGGTGGATCTCTGCACCCCCGTGATCCTCCATGGGCTGAGGGGCACAGTTGCTTCCCCGTGGTCTGCACCACGGGCTGCAGGGGAACCTCAGCTCTGGCACCTAGAACAACTCCCCCCTCCTTTTCCACTGATCTTGGTGTCTGCAGAGCTGGTCATATATTCTCACTCCACTCTGGCTGCGATTTCATCTGTGTAATAACTTTTTGTTCCTTCTTACATATATTATCATGGAGACGTTACTATAATTCCCGATTAACTCGGCCTTGGCCAGTGGTGGGTCCATCCTGGAGCCAAGCTGGCATTGGTTTTGTAGGACATGGGAGAAGCTTCTGGCAGCTTCTCACAGAAGCCATACCTGTAGCCGCCCCACTACCAAAACCTTGCCACACAAACCCAACACAGGGGCCACAACTATAAGTCAGTGGCACCTCCATTAGGTGCTCCCAAATCCTCACAGATTCCAAAGTTTAAGATGAATGTTATTAAGTTGAAAGCATACAGGACAGAATGTAAAAAAAAAGAGGAAAACAGTCAGAAGTTCTTCCAGATCAGCTCATTTTCTTTGAAATGAATAGAATCACAATTTATTTCTCTATCAAATTTTTCTCTTTCTTCAGAGAGGACTTACTTTGGTCATGACAGAAGAGACTTAGCAAAGGAGAAACAGGAAAGGATAAAGGAAAACAGCAAAACCTCTGTGCACATCCCAGAAAGCAAGATGTATTTGCCATTCTCTGGATTCATGAAAAAGACAGGTAAAACCTGGAAACACCATACAAGAGTCGAAACTAGCAGAATGTGCACATACAAGCTAGATGCCAGGGTCAGAAAGGATAAAAATGAAAGCAAAGCCTTTTCATCACCTGACTGGAACCCACAGCAAGAGGCTGGGAACTTTGTGTTTCTGAAGGTCCTGTCACGAGCAAATGTGAAAGGAATTCATGAGCCCAGTGCTCCTAGTTTTAGTGAGAAAGTAGAAAGTGAGTCTCTCTTTAAAATGTCAATTCAGAAAGTAGAAGAAAAGATTAGATGAATACAATGAAGAACCAGGAACTCTTCTGTTCATATACACCTTGATGATCAGAAAAGATAGAAAAATAACTCATAATAGGAAATATTTATGATTTGTTGATCCTAATATTGAATAGACATAGAGTTCAGACAAATGAATTCCAGCAATAAAGATTGGAAACCCTGTGGTAGTGAGTCCAGTGCAAAAGCAGAAAACAATCAGAAGTTATCCGAGAAGACACAGCTTATTTTTCTGTATTATGACATGCTGTACTGTGGCAGGTGGTTGGATCCCCCCAGGAGTGGGTGCTTACTTGATTTCCTGGGGGCTGCTCTCCCCCGGCCCCCCC